>CM044963.1:13462360-14062360 GCA_024516035.1 Bactericera cockerelli | reverse complement strand
TGGGCCTGTAGTTCTCAGCAAGTTCAGGATTCTTATTTGGTTTTGGAATAGGGGATAAAATAAATTCTTTCCAGGTGAGTGGTATAACGCCGGAATACCAGATACGGTTGTATATTTTGTTTAGTAATTTCAAAGAAGATGAGGGGAGGTTCTTGAGCATCACATACGATATTTGATCTTTTCCTGGTGCTGTATCTTTCCTTTTTATCAGGACCCTCTCAATTTCTTTTAGAGTTATAGGTGCATTATATGATCCAATATTTCTCCTATCAAAGTTAAAAGGAAATCTCTCTGAATTTTCTTTGTTTAAAAGAAACTCAGGATTATGTTGTGTAAGGTCAGAGTTTTCGTAAAATTTATGTACAAGAAGATCTGCAATATTTTTCCTATCAGTAGTAAAACCGGAATCAATCTTTAGGGAAGGGATGCCAATTTGATCTTTCTTTTTACCAAGTACTCTTTTGACTTTATTCCAGGCTTCTTTAGTGGATGTGCCAAAGTTAATTGAACCAATAAATTTTCTCCATGAATCTTGCTTAGCTTGCCAAACCGTTTTTCGACTAATTGCACGAAATTTTTTGAACAAAATAAAATCTTCTAACAATTGAGTTCTTTTGTATTTTCTATAATATTTATTTTTTTCCTTGATGGCCTTGTAGCAATCTTCCGTCCACCAGGGAATACGCGGCTTCGAGTTTTTAGGATTCGATTTTGGAATATGTGTTTCGCATGCTGCTATAATGTCATCAGTGAAAACTTTTATAGCCTTATTTGTGTCCGGATCTAGTGTTAAATTTTCATGTTTTTGATGTAGTTGAGCCGCAAATTCTCCCCAGTTCGCTCTGTTATAGTGCCACTTGGAAAAATCAGAGTACTGATTTGTATCTTCTCTCTGATGGGAAGTCACATGTATGGGGAAATGATCAAATCGTTTAGGTACTTATCTACGTTCCATAATAGGTAAAGGCTAAGGTCACTCGAGCAGAAAGTAACATCAATTGCAGATGTCGTATTATACGACATACTGGTATAGGTATGACTGCCATCATTTAAGAGATATATATTATTATTTTGAATCCATTTTTCTATTTCTCTTCCTCTACTATTGGTGAGAGTTGAACCCCACAACATATGATGACTGTTCCAATCACCAAGTATAATGAATGGGGGGGAGAGCTGGTTTGTAATGTTTTCCAGATCTTGAGCAGTAAATCTCCTGTCAGGTGGTAAATATATGTTACAAATTTGAATTTTCTTATTTAAAAAAATTTCCACTACAACAACTTCAAGGTCTGAGATGATCATACATTGTTTAGATCGGACTGTTTTGTGAATTAAAGTAGCAACTCCGCCACTAGCAGACAAAGCGTCAGTGGGATCACGGTCTTTCCGGAAGATGTTGTACTTTGAAATTGAAGGTAGGTAATTTGGTTTGAAATTTGTCTCTTGAAAACACGCTACAAATGGAGTTTTATCACATAAAATCTTTTGTATATGGGGGAGACGTTTGTAGTAGCCATTAACATTCCATTGTAAAAGAGAAAAGTTATTCATAGTAAATGAGATAAAAAATGCAAGAAAAGTAAATATAAATAATTTCAACATAACAAATAATAAATTAATAGAAAAATCATCAGATGACTGCTAAAAAACAGGGTCAAAAGTTTGCACACTCGAAAAAAGTAAGAATATACATATAGTGAAACAATAGTAAATATCGTCATAGTGTAAATAAGTAAAAAAAAAAAAAAAAAAAAAAAAAAAAAAAAATATATATATAGTATGTTTAACATTGAAATTAAGTTTCCATTTCCTCAAATACATTACATTTGAGCAAGCGTGTGACGCGCGCCCTAATATTGGGTGTAACATCTGAGGAAGTAAGGATAGTTGACAGAACTTTTTGTATGTTTTCAAGAGGAAAACCAGATTGGAGAAGTATTTCTTGCTTTTTCTGGGAGCTCCTCAGGTTGGCCATGAGACTGCAGAAATCTTCACCAGTGAAAGCGGATTCTTGATTTTCCACTAATATTTTTTGAACCAAACATTTGAATCCTTCCGTCATCTCGGGATCTATAGAAGAGTTGTGAGTTTTAACCTTTTTCTCTGTAGTATTCTCAGCAGGGGATAGATTTCTTTTCATTTTGTTCTCCTGATTCAGGACAGAAGGAGGAGAAGGGAGCGATGGGAAATCAGTTTTCTTATCTTCACCAAGGAGCGGCGAGGATGACGATCGGCGGATGGCGAACTTTGGGATGAGATCTTGCTCAATCTCACGAGGTTCACCTAGGCTGGAGCTGGAGATAGAGCTTTGGGACATAAATTCCGAATCTTCTATTTCCGTATGTGAATCAGCGGTTGCACAGACGATAGCAATATTTTCCTCCGGGACTGAGGCTCTTGACTCAACAGTGCTGATGGCGGGAGGGGGAGTACCAAGGTCAACAGTAGTGGGGGTTAGAATTTCGGCAACCATGGGGGATGAAGATGTTGATAACATGATGTCACCTAGCCTTTTTTGGGCAGGAGTATTGTTAGTTTCAGAACAATTTTTTGAAATGTGTCCTTCTTTACCGCAATTGTAGCATCGGGGGGCATCAAATAGAAGTGGAATGGAATAAGGAATATTTTTCCATGTAACAGTTATTTGCATAGGAACTTTGCTTTTTTCTTCCGAAGGAATCTGGACTTGCCTCTTGTAGGCTAGTACATGCCTCAGACGAGGATCTTTCATACCATAGTTAGATAGTTTTATTTCTGACAAGAGTCGGACGTGTTTTTTGAGCTCTTCTTCTATCACTGTATTTGGTAGATGAGGAACCGTATTATGTAGGTAAAGCACCAAACCTGGATCTATCAGCTTTTTAACCGGCAACACTTTGTCATCAATCAAGATTGTATCATTTTTCAAAACAAAATCATCAACTATTTGTTGGGACGCAAGGTGCATTACCATTCTTAGTCCATTTTTTCCACCATAAATAATATTTTGAAAGCCAACCATTTCCCCAATAGTGATAAAAATTTGTCATGAGAAATGGACTCATGATAAGGGAGATAAAACGCGCATTCCAAGGGGAGCAGGAGAGAATCATTCACCGTTTTACTTTGAACCACCCGGGAGAAAGACGCGCTAAATGAGGACGGAGCTGCGCTCTTCGGGAAGAAAGGGGAGTTACGTCGACTATTGCCGTTGAGAACAGAAGAAAAAGAGAGAGGTTTACTGGAGGTCATGGTGGGTAATGAGAAAACGGAGAAAATTACTAAGTGGTGATTTTAATTTTTATATTAACTGGCTGGAATTTTGGAAAATTCCGAGTGGGTGAGACGAAGCAAGAGATGTTCAGTTGATCATGGATAGGGGGAGAGGGGTTGAACGGTTTCTATGGCAACCATCTTGTTATCACAGGAAAAAGTTCAATTTTCATTATAAAAAACACAGTAAAAAGGTATAATAAGAACTTCCCACGAAAAACAAATGCACTCAAAAGAAAGAAAAAGTCTTTATTAGCACTTTTGATAAAGAAAACAATCAAAAAATGCTCTTAAACTTCAAAAAAATATTTAAATTTGAGGAGCGAATTTTCGCGTGACGTACACTGGAAAAGTAAACAAACGAATGATGAATGAAAAATAAGTCAATGTGATTTTTAAGTTAATAATTCTGTGGTCCAACATTTCATTAGTATTTCACGAAACAGCAAAACCTATCAAATGATGAGGACGATAATTTGTGCACAGAAGATATATGCTTTTTAATTCATCGGGTTAGGTTATTTATATTTATAGATACCAGTGTCCAGTACTAACTACCTCACACATGGGGACAAAGTTTGAGTAAAATTAAAATCTACCAAAAGCTCCGTCAGAAGGGAGAAACATCCAAATAATGCAAAAATGCAGCAGTATACTAATCAGAATTATAGCGGTTCTCCTACTTATACTAGTCACCTTGGTCATCGTGGACTTCAGGAACTTTCGACGGCGAAAAGTGACCCAAGCCATCTTGAAGAAAGAAGAGGTTTGCCAAGTGGACAGCGAAAAAACGGCGGAGGAGTACATCAGTGAAGAGAATCCAAAACAACTCTGCAAACTGTTCAAAACAATGAAACTGTTGCTGCTCTACGAGCTGGAGCTCAAGTATGCGGACCAATACAAAAGCAAAGAAGAGTCAGTAAAGAGACACAGAGAAAAAGTCAGCAGGAAGATCAATAAGAAGTATCTTCGACTTTTCCGACTGATTAGAGAATTGCAGTTTGAGTTCACGAGAAGGCGGTTCAAGTATCTGACAAAAAGCTTGAACTTGTACTTGAAGGATATCATTGTGAACAAGATGGACGAGGAGGAGGGCAAGGCAATGGTGGGTGTACAAAAGGGGATGATTCATGAATTAGGTAAGGAAATTTTGTTAGATAATACAATTTATACAGTAAGTTATTACAAATCAATGTGGTTTACTGTGGCAATGTTTCCTGCCCAGCCACAAAATTATTGCCACTTTTTTTTTAGATTTTACTGTGCTATGTAAGAATTTATCAAGATAGGTACCTATTTAGAATTAATGCGCTGTTATACTACCCCATATTATTCACTGTTAAGTGTTAAAGCTACTCATATTATTAATTATAACTTGTTTAAGTGGCGCAACACACTATCAGTATGTTTTACCATGTAAAACATAAAAATCTATCCATTTCAGGGTCCATGTTTCTGAATGTTCTTATACATCGGGAATACTACTCGCAAGATGAAGCCATCATGTTCATCAAAACTCGCCAGAACTTGCGGGAGATCAACAGAATCATGAGCAGCTTTCACCGAAATCCCTCAAGCAGCAATCTCAGTATTTTCCAGGGGCCACAACGTCCTTGTAATGGAGTTTTCAGGTCAAAAGAACAAGGGTCAAAGTGTAATTTCGATTTCTCAAAGTCAGACCTGAACCATTCAAGGCTAAGCGGGCGGATAGTCTGTGTATTGGCGACAAAGAAACCACTGTAAGTATAAGTAATTATATTGAGAAACATTTTTTTTAGTAGATTGACACAGGATTAGCTGGTTTAAACCTTTCAACCCCTCTAGTTGTAACCTTTCAAACCCTACTGCTGTAATTTACATTACTACGGATGATCGTTCCTACAAGTCGTATAATTATTAAAACTGAAAGCTCTCACTTTTCCAATACCAACACAAACCACTACACTTACACTACGATATGGACACTGAAGGAGCCTTGAACATTGCATCTGGGCGTCTTAGAGATTCCCCTATCAATCTTTCCACCATCATGACACATCACTCATGGACACGGAAAGAAAGTAAGTATATTACAAAAACTCAATCCAATTCAAATTCTACGTAAATTCTAATTTACATATTATTTAAATGTCTGACATTTCATTATTGGTGATACTTGATGCTGCTCATCAGAGTTTGCTGATGCTTTTGTTTTCATCAAACGATGAAACACTTTTCGCCGGTATTCAAACTTCAAATTCTTCTCAGTGGGATTAAAGATCACATTACTTTATTTCTGGGGGTCTTTCGTAAATGAAATTCCTATGTGCTGCGTTCATTTAGAACTATTTCTCCCCAAAAGTTAGTAAGACCTCCTTTAATTCTTGTATTTCTATTTCCCAGCACTCAATCTCACCTACTTCGACATGTGCGCGACGCTGGGAAACAGACCTTCACCTCCCACGATCCGTCAACGCTCAACACTAGTCGCACCTGGCGAACCGTCGACTTCTTCGCCACAGACGACTCCAACGGATTGGGAACATTGGTAGATATGTACCCAGATTATTTCCTCAGCAAGCGACCCATCACGTCCGTTGATCAGATCCCGACGGTACCGGAGCATATCATTTTGAACTTGCAGGTGCGGAAAAATCTGACCATTCTGAATCATGATGAGAGCTCAAATTTTTTGTGAACGTTCGAAAAAAAAATGAATATATAACTTTTTTTTAAATATATAACTTAATATGTCTGGCTGGGGGACTTTAAACAGGGAGTAGACCAGCAGTCTGGCTGAGGAACTATAAACAGGGAGTAGACCAGCATTGGCTTGGTTCTGGGGGCCCTCGTCAATAATTAGCCTCCTTGTATAGACAGTGATAGATGTTCTGAGTCATTACTCCACTGTCCGACTACCATCGTTCATTGCATACTGAATACGTGCAATAAGAAAGGATTTTGCAAAAGTCCAAACCGTTCCATAGATAGAGCCCTAAAAATGCACTTTCAGAGGCCATGCCTCGGCCCGCAAAGCGGGCGACAGCCCGCTAGTAACAAATAAAAGACAAACTCATACAATTACATGAGTGAGATAATAATTTTAGAAGAAAAAGAAGTTATCATATTAAATTTGTTTTAATCAATTTCGTAATATCAAAACTACTGAAACTCTCTTTACTAAATATTTGCTGAACTTGGGACTTGATCCAACGATCTCCAGGTTACAAGTTCGCCGCCTTATCGATCAAACTACTGAGAACGGTAATTAAGAAAAGGCAAACTACGCAAAAAAATAAAAACAAAACGGGAGATAGGGAGAACCAAAGGGACAGACAACTTTTCTGTATCTACTGGATCAGATAAAAGAAAGTTTACTTCAATATTTTATGGTACTTCATTTACTTGACCAATTAAATCTGCTCAACTGTATACACCTTCTTCTGATTACAGGAGAATCCAGATCGACATGGATACACGCATAAAAGTCTTTTGAAGAGGTGGAGAGATAATATGAATATGACGGATGAAGAATTTAAATATGCTATCGACACCTTTCGGGGTAAGCAATTGGTTATAGGATGCTTAAAGAGCTGTAGAAAAGTGTTTTTGATAGTTAATTAGAACTTTTTTTTAGTAACAGCACCATTGTACATATTGCTAACTTACAATTACAAATACTTTATTTATACTGTCGGCGTAGACCTAAAGAGTCCCTTTTTGCCAGCAGTTTAAACAAAGTCATTTGTAAGATTGGTTTAGTAAGATATACAAATATAAATACAATATTTACATAAATTGGCTCAAACAAAAACGTAACTTCAGAAGAAAACGAGAAAAGAAAAGAAAAAGAACTTTGCTACACGGTCAAGGGAAAAGTGGGAGAGGGAGATAAGGAAGTAGAAAAAGAGTATAGGACAAGGATCAGGAATTAGTTGTATAGTATCCTTTCTTGACTGCATGCAGTAGTGTGCTTGGTGTTTTTACTTACGTGATGTTCATAATATAATAATATATGTCACTTTCTTTGTCACAGGCAACAAAACAGACTCCGACATACAAAGGGACTACCAAGAACAGATGGACGTTTTCCTTCCCGGATTTGAAGCTGAAATCCGGAAGCACTCTGATCTGTGCAACTTGACCGTACTAGAAGCCACTAAGAAGACCCAGAAGAAGAAGGTCCGCACAGGCACACCCCCACTGTCCAGACCGGCTAACTTTACACGCCACTTCTTCAACGGGTCTCGACCTGCCAACTTCTCGCGATGGACAAAAAAGAAAAATTCCACGCCCCTTGTGCGAACTAAGTTTATAAAGGTGAGCGACGTACATTAATTTAATTTGTAGTTTTCCTGAAAAGTGTATGGTCTAGAGTCTAGAGATCTCTTATGAAGGTTGTCTGGGACGTTGTCGCCTCGGTTGTGTCAATACTCTAGAGTTGTCTAGCTCTACGGTGCACCACAATGAAGCAAACTGACATGCATCATACCCATTGGCGTATTTCACATCCTTAAAAATTCAACTTTCAAACGACCGACTTAGAGATGACTCCAGGTAATATCCATATCTTTTGGTTAGATTTTATTTAAAAAATAATATTTTTGTCTCTGATTCCATAGGTGAAAAAGAACAAAACCACTAAGGAGATCAACATCCGGATCCGGAGGGATGCGAGTGTAACAGCAGACTGGCGTCCAACCGATTGGATACGTCACTTGACCACTCCTCGGAGGCCGTCGACAAAGTTCGTGTACGGAAAGAAGTTTAACAAGCTCCTCCCCGAGCGATATCACAATGCCGATGTGTTGACGATTAGCAGCGAAGAAAAGACGAAGATTGGCGGAAAAACCCGACGAAGGTCGACGGCCTGGAACTTCTTGAACTATCGTATGAGGACGACAGGAGTGTATCGTGAGCCTGACACCGCGGAGATCGCAAACCGGTGGAGGCGTCGGTTTGTCGTGCGTCGCCAGTACGACAGCGTCACTTCTATGAACTGGAACTATTTCGTTGGCAACGAGACCGGTGAGTATCAATGACAGATTTTTTTTTATTTTTTTTAAGATGAATGTTTCACAGCCTTTTTATTTCGTAGCCATGAAACAGGAGCTACTGTAGACGATTGTGGTCTGTGTTGTAGCCTGCCCATCCCGTAGTATGCCTCCCCTCTGATGGGCGAGAAGTGACACAATACTTCCCATTTAGGTGCTGGGTCAACACGAGCGCACCGGAATGTATCCCTTACAAACAATTGTAACCAAATTAAGAATACACATTTTTGTCGGCACGGGGATGGAACCCAGGACCTTCCGCATGGCAAGCGAGTGCTTAACCACTGAGCTAATCGAGCGCTCGTTTTTCCCAAAGACTTCTTATTGTGTCGATTAGGGCGTGTTTTACATATGTGATTTAACGAACCTAAAACTTTCCTTCTCGTCTTTCTGCTTTCTTCTTCTTTTTTCATGTTGTCTATTTTTGGCATCATTGGACCCCATTTTTTGTCTCGAGCAACAATAAGGTAGATATTTATTTATTTACAAAATATTTCAATATATTACTTCTGTACACTATCACATCTATTGAAGGTTGTATATTTGATCCATGCCACTGACATGTGGTAGAGTTCCAAGCATGCAGGCTGCATTGCCGCGTTGAAACCCTATGGATATTCTCTGCAACAAGAATTCTTTGGCGCTTTTAGTGCCAGTGGCACGGATCAAAGGTAGTAGGTATCAAATATATAAAACAATACTTTCAAATTGCTTTTCCCACAGATAAATCCCATTTGGAGAGGAAAACTAGCGTCGGAGAACTATGGCTCCATGCTGGATACGACCACGATGAGCGATTCCGACTATTTGAAGACGCACAGTCTACCGCCCGAGTTCTGGCCGGCACCTCTCGATTTTCAATGAACAGAGATTTCACGAGTTAATGTACGAATCTTTCTACGATCAGGCGGGATTCACGACTGCTCCTGTTTGGTAAGATTACACTTTTTTGTGCAACTCAAAAGTGTTAGCTAGTACATAATGCATGCTGCATTGCGTGATAATATTAAACCTTCAGGACGTTATGCTCGTAACTCGCTGAAGTTATGCTACGTAAAACTGAAGAGTTTCTTTGACTCTTTCTTAGGCGCAAAATCATCTCTTCAGAATCTTACTTCTTCGGAAGTGAGTAATAATCTACTGCATTGAAAAATGTAATTCGAGTTTTCAAAAGTTACTAAACAGTACAAACACTCCAAAAAATTCTTGTAGCCGTTTGTGTTCATATTTCACAGGTTCAACTCAACAAAAAAGACCAAGCATCCAAAAAAGCTGCTGAAATACACCACCCCCACTCGTAGACTCAGTGCGACCCAATCGCCCAACACAACTATCAACTTCGTCAAACTCTTGATCAAACAGAAACTCAAAGAATACGCCTCGTCCAAGCTGCGAACCACCGTCACTCGTGGAACTTTCCCGTACTACATCTTCAACGCAAGTTACATTACAAAGTTCAATGACCTTTTCCACCATTTTGAGTACGCCAAGGACGGGAGAGATTTGGTGAACAATACCAATAAGGAGCTGGAGAAGAACTTGGACAATATGGGCGCGTATTTCAAGGACTTGGGAGCCCATTTGAACGAACTTGAGGAGGTTATGAGGAGAGATGTGAAGATTTCGGCGGATCCCAAACATGGACAGGAAAACAGAACGACAGGGTAAGTGGAAGTTTGCATTATTCTATTAACTAAGTAATCATTAGTGTAATATACATAATCATGTACAATTGTAAGAATCGCCGCATCGCCTCACTACCCGAGACGATGCGGCGTCTGAGCTGCCTGGCTTGATGTAGCGCCTGCAAATGTCGCTTCGTTGCGCCTGCAATTTTTAATCTAACTTATTTTATAGGTACAATTTAGTGACGAAAATCTTGCGAAGTGGAATATACTAACAAAATTTGACAAGAGTAAAAAAATTCCGTTTCATAAAACAACCATTGTAAGAACGAGAATACCGTTTTTCCTTCTTAATTTCAGATTATAATTTATTTTTTGAGACTGATGCATTTCTGAATGATCAGTTGCATGTCTAGTTGAGGCTCAGAAGTTGTGAGTTAAATTTTCCTTTGGTTTCTTTTTCATATTGTGTTTTTGGAAATGTTTTATAAACTTATTTTATTACACACATTGAAATTCTATACAAGTCTTTTAATGTGAATGAAAGTGATACATGCGAGGCTAATCATGGATCACTTCTAGGTTTCGTAAGTTGGAACAACTAACAAAGTATTTATCTACTTCTATTTATTTTCCTTTATTCCAGCTTTGTTCGGTATGCTGAAAAAACGAAGGGCGGATTCAGAGAAAAGTTCGAAATTTCCACCCACATAAATCCCGAAGATCTCACATTCTCGACTCCCAGGTCAGCCGAGTTCTACGAGAAAACACACAATCCGTTCATTGAGGACTTTGTGCATTTTGCGAAGGACATCAAGAACTTTGAACAGAAATGACCGGACCAAAAGCGAAAGCCAGATTCATGGACATTCTCAATGAGGGTCGCAAGAGTGGGGAGAAGTTGAACAGCAGCGAGGTGTGGAGAATAATTCGTGAGAATAACCCGAACTATACGACCAATTCCGAGGCACAGAAAGAGGAGATTAAAATAGAAGAAATCCATGACAAGGAAGAAAAAGATGGTAAAAAAGTGGGTGGAAAAGTCGATAAAAAAGATGACGCCAAAGGTGGTAAAAAAGGAAAGAAAAAATCGAAGAAATGTACAGACGATGCTTTTGCAGAGGATTCATTCTACAGGGATGATGATTCCGGAGATATTAGGAGTAAGTTTTACAAAGCATTGCCTTTCTTGTACCTATATTGTTGTCGTTGTTTTCAAATTTGCACTGTATATTTCACCAGAGTTCATGTCAAGTTTTAATATTAGGTAACGAATTCAACTTACCTCTATTTGTCAGAGTACTAGACGTTGTGATTGAAAAGTTTGATCCACTTACCTGAAACAAAAAAATGGAGAAAAAAAATAATCACTACCATTTATCAGCACAGTGAATTTTTATTTTTTATGGAAGGTTTTGAAAAGGTTCATCGGAAAGATGAAAATGAATAACAATAAATAATTATGTAAATATAAAATTTAAAGGGGTTTTTTTTTTTTTTTTGTTTTAACGTCGCTTTCAACTGCATGGTCATATCACGACGGGGGTGTTACCCTCCATTCGCAGGAAACTCACAAACCTGCTACCCACATTAACCTCACCCAGCCTGGGTTGGGCCGGAATGCCAGCATCACGAAGTCTTCACCTCGCTGGACGTTGCTTAACTTCGGTGATCCAACGAGAACCGGTGCATTCAACGCGCCATCGACGCTGGCTCCTAAGGGTTTAATGGCTTGTATAGAAAAGTCCAAGTCTTCATGATGGTTGATCGCACATAGAAATATTTGGTTCCGGACGAACCAACTTTGAAATAAAGTTGGCTGGAGACCATCACTCACCCCTCCAGCTGTAGCCAAGCTGGCTACAACAACAACAATAATAGGAATGTGAATGGAACGAACGAACGTCGATGAGGATATATCTACGATTATATTGACTCTTACGCTAGAATGGGAAGATAATGGTTATGAATTTGATTTCAGATAATGTTCGAAAGCAGAACCTTCGCCTCCAAGAAAGTACCACAGAACTGGAGAGCATACCATCCGAGGAGGTGGAGGAGTTTAGGAAGGCGTGGGTGAGGCCCATGGAGGAGTTTGATGGCAATATCACCCATCGGAAACTGAACAGGTGAGATAGAATGAGGGAGATTTTAATTACATTGTCACCCATGGGCACCCATGCAATGTCAGTCTTCGGAACCCATGCAATGTCACCCATGGGAACCCATGCAATGTCACCCATGGGCACCCATGCAATGTCACCCATGGGAACCCATGCAATGTTACCCATGGGAACCCATGCAATGTCACCCATCGGAACTGAAGAGTGAATGGCGCAGATTGAGGAAGAGCTTGAATGTCACATCACACTCACTTATTTTCTGAACTAGCTGATTCGCCACTAAATTTTTAAGTCGGAATACTTCTTGAGCCATCAAAAACAAAACAAAAAAATGAAAACTTTACAATTTTTGTTCAAACACAATCTGCATTTTAGCTGCATGTGAAAAATGTGAATGTTCAAAAACTTGGATTAATCAGTTTGTCGAACGTATTTATTTTTAAAAGTTGTTGCCCTTCATACTCAACTGTGAGTTTTTGAATGGCCTAAATTTTACACATACTTATAAAACGGCTGCTGAATTTTCCACATACCTATAATATATGTATGCAAGTATGCATAATTGCATATCTTAATATATAAATGTCAAAGTCACTGACTGACTGACTGACCACTGACTGATCATCGCTCTACAGCCCAAACCGTAAGTCCTAGGAAGCTGAAATTTGGTACGTAGCTTTGTCTTATAGTCTAGATGTGCAATAAGACGGGATTTTTCGAAATTCCCACTACAACACCTGCCATTGGCGAAAAAGGATTTTTTGCTTTCACGGCCATGCCTCGGCCCGCAAAGCGGGCGTCAGCCCGCTAGTGTATGTATATGCTCATTTATACTTGTGATACATTCAGATACCAATGCGTCGACTGCAGTCGCAACAACTCGCAGTACTACCGAACAACCAACTTCACGGAATATGTCGAGCATTACCGAGTGCACCACTTCGATATGTACAACCGAAGCAAGTATACAGAGGATGTGGCTTGGAAGCTGGGTAAGTTACTGTTTTTTTTATATATATATGAAGAACATAACATTGCTTACAAAAATTAAAAATTACAAAAATTGGAAGCTGGGTAAGTTACTGTTTTTTTTTTTTTTTTTTTTTTTTTTTTTTTTAGGAAGAACATAACATTGCTTACAAAAATTACAATTGAAAACAACAATACTAATGTTCGCTATTATACTTATAAATAATTTTACAAGTTATCAAAATATAAAGATTATCTAATACATATATTCTACCATATGAGTGACAAAATATCTCTTATTTTCTTGTTGTAGGTAGTCTAAGAATTTCATCTTAAACATTTCTTTTGGCAGTGAGAATTCACTGACGTCAATATGAAGATAATTACACAGTGTCATTGCCTTAATGAGGGGAGATTCATGCAATTTTGTAAACCTTGGGTGAGGCACTGTGAATGGCTCAATAGTCCTATTTCTAAGCAAAGGGTTGTGCGTTTTCTTTTCTATTATCTCTTGAGAAGTGACACAATACTTCCCATTTAGGTGCTGGGTCAACACGAGCGCACCGGAAGGTATCCCTTACAAACATTTGTAACCAAAATTTGAATGCAATTCTTTTTGTCGGCGCGGGGTTTCAAACCCGGGACCTTCCACATGGTAAGCGAGTGCTTAACCACTGAGCTAATCGCGCGCTCAGCGACACTCATCGACGAAATTTCAAATTTCGATATCGAAACTTTTGCAAATAGCAAATTCCAAAAAACAGCACTAAGTCACCATTGAACTTAGCAATGAAACTGCACAATCAACTTGATGAAAAACCAAGTTTTTTTCTTTGTTTTTTTTTTTTGTGTACCCATCCTTTGTCATTTATTGCATGTTGGCGTAGTTAACTTGCTATGCCAGCATGTGTAGACAGTACCATTTAAAAAAAAAATATAGAGTTCCTCCTGTTTGCAGGTTACCCCAGTCCCTACCAGTGCGAGTTCTGCAAATTCTACGAGCCCTACGACAATGACGTATGCTACGACCACTACGAGAAAGATCATCCCGATGAGAATCCACACGATGTGTACGCGCAGGTGTTCAAGATGAGGCGCTTCTACCTCGAGTTTAGGAAGAAATGGGTAACCTGACAGCTTATTAAATAGAATAGAAAAGAATATACCTTTTATATACTGCTGAGGTAAGACTCAGAAGTCCCTTTACTCTAGCAGTCAAACAGGTCTTATATATTTTACTAGCGGGCTGTCGCCCGCTTTGCGGGCCGAGGCATGGCCGTGAAAGCAAAAAATCCTTTTTCGCCAATGGCAGGTGTTGTAGTGGGAATTTCGAAAAATCCCGTCTTATTGCACATCTAGACTATAAGACAAAGCTACCTACCAATTTTCAGCTTCCTAGGACTTACGGTTTGGGCTGTAGAGCGATGATCAGTCAGTGGTCAGTCAGTGACTTTGACATTTATATATTAAGATTAAAGAGATTCGATAAAACTTTACTAGCCAATCGTGGGTTGGATTTAAGGAAGAAATGGGTAACCTGACACCTTATTGAAGAGTTTTCAATAAAATTGAAAATTTATTTTCAGTCTCTGAATTTGTGAATTTCGGATAGTTACTTGTCCTAAAAATTTTCGCTTTTCCAGCCGCACAACAACTCCCAGGAGCTGAAGGAGCATGTGGGCGACCTGTTCAACACGCCCAGGTACGCGGGCGGCACCACAGAGTGTACGGCCTGCAAGTTCCATCACCCCACGCCCCGCGACCCTGTGTTCTTCAGTCAGTTCTATGTGCTGCCCACCACAGAGGACACGAACGGTGAGTGAGCCTGTGAGCGCCAGCCAACCGGCCTATATTAGCACCACACTGCTAAGGTAACTGCCAACCGGCCTATATTAGCACGAAACTGCTAAGCTAACTGCCAACCGGCCTATATTAGCATGAAACTGCTAAGGTAACTGCTAACCGGCCTATATTAGCACGAAACTACTAAGCTAACTGCTAACCGGCCTATATTAGTACGAAACTACTAAGCTAACTGCTAACCGGCCTATATTAGCACGAAACTGCTAAGCTAACTGCTAACCCGCCTATATGTATTAGCACGAAACTGCTAAGCTAACTGCTAACCCGCCTATATGTATTAGCACGAAACTGCTAAGCTAACTGCTAACCCGCCTATATGTATTAGCACGAAACTGCTAAGCTAACTGCTAACCCGCCTATATGTATTAGCATGAAACTGCTAAGCTAACTGCTAACCCGCCTATATGTATTAGCGCGAAACTGCTAAGCTAACTGCTAACTGCTAACCGGCCTATATTAGCACGAAACTGCTAAGCTAACTGCTAACCGGCCTATATTAGCACGAAACTGCTAAGCTAACTGCTAACCGGCCTATATTAGCACGAAACTAAGCTAACTGCCAACCGGCCTATATTAGCACGAAACTGCTAAGCTAACTGCTAACCGGCCTATATTAGCACGAAATTGCTAAGCTAACTGCTAACCGGCCTATATTAGCACGAAACTGCTAAGCTAACTGCTAACCGGCCTATATTAGCACGAAACTGCTAAGCTAACTGCTAACCGGCCTATATTAGCACGAAACTGCTAAGCTAACTGCTAACCGGCCTATATTAGCACGAAACTGCTAAGCTAACTGCTAACCGACCTATATTAGCACGAAACTGCTAAGCTAACTGCTAACCGGCCTATATTAGCACGAAACTGCTAAGCTAACTGCTAACCGGCCTATATTAGCACGAAACTGCTAAGCTAACTGCTAACCGGCCTATATTAGCACGAAACTGCTAAGCTAACTGCTAACCGACCTATATTAGCACGAAACTGCTAAGCTAACTGCTAACCGGCCTATATTAGTACGAAACTGCTAAGCTAACTGCCAACCGGCCTATATTAGCACGAAAAAGAGTTTGTAAGAGTTAAATCTAGTACAACTTCTCACTTTTCTGTTTATACTGATTAAAATAGAGAGGTTAGTTGATGACATGGATACTTAAAACTATTACCTGCTGATGAGAGCAAATAAGCTCGAAACAGCTGTCCAGGTATGTTCTGATATTCATGTACATCTAGTACAACTTCTCACTTTTCTGTTTATACTGATTATACTCTGTTTATACTAATTGTTTTATTGTTTTCGCCCACTTCCCGCTAACTTCTATCAATTTTTATTTTAAATTCTTAATTAGACGCGAAAATAGATTGTGTTTGAAGAAAGCGCGAGGTTCATACATACAGTTAAGTCGTTTTCTGGCGACGCCGAAAATCTTGAATTTCATAATAATATTCATACGGGTTTTTTTTTCAGATTGGAATTAACTCTCATTACAACTATCATCTGTAGTGAAAGTAACTCTAGGAAAGAACAATGAAAATCGGGGTTTTTTCAGGTGTTTCAAAACATCCTCTCTGAGTACTTTTATTTAAATCATTTTAGTTTTGCTTCAGAATACAAGTGCCTAAAGATATTATGACGTAGAGAGAGATACAGTTTTATGGTCAAACGAAGATGCTAACATATTTGAAGGTTACAAAAATACACAGAATATCAATCAATACTCGATTGCATCTTCTTTTATGCACATATTATTTTTCTGTCTTTAGGTAATTAGTTTTCTATTTTCTTTCTCCATTTAGTTAGAATCATCATCTTAGGGTAGCGTCATCGTGAACGATGGTAGCCACACAGTGGAAAAATGACTCAGCACTTCTACCACTGTCTTTACAAGGAGGCTAATAATTGACAAGGGCCCCCAGAACCAAGCCAATGCTGGTCTACTCCCTGTTTATAGTCCCCCAGCCAGACTGCTGGTCTACTCCCTGTTTATAGTCCCCCAGCCAGACTGTTGGTCTACTCCCTGTTTATAGTCCCCCAGCAGACTTGGTTAGAATAGATGTGAAAATTTAAGGGGAAAAAAACATTTTCTTCAAAGTCCTTTTAACATCGAGCTCGATGGATACTTTATTTTTCACAACACAATTCAAAATTGATTTCGTCCTTGAATAACATCTTCCCGTTTCGTCTTCCTCCGCAGAGAACTACGAAGATCTCATCGCCAACCGCTCCGACCCTTTACCCTCCAACGAGACGCGGATTCGAATCCCTAAGTGGTTGCAGCGGGATGTGGACAAGTACCGGGGTGCCTCCATGCCTAGCGGGGAACTGCTCAAGAATCTCTCACGAGGTGGGTACAATATCAATATTATTATTATTATTTTGTGGGTTTATTTCTTATTTAAAGACATTTCCAAAAATGGATCGTAAGGTGGGGTTCGTATTTAAAAAAAATGAAGTTGGCCCCTCTCGCCCCGACATGGGGGCCGGTAACGAAAATCAGCCCCACCCTAAAAGAAGGTCTTATTACCCCGGTTTACCGTACAAATTTTTAAATTTACTGGGAAAGCCATTCGAAAGATATTTAAGGGTTTCCAGACTTTTGCCCCACCTTGTATACAATATCAATATTCAAATTGAAATTAAAGGATTATATTTTGGGAATTAATCCGAATTTTCTTTTGAAAATGGGATCGTGTATTTGCAACCCAATTGTGACTAATTGGGTTAAGTATTGCTTTTTGTTCAACGATTAACTATTACTTATTTACACAATACACTTACAGAAAATGCGTGTATGGGTTGTTTTTGTTCTCCTATGTCGTTGTAACCAGCTTGGCTACAGCTGGGGGTTGTGAAAGTCTCCAGTCAACTTGAGTGGAAAAGTTGGCTCGTTCTAAATTACATATTTCTATGTGCGATTAACTATCGTGAGAACTTGAGCTATTTCTTTTCAATTTCACGAATAAATCAGTGGTTAAGCACTCGCTTGCCATATAAAAGGTCCCGGGTTCGAACCCCCGCGCCGACAAAAAATTGTATTCAAAACTTGGTTACAGTTGTTTGTAAGGGATACCTTCCGGTGCGCTCGTGTTGACCCAGCACCTAAATGGGAATTACTGTGTGACTTCTCGCCCATCAGAGGGGAGGCATACTACGGGATGGGCAGGCTACAACACAGACCACAAGCGTCTACAGTAGCTCCTGTTTCATGGCTACGAAATAAAAAATCTGGTCTAAACATCACACGACTTTCCTTATCCCCCAAAAAGCAGTCGATTTCGGCCACTGGTGACTCAACGGTAACAGATAACTAAAATCTAATACCAAATTCGTAATCAGCACTTCAAAAACATTGAATTTGATATGTCACAAACCCCATCTCGGATGAAAAATAAAAAAGTTAGTCAAAGCGGGTCCATCTCAAAATAACGGTAAATTGGAGCCGAGGTCCAAAAAGTTCAAGATATCAAAAAAATGATCAGAATAAACCCCTATTATTTTTTTAATCTAAGAAATTGTTGTTCTTCAACTTTTTTTGTATCTTGAACCAATTTAAAGAAGCGGCGCTTGTGGCTAATATTTGCGGCCCTGCGCCCATGGAATGCGGCCGATTTCAACCAAAAGTTTCGTGGTTTGTCTGGTGTATAAAATTAATTTCCATACCAAATTTCAAGTCTCTAGCTCTTACCGTTCTCGAGATATCCTGTTTACTCACACACATACACACACACACAGACAGACGCACGGACCAATGGCTGAAAACAACTTTTTTGGTATCCTGAGGCTATGATTCGTCCAGAAATGTGGAAAACTGGGTAGGTCAAATTTTCGACGAATACAATACTTTCCTTATTATAAGGAAAGTAAAAAAGGCTGTGAAACACCTATCTTAAAAAAAAAAATAATAATAATAAAAGAAAATCCATTAAGCCCTTGGGAAGCTGGCCTTGTCCCTGTTAACGAGACCCTGCTGTCTCTATTTAACGTCCCCCAGTTCTCTTACATCCAGGTTCGACTGTACATTTTATCCCATAAAATATATAAGACCTGTTTGACTGCTCGAGTAAAGGGCTTTTCAGTCTTACCTCGGCAGTATAAACAAGGTATATTCTATTCTACATGTTTGTATGTTTTCCAGGAATCTTCAACTCCCGCTCCGGGGAGAACGACACGTCTGAGTTCAAGTCGGACTACTATGGCTCGTGTGACTACCGCAGCAAGACTATAGAGACTGGGGAGGACATCTGGGGCAGCTCCTGTGAGGATCGGATGACCTAAAGATCGGGAATCATCGAGTACTTTCGTAGCATGAGTATTGATGACGAAGCAGAGCCTTAGGATGGTTCGTTTCAGAATTGGATGGCAGTTCATCTGAAGATCGGAATGCCTCTTCGAAGTTCGGGAATCATTTCGTAGCATGAGTATTGATGACGAATCACAGCTTCTATGAGGATCGGATGGCACAGTCAAAGATCGAGAATCATCGTTTCTTTTCGTAGTAGCATGAGTATTAGTGCCGAAGCACAGCTTCTGTGAGGACCGGATGGCCTAGTCGAACATTGGGAATTATCGGTACTTTCGTAGCATCAGTATTGGTGACGAAGCACAGCTTCTGTGAGGACCGGATGTCCTAAAGATCGGGAATCATCGGGTACTTTCGTAGCATGAGTATTGGTGCCGAAGCACAGCTTCTGTAAGGATCGGATGGCCTAGTCGAAGATCGGGAATCATCGGTACTTTCGTAGCATCAGTATTGGTGCCGAAGCACAGCTTCTGTGAGGACCGGATTACCTAAAGATCGGGAATCATCGGGTACTTTCGTAGAATGAGTATTGGTGACGAAACAGACCCTTAGGATAGTTCGTTTCAGAATTGGATGGCAGCTGCTCTGAAGATTACTATCTTTTTTTTTTCTTCTTTTTTTAAGGTAATTGTGCCGCGGAACTGCTCTCGCATTACTTCAGGGTACTTTACCTTTACATCCATGCCATTCCGGAAACGGAAAAACTCGTTCAGAATTTCCCGTTCCGGCCGGGATTCGAACCCGCAACCTCTGGGTCAGCAACCAATGCTCTTAACCACTGAGCCACGAAGGTCGGCATTAGTACTATGTGGTTAAAATGTAAAATAAGTGAGGAAAATCTATGAACTGTGTGGGATCCTTACCAACAGATCCATACACTACCAGGATTACATCACTCGCGCTCTGTGCAATTGACCAACTACCTCAGTGTGTAGTCTGCGATAAATTAAATTGTGACTTGAATAACGCCTACCATTCACCACTGAAAATTAGTAGTGCACCCTGCATGCCAAACCAGATGGCAATCATTGATAAGTCAACTTCAGTGGAACGCTTTAGTGTACCGTGTAAACATGTGTAAATAGATTAGCTTTGTACATAATAAAACGTAATGTCAATTTTATATAACTTCCGAATTGTATTTACTTAATTGAGATAGGTAACCTTGAAAAGCATTTTTTTTACATGAAAAAAAAATGTTAATTTTCTAAAACTTTTAGCTGTCTAAATTGGTTCAGAGGAACTGGGATTTATTATTTTTAGTTTTAAACTTGAACTTTATTTAGACTACCACAGTTCACATACAACCAATCGGTATAAAAAGCAGCTTTTATTCTGTTTTATAATGTCCAGATAGAGGAAGAGGGTACTGCAAATTGTAAAAATTAAACAAATAAAAGCCCATTAACCTATACTGGTAGAAAAATTAATTATTTTCAGCAAAAGCAAAATATGAACTACGGGTAGTTTACGGTTAAATTTCAAATCCCAACTAAAGTCATGAAACTCAAAGCTCTTTGTATTTTTTTGGCGGCCTTTTATCTACCACTGGTGGTCGCCAAACCAACAACCAAGGAGACGTCTACTGAGAATGAAAATAAGTTGAGCAGCGATGAAAAGTTCGATCAGAAACGAGCGAAGCTGATTGAAAAGATGAATCAGCATGAAGAGAAAATCAAAGAAATCCGTGAGAAGCTGAAGGAGAAAGATGAGAAGAGGAGAAAGTTGCTGATCAAAAAGGGAAAACTGACAACCCTGTATGGACTGAGTAAGTTGGAGCTGTTTTCTTTTTTTAGAATAACTACGTATATGTATATGATTATTATTATTAGTATAATTTTACACTTTATGAATAAGGACATAAATATACAAATACATAGGTAATTACAAATTATACAATATAGGAGGAAATGATTGTGCTTTTTGTTAGGTATTTAAAGTTTCTAAGCAAAACTACAACAATAAGATTTCGTTTATGAACATAAAATTTCGAATTGTAAGTGTCCCAAGCATGATAGATTGGAAGATTTTCTGCAAATAAATATTTGTATTATTTACAATCTTATCCGAAAATACTTTCATACTACCCATGATTTCCGTGAGGTTATTTGTAATTTTCACAGATTATTCTTGAAAATTGAAAAAAATATTATTATTATTAAACACTTTATTAGATATAAAAAGACATATGTACAGTAGAAATTGTTTCAATGAGAAAAAAATTCATGCACTGGATGGGTCAGGTTAGGTTAGGGTAAAAAAAAGTTAGGGTCAGGTTAGGTTAGGGTCAAAATATAAAAGGTAAAAATGTATCATTGTAAAAATGTATCACATTACTACAAATAAATTATACTACTACTACTACTACTATATAAGGTTAGGATTAGGGTCAAAGGTCGTCGGTCAAAGGTTAGGTTAGGGTCAAATGTCAAAGGGTCAAGGAACAAAGATCAGGGTCAAAGGTGTAGGGTTAGGTTAGGGTCAAGGGTCAAAATTCAAGGGTTAGGTTAGGTTAGGTCAATGTTAGGTTAGGGTCAAGGGTCAAAGGTCAAGGGTTAGGTTAGGTCAATATTGGGTTAGGATTACTTTTCATATTAGTTACCTACTATACTTTTCATATTAGTTACTATTCTTTTCATATTAGTTACTATAGGTACTTCTCATATTAGTTACTATACTTTTTCATATTAGTAAAATGGAATAATGGGATTTACAACTCCAGTCTAGCACCATAACTATTCTGTGATAGCATTCAAATTCTCCAGCAATGCACGACATACAATATGACTTGAAAACTTCAGTTATATTCACTTTAACAGTATGTATATTTCTACGATCATAGTACAAAAGCCTCATCAAGCCCTAGGTTCACAGGAAATGTGCCAAGTATGGCCGCCGCATTGCCTCTTTGGACGGCCATAGCAAGTCTCTGTAGTTACTATACTTCTCATATTAGTTACTATACTTTTCATAATAGTTACTATATACTTCTCATATTAGTTACTATACTTCTCATATTAGTTACTATACTTTTCACATGTATATTTCAAAGGTAAAATATTTCTTCGAGCTCACTACCGAGAGGAAGCGTGCCTCTGATGCTCAAGCTATTGCCCCTTTGGATGGCCTGTGATATTTTTTGTATCAGGAACTGATGCGAGCGAGAATCACCAGAAACACGCCAAAGGGCAGAGCCAATCTTTTTTAGAAAAGATATCGACTCAGCTGCCCAAGGACCCAACGTTTCAACTGAGAACGCAAGAAAGCTAAAGTTGTCTTTTATCCTTGAGTATTTCAAGTGCTTTTTGCGTGCAGCGTTCTCAGAGGAAAATCCAGGTCCTTCAGCATCGTTTCTGTTAGTTCTCGCTAGCGAATCGGAACAGGACGCATCCCACACCAGCGCACGTCCTCTCTCCCAAGCAACATTTGTTACACTTTTCACATTAGTTACGCGTAATACTAGCTCATCCTTTCCGTAATACAAGTCTGTCCCAGTAGCTCAGTGGTAAAGGCGCACTCTGTGAATCCAGAGATTCCAGAGGTCGTGGGTTCGAAACCCAGCCGGGACATGACAAGTTATCCTCCCATTTGGGATTTTTACCACATAATAATATGTCTTGGGCTTACTGCTGGAATAATGGGACTTCAATAATCCTAATCAGGCAGTATAAATAAGACGATATTATATTATATGTCTAACGAATAAAGTTTGCATTGCAGTTATAAAAAAAAAAAAAACTTCTCATATTAGTTACTATACTTTTCACATTAGTTACGGGTAATACTAGCTCATTCTTTCCTTTTCTTATCAGACGCTATCGATGACCCTGACTACTTCCTCCACACTCAGCCACCCAACAGTGAGGAGAGGCGACAGTACTCTGTGGACCAGGCCGCCCGGGCCAGCCAGAAGTTCGAAGTGTACAACGACTGGGAGACGCTGAGCGACACGGAGAAGAACGGAACCATGGCAACCGAACACTTCGACTGGCCTGACCCGTCCAAGGAACTGACGTTCTTCGAGAAATACTACAGTAAGCACTCGTACCCTGACCATTTAAACTCAAATCATCAACTTCCGAGTTTCAAGTTCACTATCCTTTGATTTACCTACTGGGGTCAGAACATAAAGGGTTGGGTGGAAGAGATTGTCACAGGCAATCTCTTCGCCCTTTAGGTAGGACATTTACTTCATTTTGTTTGTTCTTGTATCTTTGCTCAATCTTTTTGTTTTTTCTTTATAATTTCATTGTATTTTACTGTATATATTTTTGTTCTACCTAATGAAGCTTACTTTAGTAATAATAATAACAAAAACAAACATTTTTGTTTATTTTTGTTCTGACACCCAGGTGTAACCTGAGGTGTGGGATTTCCACCCACTAAAAACCCAACTTTCCTGATAGCATACCGCAGTATACATAAGGCAATATTAATATTATCATTCATCATCATATGGTGGCTTCATCGTGAACGATGGTAGCCAGACAGTGGAGGAATGACTCAGCACTTCTACCACTGTCTTTTACAAGGAGGCTAATAATTGACAAGGGCCCCTAGAACCAAATATTATCATTATTGACTGAAAAATCATCCACTCGTCAGGTTGGAAGAACACCAAGTTCCCGACCACCCCAGACCCCACGTGGGACGGCTACATCCATCCCTTCGACAACCCGGAGCATCCCGACTACCAGAACGGGGACATTGCCTACAAGAAGTTCTACCGCTACAACTCAGAGGAGATTGCGCACTACAATCGCAAGTATGGACTCACGCTGACCAAGGATATGTTCACGCCGCCCCAGCCGTATGTCACCGGTCTGAATCTGTCCGACTGGTAAGTTTACGGACAGCCGTATGTCACCGGCCTGAATCTGTCCGACTGGTAAGTTGACGGACAGCCGTATGTCACCGGTCTGAATCTGTCCGACTGGTAAGTTAACAGACAGCCGTATGTCACCGACCTGAATCTGTCCGACTGGTAAGTTAACAGACAGCCGTATGTCACCGGCCTGAATCTGTCCGACTGGTAAGTGAACAGACAGCCGTATGTCACCGGCCTGAATCTGTCCGACTGGTAAGTGAACAGACAGCCGTATGTCACCGGCCTGAATCTGTCCGACTGGTAAGTGAACAGACAGCCGTATGTCACCGGCCTGAATCTGTCCGACTGGTAAGTGAACAGACAGCCGTATGTCACCGGCCTGAATCTGTCTGACTGGTAAGTGAACAGACAGCCGTATGTCACCGGCCTGAATCTGTCCGACTGGTAAGTGAACAGACAGCCGTATGTCACCGGCCTGAATCTGTCCGAGTGTATAGCTAATCTACTACACGAAGCTAATCTACTACTTCGGGGGGTTTTGGGGACCAAACCCCCCGAAATTTCCAAGAAACCCCAGCAAAGATAGAATATAAGTTAGGCGAGATTTCTGAACCCCTCTCGAAAATCCAGAAATACCAGAGGTCGCGGGTTCAAAACCAAGCCGGGACCTTACAAGTTATCCTCCCATTTGGGATTTTTACAATAATACGTCTTCTTGGGCTTACTGCTAGAATAATGGGACTTAATAGTCCTGATCGGGCAGTAGAAATAAGGCGATATTTCTACTGCCTCACTGGCGGGGGGTCTATTTACTCACAGGGAAGACCACCAGTCTGGATGAGGGCCTACAGAAAGAGACTATAGATCTGATTAAATAACAGTGGCGTAGCTAGATGAATATAATAATAATGATAATAATAGTAACGTCGCGAGACAAAATCTTGCACTCAGGGGGATCCCGCCATGACTCATCCACCTCGTGTTTTCTTGCTTCGTCCACAGGTACAACTATGCCAACATGAGCCACATCGCCAAGGCCTTCAACTACCCTCTCGAGTACAACACTCTCAAGGCCAACTACATGAAGTATGTGTTCACGCCGATACCAGACAGCACGGCGTATCCAGGTGAGAAAGGGTTCAATTCCACGCCATGCAGGTTTTCTTCTGCTTGCTTTTTTCTGACTCTTAGGGCGGAATTAATAGACAACATCAATAACTTAAGTCTTGGTAAGTGTCGATTTTCCCTATCTTACACAATACGCAATCCGTGACTTAGCGCCACAGAGGTATAACAAAAACGTCTATTAATTCCACCCTTAGACGCAAATGAAATGCTTACATATACACCCATACATGAGATTACATCAATAGATCAGACTTGGTTTAAACTGTGAGAGTAAAGGGACTCTTTCGTATCATTCTTGCAGGATAAACAGAGTATTGTATTGTATTATTGTTGAAACCAGCATGGCTACTTCTCGGGGAGTAATGGTCTCCAGCCAACTCAAGTGGAAAAGTTGGATCGTTCTGAACCACATATTTCTATGTGCGATCAACCATCGGCATCGTGAAAAATTGGGTTTTTTCTTTATAAGCCATCAAACCCTTAGGAAACTGCAAGGTAGCTTGGCTTATTAGGGTTGGCTACTCCGTTATCTGTTTATAGTCTTCTAGCGAAACACCCTGTTTGACTAACGTCCCCCAGCTAGACAAGTCAGTCTTTGTTCTTAGGATAGAGTGGTAGAGTGACGAAATTCATTTTTGAATAACAAAGAAAATACTGTTTGTACTTTTTGTATTGTGTTTGGTTACAATTGTTTGTAAGGGATACCTTCCGATGCGCTCGCGTTGACTCAGCACCTGAGAAGTGTTGTGTCACTTCTCGCTCATCAGAGGGGAAGCATACTACGGGATGGACAAGCTAAAATACAGACCAGAAGAGTCTGCAGTAGCAGTAGCTGCTGTTTCACGGCCACGCAATGAAAAAGGGTGTGAAACACTCATCTTTTTTTTAATTCCTGAATTTTAATGCAGACCTGAGAAAAGTTATCATATTTGTGTAAATCACTTTCCTGATATCACAACTATTCAAACCCACTTTACTAGATCTACGCTGAAACCGGGACTTGAACCACCGACCTCCAGGTTACAAGTCCGCCGCCTTATCGATCCAGCTACTGAGGTGATAATAATAATTCCGTGTCCGTCAGACAGGTATTGATACCTAAATCACGGTGGTGAGAGGATTATATGAACGCCCAAATCCATTGTCTTGGCTCCTTTCATGTCCATTGATTCTATTTGGTTTTATCGTCCTGACTTGAGATAGACAGGACGGGGGTTTTACCCTCCATTCGCTGGGAATCGAACCAGCTACCCGTATTAACCTCACCCAGCCTAGGTAGGGCCGCAATTGCCAGGCTCACAAGTTCGGAGGGAACAGAATTTTCTATGTGAAAAGTCTGCTTCCACCGGGAATCGAACTCAGGATCTCTGGACCACGGGCAGTAGTCACAACCTTTACGCCACTGAGGCTGGCAGCTACTGAGGTGCGGACCTGATTATCTTTTATTATTATTATTAATAATAATAATAAATGTGTTTCTTTGTGTTATTATATCACAATTTCAGTTTGTAGCGCAGAATTATAGGACTTTTCCATATCTTTAATATCCCAATATCTTATGTTTGCCTATAATTCTGCCACTAGTCGCTGCTTCACATTAAAGCACCAACTCATTTTTCCTCACGAGGTATGAGTGGACCCCGAACACCCAAGTACAGAGCAGAAAAAATCCTGCCCCGCTGGGGATCGAACCCAGGTCACCGTGCGTGCAATGCCTAGCGCGCTAACTCACTCTGCCACGGTGACTACTTTACTTCTGAGTCTATCTATAATTTTCTTCTATTCCCAGGTCAAGATCATCTCCTCACACGCATCCATCAGAACCTCGCCCTACCGAGGCTGCAGGATCATCTCAAGAACAGCACGTGGTGCTTCATTTGTGGGGACACCTTCTCTCATCCCAGGGACCGGATGACTCACGTGACAGAGAAGCACTACCAGTATGGCGATTACGGTGAGATTTTTATTACAAATAGATTTCCTTCCTATTTGTACGAGAATATTTAGATTTTTTTTATTTTTTTTTTATTAGCATTCATTATAGTGTGTAAACAATATTGTATAGATTGTTATATACACTTTAGATTAATATGTAACTTAAAAAGAAATTCATAACAGATTTTTTTAAATACAAAGATAACCAATAACATAACTAGTAAATTCTAATAATCATAAAGTATTTTTTTTCACTTAATATTAAATTTCTAATTGTTTATTAATTTTTTATGACGGGTCAATCATAATCATATGTCGAGACCATTTGTCAAATAAAATAGATTACCTACGTGACAGTTATCCAAATGGATCAACAAGGGTTGGGTGGAAGAGATTGCCACAGGCAATAACCCCGCCCTTTAGGTAGGACATTTCTCTCTTTTTTTCCTTCTTGTATATTTGTTTAATCTTTTTGTTTTTGTTTATATTTCATTGTGTTTTACTGTATATATTTTTTCTTCTACTGTTCTATCTACTGTATATTTTTTGTTCTACCTAATAAAGCTTAAAAAAAAACAAGGGAGCTCTAATGTGATGACATAACTAATTTATTCACCCTCCCAACTGATTGTCTCAACAGGTCAAGATCGCCTGAGCGACCCCCACTGGACGTGGAAGGAGAACATCCAGATCTACAGGCGACCTACCCTCCTCCCCGAGTACTACGAGTCGTACGTGAACGAAGACCACCTCACCATGGACATCTCGTTCGACCATTACGCCTATTGGGACGCGCGACGGAAGCAGAACGACATCCATTTCCCGAACAGACCCGACTGTGACACGACCACCCTGTCGGCTCGGAAGAAATACGAAGCTGCTATGCACGAACTCCGGCACTTCATTTGGAGACCGAGTGTGGAGGAGAGAGGGAAGGAGAGAAAATGAAGGGAGTATAACGAAATAGTGTGGGTGAGAGAGAGAGAGATGTGAGTGAGTGTGAGATAGAGAGAGACAGAGAGAGAGAAAAAGAGAAAGAGAGAGAGGTAGAGAGTGAGAGAGAGAGAGAGGTAGAGAGTGAGAGAGAGAGGTAGAGAGAGAGAGAGAGAGAGAGAGAGAGGTAGAGGTAGAGGTAGAGGGAGAGGGAGAGGGAGAGGTAGAGAGAGAGAGAGAGAGAGGGAAAGATAAATAAAGTTAGTAGAGAAATAGAGGATGAAGAAAATTGAATTTGGTCCTTGGTGGAAGGATTGGGAAAGTGAAAATAAATAAATAAATGAAGACTGAATTTTAAGAGCAGGACGTCATTCCAGAAAGCGTTCTCCCTCTCAAAATCCTCAAAATCTTTCGTATACATAACCCAATCAAAAGTGTTGTTTATTAGAATAACCCAATCAGAGAGCAATTGAAAGGATTATGAGAGAAAGAACGCTTTCTGGCACGAGGTCTCCTACATATTTAGATTGGAATTTTAGAATATGAGTAAGTTTGTACCAAACCATTTATTTATGGATTTAAATAGAAAATGAAATAATGTTGCGCATTGCATAGTTAGTTTAAAACACGGCGCACATATTACGCTCGTTCGACCATTACGCCTATTGGGACGCGAGACGGAAGCAGAACGACATCCATTTCCCGAACAGACCCGACTGTGACACGACCACCCTGTCGGCTCGGAAGAAATACGAAGCTGCTATGCACGAACTCCGGCACTTCATTTGGAGACCGAGTGTGGAGGAGAGAGGGAAGGAGAGAAAATAGAGGGAGGATAACGAAATAGTGTGGGTGAGAGAGAGAGAGAGAGAGGTAGAGAGAGAGATAGAGAGAGAGAAAGAGATAGAGAGAGAGATAGAGACAGAGAGAGAGACAGAGAAATACGAAGCTGCTATGCACGAACTCCGGCACTTCATTTGGAGACCGAGTTTGGAGGAGAGAGGGAAGGAGAGAAAATAGAGAGAGTATAACGAAATAGTGAGAGAGAGAGAGAGAGAGAGTGAGTGAGTGAGTGTGTGTGAGAGAGAGAGAGAGAGGGAAAGATAAATAAAGATAGAGAGAGAGAGATAAAAAAGAGGGATTGAGAGAGAGAGGGAGGGAAAGATAAATAAAGATAGAGAGAGAGAGATAAAAGAGAGGGATTGAGAGAGAGAGGGAGGGAAAGATAAATAAAGATAGAGAGAGATAAAAGAGAGGGATTGAGAGAGAGAGAGAGAGGGAAAGATAAATAAAGATAGAGAGAGAGAGAGATAAAAGAGAGCGATTGAGAGAGAGAGAGGGAGGGAAAGATAAATAAAGATAGAGAGAGAGAGAGGGAGGGAGGGAAAGATAAATAAAGATAGAGAGAGAGAGATAAAAGAGAGGGATTGAGAGAGATAGAGAGGAAGGGAAAGATAAATAAAGACAGTAGAGAAATAGAGGATGAAGAAAATTTATTTTGGTCCTTGGTGGAAGGATTGGAAAAGTAAAAATAAATAAATAAATGAAGACTGAATTTTAAGAGCAGGACGTCATTCCGGAGAGCATTCTCCCTCTCAAAATCCTCAAATCTTTGTTTCAACCGGTAAATTTCTTATACATACCCAATCAAAAGTGTTATTTATCAGAATTATTATTATTATTATTATTAAACATGTTTGATCAAGTTTTTTTACAATAAAGTACATAGAATATTTACATAGAAATTGATAAAACAAAACTTGATCACGGGCGGTGCTAAATGCCAACGGCATTCTCTTCCACACCCTAACAGAATAACCCAATCAGAGAGCAGTTGAAAGGAAGATTTGGGGATTATGAGAGTGAGAAGGCTTTCTGGAACAAGGTCTCTTATGTATTTAGTTTGGAATTTTAGAATAATCAGTAAGTTGTTTATACCAAACCCATTTATTTATTTTCTTCTAAAAAGAATTCTCAATAGATTTAAATACGAAATAAATAATATTGCGCATTGCATAGTTAATTCAAAACACGGCGTACATATAAAACGTACCGTAATGCTGTTTTATTTTGGTCTTCTGCATTGTCCCGTAATTATTCAGTGTCACAGCTCTTGGCCAGAATGCTGTACACTACTATTGGGTTTCGCGCTACCAATAGTTTACCACGCTCAATGTAGCTTAACCTTGCACTTACCTTTACTCTTCTTGTCTTCTACATTGTCCCGGAATTTTCCCGTGTCACAGCTAGTGGCCTTGTCCAGAATGCTGTACAGTTTCAGCTTGTGTAGGATATCCTTAGCCACGAGGATCTTATCCCGAAGTTTATCCTCGCGAACTTTTCTGGAGTCTGGAGTCAGCTTGTCTGTGAAGAATTAAGGATGAGTATTAGTAATAGTAATAATAGTAATTATCGGTTGTACCGATTCATTTATTTACGAGCAGAGCCCATTATACATACATTAAAACACGATACAAATTAGTTGAGAATTATGAAAATAAAGTTAAAGTTATTACCTGTGATAACCACAATCGTGATATCGAAAATACTATTCAAACTCGACTCAGTTTTTTGCCATACTTTTGGGACTCGAACCCCTGATTTCCTGGTTACGAGTGCGCCGCCTTATCTATTTCGCCTCATCTAGAAGCAGGTGGTCAATTTGCAGGTTTAGTAGAGAGTGATAGAAATCTGTAATGCTAACCTATAGCTTCTTGGTTAAAAACTAACTAAGTGAAATGACCTCTATATTACATTAGATTATTTCTGGGGGTCTTTTCTAAAAGAAATTCCTATGTGCTGGGTCCAATATTTAGAACTATTGCACCCAAAAATGACCTCCAGCTGCTTACTATTTCGTCTCATAAGCAGGTGGTCATTCTCCAGGTCCAGTAGAAAGTGATGGACCTCCCGTATGGTGACCTCTAGCTTCTTGTTTAAACAGTAACTGAGTGACCCTTAGCTTCTTTGCACTAACTAAATGACCACTATATTACATTACATTATTTTAAGGGGTCTTTTCTAAAAGAAATTCCTATGTGCTGCGTCCAATATTTAGAACTATTGCACCCAAAAATGACATCTAGCTGCTTACTATTTCGTCTCAGAAGCAGGTGGTCATTCTCCAGGTCCAGTAGAAAGTGATGGACATCCCGTATGGTGACCTGTAGTTCTTGGGTTAAACACTAACTAAATGACCTCTAGCTGCTTACTATTTCGTCTCAGAAGCAAGTGGTCATTCTCCAGGTCCAGTAGAAAGTGATGGACATCCCGTATGGTGACCTCTAGCTCTCGGGTTAAACACTAACTGAGTGACCCTTAGCTTCTTTGCACTAACTAAATGACCACTATATTTCATTACATTATTTTAAGGGGTCTTTTCTAAAAGAAATTCCTATAATTCTGCTGCGTCCAATATGTAGATTGTAGAACTATTGCACCCAAAAATGACCTCCAGCTGCTTACTATTTCGTCTCAGAAGCAGGTGGTCATTCTCCAGGTCCAGCAGAAAGTGATGGACGTCCCGTATGGTGACCTCTAGCTCTCGGGTGAGAGCGTTCACGTTGTCTGTGTGGCGCAGCGCCTCCCGAATGATTTCCCAGTCGTTCAGGATGAAGGAGTTGCGCTTCACCGGGGCTCCGTCATAGGGAAGCTCGAGGAGATCCAACCCCTGGGGTTGGGAGAAGATCAGGTGCGGGATTAGTTAGGGTCGTGCTTAGTCTTGCTTATAGGCACCGTTGCTGAATATTATCCTAAGCCCTGAGGTTAGCTACTACACTTGAAAGCGAAATCCTTTTTCCTCCACCAAATCTGCGATATCTTCGAAATTACTATTTCTAATTTCTACCGGGCCTCCGTCATAGGGAAGCTCGAGAAGATCCAACCCCTGGGGTTAGGAGGTGATCAGGTGCGGGAATAGTTAGGGTCGTGCTAAGTCTTGCTTATGGGCACCGATGCTGAATATTATCCTAGGACCTGAGGTTAGCTACTATTACTTTTCTGAAGAAACTGACTTAGTTGTCATACAGCTCTGCAGCAATTAATTGCGATTTAATGAGGTCTATTGAAATAAAAATTGATAAAAGTTGGCGGGAAGTGGGCTAAAACAATAAAATAAAATACATATAAACTCTGTTTCGTGTTAATATAGGTCGGTTGGCTGGCGCTACTTGACGAGCGCTCGCCTCCCGGGTGAGCTTGATCTTGATTTTGGGGTGCGTCACCTGTTTTTAAAATCTATTGTTATAGAGCTATGATAAAAAAAACTTACATCGTTAGTTCTAGATGAGTGGGGCTTGAAATCATCGCTAGACACGGAAGATTGGGTGGATTCTTTCGAAGAGGATCGGTGAAACAACTCGCTTTTGTTTAACATGGCGATTTTTTCCATTTTGTCAGCTGGGGTTGATTTTACGATATCCGGCACTGAGATAGTCGTAAAATACTGAATGTTCAAACCAAGATGCACAAGATTTAGCACGAAATTGATAGACGATTTTGTTATACCTCTGTGGCGCTAAGTCTCGGATTGCGTACTGTGCTAGATGGGGAAAAGCGATTCTAAGCAATGTCTTAAGTTATCGATTTTGTCTATTAATTTCGCCCTAAAGTCCAATATTTTCCAGAAAGTTTGAAGAATACGTTAAAGTGGGTAAATGGACAAACTTGACGAACCCACAGAGAAAAGTTACAGTTCAAAATTTGCAATAATGCGGAATTAATTGAAATATAACGATTTTTCAGGCTTCACCTTACAACTACAAACGATTAAAACTTACATTACTCACAACGAAAATAATCATAGTAGCTAATATAGAAGAATAAATACTACCTGGTAGGGTGAGTTAACAAAAATGCATTACTCTGATTGAAAAGAGGGAAAAGCTGAAAGTGATAAATGGGTTTATAGACAGGTCTATTGTCTTCCTGTGCCATTCATACTTTCTCTACAGGGTGGTACGTCAGACCAAATCCTAAGACCGAATTAGTGAACGACGCTAAAGCGGAGACTGTTCAACATTAAAAAAAAAGATGAGTGTTTCAGAGCCTTGTTTATTTCGTACCCATGAAACAGATGCTTGTGGTCTGTGTTGTAGCCTGTCCATCCCGTAGTTGCCTCCCCTCTGATGGGCGAGAAGTGAAACAATACTTCCCATTTAGGTACTGGGTCAACACGAGCGCACCGGAAGGTATCCCTTACAAACAATTCGCCTCTAATAACACAAAGAGGCGTAAACAACATTTTCCAAATTTTACAGGAGAGCCAATATGAGTTTTCTTGTGCATAAATTTTCTGTTCACGGTAGGAACCTTATCACTTCCCTGTACCCGTGAATGATCATACAAACTTTTTCTGTTGCCAAATTTGATTATTTAACTGTGACTATCGAATCCTGTTCGTATATTGTCATTATTTTGATCATTTTTCTCTTTAATGCATAATTTCAATTTTTGTTGTATCTTTTCTTTGGATTATAATTGGATTACGTCTATTTGTGAGAACAAAATATAGCACAAGTAGACTCAATCCAAGCAATAAAACCGATTTCAAAAATTTGTGGTTTACGCCTCTTTGTGTTATCAGAGGCGAATTGTAACCAAATTAGGAATATAATTTTTTGTCGGCACGGGGGATCGAACCCGGGACCTTCCGCATGGCAAGCGAGTGCTTAACCACTGAGCTAATTGAGTGCTAAAACATTGTTGTTCTTACCATGGTAAGTGGTAGTCAAGTGGTTAACGCGCTAGTCTGGTAATCCAGGTAGCGTAGGGATCCGTTGGTTCAAATCCTACCCAATGCATGAATTTTTCCTCATTAATTTGAGACCACATAATAATAAGACTCTGAGGGTTACGTGTTATAAAATGCTTTGAGCATTAACCTCGCTTGGTGGTTACCTTCCACTAAAGAGTGTTATTTTTATATTATCATTATAACAGTGCCCACCACAGCAGCGTTTAAGTACGGTCCTTGTGTCGTGGGGAAATATTATTATTATTATTATCAACATACAGAGTATACATATAAAGTAAACTGTGGTCTAGAGACATTGCCAATAAAAACAATTCACGCAAGTTCAATTACAATTAGATAAATGTTGTTAAGAGGAGTCAATGAAACACGTTAGATTCAATGATAATGATTAAGTATAACAGTAAAATATTTTATTTATTAAATAAATATTATATAAACATTAAATGCACGATAAGGTAATGTCTTTTTCATCATTCACATGAACGATTCAACCAAAATAACACTAAGCAAACCCTCACACGGAAAACGTTTTAACGCGTGACTTGGCGCGTTAAAAAACTTTCCTTGTAACAGAGCCTTAATACATTTCCAAAAAGAAATTTGGATAAAAATATTTGCGACATATCAACACAAGGGCCAATTCTAGAAAACTATTTCTCACTTTTTCTCTGATACTTTTTAATTCTTTTATTTTAAATAGAACACCAGGGTAAATTCAATGACCTGGAAATTGTCTTTTGATGTGCGTCAAAACCCAATCAAAGTAACCTTTTAACAAGAATGGTCAAACAGACCTCAATCCTTCTCCATTTCAACTAACAGGAGATATGTAAACTAGAAATCAAAAGAAATTTCGAAATCTAAAGTGATTTCTTCTTTAACTGAAATGTAGTTTTGAAAAACTGACCCAAGGTCAAATCTAATCTAACGGGGAAATCCTACCAAATACTGATGTTATTTATTGAGTAATTCAAATCCTATATAACTCTCTTCTTCTGTACAGAAAAAAATGGACGAAATATTGTAACAAGAAAACAAAGACAAATTGTGCTTATCAAGTTTAAAATGGCAATTTTTAAAGTATTGTAATTTTAAGACGGGGGATTATAGAACTCTGTCATACTATTGCACGGAGGATTATAAAACTCGGCTATCTATAACGGAGGATTAGAAAACTCGGCCTTCCTAAAACGGGGTGTTGTAAAACTCGACCATAAGACCGAGGATTAGAAAACTCGTCCATCCTACGACACGGGTGGTTAGAAAAGTCGGCCATCGTACGACACGGGGGGTAATAAAAGTCGGCCATCCTAAAAGCCCCAGTATGAAACAGGATTTACGTTTATACCTAAGGCTGACACCGCCCTCAAGTCGGAGTTTTCAATCAATCACAGCGCACTGTAGCTCGAGGTAAGGGATAGTGTCCACTTAGATTAAATCTAATCCTGTTTTATAATCGACCCGAAGTGAATTTCATCAAAATACCCATGAAAAACGTGTTAACAACCGATCAAGTGAATTTCATCAAAATACCCATGGCGACAAACGTGTTAACACCCGATCAAGTGAATTTCATCAAAATACCCATGGCGACGAACGTGTTAACACCCGATGAAACTCAGCCAGCCTAGGACGGAGGATTATAAAACTCGGCCAGCCTAGGACGGAGGATTATAAAACTCGGCCAGCCTAGGACGACGGAGGATTATAAAACTCGGCCAGCCTAGGACGACGGAGGATTATAAAACTCGGCCAGCCTAGGACGACGGAGGATTATAAAACTCGGCCAGCCTAGGACGACGGAGGATTATAAAACTCGGCCAGCCTAGGAGGACGGAGGATTATAAAACTCGGCCAGCCTAGGACGGAGGAGGATTATAAAACTCGGCCAGCCTAGGACGGAGGAGGATTATATAACTCGGCCAGCCTAGGACGGAGGAGGATTATAAAACTCGGCCAGCCTAGGACGGAGGAGGATTATAAAACTCGGCCAGCCTAGGACGGAGGAGGATTATAAAACTCGGCCAGCCTAGGACGGAGGAGGATTATAAAACTCGGCCAGCCTAGGACGGAGGAGGATTATAAAACTCGGCCAGCCTAGGACGGAGGAGGATTATAAAACTCGGCCAGCACTTTCCACGCGGTGGGCGCCATGAACCCGGGGGGCGGCTCCACGCCCTCGCGAGCAAAGCCCCGCATCTTGGTGCCCGAGATAAAGTCGAACTCGGCCGCCCGGGCCGCATCAAACAGCTCCATGCGGCCCGCGGTCCTGTTGTAGGCGGCGACGCGGAAGGGCAGGATGGTGAGGGAGGAGAGGCCGGGGGCCGCGCTGAGGACACGCCCCCCGTGTGTGGGCTCGTACAGGTCCCGCCCTCCTGGGAGGAGAAACACACATTATTATTATTTTTATTCTTAGAAGCTTTTATCATTAGCTTAGGAAAAGAACCTTTGTAAAAATCCAATATTGTTAAATAAATAAAATGTTAAATGGAGAAATAAGTAAATAGTAACTCAAAATATAGCTCATAGGTAATGAACCTATCACAAAAAATCGACGATTTTGGATAGCTGGAACTTGGAGGAATAAAAAATTAATTCCTCTTCTTTTTCTTATTGTGTAGTTTTACATGCTTTTGAAGGTAATGACGGTAGCCATATCGGATTTTTTTTTAAATGTGTGTTATTCTAATTCAATCATCATCATCATAGGGTGGCGTCATCGTGAACGATGGTAGCCAGACAGTGGAGGAATGACTCAGGACTTCTACCACTGTCTTTACAAGGAGGTATTTGACAAGGGCCCCCAGAATCAAGCCAATTAAATAGCGTTATTATTTTACCTATCCATATTTGACCTTGTATTTGTTTATTAAAAACTCATTTACAATGAAAACAATTTATTTATTTTAAACAATGTTTGGAAGCAAGTAAGCAAAAGTCTGGCTGGGGGACTATAAACAGGGAGTAGACCAGCATTGGCTTGGTTCTGGGGGCCCTTGTCAATTATTAGCTTCCTTGTAAAGACAGTGTTAAAAGTGCTGAGTCATTCCTCCATTGTCTGACTACCATCGTTCACGATGACGCCACCCTATGATGATGAAGCAATATTTACCTTCGGGATGGGGCAGGCCGGCGGGGTCGCGGCCCACAATGTAGAAGTGGGCGCCGGCGTTGGCCCGTGCCTTGGCGTGCCACTGCACCTCTGTGGGGCCCGCGTACATCATGGGCGACGGGAAGATGGCCAGCACCGTGGAGGCGGGGTCCAACACCTGCTCGGCTAGCACCGCCAGGTGCTGCTTGATGCGCACGGGCAGAGGTACGTCGTCATCCTTGGTCCAGCCTGAGGAGAACAGAGATTGGGGGGTTTTTTTTATGCTTTATTAGGAGGACAGAGTACAATGGTAACAGTATAAAATTAAGAAAAAACAAACGAATGACAAAATAAATAAGTAAAAAAGAAAATAACAATAATGTCCTACCTAAAGGGCAGGATTATTGCCTGTGGCAATCTCTTCCACCCAACCCTTGGCAATCTAGCTAGGATGGTATGGTTAGGACAATATATCTAGGACACTATGGATAGGTCAGTATGGTTAGGACAGTATTACTCGAACAATACAGTTAGGAGAGTATGACTATAACTAGGATATGGTGAGTAAGCCAGGTGTTGTTTGATGCGCACTGGCAGAGGTACATCGTCATCCTTGGTCCAGCCTGAAGAGAATATTTATTTATTTTTTATTTAGAAACTCTTTATTAGTAGAACATAATAGGTATACAAACAAATAATGGTAAAAATTAAATATATAAATTGAAAATATTAATAATATAAACAAGAAAAAAGAAAAGAAAAACAAAATATATACATATGTCCTAACTAAAGGGCGGGGTTATTGGGAGAACAGAGATTGGGGTTGGTAGAGAATCTAGCTAGGATGGTATGGTTAGGACAATATATCTAGGACACTATGGATAGGTCAGTATGGTCAGGACAGTATTACTCGAACAATATAGGAGAATATGACTAGGAATATACGTCTAGATAATAATAATAATAATATCGCCTTATTTATACTGCCCGATTAGGACTATTAAGCCCCATTATTCCAGCAGTAAGCCCAAGACGCATTATTATGTGGTTTAAAAATCCCAAATGGGAGGATAACTTGTCATGTCCCGGCTGGGTTTCGAACCCGCGGCCTCTGGAATCTCTGGATTCACAGTTGCCGCATTTACCACTGAGCTACCGGGACAGAATAGAGATTGGGGTTGGTAGAGAATCTGGCTAGGATGGTATGGTTAGGACAATATATCTAGGACACTATGGCTAGGTCAGTATGGTTAGGACAGTATTACTCAAACATTATAGTTAGAAAAGTATGACTATGACAGTATGACTAGGATAAGGTGAGTAAGGCTAGGTCAGTATGGGTAGGACAGTATTACTCAAACATTATAGTTAGAAAAGTATGACTATGACAGTATGACTAGGATAAGGTGAGTAAGGCTAGGTCAGTATGGGTAGGACAGTATTACTCAAACATTATAGTTAGAAAAGTATGACTATGACAGTATGACTAGGATAAGGTGAGTAAGGCTAGGTCAGTATGGGTAGGACAGTATTACTCAAACATTATAGTTAGAAAAGTATGACTATGACAGTATGACTAGGATAAGGTGAGTAAGGCTAGGTCAGTATGGGTAGGACAGTATTACTCAAACATTATAGTTAGAAAAGTATGACTATGACAGTATGACTAGGATAAGGTGAGTAAGGCTAGGTCAGTATGGGTAGGACAGTATTACTCAAACATTATAGTTAGAAAAGTATGACTATGACAGTATGACTAGGATAAGGTGAGTAAGGCTAGGTCAGTATGGGTAGGACAGTATTACTCAAACATTATAGTTAGAAAAGTATGACTATGACAGTATGACTAGGATAAGGTGAGTAAGGCTAGGTCAGTATGGGTAGGACAGTATTACTCAAACATTATAGTTAGAAAAGTATAACTATGACAAGTATGACTAGGATAAGGTGAGTAAGGCTAGGTCAGTATGGTTAAGACAGTATTACTCAAACATTATAGTTAGAAAAGTATGACCATGAGAGTATGACTAGAATAGAATGGTTAGGTCAGTATGTTTGAGAGAGTAGGCTAGGTCAGTCAGGCTAGATCAGTATGATCAGGGTGTGGTGAAATTCAGTTACAAACTTTCAGCACTGTATTTTGGCCAGCTCTAAACTAACTACTTTTCCTCCTCAGATTCAGAACCTAATCGAACCATTTTCCATTCTGCTAATATTTCTGTTGAATAAATTGTAGAATTTCTGTTGAATAAAACTTTTCTAAAGTTTGTCTTTGTTAGAATGACAGTCTTTTTCATTCTACACAGGGTACCTACTCACCTCCCAGTGGGTGCAGCAGTAGCACTAGCTTCTTGTACCCCTTCTCCTCACCCACTCACCTCCCAGTGGGTGCAGCAGTAGCACAGGCTTCTTGTACCCCTTCTCCTCACCCACTCACCTCCCAGTGGGTGCAGCAGTAGCTTCTTGTACCCCTTCTCCTCACCCACTCACCTCCCAGTGGGTGCAGCAGTAGCTTCTTGTACCCCTTCTCCTCACCCACTCACCTCCTAGTGGATGCAGCAGTAGCTTCTTGTACCCCTTCTCCTCACCCACTCACCTCCTAGTGGGTGCAGCAGTAGCTTCTTGTACCCCTTCTCCTCACCCACTCACCTCCTAGTGGATGCAGCAGTAGCTTCTTGTACCCCTTCTCCTCACCCACTCACCTCCTAGTGGATGCAGCAGTAGCTTCTTGTACCCCTTCTCCTCACCCACTCACCTCCTAGTGGATGCAGCAGTAGCTTCTTGTACCCCTTCTCCTCACCCACTCACCTCCCAGTGGGTGCAGCAGTAGCTTCTTGTACCCCTTCTCCTCACCCACTCACCTCCCAGTGGGTGCAGCAGTAGCACAGGCTTCTTGTACCCCTTCTCCTCACCCACTCACCTCCCAGTGGATGCAGCAGTAGCTTCTTGTACCCCTTCTCCTCACCCACTCACCTCCCAGTGGGTGCAGCAGTAGCTTCTTGTACCCCTTCTCCTCACCCACTCACCTCCCAGTGGGTGCAGCAGTAGCTTCTTGTACCCCTTCTCCTCACCCACTCACCTCCCAGTGGGTGCAGCAGTAGCTTCTTGTACCCTTTCTCCTCACCCACTCACCTCCTAGGGGGTGCAGCAGTAGCACAGGCTTCTTGTACCCCTTCTCCTCACCCACTCACCTCCCAGTGGGTGCAGCAGTAGCTTCTTGTACCCCTTCTCCTCACCCACTCACCTCCCAGTGGGTGCAGCAGTAGCTTCTTGTACCCCTTCTCCTCACCCACTCACCTCCTAGTGGATGCAGCAGTAGCTTCTTGTACCCCTTCTCCTCACCCACTCACCTCCCAGTGGGTGCAGCAGTAGCTTCTTGTACCCCTTCTCCTCACCCACTCACCTCCCAGTGGGTGCAGCAGTAGCTTCTTGTACCCCTTCGCCTCACCCACTCACCTCCCAGTGGATGCAGCAGTAGCTTCTTGTACCCCTTCTCCTCACCCACTCACCTCCTAGGGGGTGCAGCAGTAGCACAGGCTTCTTGTACCCCTTCTCCTCACCCACTCACCTCCCAGCGGGTGCAGCAGTAGCACAGGTTTCTTGTACCCCTTCTCCTCCAGCTTGCGCCGTGTGTCCTGCATGAGCAAGGCATGGCCGTTGTGGATGGGGTTCCTCAGCTGGAAAGCAAACACTGCGTCGGCGCCCAGATCCCTGAACTTGGCCCTCAGCTGGTTGGGACTCTGCCGGTAGTCATCCAGGCCGTCCTGCCACAGGATGCGCTTCAGGGCTTTCACCTGAAGATGGAATGGGATTGATTATTGTTATAATGATATAATGTTCTATTTTTTGTCATGACGTTGTGAACATACTTTATGTATCAAATGCACAATAAAACAATCTTATTTACTTATTAGTCAGTTGTTGTTGTTGTAGCCAGCTTGGATACATCTTGGCTAATGGTAAAAGTCCATTTATACGTCATAGGTACGCTATAATTTACTATAGACCATATTGATACTGCCCAATGAGACTAATTAGATAAACCCATATCTCATTTACGTTGTTGTTATTGTTGTTGTAACTAGCTGGGCTACAGCTGGTGGGAGTGATGGTCTCCAGGCAAATTTAATTGAAAAGTTGGCTCGTTCTGAAGCACGCATTTCTCTGTGCGATCAACCATCATACAATTTTAAGCTTTTTTTTATTATTATTTTTATTATTGATTCGACCAGACAAGGACTTATCACTCCTGATTGGGCAGTATAAATAAGACGATATTATTATTATTATTTGAATCATCTCACCTCTCCGCCCACCAGCCAGTCCCCGCCGGAGTTGATGTGCTTCACGTAGGGGTGCCCGGGGTGGGTGGTGCCGAACTGTCTGGCCACCCTCTCCTCCTTGCGGTGGGCGTAGAACTGCGGGCGAGTAAGGATAGCACCGGGCGCCTCGTGGTAGAGAGCACCTCCTTGGCACCTGCGCAGAACGGACAGAATAGAACAGATGGATTTTAAGTTTTATTAGAGAAGATGTTGGATGTTGGCATAAGACTGTATGAGTCATCAGGAGAGAAAAGGTCATAAGACTGTATGAGTCATCAGGAGAGAAAAGGTCATAAGACTGTATGAGTCATCAGGAGAGAAAAGGTCATAAGACTGTATGAGTCATCAGGAGAGAAAAGGTCATAAGACTGTATGAGTCATCAGGAGAGAAAAGGTCATAAGACTGTATGAGTCATCAGGAGAGAAAATGTCATAAGACTGTATGAGTCATCAGGAGAGAAAAGGTCATAAGACTGTAATCAAGAAGAAAAGTCATAAGACTGATGGTATCAGGAGAGAAAAGGTCATAAGACTGTATGAGTCATCGGAGAGAAAAGGTCATAAGACTGTATGAGTCATCAGGAGAGAAAAGGTCATAAGACTGTATGAGTCATGAGGAGAGAAAAGGTCATAAGACTGTATGGGTCATCAGGAAGAGAAAAGGTCATAAGACTGTATGAGTCATCAGGAGAGAAAAGGTCAACCTCCTTTTTGAAACAGAGGATTTCTCTGTGTATCCAGAGAGGAAATGCGGCAGCTGTGATGAGCACAGTGCCTCGTTTCTTCAGACTTGGAAGGCATTTTTTATAAATAGTTAAAAACATTTTTTGTTGTTGATATTTATGTAGTTGTGAAGCAAATATAAACCTATATTAGAAATTTATCAAAAAAAATTAATAGAGCACATATAATGCGGTGCAATTAGTAATAATACTCTTTAGTGGAAGCGTAGTCCAGGGATCCCGAGTTCGATCCCCAGTCGGAGCAGATTTTCCACACAGAAAATTCTGTTCCCTCCGTACATGTGAGGCTGGCATTTCCAGCCATACCCACGCTGGGTGCGCTTAATGTGGGTAGCTGGTTCGATTTATTATTAAAAATTATTAAACATATTTGATCAAGTTTTATTTACAAGTAACATGGAATATATACAAACATAGAAATTAAAATTAACAAAACAAAACTTGATCAAGGGCGGTGCTAATGCCAACGGCATTCGATCGAATGGAGCGCAAAACCCAGCATCTAAATGGGAAGTATTGTGTCACTTCTCACCCATCTGAGGGGAGGCTTACTACGGGCTGAGCAAGCTACAGCACAGATCAAGAACGTTTACTGTAGCTCCTGTTTCATAGCTACGAAATAAAGAAGGCTGTGAAACACTCATGTTAAGAGAACATACATAATAATAATAATATCGCCTTATTTATACTGCCCGATTAGGACTATTAAAGTCCCATTATTCCAGCAGTAAGCCTAAGACATGTTATTATGTGGTAAAAATCCCAAAAGGGAGGATAACTTGTCATGTCCCGGCTGGGTTTCGAACCCACGACCTCTGGAATCTCTGGATTCACAGAGTGCCGCCTTTACCACTGAGCTACCGGGACAGACATTAATACATACATGAATTCCAAATATCATTACCGTCCAATCTCTCCTTGTCCTCCGAGGTGACCGCCAGAACAATGGCTACAGACTGGTTCACCTCTCTCTCCAACGTGTTGAAGTGGAGAGTCTTGAGGAACTGATCCTCCCTCATTATTAATTCATCATCATAGGGTGGCGTCATCGTGAACGATGGTAGCCAGACAGTGGAGGAATGACTCAGCACTTCTACCACTGTCTTTACAAGGAGGCTAATAATTGACAAGGGCCCCCAGAACCAAGCCAATGCTGGTCTACTCCCTGTTTATAGTCCCCCATAGTATGCTTTATTAGGAGGACAGAGAACAATGGTAACAGTATAAAATTAAGAAAAAACAAACAAATGACAAAATAAATTAGTAAAAAAGAAAATAACAATAATGTCCTACTTAAAGGGCGGGGTTATTGCCTGTGGCAATCTCTTCCACCCAACCCTTATTAGTCAATTATTGGCCTCGTTGTAAAGACATTATTAATTAAGTACACACATAGAATCTACATAAATAATTACCGTCCAATCTCTCCTTGTCCACAGAGGTGACCGCCAGAACAATGGCTACAGACTGGTTCACGTCTCTCTCCAACGTGTTGAAGTGGAGAGTCTTGAGGAATTGATCCTCCTTCATTATTAATTAAGTACACACAAAGATTCTACATAAATCATTACCGTCCAATCTCTCCTTGTCCTCAGAGGTGACCGCCAGAACAATGGCTACAGACTGGTTCACCTCTTTCTCCAACGTGTTGAAGTGGAGAGTCTTAACACATTCAGCGCCACGTGTACCTGTACAGTATAGTGTACACGAGTGTTTTCTACAGTGGACCGCGTGTACACTATGCTGTACACCTCACCCTCTCACTTTCAGAAACCGATGCTCTTTTTAGTGTACACGCTACTGTGTATTTCTTATGGGGATTCGATTCTCGTGGTCTGTGGAAGTTTTTTGGTTTTTTTGGACCAGAATAATATCTATCTGGTGAGTTTTTATGGCTGTTTGAGTCTGCCTACCTCTTTTTTCTCCCAAAAAAAGAAGAGAAGGTTGGTCCACCGAACCATATTACCAAAAAAACCCTTGGCGCTGAATGTGTTAATGAACTAATCCTCCCTCATGTATTGTAAATAGTTAAATACACACAAAGACTCTACATAAATCATTACCGTCCAATCTCTCCTTGTCCTCTGAGGTGACCGCCAGAACAATGGCTACAGACTGGTTCACGTCTCTCTCCAACGTGTTGAAGTGCAGAGTCTTGAGGAACTGATCCTCCCTCATGAAGCCTTTGAGTGGACTGGCCCAGCCTAGAACACATATATAATATTATTAATTATTTTTCATAAAAGGGTGTCATAACCAGGCGCGGCCAGTGCTAAGGAGCTGCGGAGCTCCAGCACCCCCGGACGAAAAATAAAAGAGAGATGATTTTCTCAAGTCCTAGACAATAGACAATAAATATTATCACACATTTCTGGAATAGTTCATGCATAATTATTATAATGGGCATGGTAAACAAACTTAAAATTATTTAGATACTGAAAGAGCGATTCTATTAATCCCAAAACATTTCCCCGCCGGCCGTGCCTGGTCATAACAGTCATTATTTTACTCATAAATTGAAAGATTATCTTCAAATCATAATATAAAATAAAATTCTGAATGATTTTCCCCTAATATGTAAAAACAACAATCATCTTAGAAGCCAAATTAAAATGGCTTTGGATGGGTCCTCTGTATACAAAAAAAAAAAAATATGAAAAATAAAACAAATAATTCATTATCATAAAAAAAAGAAAAACATCAGTTTTAAATACAGATAAGCCAGCGTCGCCCTCGGAGGCACATTGAATACAACACCAATTTTTGTTCTGTCACTGAAATTAAGCAACGCCCAGCGATGTTAGGACATGGATGGGTGACCATTCAAATTCAAACTCTCGTAATGTTGGCTATACCCGGCCCCACTCAGGCTGGGGGAAGTTAATTTTATTATTATTATTATTATTATTATTAAACAGATTCAATCAAGTTTTATTTACAAAATATAGTATATACAATTTACAAGAAACAAAGTTGAAATTATTAAACAAAACTTGATCAAGGGCGGTGCTAATGCCTACGGCATTCTCTTCCACACCACCCTTGATATAAAAAAATGAATATAAAATATAAGGGCAACACAAAAAAAGAAGAAAATTAAAAGGAACAATAAACGAAACAATTGAAAGTATGTACAATAAAAAAAAAGGGATTGGAGGAGGTAATAGAAATTTTAGTAGCTGGTTTGTGAGTTTCCAGGGATTGGAGGGTAAACCATCCGTCGTGATGACCATGCAGTTGATAACGACGTTAAACCGTAATTAAAAAAATGTAATTAATAAAAATATTGGTTTAAATTTTATCGGACAAATTATGTAATGCTTTTTTTCAATATGTTTTATACTTTATTTTGTACAGTATAAACTTAACGCAACAAATTAACATATATACCCCTAGTCGAAAGTTATAGACACCTGGTCTTAAACTTGTGTTGAATGAGTGCATACTTTAGCTGTATTTTTCTTTCCAACCACAGTGGATTCAAATGGAATAAAATGGAAAATTATCCAAAAGAAAAACAGGGCAAATTGTGTAGTGTGAATACATTGTTGCCAAATCTCTCTTCTCACCTTCCACAATGACCTGCACCCACTGAAGGTCAATGACCCCGATGTCTAGCCGAGGCAGTGACGTCACGTACTGGTCGCTGCTGGTGACGTAGAGCTCCTCGATGACGTCATCACTGCTGTCGATAATGTTGTTGTTCACGGTGAGCGGGGTAGCCACCGTGCTCTGGAAAGCGACGAGAGAAGAGACATGACAAGTTACCCTCCCGTTTGAGATTTTTACCACATAAAAAAGGGTTGGGTGGAAGAGATTGCCATAGGCAATAACTCCGCCCTTTAGTTAGGACATCTGTTTTTATATATTTTTCTATTCTTCTTCATTTTATTGTATATATTGTTTCCATTTTTTTTCATTGTTTAAATAATTATTTACTTTGTACATCATGTCCATTTATATCTAATAAAGGGTAAAATAATAATAATAATATGTGGACTGAATTAGAACTGAACATTCCATTATTGTCTGTTTCAGAAGCTCAGTGGTCAAGGCGTCTGACTGGTAATCCATAGGTCGCGCGTTTGAAACCCAGCTCGAACATAACAAGTTATTCTTTCGTTTGGGATTTTGACCACATAATAATATGTCTTGGGCTTACTGTTGGAATAATGGGACTTTAATAGTCCTAATCGGGCAGTATAAATAAGGCGATATTATTATTATTATTATTAAGGGGAAATTAATGTTTTGTTGTAGCCAGCTTGGCTACAGCTGGAGGGGTACAAGCAAAAAAAATAGTACAAGATATTGTACATTAAAGTGGTAAAGTCCCATGATTCTGCGCTACCCACTAAAATTGTGACATAATAACACAAAGCAAAAACATTATTATTGTTTATATTCTCTTATTGTACTGTATTTAACATATAGCAAAATGAAAAAAATAGTGGTTGAAAAAAGGAAAGAAAAGAAAATACTAGGCGAAATGCTAGTCCTTATCCCCTTGGCAGCTAGCATGATTATATTTCCCTTACCTGGCAAGGGAGTATCAGCCCCTTGGCAGCTAGCATGATTATATTTCCCTTACCTGGCGAGGGGGTATCAGCCCCTTGGCAGCTAGCATGATTATATTTCCCTTACCTGGCGAGGGGGTATCAGCCCCTTGGCAGCTAGCATGATTATATTTCCCTTACCTGGCGAGGGGGTATCAGCCCCTTGGCAGCTAGCATGATTATATTTCCCTTACCTGGCGAGGGGGTATCAGCCCCTTGGCAGCTAGCATGATTATATTTCCCTTACCTGGCGAGGGGGTATCAGCCCCTTGGCAGCTAGCATGATTATATTTCCCTTACCTGGCGAGGGGGTATCAGCCCCTTGGCAGCTAGCATGATTATATTTCCCTTACCTGGCGAGGGGGTATCAGCCCCTTGGCAGCTAGCATGATTATATTTCCCTTACCTGGCGAGGGGGTATCAGCCCCTTGGCAGCTAGCATGATTATATTTCCCTTACCTGGCGAGGGGGTATCAGCCCCTTGGCAGCTAGCATGATTATATTTCCCTTACCTGGCGAGGGGGTATCAGCCCCTTGGCAGCTAGCATGATTATATTTCCCTTACCTGGCGAGGGGGTATCAGCCCCTTGGCAGCTAGCATGATTATATTTCCCTTACCTGGCGAGAGGGTATCAGCCCCTTGTCAGCTAGCATGATTATATTTCCCTAACCTGGCGAGGGGATATCAGCCCCTTGGCAGCTAGCATGATTATATTTCCCTTACCTGGCGAGGGGGTATCAGCCCCTTGGCAGCTAGCATGATTATGTCCCGGTAGCTCAGTGGTAAAGGCGACATACTCTGAATCCAAAGATTCCAGAGGTTACGGGTTCGAAACCCAGCCGGGACATGAAAAGTTATCCTCTCATTTGGGATTTTACCACATAAAAATACGTCTTGGGCTTACTACTGGAATAATGGTACTTTAATAGTCCTAATCGGGCAGTATAAATAAGGCGATATTATTATTATAATTCTGTTACCTGGCGAGGGGGTATCAGCCCCTTGGCTGCTATCATGTCCAGCACAGCATTGGCGCACTTCTCCACAGGAACACCCACAGTCTCCAGAATCAGATCAGGAGTCTTGGGCGCCTCGTAGCCTTGCGACACCCCGGTGAAGGATTTGATCTTGCCTGCACAGGAAGGGTGAGAATGGTTGTTAGTTTTCGTAAGTACTATATCCCTGAAGTTTGGCTGTATGGCAAATTCCCATGATAAGGAGAATAACCAATGCCACAAAAAAAGTAGTATATAGTACTATAAATTTTTGTTAAATAGCTTGTTAAATGTTTATATTGGATTCTTTCCGTTAATAAAAGTGCCTTTGAGCACCATTACCATTACCATTTGCAGTATTTTCTGACTTGTGCTAATGTATTTTTTTTTTTTTTTTAACTAACATTTTGAGTGTAATAGGTACCATAAATAACTCCGCTCTGTTACGAAATAATGGAATAAAAATTCTAAACTCTGTCTTAGCGAACATAATAAGGTAAACATTAATCTACATAGTCTAGTTTCTAGAAGTCTACTGCCCAATTGCATAGTTGCTAATGGACAGTTATAATCGTAAACTTAAGGAAGAAATGGCTAATGACCAATTAAGTTCATGAGTAAGGGTCGATTATTAAAACACGATTAGTGTTAAGATAAGCCAGACTGTCCCTTCAATCGGGATCTAGTGGGCTGTGATCGGTTGAAGCTCCGACTTGAGGGAGGGCCTCTGGCTTATTTCAAAAACCATTTGAACCAGTATAAATTACTTACTTTTATACTTCGTAACGGTACAGCGCAAAATGTAACCACCTCAACTAGAATTAAGAATATTTATGTTTATGTACATATATTTTACTTTTTACTATAACCTTTTTAGAATAAATTTGCTTATTAGATTTAATCTAGATTACAATGTATCAATAAATGCCCAAAGTGGGATTTATATTGATTTTTTTTTTTTTTTTTTTTAATAATTCTGTTTTATAATTCCACCCTGAATCAGTTCACAATGCAACCCATAATTGACCTTTCACTACTCACCTTCCCTCGCCTTCTTGTAGTGCCCTTTCACGTCCCGCTGCTTAAATCGGGATCTAGTGGGCTGTGATCGGTTGAAGCTCCGACTTGAGGGAGGTTCTCTGGCTTATTTTAAAAATAATCCTGTTTTATAATTCAAACCCTAAATCAGTTTACAATGGAACCCATAATTGACCTTTCACTACTCACCTTCCCTCGCCTTCTTGTAGTGCCCTTTCACGTCCCGCTGCTCGCATATCTCCACGGGCGTGTTCACAAACACCTCGAAGAACTCCAGGTGGGCGGCACGGTGTATTTCCCGCGCCCTGTCACGGGCCGCCGCCCCCGGCGACACGAAGCTGCACAGCGCGATGAAGCCGCACTCCGCGAACATCTTGGCACACTGGGAGCGACAGGGACAAAGGGAAATGATTAATAAAAATTATAAAGATTAATTTTTTTCAATTAAAAACCCGTGGCGTAACGGTTGTGACTACTGCCCGTAGTCCAGAGATCCTGAGTTCGATTAGCGGTTGGAGCAGACTTTTCGCACAGAAAATTCTGTTCCCTCCAAACATGTGAGGCTGGCGATTCCGGCCCTACCCAGGCTGGGTGAGGTTAATGTGGGTAGCTGGTACGATTCCCAGCGAATGGAGGGTAAAACCCCCGTCCCGTCTACTTCAAGTCAGGACGTTAAAACCAAATCGAATCAATGGACATGAAAGGAGCCTAGACATTGGATCTGGGCGTCCATATAATCCTCTCACCACTGTGATTTAGGTATCAATACCTATCTCACGGACACGAAATTATTATTATTTATTTTTTATTTGTATTCACATTTATAATGTTTTACAATTGGTTGGTAAACAAGAAAAATGATTTATATCTAAACACCCGTTTACCGGGCTTATTATTATTAAATTTAATATGGAAAAGGTATCAGGATCATTGACTAACTCAGGCAAATGAATTTCAATAAAAATCTATATATATGATGAACTAAGGGAAGGCTGATTTTGTATGCAAATTATGTAAGCACTGTATAATTATAAAGATAAACCTCCTCAACCACCACAACCAACCAATCTCAACCATGAGATTGAACAATGCCGACCCCAAGTAGGTTTGGGAAAAGGCAATGTGAAAGAAGAAGATAAAGATAAAGATTTTGTGTTGCGTCACGAGACATGAAAGCACCCGGTAAAACCTCAAGTGAATTGGTACATGCAAAAACGACATCAATCACATTTTTTTTGGAAAATGGGGTTTTCATAGATTTTGGATCTCGGAAGGTAAACGCACAATTCTATATCAAAACCAAATTTACCGGTATCTTGGGGGGACCAGCTTTGACTAACTTTTTTATTATTCATCCTAGATGGGGATTGTGACATAAATTCAATGATTTTGAGGTGTTGATTACGAATTTGGCATTGATTTGCAGCTGTTACCGTTGAGTCACCAGTGGCGGAGTTCGACTTCTTTTCGGGGATAAGGAAAGTCGTGTGATGTTTACACAATTTTTTTTATATAATTATATAACTTTTATGATTCATATTTTTTTGTTTTTGTCTGAAATAACAATAAAATTCGAAGTGTACGTGTGTTATTATTTATAATATTTTCGATATTTGCAAAAACAGCATCATTCCACGACCTTTGAACGGCTACTTCTTTGAAATGGCACTACATATCTGACCAAAAATTATATAGAGTGGTTTCTTTTGGCAAGTCCTTACGATTACATGTTTTTTCTTTTTTTTCTTATGGACAAAGAACGAATAGGAAAGTTTTTTTTGATTTTCCAAAAGTTTACTCTTTTGGAATGATGTCGTTTTTGCATGTACCGATTCAAGTACAAAGCCGAAAACTCTGACAACGCCGGAATTCGAACCCAGGTCATCTGTGTGCAAGCCGAGGGCGCTACCCACTCGACCATGGTTACTACAAACAATTATGGTAATGAGATTTAGCCAGTTATTAATACCTTACTTTAGTTTCTATAAGAAAAATCAGTACGTGCCAAAAAATCGCTAAATTACCTACATTAAAATTCTTCAGTTAAAATAATAATAATCATACAACACAATCTAAAGACGGACCTCATAAAAAGATTCCAAGAGAGAATGCAAGAACAGAAAGAAAATCAAAATTTTAGAAGAAAATCGAAAGAACACAAAACGGGACCCTCAGATAGAATCAAAATCGTTAAAAGAAAATCGAAAGGAAACAACATAAGAACTCCAGACACAGTCAAAAAATTTAGAAGCAAATCTAAAGGCAATAAAACGAGACCTCGAGAAATGTCATATAATAAAATTGTACTGGAATAAAATTAATAATAATAATAATAATACAGGATCCATTGATAGTGAACCATTGTAAAATGCCTGGATTTTCAAAACTGAAGCTTCTGAATTCTTACTTTCTTTATATAATAATAAGGAAAATATTGTATTCGTCGAAAATTTGTCCTACCCAGATTTTCACATTTCTGGACGAATCAAAGCCTCAGGATACCAAAAAAGTGGTTCGGCCATTTGTCCGTCCGTCCGTGAACACGATATCTCGCGAACGGTAAGAGCTAGAGAGTTGAAATTTGGTATAGAAGTAGTTTCTCATTAATTTGAGTTTGTGACCACATAATAATAAGACTCTGAGGGTTTTTTTTATATATAGTTTGAAATTGTGCCCTGGAACCGCTTTCGCATTACTTCAGGACACTTTACCTTTACATACATGCCATTCCGGAAACGGAAAACTCGGTTAGAATTTTCCGCTCCGGCCGGGATTTGAACTCCAACCTCCGGGTCACAACCAATGCTCTTAACCACTGAGCCACGGAGGTCGGATTAGATGGTAGAAATTGCTTTGAGCATTAACCTCACCTGGTGATTACCTTACATTAAAGAGTGTTATTAGTTATTACTATTAGGTTTTATACAGTATGTTTCAGAAAAGGTGGCCACCCCCTCATAACTTTTGAACGCGACCGAATTTTTCAATTCTGTAAAGTCCTAGGTATAGGAAGTTCCCTATGGCCCATCCTGTGGTCATATTTATTTTTGGCCCCGGTCGGCCCTTCCGGCTTTTAGGCCATATTTTTTCATTTTTCTCGAGAATTTTAAATGGAATGCTATATTTTTTATTCCTGTTAATTAAAGTCCAAGTTAGGTTGAGTATAATGAGCTTTTAAAATTTTCAAAAACCTTATCAGGGGCGGAGCTAGTAGGGTGCAAGTTTCAAAACTGTTACACGCTGTATTTCAGCGTTAGTTAGATTTTTTAGTACTCTTTCTATTTTCATAGGTTCAAAATATTGTTTTACACCATATGAAATCAAAAAAATATTCTTGTATACTTCTAATCAGGGTCAAGTAAGGTTTTTGTAGATGTACTTTTTTTCTCACGTCAATTTTTCCGTAAATTATTGGTGTTCTCGAAATTGGCATTTTTAGAGGTGAAAGTCTGCAGTGACATATGTTTTTTATGCTTGAAATCGAAAGTAAACTTAACGGACAAGCGATTAAGATCATAAAAAAAGCCATTTAACCTGCTAGTTTTTTCGCGACAGTGTCCGGTAAAATGGGTGAATTTCGTATTGGATTTTTTTTTGTTGAGGAAACACAATTGGCATAGAAAATAAATAAAATCTAATAAGGGAATAATACTTCAATAAACATAACTAAATGCAAAATTAAATGAAAATTATTTCTTCTAAATCAGTGCCGGATATTTTTTTTTTTTTTTCTCTCTTTTTTTCACTTTTCGAAGTTCAAGTTGCATCAAAAATAATTATCGGATAATGCTGCTTCTAAAGTCGGCCTAGGGGTCCCTTATTGAGACAATTTTAGTTGGTAAGTTGGTAAAATCTGTTGAAAACACATTGTCAATCATTCTGGAGTTAGTCCGATGGCGCTTTGAATGCAACGATTCTTGTAGGATCACTGAAGTTAAGCAACGTCCAGCGAGGAGAAGACTTCGTGATGCTGGCATTCTGGCCTAACCCAGGCTGGGTGAGATAAATGTGTTTAGCAGGTTAGTGAGTTTCTTGCGAATCGAGGGTAACACCGCCGTTATGATATGACCATGCAGTTGAAACGCGATATTAAACCCAAATTAAAAAAAAATCATACTGGTGTTGTTAGTAATGAATACAAGGTCTCTAAATAAAAATCTAACTATCTCGAAATTTAAGAGAAAAAAATACCAGGTCAAGTACTAAACTCTTGAGGGTGAAAATTAAACCAATTCAATTATTATAAAGAGGAGAAGAGAGAGAGAGAAAAAAAAAATTTATCCGGCACTGATTTAGAAGAAATAATTTTCATTTAATTTCGCATTTAGTTATGTTTATTGAAGTATTATTCCCTCATTAGGTATTATTTATTTTCTATGCCAATTTTGTTTCGTCAACAAAAAAATCCAATTCGAAATTCACCCACTTTACCGGACACTGTAGTGAAAAAACTAGCAGGTTAAATGGCTTTTTTTATGATCTTAATCGCTTGTCCGTTAACTTTTCTTTCGATTTCAGGCATAAAAAACATATGTCACTGCAGACTTTCCCCTACCTCAACAAAAATTCGAAAATTTCGAGAAAAAATACATCTACGAAAAACTTACTTGACAAACCTTGACCTGATAGAAGTATACAAGAATATTTTTTTGATTTCATATATTATGGTGTAAAACAATATTTTGAATCTATGAAAATAGAAAGAGTACAAAAAAAATCTAACTAACGCTGAAATACAGCGTGTAACAGTTTTGAAACTTGCACCCTACTAGCTCCGCCCCTGATAAGGTTTTTGAAAATTTTAAAAGCTCATTATACTCAACCTAACTTGGACTTTAATTAACAGGAATAAAAAATATAGCATTCCATTTAAAATTCTCGAGAAAAATGAAAAAATATGGCCTAAAAGCCGGAAGGGCCGACCGGGGCCAAAAATAAATATGACCACAGGATGGGCCATAGGGCACTTCCTATACCTAGGACTTTACAGAATTGAAAAATTCGGTCGCGTTCAAAAGTTACGAGGGGGTGGCCACCTTTTCTGAAACATACTGTATACCACACGTTGGTTGATTTCCTTTCCATAAAGATAGTGAAGTAAAGTGAAGTAATGATATTTTTCGGTTCCAAGTGCGGTTAGCTTTTAGAGAAGGTGGGTTTTTAGTGGGTGGAAATCCCACACCCCAGGATCTGGATGTCTTTGAAAGATTTTTTCCTGCCTTCCTTTAAAAAAAAAAAAAAAAAAAAAAAAGATAATGAAAATAAAAATCAGAGTAAAAAACTTCCAGCGCCGGGGTTCGAACCCAGGACCTCTCACCTCGGCGGCGCGGCGCACGTTCTCATTCCTATCCTCCTGGCTGAAGCCCAGGTTGGCGTTGATTCCGTTGCGGAGGTTGTCTCCGTCCAGAGCGAAGGCGGGAATGCCCTGGGAGATGAGATAGGACTCGATCTGGAAGCTGATGGAGGTCTTGCCGGCACCCGACAGTCCTGGAGATACGGGGAATGAAATGAGATTCAGACCAAATATTATTATTTTATAATATAAATACCCAATGTAACGCGTCAGTTATTGCCTCACACAACACACAGAAACCCTCGGTTTCTGTATCCGTGATGAGGTGTAGACGACTATTTAAAATAAATAAAAAAAAAATGAAAAAAAGGTATCATATTATTTGTGTTAATCACAATTTTATTGTGATATAATTCAACTACTAAAAGTCGATTGGTTTACTCAATATTTGCTTAACCTGGGACTTAAACCACCTTGAAACAGATAATGGGTGGAAAGGGTTGGGTGGAAGAGTGCCATAGGCAATAACCCCGACCTTTAGTTAGTACATGTTCAATGTTCATATATATTTTTTTATTATTTTTTCTCTTTATTGTATAAATTGTTTTAAAAAAATTCATTGTTAAAATAATTATTTGTACTGTACCTACTTATGTCTTCTTATATCTAATAAAGTGTTTAATAATAATAATAATAATGATAAATTGAGATTCAGATTCAGGCGAAACTAGATGAGAACAAATTTTAGGTTAATTTACATCTACATAAGGAGGAAAGAACGTCTTTCCAAGAGAAACCTGGCTCTCGTACCACAAAGCACTCTCACTCTCGTAATACCAAAATCTCCCTTTCAACCTTCACACAACGCACTCTGACTGGGGGTTTTTTTACTTTCAAAAGATTTTTCTTTATTTAACAAATACTTTTTATCTTCGTAAATAAATTTAATTATAAGGAAATAACTTGTTAATCAAATAAAATTAAAAATATGGCAAGTTTAAGGCACCCATAAGCATGTGTTGGGCCACTTTTTATTATATTTATATTGCTATTTAAAAACTGTCCTTTTATTTCTTATCTAAACGAAATGGTTATTTCGTTTAAATTGACTAATCAGAGAGCTCTGTGTGATGGTTGAAAGGGTTGGTTATTTCGTTTAAATCGACCAATCAGAGTGTGTTGTATGACGCTTGAAAGGGATATCTGGGGATTTTGAGAGTGATAGCGCTTTCTGGAATAACGCCTTGGTGTAGTGGACGTATCACCTAATACGCAGGCTTGGTCAAATTCTCATTCAATACACACATGAAAATCTCCATCATCATGAGCAATGGTAGCCAGGAAGTCCTAACATAAACAAATGAAACAGTGCAGTTATTGTTGACATTCCTCGCGCCTTGTAAATATTAACTGTACAAAGTTGTGTTAATAAATACAAATACATATAAATAATGTATGTACATGGTTATGAAAATTAATATAAGCGTGAAACATCTCATATCGTAAATAAAGTACGAGTACATAGAATTATCATCAGTATGTAAATTAATTGCATAATTACATCTGGATATTAATTCATGTACATTCCAATGATGATACTACAAAGATGACTTCTTTATGTGCAGTCTGAGATACTTTACGACCTAGTACATCCGATAGGTGCTACTTTAAGTGGCAGAGTGGTGAAGCGCACTAGACTTGCACGCACGGAGACCTGGGTTCGAATACCAGCCGAGTTCCAATTTTTCGACTCTCTACTTTGTATGTACAGAGTCAAATGAATGGATGAATGGACTTTTCATACCTCACGGGGTATGAATGGACCCCGTTCATACCCCGTGAGGAAAAATGAGTATTCATCCTCACGGAGAATAAATACTCATTGTTTTATTATTAAATATGAGTCTTTCAAGCCGTTTTTATTTCGTAGCCATGAAACAGGAGCTACTGTAGAGGCTTGTGGTCTGTGTTGTAGCCTGCCCAATTGCCCATCCCGTAGTATGGCTCCCCTCTGATGGGCGAGAAGTGACACAATACTTCCCAATGAGGTGCTGGGTCAACACGAGCGCACCGGAAGGTATCCCTTACAAACAATTGTAACCAAATTAAGAATACAAATTTTTGTTGGCACGGGGGATCGAACCCGGGACCATCCGCAATGCAATCGAGTGTTTAACCACTGTCCTATTCGCGCCCTGTCTATTCGATCATCAAGTCTACTGTTAAGTACAAGAAATCCGTCAGATATGTAGGATTCCTCCAAACACACCTTTGGTTTTATCCTTCAGATTAATTTCACAGATAAATCCTGTGGAGTGTGGGCAGCTATAACTGCATTTTTTTAAATATAATTTCAATAATGTCCTACGGTGCTCGCATCCTATGTTGATCCATAAATAATATCAAGGTAGCAAGCCAAGGCCACTGGAGTGTCCCTCCGCATGGATATGCAGGAAGGGTGCAGGATTTACAATAACGACAGTCTCATTCTCAATTGTTGGCACATAAAACTTAACATTGAAAGTTTCCACAAAGTTGGCAGTCTTTTTTCTTCCTGACTAGTTTATCACTTCACAATGTAGGTGGGAATCGAATTATTTAATTATTATAAACTAACACTTATTTTACAAATAAATTACCCACTAGCTTTTAATTGTTGTTTTTATTCATAATTTTTCTCTTCAATGCAGAAAATTAGCATTTAGAAGAGATGAAAATGTCTGTTTAATAGTTGTTTTCCTTGTTAATGTTTATTGATGTAACAGTAATTGCCCGACACAAGTATCAGAGGATATAAATATAATTAAGGGTTCCTGCATTTTCCATGAATACAAGCCCATACATACGTACGAATATTTCATGTAACTCAGATCAAGCGACTACAGCCAGCGTGGATGGCACGTTGAATTCATCCATTATCGCTCTATCACTGAAGTTAAGCAACGTCCAGCGAGGTTAGGACTTGGCTGGGAGACCTATCAAATTCGAATCCTCGTGATGTTAGCTATTACCGGCCCCACTCAGGCTGGGTGAGTTTATTTTGAGTAGCTGCTTTCTGAGTTTCCAGCGAATGGGGGGTAAAACCGTCGAATCTGGACATCAGAGGTCCAATTTACCTCTACAACGGAAAATAACCTATTTACAAGAGAAACTTGAATATAAGAGAAGAAATTTCCGGTCTCTTGAGTTCTCCTATATCTAGAGAACTCAAATCTTCCATCCAAAGGTTGGGTGGATGAGATTGCCTTAAGCAATAACTCCACCCTTTAGTTAGGACACATGTTTATATTTTGTTTAGTTTTTCTGGTTTATATTAGTACTAGCGGGCTGTCGCCCGCTTTGCGGGCCGAGGCATGGCCGTGAAAGCAAAAAATCCTTTTTCGCCAATGGCAGGTGTTGTAGTGGGAATTTCGAAAAATCCCGTCTTATTGCACATCAAGACTATAAGACAAAGCTACCTACCAAATTTCAGCTTCCTAGGACTTACGGTTTGGGCTGTAGAGCGATGATCAGTCAGTCAGTGACTTTGACATTTATACATTAAGTTTGTCAATTTTGTATTTTAATTTTTACAATTATTTGTTTGTACATATGTTTTACTAAAAAAGAGTTTCATAATAATAATAATAGGTTCAACAGTAAAAATAAGGCGATATTAATATCCATGGCAGTAGGGTGGTGGGAGGTAGGAGGGTTTATTGATGCAATATTATAGTTCCCAGATTTTCTACCTTGGTTCAACGAGGGGTTGTTTTTGGTGAGTTCGCCAAATCCCATTCTCCCGATCTCATAGTTGGTAGGGCCTTTCTTGATAGCTGGCACTTGGAGGTGTATATTATACATATCACTATGTCTTTATACTCTGTGATCCTTGTTCTTGGGTTCGGTTTTGTTTGCTATTTGCGTATCGGGTTCACTGTTTCCTCGGAAATTTTTTCACCTCGTAAAAAAAAGGGTTTAGAACTCACCGGTGAACCAGACGGTGCAGCCCTGGCTCTTGTTGTTCCACAGCTTGCGGCGCTTCTCCCGGGTGACGTGGTGGTACTGCAGGGGCACGTCCTTGGCTTTGGGGGAGGAGGGGGGGGAGGGGGCGGGGGCGTCGCCACTGCTGCTAGGGGCGGACATGATGCGGCGGGAGGGGGGAGGGAAATGGAATAGCTGGCAACCTGGGAAGAGGGGAGTTCATGGATTTTTATTTATTTACAAAGTTATCATATTTGTGTTTCATACTATAGTTATAAGTGTTATCAAAATTATTTTAGTGTTGATGAAAATGTTAAAACGGTTATTGAAGAGGTCAGCAAGTAAGCGACCTTTACCTACCGTTGGAATATCAGTTATTGTCTCTCTTTATAATACTAAAGAAATCATTAACAAACGGATCGCAGGTTTGAAAAAGGGAAAATAAAGTTATCATATTTGTGTTAGTCACTTTCGTGATGTCACAACTACTCAAACCCGCTTTACTAAATCTACGCTGAAACCGGGACTTGAACCACCGACCTACAGGTTACAAGTCCGCCACCTTATCGATCAAGCTACTGAGGTCGGCTGAGATGCTGGAATTAAAGATTACTGCTAGAAACTGATGTACAAATTGGGGAAAAAAAGACAACTTCCAACCTGGAGGGAAAACATTTAAAAAAAATGGCATTGGTAGACAAGACAGCCAAACATTACTTTTCTTTCAGGAATAAAGAAAATTGTCAACATGTTGCCCTTATGGGGCAATTACTTTTTATACCTATTTCTACAGCCAGAAGTTAACTATCTTAGTGTCGTCATACACTCAAATTAATGCATATAAATCAATAAAATCCCAGACTTGTAATGTAAACAATCCAGAGTGTGGATATGTGTATTTTTTTGTTGTTGAAAAATCATAATTATGTACTGCTGGATTTTTCCTCAATAATTTGAGGTTTTGACCACATAATAATAAACCACTGGTGGTTGGTGGACTACATGCCTCTCTTAAAAATGGGAATTTTCCCTCTCTAAGCTCATCTACATTCTTCATACCTACATTACCAGTCGGGGAAGATATTACGCAAGTTACGCATAACAATGTTACGCAAGTTTGCGATTGACGGTCACCCATTCAACTGGAGCCCACGCTCGACCTTGCTTAACACTAGACCTCCAGAACGAATGTGTTCAAGACAAGATGGATGACACGAAGCAATAACCAGGTGAAGAGAATTCAGATGAATGGAATGGAATATAATAAAATTCAGATGATTGATGAAGCGTCGATGGCACGTTGAATAGCACAGTGTAAAGTATAGTAGTGCTTTATATAGACTGACGGCTCGAGACAGAGAGTCTCATTACGCTAACAGTTTGATATAGCCTGCTCAGAATACATCAGTTCTGGTTCTGTCACTCAACTCAATGATGTTAAGCATCGTACAACGAGGTAAGGACTCGGATAGGTAACCACTGAAATTCGATACCTTGTGATGCTGGCTGTTTCCACTCACACTGAGTGAGTTTTATTTGAGTAGCTGGTTTGTGAGTTTCTCCCGAAGGGATGGTAAAACCCCCTTCGTTATATGATCAATTCGCATTTATATTGATCATGCAGTTGAAAGTAAGCCGGCGTTTCGACGTTATTGGTGTTATTAATAATAATAACACTTTTTAGTGGAAGGTAACCACCAGGCGAGGTTAATGCTTAAAGTATTTCTACCACTTAACCCTCAGAGTCTTATTATTATGGGGTTGGTCACAAACTCAAATTAATGAGGAAAAATTCATGCACTGGGAAGGATTCGAACCAACGAATCCCTAAGCTACCTGGATTACCAGACCAGCGCGTTAACCACTTGACTACCAGTTATTATGTCAGAACTTGAGTGTGTGACTCAGCATAACGAGACTCCAATTTTCCAATCTCCATATCCCTTCTCGTAATGCCGCCACTTGTTGCTATCCATACAAATAGCTACTCATTTTTCCTCACGAGATATGAGTGGACCCCGGTCATCCAAGTATAGATCAGAAAATGAATACCCTGCTGAAGATCGAACCCTGGTCACTCTATGTATACTCGGCCACGGTTAGTGGATTTAGAGTTTGAATATTAACTATGTATTTGTGTAATAAAAGCAAGTTTGACTATTAAAAAAAAAATATTTGCACTTTTTAAAATAAAACATGATTTACATTTGTTATATAATCTACCACAAAAACCCTTTGTCAGTAATTATTGCATGCCAAAAAGGTTTTCAATTTGGTGTCTGTAGACAGTACTTGAAAAATAAAAATATATACATAAATGTATAGATTATAATATCATTATGATTGTTATAGTATTGTCTTTTAAAACTATATTAATTATGTATATGTACTTGTACAATGTCAATCTCTCTGCCATTCAATCTCTCTGCCATTCAATGAATCTCGCCTGTCATCCTGGGGCTGTGTCCATCAGATCTCTGTCAGTGTGTCCATCAAACATTATGTCCTTCGTTCTATTTAGCATTCCGCTGTTATATTTTCATACTTTTCATTGAGCAATGGTTCTCGAGGTACAAGCGTTCATATTATACATTGTACTTGCACAAACATAAGTATAGGTGATATTATTATACGTATACAAGTATACATAGGTTGTATTTCCACCAGGCGTGGACGGTGGAAAAATGTTTTGGGGTGCTGCCACATAAACCGGGCTAAAATGGGATTTATAGAGTCGCTCTTTAAGTATCTAAAGAGTTTGAGTTTGTTTACCATGCCAATTATAATAATTATGGATAATTATTCTAGAAATGTGTGATGATTTTCATTGTGTACGAGCTAGGACTAGAGAAATTCCTTTTTTTTCTTTTTCGTCTGGGGGTGCTGCAGTTCCGCAGCTCCTCACCACCGGCCGCGCCTGGTGATATTACTATACATAGGATCTATGTACAGTTGTACACATAGCTTACTATACATAAGTTCTATGTATACATAGCTATCGTTTTTCTTCATTAGTGGGCAAACCTTCGGGTGTCAATTTCAATCATGACTTGCACTTCAGAGCACGTCCTGTGAGGTGATACATTAGTTACATGCTGGAATATGCTGGATTTGCAAGGGCACTCCAGTAGGTCATATATATCTGCAATATTCACCCACACATATAAGACTTGTTTCACGGCTGGAGTAAAGGGACTTTTCACTGGTAGTCGAGTGGTTAACGCGCTAGTCTGGTAGTTCAGGTAGCGTAGGGATCCGTTGGTTCGAATCCCACCCAGTGCATGAATTTTTCCTCGTTAATTTAACTTTGTGACCACATGATAATAAGACTCTAAGGGTTAGGTGGTAGAAAATGCTTTGAGCATTAACCTCGCCTGGTGGTTACCTTCCACTAAAGAGTATTATTATTATTATTTCACTCTTACCACGGCAGTATAAACAAGGTATTCTATTCCTATTCTATTCATTGGTTGAGGTTGGTTAAGGCGCTAAAATATTCGAATCCCACCCACACTAAAGGGTGGAGTTATTATGAAATGCCTAGACCGCTAACTCACTCTGCCACGGTGACTACTGATTTTTATTTATTAGGATATTAAAATTATTTACAAGCTGTAAAAATTGTAAGTAAAATTATTTAAATTAAATACAAGAAATATATACAGATCAACCCAATAGACCCTCGACTGGTTGGCTTTATTATATGAAGATTTTAATATCACAAAGTCATATAATGACCTTCCACGATAAAATCAGTGATACTTATTATAGCGCGCGATCAATAATACCCATTGATATTGGACCACTTCTTATTTCTCTAAGTCATTTGCGTAAGTATTTTCATTTGCTTAAGTATTTTCCCAGTAAGGTCGACATTGACAGTCAGTCTTCTTATCTTCCATCTCGGTATTTTAAACCAACACACCTCTAGATTTGTTATCACGATGGTTGATTGCACATAGAAATATGTGGTTCAGGACGAGCCAACTTTGAGATAAAGTTAGCTGGAGACCATCATTCCCCCTCTCAACCTGCATGTAGCCAAGCTGACTATAACAACAAAAACGACAACAACAACAACAAGATTTGCTATCGTTTAGAATACATTTAGTGCACTTACAATATTGTATGGAAATATAGTGAATTACCTTAGGTAGATATGCAAATCAGAGAGAAAGCAACATTAGGAAAAGGAAACTCAGGTGTAGACATAAATATTTGCAAAAAAGAGCATAAGATAGGTAGATAAAATAAGAGCAAGGCAAGGACTGCATAGACATAAGTACATAAATAGAATGAAAAGATAGTGATAAAACAACAAAAAATGTTTGCAAAAATAAGAATCTTTTGGTCAGTTGGCCCAGGCAGCACCTAAATGAAAAGTAAATTTCGTGTTTCTGGGGATGGAAGTATGCCTACTGAGGAACGGGGACAAGCTGCAATTACCTATTATTTTTTCTCAGAACATAATTATAAATATATATAAATTAATTCTTAACATCGCTTTCAACAGCATGGTCATATCACGACGGGGGGTGTTACCTCCATAAAGTTCATTTTACAAAATATTTTTTTTGTATATTGATAAAAAGTTTGAAATTTTTTCCACACAACTACCTTATTCAACGTACAATTTCCGCCGGTTCTATTTCCTATTGATAGCGGTCCATTTTCAAGACTTTCTCATCTCTATTCTATTCGCAGCAATTAGCAATTTTTCCTCTGTTCGTCATTAACGCTTGAGTTAAGTTTTCAAATTCCTCATGCTATTTTCATTCTAGGTATTGAGGTTCTGTGAAGTTTTTCTTTATCTCAGGCAGAATGTTCTTATATAAATATAAAAGTTTTAATATAATTATATTATGTACATGTGTGTATTTGTATAATGCTTGTAATTTATGTAGATTGAATAACTATAGTGATAGTAAAATGATTTTTCTTATCTGTAGAACTTAAAAGTGTCGGCACCAGATCAATAGGTGCACTCTTCATTAACGGAATTACTTTTTTTTCCCCACCTTTCTTCAAATGTTGATACTTTTTCATTTGCCCATAACTTCGCCACTGGTAGCTGCTCACATCAAAGCAGCTACTCATGTTTCCTCACGAGGAATGAGTGGACCCGTAACACTCAAAGTACACAGAAGAAAAATTCAGATTCCGCTGGAATTCGAACCCAGGTTTTCGCGCGTGCAAGACTATATCACTTGGCCACGGTAACTGCATAACAACACCACCATCAACCCTGCATTACCATCAACCCTGCATCACCATCAACCCTGCATTACCATCAACCCTCCATTAGTATCAACCTTCCATTAGCATAAACCCTGTAATTTACCATCAACCCTGCATTAGCATCAATCTTCCATTACCATCAACCCTGCATTACCATCAACCCTGTAATTACCATAAACCTTCCATTACCATAAACCTTCCATTAGCATAAACCCTGCATTACCATCAACACTCCATTATTACCAACAACACACCAGACCTCACAGAAGCATCATAAGAACTGCCGGCACATCCAATAGCGACTACTTCTCTCAAGCTGACAGACTGACAGACAGAATAGTTCTTTACTACCCTAAGTGGGTGGGACTGATCTAGAACAAATCACTAAAGGTCTTTTAAATGCCATTAGAACACGTTTCTGTGATTGACGGCGAGTGAGGCTTCTGTTGATAAACATCCTCGAACATTTCTGGCGTCGCAAGTAGTCCTGGCACATAGCCAGACGTCAGATAGTTGGCAGTGCCCCTTCCGTCACAGGATGCAAGACTATATTTTCACTACCGTGTACTTGAACAGGTTGCAACCCACTTGACTGGGTGAGGTAGAACCTTGGGGTGGACTTGGGAGATGGAATGCCATCACTTACAACGAATCGTTCAGTAATGTTGTTTATACAAAGAAAAAGTCATGATTGCTATGTGTGGATGTTTAAAACTCACGCGCCCAAAAGAGCAAGAGAGACAGAAAAACACATAAGAAGGGTTGGGTGGAACAGATTTCCATAGGCAATAATCTCGCCTTTTAGTTAGGACATCTGCATATATTTTGTTGTTTATCTTTTCTTTTCTTGTTAATTTTGTATTCTAATTTACTGGGTGGGATTCGAACCAACGGATCCCTAGGCTAACTGGATTACCAGACTAGCGCGTCAACCACTTGGCTTCCAATACAAAAACTCAATCACACGTGATCTCGTAACCAAGAACAATACTCGCGAATATTCAAGCGAGCTCAGACTGTTTTGCCGCACAAGATAAGAGATGTGTTGTTTGTGCACACAAGATAAAGGACAAAGCGTGCTCATGCAACGAAAACACAAGAGGATATTGTTCCTGCAGCGCCGTTAGCTATGCGGAATTGATGATCTTAGTAACCGGGTTAGAATGGTCTATTGTTCAGGTGAGACAAACATTCTCGCCACAAACCGAAGAAAATCTGAGACCACGTACTATGTATGATAATTTGTACCAAGGCCGTCAACTCCTGCGATAGTCAGCTAAACATGAGCTTGTACGGGGGAAAATATTTTTTTTTTTTTGAATTTTTTTTAAATCGGATCAAAAAAAAAAAAAAAAAAAATTCAAAAACGAACACCATACTTCCGATTTCTAATATTAGAATTTTTTCGGAAGTAATATCAAATAGACAAAAATGCGCTATCTGAGAAAGATAAAGTGAAAAAACAGCTTATAGGGATTTTGCGAAAAATTTAAAATTTAAAGGATTCATTCATTACCTATTATAAAGTACAAGCTGGTTACACCCGCCTTTATAATGACACGTTTTTTAGGGGCGCCAAAGATTTGTGTTAAAACTGGTAAAGTAAGTCCCCTCAGCAAGACCATCGCGCATCGGTCGGTGCATAAAACATAAATATAGGATCATTTTTTTTGTGCGCCGAGTTACGGTCGGAAACAATGTACGGCAATGCCTCATTGTGTAGAGTAGGGTTAAAATATAGGGCCATGCCTCGGCCGTAACTCTGCTCGGCCATTTTTTTAACCTCAGAATTTTTTTAACCTCAGAAAAACGAGATGGACCTACTTACGAGAAAAAATGTGCTTCCTCACTATTTGTTCAGGTAGTGAGCAAACTTGTCATCGATGTTGAGTTTCAGCACAACGCTCCTGAATTCTTCTCTCTGGGCGGGGGGAAGCGAGTTCCACACCTGTTCTAGATGGCGCCTTTGATAGTCCTGGAAATAACAATTAACACTTCTTTGTACTGACCGATTAGGACTGAAAAATCCCATTATTTTCTGTCTGGGTAGCTCAGTAGCTGACTGGTAATCCATAGGTCGCGGGTTCGACACCCAGCTGGGACATGTCAAGTTATAATTCCATTTGGGATTTAGCCTACATAATAATACGTCTTGGCTTACTACTGGAATAATGGAACTTGATAGTCCCAATCGAGCAGTATAAAATAAGGCGATATTTCTATTATTCCGGCCGTTTTTTGGTGACTTAGAAGAAATGGGACACAGATCGGAAAAATCCTGCGACTTTCTGCTTTAATAATTCTGAATCCAAATATGATACGAATGAAATATGGACATAATTGGTAATGTACTTATTCAATTCGTTCAAAACTCACATACATAAATATGTAGGTATTATTATTATTTTTATTATTCTTTTTTCATTTAGGCTTTCTTTTTTTATGGCAGGATTCTCACTGGAGTGAGCTCTTCCACCCAACCATTTCTGTATGACTCGTATACATTTTTCTCCATGGTCATAAACAGACAATTTATTAAAGTTAAATATACAAAAGTTATCTCATTTATATTGACGACGTAGAACTAAAGACTAAAGGGACTCTGTTTGACTTGTCATCAAAAATCTGGACTAAGAAAAAAAAAGGTTAAAAAAAATGTCTTCACCAGGATTCGAACCCACGACCGAGTGGGTGAGTACCCCACAAACTTGCTAATATATTTATACTGACGACGTGGAACTACATTATCTTTTTGTTTAACTTGTCATGAAAAAGCTGAACTAAGAAGAAAAGAAAAAAAATGTTGCAAAAAAAATGTCTTCACCAGGATTCGAACCCACGACCACTCACCCGCACAAACTTGAAGCACTGCGCTATGGTGGCGCTCACATGAAGCACCGAAAGCTTCACCGGGAGCTGATCTATCAACTTGATTAGGGGCAGAACCGAAGTCAGGAGCTTGTGAGGACCAAACGGGACCCGAATAAAGGCGAGTCGGGTTTTTGGGTTCAAATATTTGACTGAAATCAGAGGAGAAAGATTTCGGATTAGCAAGCGCCACTTAATATTATTTAATAATACGTATTATTATTATATATACTTTATTAGGTAAGACAAAAATATACAGTAAAATACAATGAAATTATAAAGAAAAAATAAATAGATTGAACGAAGAAACAAGAACAAAAAAGAGAATAAAGCTAATGTCCTAGCTAAAGGGCGGGTTATTGCCTGTGGCAATCTCTTCCACCCAAACGTTAGTCATTAAAATTTTAAGTTAGTCATAAGGTTTTTTTTTTCAATTTTAGTCAAAATTAAGGTAAGTTAGAAAAAATGTATTATGGATGTATCCGTAGATTAAAAAAAATCAATAGGTACTTCTGATATCGAGAGACAAACAAAGAAGTTTTACTTTCTTTCAAGGTCATTGGGAATGGCTGATCCATTTACACTTTCGATGGTAATGCATGAGACTTTCTATAAGTATAATTTCAAGGTCATTTGGTCCATTCTTTTCAGTCAAGATGACCTGTCTCTCAAACTCTAGGCTACACCTAGTTTATCATACCGACACCGACCTCAGTAGCTGGATCGATAAGACGGCAGACTCGTAACCGGAGGTCGGTGGTTCGAATCCCAATTTCAGCAAAGATTTAGTAAAGCGAGTTTGAGTAATTGTGATAACACAACTACTCAAACTAGCTTTCATAAATCTACGCTGAAACCGGAACTTGAGCCACCGACCTCCAGGTTACAAGTCTGCCGACTTATCGATCAAGCTACTGAGGTCGTCATCAGTGATAATTATAATCACTACTATGATTTGTATAGTATGTCCCGTTGGGAAGGAATCTGAGTTTGACAAAAAATCGGGGGTACCCCTACGGATAAGGCATGGAGACTTATTACATAAAAGCAATCTTATTGAATAATACAGGAGGAGAAAGTTGTCTTAAAGTATCTTCTAAGATTATGAGTGCTGACTAGACATAACCTTCTCAAGAGGTGCTCTGGAGGACCAGGAGAAATAACTACTATCACAATATCTAAGTTCTTCTTTTTATTTAAGTTCTTCTTTTTATTTAAGTTCTTCTTTTTATTTAAGTTCTTCTTTTTATCTAAGTTCTTCTTTTAACTAAGTTCTTCTTTTTATCTAAGTTCTTTTTTTTCGTTCTTTTCAATATTTCTTCACTTGCTCTGAATATTTTTGTTTTTTATGTCCAAATTTTTTTTGTTGGAAATTTGTGATATATTACTGTTGTATCTACCTTTTTCTCTAGTTATAACGGGTTTCCATCAATTGATGTCAAACCATATCGTCAAAAAAAGTCCATACAGCACCACACTTTTTTGGTTGGAAATTTGTGGAATATTACTGATGTATCTACCTTTTTTCTAGTTATGACGGGTTTGAATCTATCAATTGATGTCAAACCATATCGTCAAATAAAATAGAAAATAAAAAAAGAGTATTGATCTGGGACTAAATTCTTATTCTTCTTCTCAACACCGACCTCAGTAGTTCGATCAATAATCGGACCCGTAACCTGCAGTTTCCGTGGTTCAAGTTCCATGCTCGACAGAAATTTAGTAAGGCAAGTTTCAGTAGTTGTGGCGTATTCATAAAATAGAAGCAATTGCTCGTGAGAGTCGTAAGCAAAAGCAAGAAGTAAAAGCAGAAGGTCTGAAGGAACAAGTAGAAGAAAAACCAATAATAATGATAATCTCGCCTTATTTATACTGCCCGATAAGGACTATTAAAGTCCCATTATTCCAGCAGTAAGCCCAAGACATATTATTATGTGGTAAAAATCCCAAATGGGAGGATAACTTGTCATGTCCCGGCTGGGTTTCGAACCCACGACCTCTGGAATCTCTGGATTCACAGAGTGCGACCTTTACCACTGAGCTACCGGGACTCATTTTCGTATTCATATTACCAATTTCTTTTTGCTTTGCTTTTGCTAACAAGCAATTAATCCATGTTTAAGTTAGAGGAGCTATATATTAATAAAAGGAGAAGGTCAGCTTTATGATTATGCATGTACCATTTACTTCAAAAGAAGGAAAAGATTTTGCTTCGGCTTTCAAGGAATAGCTATTGCTCTCAAATCTTTATGAATACCGGCTGAAGCAAATTCCTTGGAATTTCGCTAGGAAAAGCTTCTGCTTCTTATTATGAATAGGATCTACTGTGTGATCATCACGATTGTGATTAGAACCAGTATGATAACGATTAGTTGTGTTAGCTCAGTGGTTAAGCACTCGCTTGCCATGCGGAAGGTCCCGGGTTCGATTCCCGACAAAAATTTGTATTCTTAATTTGGTTACAATTTGGTTTGTAAGGGATACCTTCCGGTGCGCTCGTGTTGACCCAGCACCTAATTGGGAAGTATTGTGTCACTTCTCGCCCATCAGAGGGGAGGCATACTACGGAATGGGCAGGCTACAACATAGACCACAAGTGTCTACAGTAGCTCCTGTTTCATGGCTACGAAATAAAAAAGGCTGTGAAACGCTCATCTTTTTTTTTTTTTAAAAAAAAAAGGTCAAGCTAAATGCCATCAACCTAGACTGTTCATTCATGGTTGAAACACGCAATTTGAAAGTCTCTTAGACCCGACAATTATTCACGATAGAACCAGTTGTGGTGTACGGTATAGTACTGTAAACCCATTAGCTAGTCGTAGGGAATGGCACATTCAGTTACCAATGCATATCAAGAGGATAATGACCCGCCAGAGACAGTGGGAGAGAGAGAGTGAGAGAGGAGAGAGAGAGAGAGAGAGAGAGAGAGAGAGGAGAGAGAGAGAGAGAGAGAGAGAGAGAGAGGAGAGAGAGAGAGAGGAGAGAGAGAGAGAGAGAGAGAGAGAAAGAGAGACAGAAAAAAAAACATTACAACATAAATGGTTTTGACAAACATATTCCAACTTGCAGTTACACCAGCATGGAATCTGGTTTAAACAACAACAAAAATCATTCATCTGGTGAGATTCGAACCAACGGAAACCCACGTTATCTCGATTACAAGACTAGCGCCTCCAACACTCGACTGCCAGTGCATATTTAACCCTTATCTTGGCAGAGAATTTCAATTTTTAATTTATTATTGGATCAATTGGATGGTTGGATGGAAGAGCTCCATCCTGCCACTTTAAATAAAGCGTTTAAAAATTGAAATAATTTTAAATGTTCCGTGGAAGAAAAAATGCTTTAGGATTAATTTTTGGCCAATAGAGTAAAAAAAACTGATGGTCTCCAAATATACACATTGCCAAGATAAGGGTTAAGGGGGAAATTAATAGACGTTTTTGTAACACCTCTGTGGCGCTAAGTCACGGATTGCGTACTATGTAAGATAGGGAAACCCGATGATCAGCAATGACTTAAGTTATCGATGTTGTCTATTAATTTCGCTCTAAGTATTGTAGTCGAATTAGTAAAAACAAATTAAAGCAACTTACTTTGGACTGCAGCAGTCAAGATACGTCTGGTGATATCAGAATGATGAATAGCTGTCTATTTCAACTATTATTTCGAGATTGTTCAAGTGTTCAGATATTTTTACTTGCGTATTTATGAAGGGATTAAGAAAGATAAGAAATGCCAGGTGAGTACTTTTGAGGATAATCGATAGTTAGAGAATTTCAATAGTAGTAACACTCTTTAGTAGAAGGTAACCACCAGGCGAGAGTAATGCTCAAACCATTTTCTACTACCTAACCCTCAGAGTCTTCTTATTATGTATGTGGTCACAAACTCAAATTTGTGAGGGAAAATTCATGGACTGGGTGGGATTCGAACCAACGGATTCTTACGCTACTTGGATTACCAGACTAGCTCGTTAACCACTTGACTATAAGTGCATTTAATGATTTATTTGATACCTGCTGACTTTGGGTAGGTACTACTCGTATACAATAGTAAAGAGTGAGGGTTTGCTCATTTCTGGTGTATTTACATCTAGAATAGTAATCATAATAATAATAATTCCATGTCCGTGAGATAGGCACAGATACCTGTATCACGGTGGTGTGAGGATTACCTATATGGACGCCCAGAACCAATCAATGTCTAGGCTACTTTCATGTCCATTGATTCTATTTGTTTTTTAACGTCCTGATTTGAGATAGTCAGGACGGCGGTTTTACCCTCCATTCGTTGGGAAACGTACCAGCTACTCACATTAACTTCACCCAGCCTGGGTAGGGCCGGAAATAGGAGCCTCAATTTTCCGGAGGGAACAAAAATTTCTATGTGAAAAGTCTGCTCCAACCGAGGATCGAACTCAGGACTCTGAACTACGGGCAGTAGTCACAACAGTTACGCCACGGAGGGTGCTACAATAATCTATGTTGCTAATCATTGTGTAACCAGAGTACCTAATTTAGCTCATATTATACATAGATGTTATATGATCGGTAAATTTTAGTATTATGCCACTAGTAGTGTACACTAAAATGTAAATGCACTAAATCTTAATTAGTTGAAGGTCTCTACAGAATCAGGACGTATGCACGAATGGAAATATTTAATAATAATATTTGTCAAAAAATTAAATATTTACATTATTTACTGTAATTATTTATATTTTTTTCTAATATTTCTGATAGCACAACACCTAGGATTTGAACCCCTAACTTCCTGATTCCGAGTTCACTATACCGCTTAATAAAACTATATCTTTACTTTAATAAAACAAACTGAAACTTAATAAGATTATCACTAATAAATCTTTTTCCTGACACCTTCCAGAAATTTCCTAGAATAACTAGAATGTTTTTCCTACAAAGAAAAACATTGTTAAAAAGTAAAACGTGGAAATTTGGAAAAAAGGAAGAAACTGCATCTATTTTTCTTAGAAGTGCACGGCACGAATTCATTCATGAAAAATAAACATTGTATACCTATATGGTGAAGGTAACGAAATGATTTTTTGCCTTATCGCCTGCCAAGGTTAAAGCGCCAATAATTGAAGATAAATAAATTCATTCGGAGAAAAAGAAAAAAAAATGTACTGCAAGCACTTTTTTCTAATTATTAGCCAAAAATTGGATGAAAAATGTACTTTAATATTGATGAGACATTCGAATGAGATTCAATAAAAAATAATATAAATTGACTTTTTTGATTAACCAAATTGACTTAGATCCACTTTTCATTTAAAGTCATAAATATAGCGTTAAGATAAAACCTTTTTGAGTGAAAAAAGAAAAGAAAAATGCATACCAAAAGAAGAGATTTTTTTGTCGTTTTTAACTTTTAGTCGCGAAAATTATCGATATTTTATTCTGACGATCCGATTGACCGATAGATACTTCACACTGATCCGGTCTAGGTACCAATCTAAGGCAAACTGATTCAACTCATTCACAGAGGTCCTGTACTACACTGATTTCTTACTACGGAATAACAGTCTGATTATATCACATAAAATTCTTAACTCTAGAAGAGGGCCTTAGAAGAGTTGTTCCTAAATTTGTGAGGTCGAAAACACCGACGGAGATAAATTTTAATAAATTATTAATATCAGAAAGTTGAGATTTAATTATTATCTCATTTATTGGTTTAGTTTTTTTTAGAATACAAATTCGTTAGCTCATAGATAAACACTTCTTTATTGTTCCCAACACACTCGCCGCATTTCCGACCTAAACAGCCAAACTTATACTTTGCATAAGGTATGATTTTGCTCTCTTCAGAAATTATAAAAACTGTCAAACTTGGATATAAAAGATTTTTTTTCCAAGTCGAATTAACTTCTCTATAGAGGAAAATACGGTCTTTATAAGAGAAATCTGCATAAAACAGTTTTTTTTTTTAGTTTATAAGAGATATGAGAGAAATTTTTCCAAGTCGAATTTACCTCTCAATACAGAAAAATACCGTCTTTATAAGAGAAATCTACATAAAAGAGATTTTTTTGAGTTTATAAGAGATATAAGAGAATTTTTTCCAAGTGGAATTTACCTCTCTATAGAGGAAAACCCGACTTTATAAGAAAAATCTACATAAAAGAGAAAAAAATTTACTTTCCTTTTTGTAGGATAAGGAAAGAAAAAAAAATCCAGATTTGACTGTATGAACTCACTAGTTTCCTGAGAAACACTCGGGTTGAAGAACGTCTAGCATGGAGAAGACATAAATTGGTGGTCGTCTTTATTTCGAATCGACCACTGGTATTTCGCATCCATTTTCTGCTGATATTTCGGTTCTACCCAGGCTGGTTGGGATTAATATAAGTAGGTGGTTAGTTTGGCTAGTAGAATTAGGTGTGTAATTTTTTTTTTGTCGTGGTATAATTCAATATGGCTTGGGAGTTAAAAGTGACATTCCTTTTCTCGTTCGGTCACTGAAGTTAAAGCACATCCGGCGAGGTTAGGATTTGGATGGGTGCACATTCAATTTCGAACCCTCGTGATGCTGGCTATTTCCAGCCCCACTGTTCAGGTTAATTTGATTATCTGTTTTATAAGTTTCCAGAGAATGGAGGGTAATATCTCCGTCGTGATACGACTATGCACTTAAAAGGTAAACCAAAAAGAGAAAAGAGAGACCTTCAATCTAAATAAACGCCTAGTCTGGAATATTGTTTTCTCTAAGTCAGATCAATTCTTAAAGCCGGACTAGAGGCGGAACAAAATGCACAATTTTTTTCAATAATATTAACTCACGAGGATTCTTGAAAATTAATTTTATACGAAGACACAGTCATCAGTCAGTCAGTAAATGGAGCTCGCGTTCAGTATAGCTCAGCCTCCGTAGTGTAACAGTTGTGACTACTGCCCGTAGTCCAGAGATCCTGAGTTCGATTTCCGGGTTGGAGGTAGAATTTTCTAACAGAAAATTCCGTTCCTAACACGTGATGCTGGTAATTCCGACTTGACCAAGGCTGGGTGAGGGTAATTTGCTGGTACGATTTCTAGCCAAGGTAAAACCCCTCGTCTTGACTATCTCAAATCAGGACGTTAAAATCAAATAGAATCACATTAGGTCGCAGTGTTAACTGTAAGGGTTTCTCTGAAAACCCTACAGCCAGGTCAGATAATAAAGAGAAGTACCTATAGCCTCTGGGCTTAGTGTCATTCTGTCCTATGTAAGTACTAAGTATACATGGGTCCGCTGAAAAAGTAACCAGTCTCTTCTGGTCTCCTATCACTGAGAACCGCTGGTCCCACAGAGAGCTAGGTCCTATGGGATCAGACCACTTCTACAATAATCATATAATCAAGAGAAATCATTTCAAGAATACTGAGCGAGCAAGTGCATTGAGTCTTGTAACAACTGTGTACTCATATTGCTTCCTCAGAAGAAGTAAGTGGGAGAGTACCACTTGTAGAAACAATAATTTTATTTTTCAAGTGCGCGTTTTTATTTGTTTGTGGAAAAGAACTGTCAGTACTAAATTCAAGGCATGGCCACAAATTTAACATAGAATCATTCACTTTTGTCACTGCACAAGTATAATTAGAGAAATTTCTGTATGATAAGGTTTTCATAATTATCTGTAATCTGTGTTTATCACAAGAGTGATGTCAAAATTACTCAAACCCCCCTGACTAAAACTATCCATGCTCGGGACGCGAACCACCGACCTACAGGTTATGATCGATCTACTAAAGTCAGAGTACGTTGAAAAGGTGTTTTACCTATCTGTTAGCAGTTAGAGTACTGGGACAACTTCTCATGAGACTTCGGTGTGTGCTTTTTCGGCCTAAAAATGACCTTCATGCAATATGCATTTAAATTATTTCTTAATAGTTTTTTAAACCATGGTTTTAACACGTTCTCATTTGTTTATTTCCATTTTTATCGCTATTTACTTACTGATAAGGCACACTCAGCTTAATTATGTACCTACTCACGCATTATTTCTTGCCTATGGATTTCGGAGAATTGTAAATAAAAAAAATACATTAATAAACTTTGTTCTCTTTTCTACTGATTGATAAAAAAAGATTTTTTTTATCAATGCTTTCTTTTTCGTTTACCTACGCAAAGGTGCAAAGGTAGCTTATTAATAAAATTTCTAGAGATATTAAGGGCCCAATTATAAAAGAGGCTTACAACAATGATAAGCCAGACCGTCCCTCAGGTCGGAGTTTCAACCAATCACAGCACACTATAGCCCGACTTGAGGGACAGTCTAGCTTAACTTTGTTGTAATTCTACTTTATAATTTAGCCCAGTGGTTCCCAACCGGTGGGCCGCGGGCAGCTCGCTACTGGGCCGCGGATGCTGGCCGAAACTCAGGAAATAATATTAAAATAGTGCAAAATAAGTCGGGAGGCCGCAAAATTGTTTTAAAAATATTATTGGGCCCCCAAGCTCAAAAGGTTGGGAACCGCTGATTTAGCCCATATTCATCCTTTTTAATCCAACACTTAAATAACCTGTGGGACTTAGAACATTTAGTGAGTATTGTCAATGCTGTGTTAAGATTAATTAAAGGAATGTCGATAATACCAGGAATCAAGTTTTAGACAAAAGTTCATCAAGGGAATAAACTTTTTTATACAAATACTTTACTTATAATTATGCACTTTTAGAAGTAGAGTTCCTTTTTGAAAACAAAGTCTCATTTATTGATTTAATATAATAGGTAGGTAAGTCATTAAAAATGTAAATACATACAATTTTCTTCTTTCACTGTACCTTTTTCTAATTGGGATCGCGTTTGATTTGATTTTCTGTCTAGGCGTTCTCCCTCTTCCAACCCTTCTCTGTCAAATTTTCCTCAACTTATTTCTCAGTCTCTCACACAAAATACAAATATTAAATAAGAAGTTCATAAATATAACTTTGTTTAACATTTCAAGCGCACGAATAGCTCAGTGGTTAAACACTCACTTGCCAGGTGGAACGTCCCGAGTTCGAACTCCCGCACCGACAAAAAATTGTAATCAAAATTTTATTGTAAGGGATGCATTCCGGTGTGCTCGTGTTGACCCAGCACCTAATTGGAAAGTATTGTGTCGCTTCTCGTCCATCAGAATGGAGGCATACTACGGCATGGGCAAGCCACAACACGGACCACAAGCATCTACAGTAGCTTCTGTTTCATGGCTACGAAATAAAAAAGGCTGTGAAACAATCACCTTTTTTTTCTTTTCTTTTTTAAACATGATATAGCACCTGATATTGTAGCAGTCTCACAAATGAACACAGTGGAAATGGTGCTGGTCATATGGATGTGTTAAAACAGTAAATCATCATTGAATAAAGTCAAAAAAATCAGTGCATAAAAACATTCTAGCATTCAATAAAGAAAAACCAAAAACATTAAACCTGACTTATGTGGTGGGTCAGGTATTATTCTTCTAATGTTTTTTACTTTCCTTATCCTATAGGAAAGTATTGTTTTTTTACTTATTTTTTTATTTTAATAAGTAGAATACTGCAAGTCAACCAACCTCAGTTACTTTTATTAAATTGAAAGAGTTGGAAGCAATAGTTTTTCAGGCCTCCAAGGAAGTAGGTATATTGCACTAAAGACCATCCAGCTACATAAAAAAGAAGAAAAGGAGAAGAAAATAATTAATACTTCTATTTTACTAAAAGGGTTCCAATTTATTGTTCTCTTCAGCAAAAGAGATAACATTGAGAGCCCAAATCTCTTGTTGCTCTGTACAGGAGAGGTTCTAACAAGCAATGTGGAGTATTTACCATGTCAATGACTTTTGTACAAAACCCTAGAAACATTGAAGTAATTTTGCCTTTACCATTCAGATGAATAGTGCTAAAAAATATTGAGTGCATTAAGACAAATACTTTCTCTGATTAACACATTGATTAATAAAATACCATTTCATGCTTATAAAAAACTAAATTCTGAAATAGTCTACTCTAGTCATTTAGTATTAAAAAATGTACCAAACAACATTAGAAGAAGGTACCTACACTAGTGTCACTAGTTTTTCCTTTAAGGCACTGTTACAGAACACTTACAGTGTGACAGGAGAATTTCAACAAAAAGGTTATTATTCTTAAAGTAACTTTGGAAGATAGGCCTTGGTTCCCTTGGTACATATTTGTACAATGCAATAATTTTTACATGAAAATAATAATAAAATAAATAAAACCTAGGTTGTAGGAATCTTCCAATCAAAAACTCAAAGAATTTCTTCAATATTTTATTTCTTACCTGCAATGATATTCTGAACACAAGCCAGTCCAAAGTCCCCGTGCACAGCCTTGATGACATGCCTTATTGCCTGATACACATGGTGGCCCTGTACGTCCAGGAGCTGGTTGATTTGACTCTCTTGAAGTGGTGTAATCTGAACCGTTACATACCTGGAGATATCAAAAATTGATTTAAACACATAAGTACAAAGGGCTCCAAGGCTGAGAGGGCCAACCTCCATGGCTCAGTGGTTATGAGCATTTGTTGCTGACCCACAGGTTGTGGGTTCCAATCCTGGCTAAAGTGGAAAATTTCTGAGTGTCAAAATGACCAATATTTTTTAGTTAGAGTAGATACACGTCTATTTTAACGTGATTTTATTTTTCTTGAAGACAAGACAAGATATTTTTTGTATAATAATAGAAAGTACCTACCTAAAACTATTGTAAAAGAAGGTAAAGCTATTGTAAACTTACCTATTTTTGAAACGAACCATAATAAAAGACTACCAATCATGACACTTTACTTAATGAAATAGGTTTCCTATGATCTTCTGCAGCAGTCAGGGTTCTATCATTTCCTGCTTGAATTCAAAGAGTGTAGAAAGTTTTCCTGGAAATTGATAAAGTAAAGATTTTTCTCAACTTTAAAAAACTTTTCACCTTTTTTCCTAATCAAAATTTTCACATTTCTGGATAAAAAATGAAATAGTAAACAAAAGTATTAATGAAGAATTTCGCTAGAGAGCAGCACGATTCAGTCACGAGTTTTTATTCAATTATTTTACTCACTGGATTTTGTTAATGTACAGAAAAAACTCGTCTTTCTTTTTCTTGATTTCTTCAGTTTTCATTTTCATGTTTTCCAGTTTCCTGTTTTTGTTTGAATTTGAAGTTATGAATTTTTCATGATTTACTTGTTATATATTAGAAAATGACAGAAAAGTGAAAAGAAATGGAAATCGCAATAAATATGCTTTAATGCAGTTGATTTTTAATTTTGATGTGTGATGTGAAGGCTTTTCCTTCTGAAGCAGATCATCATTGAAGTTTGAAGAACCATTGGTGAGTTTGATTTGATTAGTAGGCCTAAGTTGTTTACACCTATCCATACCCATTGATTCATATTGTGAATTCATGCCTTGATGGCACATTAAATTCCTTTTCTCCTGACAGTCCTGAGATCACATAAGTTAAACAACACCCACCGACGCAGATAATTGTTGTGTGACTCCCATTTTCAGAACTTATGATGCTGGCTTCATAATGGTCCAAACAATTGGTCCATGGTGATCTCATATAAGGGCCAATATTTAGACTGATTCTTATGAAACTTTCAGAGAATCATTCTAAGCATTTTCTGAAAGTTTCATAAGAATTGGTCCAGAAATGGTCCTGATTATTGATATAAGATCACCATGGAACCCAAACAAGAATGTGTGAGGTTAATGTGGGTTAGCAGCTTAGATTTGTAAGTTTCCTGAAAATGAATTGGAGGGTAAAACCATGGTCTTAACCTAATTGTTGAAGAGACTTTATAATAGTCAATAATAACAATGATCACAAAGTTATAGAGACCTAAATAGTTCCTTTACAAGCTCCAGAACTTGAGAAGGTACTATTCATCCATAGGTGTCTTGCAGCTATGTCTCATGGTCATCCACAGACCACTTCAATGTTTATTTGATAGGTTGCCTTTGTACAATGTATTTCAAGATGCAAGCTTTGCTTTTTAGGTGTGCAGTTTCAGATGCGGCTGCTAGAATCGGAGGGGGAATAGTACCTTAACTCTGTTGCTTCAAGAATTTTCTTCCCTGTCAGTGTTCTGTGCACACCTTATTACAATGTTTCAGCAATACAAAAAACAGCATTTATAGCATTGCATGACTGCTGTTAGGAAACCACATACACTACATAATCTAGATATTACACTGTAGATCTCAGAACCCTAGTGAGTTTAGCATATACATAGCTGGATTTAAGATGTTCTAGTAGTTCCTCTATGTTGGGTCCCCTGTTAGCCGATACTTGTGAACAAATCTTTTTTCTCTGTTTAATGTCTCAATATTCATTTGTAATTAAACCATGGGTAGGTAACTGTTAAACTATTTTACCTACCAAACATGTGCTTTTTTTGTATATTATGTACTGACCCTTCACTGTTGTAGTATGCTACCTACCAACAAAATTGGTACCTATCAGGCCATAAAAATACTTACCTTGAAAACTCTTGCTCTATTTTTAGTCATCTCACTTTACTACATCCAAGACATCAGCCAATTCAGTCTGACGCTTATTAAATTTTGAACAATTTAAAGCTAAAATGTTTTTAAAAAAATTGTATGTACACTTGCATAAATATACTTTCCTTTTTAATTATTTTAAATTTCTCATTGCCATTTGGAAGTTTATGTCAAAAAGTACAACAGTCCAGCATTTATATATTGGTAATGAATAATGGTGATGACCTATACATTTTATTGTTGAACTATCTAAAACCTACTACCTACTATGTCATGGTTGAGGTTTTTGCCAATGGCTAGCATGCTACTTAGATTTTTTTAGTATGCACATAAATACTTAACCCAGATGGGGCTGACGTCCTTCCAGAAGGACGTCCTTATAGAAGGACGCTGTGGATTTTTCTAATTAATTCAACTTGTTGGGGATAGTTGGCGACACCTCAAACTCTTTTTTTAGAGTCCTAGTGATAAGTTGACAGCTTTTATTTTGATTTATTCTTGCGTGTGACTGATAAGAAAGTTTGGATAGCTGTAAATTTCAATGGATGAACGAGACAAAAATTTTTAACCGCGTTATCTGGGTTAAAAGAGACTGTGCCAAATTTTGAGTCATTTAGTCAAGCCGTTTCAAAGTTTTGTTACTTATGAATGAATGTAAATGGATTTACGCAGTACTAACCAAAACCTGGCCCCATTCAGGTTTTTACCCATGGCTGTCATTTCGTTCAAAATTTTAAAAACCCTTTCTTATACCCTTTCTTATACAACATACCAAGAGGATGCTCTGTACCAAATTTGGAGTCATTTGGTCAAGGTCTGTTTTGAAGTTCTATTAATAATGGAATTTTTATTTTCTTTGGTTCAAATTATTATTATTATTTCAAATTTACCCACTTCACTGGACTCTGTAGGGAAAAAACTTGCATTTTAAATGTCCTTTTTTATGACTGAATGCTTCTTCATACAGTTTTATTTTGATTAAAAGCATAAAAAACATAGGTCACTGCAAAGAAGAACATTTTCAAAAAGACCATTATTTCACCCAAAAATGATATGAAAAAAGAAATAAATACTCTTACTAAAATTTATCAACAGCCCTAGTGAAATCCCAACAAGTTTGGTTTCATATGGTGTTAAACAATCTTGAAACTTTTTTAAAAAATGAAAATTCCACTAAAAAATTCCCTACCAGCTCAGCCCCTAATTTTCAAAGATTTGAAAACTGATGACATCTTCTCAACCTAATTTCAGCTTTAATTAACAGGAATAAAAATATAGCAGGAAATTCGCAAGAAAAAATAAGATAAACATGTGTGTCTGATGGCTTGGTAAAGCAGGTACAGTCCACTAGTGAACTATTTAATAATAACTCTTTATTAAAAAGAATAATTTTGATAAAGGGGTGATTATTGCCACAGGCAATCTCTACCTTCAAACCCATAAATCACCTCCCTTTCCATTTTTTTAAAGCACACCAATGGATGAAAGGAGTGACGAGTCCCCCTGTTTTTACTTCTCATGACATGTACAACAGTATAGAATCGTAGGTACAATGCATTCATGGCATGGAGTCATTGGAGTTGAATATTATGATGAATATTTTTTTCCACTCCAAGCCAAGCCCGCGAGTAGGGAAGGGGAAGACTAACCTTCACATGCGCCCAGCCTGTTCGCTCCCCTACCTTTCTGTTCCGAACACTTTGCTCGGGAGAGCAGAGAGAATTCGCTCGCCATGTTTCCAAGCGGACATGGGACGTAAAGGGCGAACCGCAACCTGCATTCCTTACCGCACACCGATCGCGTGTCTCTCTCACACTCACGTGGTTAAGATATGGTGCCTTTATGTGATGGCATTACGGCCATATTATTATTATTATTATTTAACACTTTATTGGTCAACTACATGATACATTCAACAAAATGAGACATGAAAAGAAAAAAAACACAATAGAATATGTAGTGAACCAAGGGGCGAGGTTTAAACCTGTGGCTTTCTCTTCCACCGAACCCCATACCTGATTACCTGATATCCCTACAATTACTATATCTACCACTGGGCAAACTTATGTGGTTAAGACAGAGTGTCTTTACATTACGACATAACGGCCATGCCTTATATTCTTTAAACTAATTTATGTCCGAGCAAGAATCCTGAAAGAAGAAAAAAAAATTATTAGTGTTCTGAATTGACAAACGAATTCAATAGGCCTGGGTTTGACTTAATTTTGACGGACAATTCAACTTTTTCGACAACAAAAAAAGTACAACGCGATTAAAACTCTTGTGAAACCCGGAAACTCATGGGAGTCATGAGTGACTCAAAACGTCTTGACAGGTTGGTCTGGCTCTCACACTGCGAGCAGTGAAGAGGGCGGGAAAGGACAGGTCAGTTCCTGGAAGGGATAGGTTAGTTACCTTTCCCGTCTCTTTCCTCCCTCCGAAGAACATCTCCTCGAGTATATGTCGGAAAGTTCAAAGGATTGTCTCCTGAGTTTTCATCTCTTTTCCTCTCCCCAAAATCCAGTCTCTATCGCGCTCCCCCTTCTCATTTTATATTTTAAATGTCGTGATTTTTTCTGCCTAAAAATTTCATGTCCCAAAGTGCTCGAGGAGGATTTTGCACCCATACCGACGCGTTCCTGGCTTGATTAACTATGCTAAACTTTTTAACCGACTTCAGTAGCTTGATCGATAAGGCGACACACACGTAACCCGGAGGTCGGTGGTTCGAGTCTCAAGTTCACTAAAGTTTTAGTAAGGTGAGTTTGTGTAGTTGTGACATCACGAAAGTGATTAACACAAAATATGATAACTTGAAAAAAATTACAGTATCAGTATAAACAGAAAAGTGAGAAGTTGTACTAGATGTACATGAATATCAGAACATACCTTAACAGCTGTTTCAAGCTTATTTGCTGTCATCAGCAGGTAATAGATCTGAATATCCATGCCATCAACTAACCTCTCTATTTTAATCAGTTAAACAGTATACTATGCTAAACTTTTGACATGACTAGGGATCGAACCTAAACATCTGGACTTTGCGTTTACACGCATACAACCTAGGCACCGAAGTACATATTTTCCTACTTGGTCTATTTCTTGTGCTCACCTAATTAAGTTAAGTTGTCATATTTGTGTTAATCACAATCGTGATATCACAATTACTCAAACTCGCTTTACTAAAGATTTGCTTAGCTTGGGACTTGAAAAACCCGATCTCCAATTACAAGGCCGCCGCCTTATCGATCAAGCTACTGAGGTCGGTTATTATTATTATTATTATTACAACTGACTACAACCGTTTGTTATGACTTTATGAATAAGTAGACTTAATTATTATTATTAATTTGATACTTACCACTGACACCCATCCAGGTTCTAGCCCTACCCGATGTTGCCTAACTGAAGTGTTTCTAAAGAACTGATCCATTTTTATTATTATTTAATTTTAGCCACAGAGGTTCTTGGTTAAATTAGGTTCTATCAAAGGCGGTCTTGAGTAGAGGTGATATTTATATTAATACTGACTTACAATCATACATTATACAAATAGTAATAATTATTAATGTCTTTCTCTCATGTAATTAAAGAGTATTTAGCACTGGTTGCTATTGTTGTGATTTCGAGGCAAAAGTTTATTTTCCCTTTCAGCAAGTAACCGACCTCAGTAGCTTGATCGATAGTGCGGCGGACTTGTAACCTGGAGGTCGGTGGTTCAAGTCTCGGTTTAGTAATGCTAGTTTGAGTAGTTGTGATATCACGAAAGTGATTAACACAAAAATGATGACTTTATTTTCCCTATCTCAAATCTGAGATCTGTTTGTTAATGATTTCTTTAGTATTATAAAGAGAGACAATAACTGATATTCCAACGGTAGGTAAAGGTCGCTTACTTGCTGACCTCTTCAATAACCGTTTTAACATTCTCATCAACACTGAAATAATTTTAAGTGAGATAGTAATAATTCCGTGTCCGTGAGTTAGGTATTGATACCTAAGTCACGGTGGTGAGAGGATTATATGGACGCCCAGATTCAATGTCTACTAGGCTCCTTTCATGTCCATTGATTCTATTTGGTTTTAACATCCTGACTTGAGGTAGACAGGACGGGGGTTTTACCCTCCATTCGCTGGGAATTGTACCAGCTACCCACATTAACCTCACCCAGCCTGGGTAGGGCCGGAATAGCCAGCCTCACATGTTCGGAAGGAACAAAATTTTCTGTGCGAAAAGTCTGCTCCAACCGGGAATCGAACTCAGGATCTCTGGACTACGGGCAGTTACGCCACGGAGGCTGGCTAAGTGAGATAATAACACTTACGTATAACTATAGTATGTAATTTTAAATATTATTATTATTTTTTTTTTTTCACACTTTTATAAAATAGTGTGTAAGTAAGTACACACTATATGTACGTACAAATAGTATACACGTACAAGATGATAAGGAACTTGGATGAGAACGCATCTTACTATTGTAGTTGTGGTTACAAGAGTAAAACTGTAAAAAATGAAATGGAGCTATGTAATGTAAAAAGGCTTTATTTGTACAATTAAATTTACACACAACATAAATACCTACATAGTATATGAGCATCTCGTACAAAATCAGATTAATATCTGGGTTTTGAACCCGCGACCTCTGGAATGGCTGGATTCACAGAGTGCCGCCTTTACCACTGAGCTACAGGGACAGACATTTACTAAACTTTTTTTGTGTATTACTTACTTACCTATTTTTCGTAGAAACAGTAAAGCGTATCTTGAAAGGTCATCCGTCAAATGTTTAACCCTTTGCTGCTTGCGTGAGTAATTTGGTTTGTTGATATCAAGCAAAGTACATGTTGGTCACCAACCTCAGTAGCGAAGTGGAAGGTGCAGTCGACTCCGACTCTGGTGGTCAGGGTTCGAACCCAGGTCTTGTCAAAATATTTAGCAGAGTTATTTTAACGCTATCGACAAACGATTATTATATAATTCTTTATTAGGAGGACATTATTTACAGTATGATGTTTTAAGAGAGAAAAAAATAGATTGAACAAAATAATACAATTAATAATCATGAGAATAAAAAAATACTATTGTCCTAACTAAAAAGTGGGGTTATTGCCTGCGGCAATCTCTTCCACCCAATCTTAACAATCATTCTCACAAGTAGTGATGAAATTTATGTTGTGTTTGTTCCTCAGTTGGTCTTCTTCTTTTACTTTGTCTTATCCCGCTCAAGCAGGGTCGACGTTGTTCAACCTCATGGTTGAGGTTGATTGGTTTTGGCAATTTTTTACTGCTAGATTTCTTCCTAACGCCAACGATTTTATTTGATTTAACGTCCTACATTAGGACGGAGGTTTTACCCTCCATTCGCTGGGAATCGTATCAGCTACCCACATTAACCTCACCCAGCCTGGGTAGGGCCGGAAAGTTGGTCATTCAGTGAAAAGAGATTTGTAGTTAGTTGTATGAACCATGTTAGCAAAAAATAACCTGATAATAAACTAGTTAGTCACTTGTGTTTCGTAAAAATAATCTGTTTTTTTTTTTTTTACCAACAATTCCTTTAGGTTTTGATAACGTGTGTAAACACCTAAAGGACACCGCTCTGATAATTGCCATTTGAATCTTGGCTTTCAACCAACCGGAAATCTCATAATAACTTTCTTCTTGATGCTAGCTTTCTTTCCTCCTGCATTACTACACCATATTTGGTTCTAACAGTATTGCTTCCAGCCTCTGAGTCTAATTGGTTGGCACAGGAGGGTCCGTGATATCATCACGACGGGGGTTTTACCCTTCATTCACTAGAAACTTGCAAACCAGCTACTGAATTCAACCTTACCCAGCCTTGCCTTCCAAGGCTATATCACGGGGAATAGACAGCATCACGAGACAAACATAATATTCTTTAAGTTTCATCTTAAACAACATACGACGAGATCGAGTATTATGTGAGTGAAAACTTTGTAATGGATGAAATGAAGAATGAATGTGTACTGCATAACAAGAAAGTAGGGAACTGTCTCGCAGAAGGACGCTGGACGTTCTTATAATAGAAGTGGTCCTCGGAAGTAATAGTTCATCTTTTACCACTACCTACTATAGTATATCCATTTCAATATGATAGCTATGACTCATCACGACAAAATATGAGAACCAATCAGATTCCAGATTTTCTTACAATGTTGCGGACCTAAAAATATGTATTTTCAGTACACTCTCTCACTCGTTACGAGTAAAAGGAGCTCTACTATACAAAGGTCGGAAGGGTACGTTTGGTGCAGGTAATATTTAAAAGGTTATGCAGTCAACCTATATAATATGTACTGCATCACATAATATTATTACCTAGGTAATTGGTTATCGATCAGAAATTTATGATTTGAATGTTTGAATCTACATAATATGTAGATACATATATTGTATCAACCTTTAGGTTGAAAGAAAATGTACAAGGAAGTATTGTGCGATGCACCTTCCTGCACTTAAGATTCTTTACATCTGTAGTATTTGCAGTTTTGGCAACCCTGCCTACGATTTTAATGAGTCATAGCTATCATATTGAAATGGATATACTATAGTTGAAGATGACAAGAACCTATGTACTGTTTCGTTGTTCCGTCTCTTCGCACTCTCTGTGAACTAAAATGACCTGGAAGATACGAGTATTCCAAATAAAGGGTTTTCTCTCGTCTAGAAGAATCGGATCATCCCAGCGGTAGCTCAGGTGTATTTTGTTCTCATTCCTTAGATTTTCCACATTCCTGAAATGGCCATTGTAAAGTTTAGTTTCTTGTTGCAAATAAAGTTATTACAGTTTAATATCATACTCTGCTTGACTGCTTTTCTCATTTAATTTCACAACAGAGGTCGTCATTTTCCGACGGCAAAATCCTTCTCCTCCGGACTTTGAAGAGATGTCCCGAAAAAAATTTCGTCTCTCCCGAAGAGACAGTAAGTAAGAATCAATCATCCAGCGGTAGCTCAGGTGTATTTTGTTCTCTAGCCGAACGAGGTCGTCATTTCCGACGGCAAAATCCTTCTCCTCCGGACTTTGAAGAGATGTCCCCCGAAAAAAAATTTCGTCTTCCCGAAGAGACAGTAAGTTCCTTCCAGTCCTCGTCCCTTTCGGTACCGGGCGGTCGTTGCGTCGCATGTTCTCCGCGTCCGTGCTCGCTAACTTCTCCTCCATGCAGAGAACACAGGCCGCTGCTGAGTTGATAGGGAACTCACGACACACACACACACAGAACAGAGTTATTTTCTATTCAGATTCATTCCTCTGTCGCGAGAGTTTTTGAGTTGAATAAGTTGTCGGTCTTCTCTTCTCACTGCACTTTTTTTTTTATAACAAGAAAAATCATTTTGTTTTCCTGACCTCTTCTGTAATAATTCTACCTTGCGAAGTGCTCGGGTTTCTATGAAGCGTCAGTGAAATTCTCGACGTTTGTCCGCTATTAATCTCCGTAAAATCCGTTACAACACCCGTGAAAATTTCCTCGCTTTCCCAGCAGTTTTTCATCTACGAGGTAAGTTACAAAAATAACACCGTTCTTTTCTTCTTTCAGTGTGAATTTTTTTCGCTCGCAAGTTTTCTATTTCCTTTTCGCATGATGTGTAAGTTTCTCGAGGATGGGAGAGGATTTCACGCAAATTGACCCTTTCTGGCTTTCCAGACGTAGCTCTCGACTTCTCGTGAGTCGGCTGGGAGATTCTGCACCTCGCATGTAATGTGTTAACATGGCGGGTCCCTCTTGGGTACCCTCTCCTGTTCAATTCCACGAGAGAAAATTGCTCTCGAGATTTTCCAAGAAGAAAAGAAAACTCTCCGTGTTGAAATTGAAAATTTCTAATCGAACATTCTCACTTTTTTCTGCGCGTCTTTCACTATTTGTTCGTTAATACAGGGTTCGTCGTCACGTATAGTTGCATTATATTTCAGTGTAAGTACCTACTTCAGTTTTATATCGAAGAATAATTTATTACGTATTTCATCTTCGCTACTTGCACCAGTTTGCCAGATTCTGTAATCTGTATCCCATCGAGATGCGTGTATGTTATGTTAGGTAGGGGAGTTGTATGAGAAACATCACGGCCGCCATTCTGTTATTGATTTCTTGTTGTGTGAAGAGAGAACTATTTCGTTCTGTTCTTTCTCGTCCATTTCGCCGTAGTCTGCGACCTGGGGACGTGTTAAGGTTTAAATATAGCGAAGAGGGGAACCGCCATCTTGTTTAGTCCCGCGTTCTGTTTCCTATCCTGAATCCTGTTCGATTCTTTCTTCATTGCGTTTGTTGTTCAGGCTTGAGTCGCTTTGTTCTTGTTCCAAGTCTACAAGAGGTAGTAACCTGAAATATTTTTTTATTATTGGTTTTTGTTCTTCTTGGGTACCATTATTCAGCAGTCTGGTAAGTCTGGTTTTGTTATGGATACTCTCAGTTGTTTAGTTGTGGGGGCTGCTCTTCTCCCATGATGCTGTGTTCAAGTTTAGTGATGTGTTTGGTGCTGCTGTGAAGTGTTGTGTAGCTGTGAGTGAAGAGTCAGATTACCTACTTGTATCAACATTGTGAAGAGGTAGCAGGTTGCAATCCTCTTTAATTCCTTCTAATTACAAGTAATTTGAAATTTTTATTTACCTACATGAATCCATTTCCAACTTCTATCTATTATATCTTCTCAACATATCTAATATTAAGGTATCAGTTTTTACAAATTTAAGAAAGGTTTTTTATTATCTAGGTATACCTATATTTTTTATTGTTAAATATGAGATTAATAACTTAAAATAGTGATGTTTTAGATGTTTGCCTCTTCATTATTTAATTCTTCAGAACCTTTTGAAACCCAGAGAACAACAATTTTATGAAAATTATTTACAACATTCTACTGGGTTAACTACACTTGTCTTAACTTACCACATTATTTTATTATTATTTTGTACCTACTTGTTCTTCCCTCTGTTTGACTTGACATGCTTTCTAGTTTTTGTTTTGAAAGTAGAATTTTCAAAATTCTACTTTACTATTAATTTACACTGTTTGTTTATAGTCTAGACATGATGTCTAGTGTTTGTTTATTATTTGTGTGCAATGAAAGTCCAATATTCATGTTGCCTTCCTGTCTCTAATGAGAAGTAACTCAAGTGTCATTTAATTTGGAAATTTTATCTAAATAGTATATTTATTTAAACTATGTTTATTCTATTGCTTCTTGAAATTATTTAAGGTTCTGTTTGAGATCACCTAGTCTGGTGCGAATTTCTTTATAACCAGTGTGGGTACCACAAAAAAATGAAAGTATGTACCTACCTACCTCAACAAAACTATTAAATTTTAATCTGTAATTTTATCTAACTGTTCCTCTTTCCTTTTCTCTGTTTCAGCTCAATTAGCATAGCACTGTACACTACTCTCACTAATATTACAGGCTCATAACTTGATCAGATATGTGAATTATGAGGAAGTAAAAGTTTTTCTGAGACATTAACCAAATTTTCTCTTAATTTTTATGAATTGACCAAATTACAAATTTTTGGAACAACCCTGTAAGAGATCACTGATATGGTCAACCAAATACTACCTCAGTGGAGGTAGTTATATGAAGAAAGGACCCACTGAATGTGAGTCCTTGCTGCCATCCCCACCTGTAAGGATTGGTCTGTAACATCCAGATTTCAAGGATCCATTGTAAAAGATATATCAGTGCAATGGACTACAGCGGCAATGTGGACTATGATGTGAACACTCCGTTCAAGTATGAGGGAGATGATCAGGATCATCCAGCCTCATCGGAAGGAGTGGGGGAAGCTGGTGATGACCCTACCAAACACATGTGAGTGCAATCATCTTGAAATAATATTGCCATTTTTATACATTTTTTTTTCATTATTATTTTTTAGCAATAATAATCCACTTAAAGACACCATAATGTGAATGAATAAGATGACAATGAAAGAAAAAGAAAAGAAAAAAAAAAAAAAAAAAAAACCAAAAAAACAAAGAACTAACAGAAATAAGGAGAAAATTATTTAAGACAAAAAATAAAATTCACCAAATAAATGAGTAGTGAACTTCTAAAGGGAGAAGGAGAAAAAAATACAATAATTATTTGTACTGCACTTATGTCTTTCTACATCTAATAAAGTATTCAATAATAATAATAATTCCTCACCATTCATTTCCAGGCCCGTCCATCACAACCAGGATGACCTCATCTATCCACCCCTGGACTTTGCCACACCCACCCCCCATGCTGTGGACACCCCTCACCCTGCCCCCTCCAATAGTCACCTCATGAACAACCAGTCATCATCTCTAGGTAAGACATTTAGGGCGAAATTAATAAACTGTTGGCATAATGGGACTACCTGTCTTGTGCTGACAGTCTAAATAAAGCACTACTTATACTTATATACTTATACATAGTCATGATCACAATTTTGGACTTCAGCATTAGTTTCCCCATTTGAAACAAAACACAAAATCTAAGTCCACAGAGGTACAACAAAAATGTCTATTGAATACATGTCTCAAAAACCGATGTGTTTCATTTGTTTTAATGGTTTTATTTGAAAAGAATGATAACCAATCAACAAAAATAGCTTCCATTTTTTTTCTATCAAAAAAGGTTTTCAAGACCCCAAAATTTGCCTCCAAACTTATCTTTTTATTCTTCAAAAATTTCAGTGAAAAAAGAGTTTATGTTACAACGAAATATGATATAGATCCTATACTTAATAGTGGGGACTTTGCAGCAATTTCTATTCAAATCTTGAGATAAAATGTGTTTCAAAACAAAATGTTGGATTAATTTTTCCTAAAATGTCCTATTTCCATGCTCTATGAAATCTACTGAGTTATGTTTACATTTAACTCTGTGCCCCCCCCCCCCCCCCCCCCCCCAAAAAAAAAGATAAAACTTCCTGTTGACATGAGGGTTGAATCAGGCATGGATCCTCTTTATTGACTCACTAGGTTTTAAAATGTTATGGATGTTAAAAAGGTTTACAGAAGGCACACAAAGAAAGCAATATAGGATGTAAGAAAGAAAAAAAATACAGTGTATCTCAAAAAACACACTTTCTGAATGTAATAGTATCAAATATTGATAATTCTTGAAAGAAAAAAATTTCACACAAAAAACTTCAATTTTTTCACAGGCAACAACATATCAAATGCATCAATGGGTCTCGATCTCGTTCCTAACTCCAATGCTGCCAACAACAGTGGTTCCATTGACCACATTCTGGGGGGCAACAGCAGCTCTGTTGCTATGGAGACAAACAGTGATGTCCCAGTTACCATGGAAACAAATAGTGATGCTGGCGTTGCTATGGAAACCAGTGATGTGCGTCCTCCATCGTCCCCAGAATCGGATGAGGTACCTCTGGCGGCGAGGCAGAAGAGACCGTCAAGGTCAACTCGATCCAAGAAGTCCCTTGTGGAGATCAATGATGAAGAGGAGGAGGAGTTTGAGGAGAAACCTCCCAAGGTAAGAATAGGAGTGACTGGGAAGCCGTCCTATGAGAGTTAGTAATTCTCGCATTGATTTTGAGAGAACTGAGAAGAAAGAAAAAAACACAGTAAAATAAAGTGGCAGAGAATGCCTAAGGCATTAACTTTTCACTCCAGATTACAAGAGTACATTTGTACACTTAAATTATTTTATTTTGTGAATACTGTTAATTTTTTGATCTCTATTAATAATGTTGATTGTTTTGTATAAAAAAATAAAGTGTAAATAAATAAATAAAATAAGTATTAATTCTACCTCATGCCAGGAGCTATGTTAAAGGTACCAATAGTTGTGGAAAAGGTCTTAAATTGAATAAGGAATATTCATGCATTGGGTGGGATTTAATTTCAGGAATCCTTATGCCAACTTAATTACGACCTTCACAAAGCACTGTGAATTTAACTCCTTTTCTCTTTCCTAACTTGAGCTCATCATCTCTTTTGATTTGTCTCCAGGGCATCACACTGTTTGAAGACTTCTCTCCCGCCCTGGTTGGGTCCCAGTCAATATTCTGCTCCGACATCCAGAAGGAGAGGAGAGCGAGGCTTACCAAGAGCTCCAAGAGAAAAAAGAAAAAGGAGCCCGAGTTCTGTCGCTTCTGTTTTACCGTAAGTCATCATTTCTGTCTTTATTAAATCTAAAATTATCACAAACTTTTCATCAGAAATGAAAGTATCAGAATCTTATACAAATCTCAAGAATTTATCTGTTCTTAATAAATTTCATACCTAATACTGTAATTATAAACTTTGTAGTTATACTTTGTTTGTATTCAAATGTGTTTCTCTTCCTCCGAATCCATAAATTGCGGTCAGATTTAGATCCATAGCTTGGACAACCTGTAACCTCTAAGCTCTTGATCATGAAAGGTAACTTGAACTCATAGTCCTTGTCTTGGCAATCAGTTTATCGTAATCGGACAGTAGTACTAAGGGATCTAATAAATATTCAGTTCTAATTAATAATAATATTTTCACTTAAGGATAACTTGTCATGTCACAGCTGGGTTTCGAACCCAAAACTGGGACACACAATATTACGAAGTGTCTAAAGTTATTTATTCAGTCCTGATGGGGCCTACTCTTCAGTTCTACTCACCCAGCATAACCAAGTGTCATAACATCATTCATTATCTGGGGTTAAGTGGCAGAGAATGCCCAAGGCATTAACTTCGCCCCGGATTACAAAACAATTGTAAAATAATGTTTTTTTTTCTAAGTTTTATTTTATTATTTTAATTTGTTGTTGTTGATAGTGAAAAGATGCCAAAACGTGGTAACCAACATTTTTTCGAAATTGAGTTATTAGTATATTCCTACTAAATGTGACAAGCTCTATTCACCAGTGTAATCATTATTATTCTACGATGTACCGTTCATGAGATATTGAGGTTGAAAAAAAAAAACATATTTAGTTTATTTTGAGTTATTTGAGTTTGATTGTAAGAGGGCAAAACCTGTTATTGAATGTTAACATCATAAAATCTGATTACTTTCTTATAATTGACCTTAGTTAAAGATGTCAAATCGTGACTAAAATCCAATACCATGTTTTCATTTTTTTTAGAAAAACGTATTTTTGCTCTTCTGAAATTTTTGAAAAATGTTGGTTACCACGTTTTGGCATCTTTTCACAGGATTGTTTTGTAAAAAAAACAAAGTGTAAATAAATAAATCCCCTCACCACCAGAACGAGCTGAGTCTGCAGAAGATCCGCTCGACCAAGCTGCCTCCCTCCTCCTCCTCCTCCTCCTCCTCGCCTCCCCACACCAAGCTCACCTCCCTCGTCCCCGCCCTCACGGAGGTGGACCTCGCCCTGGCGGAGAAGTGGAGTAACCCGAGCTTCCAGCTGGTGTGCGGGGAGTGTGTCCAGGTGTTCTCGCAGTTCCATGAGTTCCGTCAGGCGGTGCAGACGAACGATGCGCTCCTGAGGCGGCTCTATTGCAGCTCGAAAGCCAAGAGTAAGGTGAGTGCTGTGTTTCCGTAGAGTAAGGTGAGTGCTGTGTTTCCGTAGAAAAATAGTTTCCGTAGAAAAATGCATCAATATGTGAGCACTGATTTGCTTGTCAATGCCGATCCTAGTGCAGAATATTGAGAGAAAAACCATAGAGTAAAGTGAGTGCCATGAATAGTTTCAGTAGAAAATGCTTCAATATTTGAGCACTGATTGTTTGGCAATGCCGATCCTAGAGCAGCATATTGAGAGAAAAACCATAGAGTAAAGTGAGTGCCATGAATAGTTTCAGTAGAAAATGCTTCAATATGTGAGCACTGATTGCTTGGCAATGCCGATCCTAGTGCAGAATATTGAGAGAAAAACCATAGAGTAAAGTGAGTGCCATGAATAGTTTCAGTAGAAAATGCATCAATATTTGAGCACTGATTGTTTGGCAATGCCGATCCTAGAGCAGCATATTGAGAGAAAAACCATCCAATGTAAGAACAAACGTATCATTTTGGTCCAGGGCTTGATCAAAATAGATTTTTGGTCTCACATCTGTAGCATGAATAAAGTATTTGTATTTTTGTTAAATTATGAAAATTTAATGAGGGGCATGTAAGTAATGTCCTCCATCACTTCCGAATGATGTAAAGATATTTCCGCATGATGTAAAGGCGGGGTTATTGCCTAAAGCAATAACCCCGCCCTTTAGTCAGGACATAATATATTATGTATATATTTTTTTTTTTTTTTTTCTTCTATTATATTGTATTTTAATTTGTAATTATTTGTATTGTATATAATATGTCCTATCAATAAAGTGTAAATAAATAAATAAAGATAAAATACTGTTGGTAACGCATGTCTGTTTTCTGTCGCCTTCCCAGAAACCCCCCGGGCCCGCGGCACCTCCCCCCACCCCCGCCCCTGCCAGCACGGGGGGCAAGGGAAGGAAGAGGAGCAGCACCTACAGGGACCCCACCAGTGAGGAGGACTCAGATGCCAGGAGTACGGTGTCCAGGAAGAAGACGACGAGGGGGAGGCGAAAAGTAAGTAGGATCTTTTTTTTCAATCAATCAAACCGGTTTCGTTCCGTCGTAACGGGTCGATGGATGAAGCCTCTCCACCATAGTCTATTATTATATTTCTGATCCCTCTCAATTACTTCTAGAGTAAACCCTCTCTTTTCTATATCTGATTTAAGAGTGTCTTTGTAACAATGTCTGGGTCTTCCTCGTGGTCTTTTTCCTGGAACTTTCTTTTCATACATTATTTTCGGTAATTTATTTTCATTCATCCTCATCATATGTCTAAACCATTTCAGTCTACTTTTCGACATTCTATGTTCTAAAATTTAAACCCTAGCATGCTTCTGATGTTTTCATTTCTTATGCGATCTCGTCTTGTTTTACCAGCAATGCTTCTTAAGAATTTCATTTCAGCAACCTGTATTCTTTTTTTATCCTTTTTTCTCATTGGCCAGGTGTCTGATCTTTTTTTAATTAGAGTTTAACGTCGTTTTCAACTGCATGGTCAATTGGTCATACACGACGGGGGTTTTACCCTGCATTCGCAGGAAACTTACCAACCTGCTACCCACATTGACCTCACCCAGCCTGGGTTGGGCCGGTATGCCGAAGTCTTCACCTCGCTGGACGTTGCTTAACTTCGGTGATCCTACGAGAACTGGTGCATTCAACGCGCCATCGACGCTGGCTTGTTGTAGTAGGATCTTTGGTATTTACATTGCAGTAGAATCTCACTGACTGGAAATCCCGATAGGTTGAAAATCCGGTTAACTCGAAAGAATAAAATTCTTCGGCCACTGTCGAACTTATTCGAAATCCCTTTAACTTGAAACTCTCGATAACACGAAATGATATCTCATGTCCCTTGATTTACGAGTTAATGGGATTATGTAAGTCAACATTATATTATGTATGTCAGCATTATATTATGTAAGTCACCGTCCCTTTCAACTGCCTAGGTCATATCGAAACAGAGGTTTTACTCTTCATTCGCTCGAAACTAAAACCAGCAGCTATGTGGTATTTTAAACTTAGTATGTTCCAGTAGGTATGGGATGTTCATTTGAAAGTTAAGAATTTTTGCGAGTAAAGTGCAATGAGCGGATATAAATCGAAGTATTGTGTTCGTTTTTGTAAAAACAATAATAATTTTTTGCTCCGATTTCAATTATTTTTTAATTATTTATTGATTTCGCAAACTGATTGCCTTTTTTACAATATAAAAATTCAACTGAATTTCTTGTCTAATACTATGGCTCATCTACTGACATTTGTTGGAGATTCAGGTACACAGCAAGTATCTTCATTTCACATAGACTGACTAGAATTTGGATGTTTAAAATTTTGAAAATTCGAGCAGTACTTGCAGCCATACCGGCGCCTTTTTTTATTTTTCTTTTTTGGCTTATGTCTGACATCTTCTGTATTGTTCTCATGCAGGCTGTGACGGAGGACGAAGAGACTGATGGTTACCTATCCAGTGTCAGTAAGACGAGTAGGAAGTCTACGACCAGTAGGCGAGGTGCTAGCAAGAAGAAGAGAGGGGTAAGTAAGGGTTGGGTGGAAGAGATTGCCATAGGAAATAACCCCGCGCTTTAGTTAGGACATAATTATGTATATATTTTGTTTTTTTTTCTCTCATGTTTATATTATTAATATTGTCAATTTTTATATTTAATTTTTACCATTATTTGTCTGTATATAATAATAATAATGCTTTTTCTTTGTGTTATTATGTCACAATGTTAGTGGGTAGCGCAGAATCATAGGACTTTACCACTTTAATTTACAATATCTTGTATTATTTTTTTTGCCTAAGATTCTGCCACTGGTCGCTGCTTCACATTAAAGCAGCTACTCATTATATATATTATATTTGTCTGTATATATATTATGTTCTACTAATAAAGAGTTTCTAAATAAATAAATAAAAATAAAATAAATAAGTGTCACCGCGGCCAAGTGAGATAGCGCGCTAGGCTTTGCACGCATGTTGATCCCCAGCAGAGTAAGATTTTTCTTCTCTGTACTAGATATGGTATCATCATAGGGTGGCGTCATCGTGAAATATGGTAGCCAGACAGTGCAGGAAGAATGACTCAGCACTTCTACCACTGTCTTTACAAGGAGGCTAATAATTGACAAGGGCTTTCAAGCCAATTTCTTTTTTCTTATTCGGTACATTACAACATTCACTAATATAATTATGGAAAAAAATGTATTTTTAAACAACCCTGTCAGCTGAAAGCTGGTGGAGGGTGTTTATAAAATATACAAAAAAAATATATTGCATTTTTATTAAAATATAAATATATTGTAACAATGCTGGTCTACTCCCTGTTTATAGTCCCCCTGTTTATGGTTTATTAAATGTTAAAAAAGGTCTATAATTCTAAGCTACCCTCTAAAATTGTGCCATAATCACACAAAGATTCCCTCTATCCATTTGTACAGGGTGTACATAAATTCACAATTCCCTCTTTTAACATATTCAGGGTCTAATTAAATATTTCCCTCTATCCATTTGTACAGGGTGTAACTAGTGAGGAAGAGACTGATGGCTACATGTCAAGTGTGAGTAGGAAGTCTACCAACACGACGCCTGCCGCCAAATCCAACGCCAGGAAAAAGAAGGTAAGCAATTGTACTTGTAATTTTTTTTTTTTTATTGTAACAAAATAATGCTATTTTTATTTATAATTATGTAAAACAAGGTGTCATCTCTTTTCATTGGAAGCACTGACAATATGCTTTGTAATATCGCGGTCAAGTGTACTAGGCTTGCACGTACAATATTTGTAATTTTGTAATACGAGGCAATGTTTGTTGTATTTGACATCAATAATATACAAATTTGACATCAATAATATGACCTGGGTTCGAATCCCAACTGGGTAGAGTAAAATTCTACTTTGTACTTTGATTTCCTGGGCTGAGATTTTCAAAATGTCCATTAAATATTTTAAAGTTGAGCTTTTTCACACTGAATTCTGACCGTCCCAATAGATTTCTGTAATGAGAATTCCTTGAACTGAACCTTTCTGCATTTTTAACCTTCATCAAATATTTTTTTCACCCCGCGTACAAGAATGATGGATTTGTTCGACCATTTTTTCATTGTTTATAATCCTTCGCAAAGTATAACAATGAAAAGGTCTCGATTAAAAAAAAAAAAAAAATTCACCAAAACAAACAACCTGTTATTCATCTTTGTTAGTCGGTTAACGCGCTAGTCTAGTAATCTAGGTAGCGTAGGGATCTGTTGGTTCGAGTCTCACCCAGCGCATGAAATTTTCCTCATTAATTTGAATTTGTGATCACATAATAATAAGACTCTGAGGGTTAGGTGGTAGAAAATGCTTTAAGCATTAACTTCGCCTGGTGGTTAACTTCCACTAAAGAGTGTTGATAAAAATACAGTGGATGTTTTTGTAGATAATGATGCTGCTGATGGTTTCTCACTGGGGTTTTGTTGGCTTATCACAGCTCACAAAACAAATTGGACACAGAGATCAATTAATATGTACAGAATATTAGGCTTTTAAGTATTAAAAATTCTACAAAAATTAATTTTTAACTTTTTTGATTACCTATAACTTGTACTTGTCTGGCTGGGGTACTTTAAACAGGGAGTAGACCAACATTGCTTTGGTTCTGGGGGCCCTTGTCAATTATTAGCCACCTTATAAAGACAGTGGTAGAACTGCTGAGTCATTCCTCCACTATCTGGCTACCATCGTTCACGATAACGCTATCCTACGATGATGATAACTTGCACTGCATTATTTTTTGCTCACATTTTGACGTATGCATATTGCAATATTGCATATTGTTTCATCTCGGAAAAGATATGAATAACTTTGGAACTATTATTCAAGTTAAATTTTTACAATATATAAAAGACTTCTCCAAGGACATCTTCCCGAGGCAGTGTGCTCAGCACTGAGGCAACATTACCTCTCTGAACAGCGAAACTAAGCCGTTGCCTGAAACATTCCCCGGCGCGTCTGTCCTTCGTCTCAAGGACCAAGGTTTTGGATATGCTGTTAAACATTTCCAAAGCACTTGGCCCAAAAGAGCCGAAGGTTTCAACGGCAAAGGGAATGAAATCATAGAGATTTTGTAGGTCTTTATATTTGATTTTTAATTTGATTTCAACTTCTCCTAGGATTAATTTGATTTCAACTTCTCCTAGAATTAATCTGATGTCAACTTCTCCTAGAATTTATTTGATTTCAACTTCTCCTAGAATTAATTTGTTTTCAACTTCTAGAATTAATCTGATTTCAACTTCTCCTCCACAGCGGTACAACTCTGACAGTGATAACGAGGAGGTCAAGTCTGACGTGAGCGATGGCATGGACTATGGCCCCACCGCCTACGTAAGTACCCACTCCTCTCTTATCTACCCCTAGGTTGAGAACCACTGAATAAACAATGTAAAAGTTATGATTTTTGTGTTCATCATAATTACTCAATTACTACATATTTTGCTGATCTGGGACTTGAACAACTGACCTCCAGGTTACAAGTACACCGATTTATCGAACAAGCTACTGAGGTTGGTCTGTATAAACACTACATATTTTCTTTTTATTCAATTTAGAAGTTTTCAGTTTTCACCTATTAATATGTGGATCATATCGTGCCTATCTTTAAATTCATACACTCAATCTGGTTAAATAAAATTACTCTAGAGATAATGATGTAAGAAAATAGCAAAATGAACTATTGTAAACATCACGTAACTTTCTTCTTCCCGCCATTTTAAAAATCCCGTTCTTGATGATTTAAAAGGATTTTTTTGGTTTTGTGATTTGTGTTGTTTTTGAAGGACAGTTTTTTATATATAAGTTTTATACAAATTTAACAAATCTAAGAATATAAACCAAATAATTTAAATTGTGCCACATAATTAATACACAAAAGATTGTTCTATCATAGACTGTGAGAGTAAAGGGACGCTTTAGTCTCAGTCTTGTAGGATGAACAGAGTACTGTATTGTCTTCCTCTATTCGATATTATCCGACCTCTGTAGCTTGATCGATAAGGCGGCGGACTTGTAACCTTCAGGTCGGTGGTTCGAGTCCCAAGTTCGTTGAAAATTTAGCTGTGTGACTTTGTGTAATTGTGCCTAACAAATCTTAACACAAAAATCAAGCTACAGAGGTTGAATTTCCTTCTGTAGCTTGAATATTCGATATTATAATTTTCCCGATATTATCGAATAGTCTATTTAACTATTCGATATAATCGGGAAGATTATAAAAACTCAGTACCTAGTTGAAAGTTCCCATTTAAAAATCTCATTTTGTTTCTTCAGTGGTTCTCTCTTTCTCTAAGTGCAAAACTTTCCAGAAAGCTCTTTGTATTGCGAATTGTTATTCCTGAGCAACAAAAAGTGATAGAATCGAGAAACGAAAAGAGTGAGAAAATAGTACATGAGCATAAATGTGACAAAGAATTAGATAGGCCGAGGACTTGTAAACTGGAGGTCGGTGGTTCAAGTCCCGGTTTCAGCGTAGATTTTGGAAAGCGAGTTTGAGTAGTTGTGATATCACGAAAGTGATCAACACAAATATGATAACTTTATAACTGAATGTGACAAAGAATTAGATCGAATCAGCACTTAAGGGGTCATGAAATCTATTTTGTGTTGCAATGAAAATCCCTGAGACTTGAACTATATGTATGACATGAAATTTGGATGTGTGACTGATTTAAAATGAGAGAAAGTGTGTATGACATTTATTCAGAATACAGCGAGGCACTCAATTTTGCTCTTTCCTTGCAAGTTTTGCACCTAGTATTCTAAGCGGATGGCAAGCAAACTCTATGAGTTCATATTTAAACAAATGTTACACTTGGAAAGTAGTATTAAACTAATCATTTTGCTGAAGTACACATTTAGTGCAACATTTACAAAGAGCAGAACAAGGTTGTCTACTAATTGCTATTTAAAACATATACATTTTCACAATACATAAAACACTTCTCCAAGGACATCTTCCCGAGGCAGTGTGTCTTGCTAGAGGACTCTATAAACAGACTAGCCAGGCCAGCTATTTTCCTAGGAGTTAAATCAAATCTTAATACTCGTATATAAATGTCAAAGTCACTGACTGACTGACTGATCATCGCTCTACAGCCCAAACCGTAAGTCCTAGGAAGCTGAAATTTGGTAGGTAGCTTTGTCTTATGGTCTAGATGTGCAATAAGACGGGATTTTTCGAAAAATCCCACTACAACACCTGCCATTGGCGAAAAAGGATTTTTTGCTTTCACGGCCATGCCTCGCTCGGCCCGCAAAGCGGCCGACAGCCCGCTAGTGCCTTATAAAGAAAAAGCCCACGTTCTTATCATACTGATGTTTGATCACGCATAAGAATATGTGGTTCAGGACAAGCCAACTGATAACAACTTCGGAGGTCGCGAGTTCCAAACCCAGCCGGGACATGACACGTTATTCTCCTATTGTGGATTTTCACCATAGTGGCCATAGAAATATGTGGTTCAGAACGAGCTAACTTTTCTTTTGTGTATGGCTGGAGACCATTACTCCCTCCAGCAGTAGTCCAGCTGGCTACAACAACAACGTCTTGTACCTAATGCAAGAATAATGGGACTTATTAGTCCTAGTCGGGCAGTATAAAAAAGGCGATATTACCATTAATATGTACCTTGTTTAAATGTTAGTGACGTTAAACTCCAATAAAAAAAAATATTTAGGAGAAATATGAACTCATGGAAGTTGTGCTCCACCTTTTAAAACCTAAAGCTCTCTTCTTTTTCTGTCCATGTCCTTAGGATTCTTTCTATCTCTCTCTCCTTTTTGTTGGTTTGTTGAAAAAAATTGGACCTTAAGTGTGTGGAGTAGTATGTCCATATTTCCGACCAGGAAGGAGTAACTGAAGCTTGTCGTGAAAAGATTACAAGGAATTAACAAACATCATCATCATAGGGTGCCGTCATCGTGAACGATGGTAGCCAGACAGTGGAGGAATGACTCAGCACTTCTACCACTGTCTTTACAATGAGGCTAATAATTGACAAGGGCCCCCAGAACGAAGCCATAGCCAACAAACATTACCATCAAAAATAACTCTAGGGTCACATTAAAAAACAGGATGAATGTTAAGATAAGCCAGACACGCCCTCAAATCGGAGTTTCAACCAATCACAGCGCACTATAGCCCGAGTTGACGGACGGTCTTGCCTATCTTAACATTAATCCTTTTGCATAATTTGGCCCTCAGTGTTTCTTCAGAAATTGGATAAATGTCTTCCACAGATCAACCCCCTCGCCCCTCGCCCGAGGGGGTTGATCTGTTTTCCTACCTGGGAATACTGAAAAAGTGGACTTGAGAAGTCACGATTTTTCTCGGTCTATTGACACCCTCAGTGTGGTTTCTGAAATCTATCTATTATTTTGTCTTGTGTAATGTAGTAGAAGTGTGAAAGAATTTATTTTTATTTAATGAAAAACAAAGTTCATTAATTTTGCTTTTCATAAAATAAAAATTTAATTAATTGAAATTCATTTTGTTTAGTAAAAAAAATCGATCTAATTGATTTCAAAACGATTTCATTCATCCAACGAGCGCAAAGAACAAAAAAGAAAATTTTCCGGAAGATAAAACTGTGCAGAAAAAAAGCACAGATTTAATTATTAAATTCCCCGATTAGTTACTCCTTCCTGGTCCATGCTGTGTGGCTTGTTGTTCTTTCCCAACCTGTTTTTGTTTAGCCGGGTAGTGTCAGCTGCAACCAAGAATGTGGTTTCCAGTTAAGTAAGTTCTAGTGATAGTTGAGAAAAAAGCAGCCACGGAGGTCGATTAGCGTAGAGGTGACCCGGGTTCGAATCCTGGCTGAGTTGAAAATTATCCACGCGTACCTCGTGAGGAAAGATGAGTACCTAGTTACTTGTATGAGAACGACCAGTGATGACATTACTAGTTTAAAAAGAAAGAAAAAAAGTAGAGTATTTAGAAAAGTGATGGATCTAATGCTGTGCTACCCACAAAAATTTATTTAACATTATTCAGGTTTTTTGGGTAGATAATGGTTTAGGTACAACAATACTTTCTAGCCATGAAACAAGCTGGTCTAGCAAGCCTCCTTTGGGCACAATCTTGTCACTCCTGACCTATGCCTCCCTTTGATGGGTGTAAAAAATATTAAGAAAGTAAGCAAATAATGCTATATGCTGGACTATCGAAAGTCAATTCGTAGTAAAAATGTATCGGGAATACTTTGGATAGAATTACAACTTGAAAATGGTTGAAAAAAATGACCACTGAATTCCCCTGAGGTGAAGTTAATCAATAACCTACACTACTTACATGCCACCTTTAAAAAATATACTTCGAGGTTCTCCCGGTATTAGATAGAAGTCCCCTGGAAGTTAGAGATGCAACTTTAGGCAGGTGCATTTTTTTTGTGAACATGAAATACACTTTAAAATATATCTGTTTTTATCTTCTACACGTCTTTTTACTATCTAATATGTATTTTCCCCAGGTACCCTCTTGTTCTTTCTACAATCTCAAACCGGGATCCCACTGAGTGCATTAATTTGTTTCGCAACGTTGCACGCTCCACTTTTTCTTTAGAATCAAATGAGATCAAACCCCACGGACTTCGCAATGCTGTGCAACATTATTTAAAATCCGAGACAAAACGTTGCGCAACAAAATGTTGCACGCAGTGAAAACCTGGCTCCAGTATTTTTTTTAAATTGAGTACTAGCCAGCTATTCAACCAGTGGTGTGGAAAGGTCATGTGATATTTTTATTGCCTGTGAAGAATAAAAAGTGTCACAATGTAATATTGCCGATTCAATCCACACCGGTTGTATTGGTGGCTACAAGTAGAACTCAACAAGCGCCATGCTACGATAATCTTGAATTCTTGTTTGATTTTGTATTTTCCATTATTCATGTTTTTTTCCTACTGTGTTTATGCTCCACACACTTGTCAATTTGTATCAATGTTTTCTTTTCCCCTTCTTTCGCTATCTACAAAATATGTCTGAACAGTTTGTGTTGGAAATGTTCAGGTATCTTTACACTGAGGCAACTTGAAGCATAGATATAGGTCGACAACATTCTGACCAAGTTTCTCGCTGTAGGCAACATTTTTGCGAAAGGCAACCTGGCCCCAAACGTTGCTGTTACTTGAACGTATGTTACTAAGCAGCATGCTTCAATCGACTGTCGTATGCTGCTTGGCAGCTAGCAACAGGAGACCCCTCACTTACCTCTGTGTACATCTGCACATTGATAGTTCAATGGTAATGGCACCTAACACATTTGCTTTTTCTTAACTTTGAAAGGTAAGTGTGCCCCTGAACCACTTTCGCATTACTTCAGGGCACTTTAGCTTTACATCCATGCCATTCCGGAAACGAAAAATTTCGGTCAGAAATTTCCGCTTCGGCCGGTATTCGAACCCGCAACCTCCGGGTCAGTAACCAATGCTCTTAATCACTGAACCACGGAGGTCGGCAGCTGCTAGTTACAAAACTTAAAAAGGGAGTAACAATCCCGATTCGTGCATTTTATGTAACAAGATTTTAACTTATAGGCTTTGCGCTTGCAATTTGTCTCAGAGTAAACTTACCTTTACTTGGTATTCCTTCTGTAATTAAGTTTCCGTATCGTTGTTGCCCTTGTATATGAAAAAGGCATGAAAAAAGAAACACGTTAGCAAACAGATAGATTCGAAAATAAATTCAGAAACGCAAAAAATGAAGACATTCTTGATTCACATTATTTACTCCATCACAACTATCCACCGGGAAGATTCTATCTGTAATTTCCTGAAGATTTTGAGTTTTGTAAAATACAATATAAATAATGTATACTTGGTTACAATAATGTGTCATTTATAGTTGAGTTTCTCTTTTTTATAATTTCAAATCTATGTAAACTGTTGACAAAATATTACATGTTGACTTATTTATTTTATTTGACAAATGGTCTTCGCATATAAGTATGAATCATCCGTAAGAAAAAAAAAAGAATAATTAATCCAATTCTTGGCAGTAATGAACCAAATTGCAACGTCCATGACAGGCGTAGAGGCAGGTTTGAAATTAAGCGCCAATTGTTGAAAGAAAATGTGAAATGTTCCAGAATATCGGAAGTACCACTGTGACTTGAATCCCTACAATATTACCCGTCTTCCTTGTTTCTTTACTCATGTGTTTAGGAAAATGGAATATAATCTTCCTTTTTACTTTTTAAATGTAGGGTTTAGACATTTTGCCCAACACATTTTGTTAGTTTGAACATAAATTGTACAAACATAAATTTATCGTCACAAGATATTTTAAATTCAATTATTGAATTCTTCAATTTCTAAGGACCTTATAGTACCTAATTTATACTTTCCTTTTTCTGGCAGTTTTACTATTGATTTATAGTATGGCTATATTACACATCTCAAAGTGAGAAGACATAATAGTATGTAATGAACTTGATCAGGAAATCTGATGGCAGTGATTGTCTGATCGCCAAAATTGTCGTTTTATTTATTATGTTGTGTATATACGGTCAGTCATCATTTACTGTCGCTTAGCCTCTAAAATTGATATAATGAATAATATATAAAAAATTAAATATAACTTTTGACAACGCTTGTATAATTATGTAACTAAATTACTCAAATATGTGTCTCTCCGAAGAAGTGGTTGATTATCAGATTTTTCCATAAATTGTTCAAAATTTATCACATGACAAATTTAAAAAATTGATTGATGTTTTAATGATGGAAAAAAATAACCAAAAAAAGATGTTTTTTCTATGTTACTATTGCTGAGATTATGATGTAGGTTACCTATGACTTGTCTGACGTAGAATTTTTTTTCTGTCGTTTTATAGAGAAAAAAATGAAGCCAAATATATGAGAAATATTTTCACAGCGTATGACACGAGTCTTTTCTAGCTGGTGACTTCTGTCTTGTATCTCCATGAGCATATTCATATTTAAAAAATGGATACTCTCATGCTTTACTCGTCATTTGAAGTACGTATATAACTATTAACTATGCATTACATACGTACGTTTATTTTTGGTCAAGCAACTACAGCTAAGTGTTTTTTTTTAAGTTCTAATAATTGGTAATTGTGTTGAAAATAATTCCCAATCCGTTGACTGTGGACCTCAAATAACTCCTCCACCGATTTAAATGAGTCCGTGTATCCGGATTTCAGGATTCCTTGCGCGACATTAACTCGGACCCGGCAGATGGCAGAGATGGGTGCCGAGACACAACTGTGATCCAAATCAAACGGGAAGACCCAAAAGAAAATGAACACAGTGCTAGAAATCAAGAAGGAAGGAATGACAGGACAAGCATTTCAAGTAGCGAATTCAAAGCAAAGCACAAGCGGCAAAAAAGACGACCGTCCGCCGATTCATGTCGTACGAAAAAGCGACGTTTGTCGATAGGTGACGAAGCAAGACGAATCAAAAGCGAGCCGGAGGACAGTGGTGGTGAAACCGAGAATCACCGATCGTATCGTCGCGTCAAATCGGAAAACGACGATGATGGCCGAAGCGTGTGGAGTGACGACGATCTCTTCACTCGGAGCCACGACGAGGAAAGTGACGGACTGGGCGCGTTTGAGTTTGGTGAGATGACGCACGTGTGTCGCTTCTGTGCGGCCAGCCTCAAGTCGCACGACGCTCTCATGCGACACTACAAGTCCGCGCATGCGACGTACGAGGTGTCGCTGCTCTGCTACTTCTGCGGCCACATCGCCAAGAACATCCACTCTCTGACGTCACACCTGCGCGCGCTGCATCAGCTCCCGCGCAAGACGCAGAAGATCCTGTGTGAGATCTGCTCGGTGGAGGTGCTGCACATTGTAGAGCACATGCGCAACTCTCACTCCGGCCTCCAGTTTGAGTGCGCGACGTGTGGCCGCATGTTCAGCCGCAAGTGCGACCTGCGCATGCACATCCGGCGCATCCACATGAAGAGCGACCTGACGCAGAAGTTCACGTGCGGCTTCTGCGGCAAGGTGTTTGACTTCTACTGGTACATGAAGCGGCATGAGCGCGTGCACACGGGCGAGCGGCCCTACAAGTGCAAGGCCTGTCCCCTGGCCTTCAACCACATGGTGTCGCTCAAGAACCACCAGAAGAAGAAGTGCGGGGGCGCCTATGGGCCGCCGGGCGGTGGGCTGCCCCTGGAAGACACCAAGTGGCTCATGCAGGCACCACCTTGATTCACTACATGACATTATTTCTGGGGTCTTTTCTAAAAGAAATTCTCATGTGCCGCGTTCATTATTTAGAACTATTTCACTGGAAAGTGACCTGCTGGTTCCCATGATCTATTCATGAAGAGAAACGTGAGCATTCTGTAGGTCTCATGAGGATATTCGATTAAACTAAAATTCAAAGACCTAAGAGTGGCGTCTGCTTCAACTTGGTCTAGAGAGAGATGTGCTTAAATTACTCGTTGGTTATTCGGTTGCAAATGATGATTTATCATTTTGTGGAGATAAAAATAAGGTAGATGGTACATAGCTTTAATTCTTAGAGCAGAGAACGTTTCAAAAAAAAATATTATTTCTTTACTTATTAAGTAAGTGTTTGATGTAAATTATTGTTTTCTCTACAGTACATGTTAAATCAATCATTTGCTTCATAATATCTATTAGTTATGTTTATGCGTATAATAGTTGTACTCTATTGAGTATAATGTACTTATTTTAATAAGTCTTTCCTTTAAAAATGTCAAAATACTGTCACTTCTGTTAGGTTTCAAATCAATATACATAGATCAATTTGGAAAAACAAAAGGATAAGCAACGCAGTTCTGTATTGTAGTAAAAAAAAAAAAGATTTTTGTTATAATTTTTTACGTTGAAAGGATATATGAAATATATTATGTGTCTGTTATAAATGTTATTTCGTTGAATCAATCCTGTGATTTCTTGTTAATGAATTACACTGTATTACAACTTCTCACTTTTCTTTTTATACTGATTAAAATAGAGAGGTTAGTTGATGTCATGGATATTCAGAACTATTACCTGCTGATGAGAGCAAATAAGCTCGAAACAGCTGTCCAGGTATGTTCTGATATTCATGTACATCTAATACAACTTCTCACTTTTCTTTTTATACTGATATACTGATTGAATTTGCCTGATCGTGTAGGAAGGGCAAAGGTAACGGTGATGTTGATGGTTCATATTTTTTTCTAATGGGTTTCAACATAAGTAAGAGTCAGTCTCACCGAAGTTAAGCGACATCCAGCGAGGTTAAGACTTGGATGGGTGACCATTCAAATTCTAATTCTCGTGACGCTGGCTTTTCCCGGCCCCACTCAGGCTGGGTGAGGTCAATGTGAGTAGCAGGTTTGTGAGTTTCCTGCGAATGGAGGGTAAAACCCCCGTCGTGATATGACCATGGCAGTTGAAAGCGACGTTAAACCCCACTTAAAAAAAAAAAAAAAAAAAGAGTCAGTCTTGTATTTTGTTTTAATCAGTTTCGTAATAATACCAAATCACTTCTTTCTAATTTGTATACATATAAAAAAACGTTAAAATACATTAAATCATTGATTCGAAATGCCAGAATGCGAGAAAAAAAATCTTAACGATGCGAGTACATTTTGTGTTGTTAAATTTACGCTTTCAGGACGACACAAAGGATTACATCCAGGTGGAAATAATATGGTCAAACCAGGAAGATATAGACAATGAAGTTGACACCAAGGCTGACATAGAACTGTTAGATGATCAAGAGGGCGAGGATATAGACAATGACGTTGAACCCAAGGCTGACATAGAACTGTTAGATGATCAAGAGGACGCGAAGTCTGAATTAGACCTAGAAGTGATTTCAAATAACGAAGACCTTGAGGATCCAACCCCGCCCACTCCGATTGCTTGTAATTACGTGTGGAACCCATCAGGCACGAAGATGATTCTCAATGGCCAGCAGGGTGCGCAAGAAACTATCTGCGACGAAGAGGATTTAAACCTGTGGAAACTCGGGACCCGAGCCGATGTGAACTCAGACGATGAGGGTGGAACTGACGAGAATGATTTGACAGTTAGAAGTGGAACCCAGTACCAGTTCATCCAGCGTCCCCGCGGCGGGTCTACACCAAGGACATTCCGTTGAGTCAACCAGAAGTGTTGAGTGAGGAGGAGGCGGCGTGTGATGTGGTGTGGAATGCGGCGCGCAGCCGTCTGGTGCAGCGCCGCGGACAGCACCATGTGGCGGCTGAAGAGGAGGAGGATCCCGAGGACCCCAGCTATGAGCCGGAGAAGCCACTCATCCAGAAACCGACGGTGGCGGCGCCTGTGGACGAGGAGGTGTTCAAGTGCCGCTTCTGCGGGCTGGTGCTGCCCAGGTACATGGCGCTGCTGCGGCACCTCCGCGCCGCACACCAGGCCAAGCCAGACAAGGGCGTCCTCTGCTTCATCTGTGCCAAGACCTTCAGGAACCACAAGAACCTGTCCAGTCATATCCGGTCTGTCCACGGCGGCGGCGAGTCTGCCATGTTCCAGCGGAGCAAGCAGGTGTGTGAGGTGTGCTCGGCCGAGGTGGCGCATCTGCCGCAGCACATGGTGGTACATGCGGCGCCGAGCCGCACGTGCGAGCTCTGCGGCAAGTTGTTCAAACGCGCTCAGGACCTGCGCGTGCACATGACCTGTGTTCACGCGGATGTGGTGTCCGCGCCGCAGCATCCCTGCCGGGTCTGCGGCAAGACGTTCACCATGGCCGCGTATCTCAGGCGCCACATGCGGACGCACTCCCAGGCCAAGCCCTACAAGTGTGTGTGCGGCGAGGGCTTCAACTTCAACGTGTCGCTCAAGGCGCACAAAACCAAGTGTGTCGAGTTCCTGAACTCTCTGAAGGAGGATGCCTGACGGGGCAACACGAGACATGTGTACAATGTGTTGAGGCTGAACTGATCCTGTGTCAGTAAAGAAACTACAGACTTGAAAAATCTCAAATGGACATTGATGTTCTCAGAAATGATTTTCATGGCTAATTACATCAAGATTACGGTTGCGTTTAAAATAATAAAATAGGTAGTTCAAATATTGAAACTCTAAATCATTCCGGCATAAATAGTACACAGAAAAATGTCAGATACATATGTTACGTTGAAAGTCATAAACACATTAACATACCACGGATAAAATATCTGTACTGGCTAAAATAAAGGGCTTGAAAATTAACCGTTTAAAAATCTCTTTGTTCTTTTTCAAGATTATTAGATTGATTGAGAAAAAAATGATTTTAGCATTACTACTTTATTTGGGTAGCAAGTTTGTGAGTTTTCTGCGATTGGAGGGTAACACCTAGGTCGTGATATGACCATGCATTTGAAAGCGACGTTAAACCCAAATTAAAAAAAAAACTTAGCCTCTGTAGAAGTGTCACATTTTATTTTTATAAATGGTTTTTATTCCTTAGTATAATAATGGTATTTGTTAGTTTTTAATTTGATCTATTGTTTCCAATAAAGTTGTGCAGCATTTATTTTAGAAATGACGTTGTTTCATTTTCCCATTACTAAGTTACAGCCAAAGTTATCTTTGTAACAATGAAACTATTACTGAGAGAAAAACGAAGCTCAAAATGTATTTAGTAAAACCTATAAATAAAAAAAAATCCAACGTGTTATATGATTAATTTTTATTTCTCATCAAATATTGAGAATAATATATGTTTAACAAATCCATACAAATTCTAGTATACCATCAATAATTCGTTCACGTTTCGTATACCTACCTATAAATTTAGTAATAAATAATTATATATTCCAGAGTGTTTTTCTTAATGATTTTAAATGTTAAACTGTAAATGGTTTTCTCATAAAAGATAGAAAATTTCTTTAGTTAATTTTCAGATGAAGGTTTCCAATGTAAACTTCCTTGCGTAGAGTATTTTAGTTTTTGCGTTCATACTATTCTATTTGATCCCACCTTTGACACTTATCTCTCTGTTCTTCACCAATACAAACCATCCTGGTATAACTATTTCAGGAATCATCCGAAGATAATTCCCGGGGGAGTTCGCCTTCAAGATCTCGGGGCCAGCTGACGACGGCGACGAAACCCCAGGAGCAACTAAACCATCGACCCACGTCCTGTGAAAACAAACTGCCTAACCCTGAGGACGAGGACGATAATTCCGATGTGGATATCTCTGCCCCTGTGGTGGTCAAGAAGGAAGTTACCTCTGACGAGATAGAAGTCAAGACAGAGCCGCCCGCCAGTGAACCACCTGAGGGGGACTGGGAGGGCGACAGCTACCCCGCCCTGGGCGCGCACTTCCTGTGCAAGGCGGCCCCCGGGGCGCGGCGATTCGACTTGAAAAGTGTCCTCGCGTCTAACCTGGGCACCCTGGTGAACAAGTCCTCCAAGTCCCAGAACTACCTGGCCGTCATCATGAAGAACTACGCGAGCCGCGGCGTAGAGGCGGCTGGGGTCCAGTCGGAGGGGGAGGGGGCGTCCGACCTGGAGGACAAACCCCTGGCCAGGCGGAAGACAAAGTCCCGCCGGAACAGAGAGCGCGGCCTGCCGCCTGGAGGCCCCCCGGTCACGGTGAAGAAGGAATCCCGGGACAAGAGTGTGGAGAGAAAGCCCAGGTGGAAGTCTGCAGGTGAGGAGTCGGACACAGACTACCAGCCGGACGTTGAGATTGAGCCGCCACCGGTGGAGCGGGTGAAGAAGAAGAAGGAGAAGCGAGAGCGGCGGAAGAAGAAAAAGAAAGAGAAGATCAAGCGGGAGAAGACGACGACGGGTGACGAGACGTCTGACTTTGCGTTCTCGAGCTACGAGTCAGAGTCGAGTGACAGCTCCCTGTCGGAGCGGGAGTTGTTCGGCCCCATCATCTACACGTGCCGCCACTGTGACGTCACGTTCCGCACCTACGAGCTGCTCCTGCGGCACCTGACCAGCAAGCACGGGGGCTTCGAGAGTGCGGCTCTCTGCTTCATCTGCGGCTTCTACCACAAGCACAAGAAGATGATCTACCGACACATCAAGGAGCACATCGAGCCCAAGAAGATGGAGAAGAAAGTGTGCGACATCTGCTCCGCGGAGGTCATTCACCTGGGGACGCACCAGAAGGTCGCGCACTCTGGCGTGACCTACAACTGTAAGTTCTGCTCCATGAAGTTCACGCGGGTGGGTCAGATGAACATCCACATCAAGACCGTGCACCTGAAGCACATGCTGGAGAAGAAGTTCGTGTGCCAGTACTGCAACAAGGAGTTCCCCTTCCAGGGCTACCTCAACAAGCACATGAAGACGCACAATCACCATGGCAACGGACCCGGGCCCGGGGGCGGTCACGTGACCTACACCTGCAAGCTCTGCCAGCTCGCCTTCAACAACAAGCACTCGTTCCGCAACCACAAGCTCATGTGCGGCGGGCCGCAACCGCAGCCGCCGCAGCCACAGGCCGCAGCCGTGCACCCCAGCACCAGCGCCATGTCTGAGCAGGACGTGCTGCAGCATCAGCAGCAGTTGTTGCAGCAGCAGGCGGCTGCGGAACTGAGCAGCATCCATCAGATCCAGACGGCTAACTTCCCGCTCAAGCTGGAACGCGCCAGCATGTACTACTTCTAAACGCAATTTCCGCAATTCCAAGGCTTCAATAAAATGCTGAACCTCTACGGAACAGAAAAAGATACATCATCATAGGATGGCGTCATCGTGAACGATGGTAGCCAGACAGTGGAGGAATAACTCAGCACTTCTACCACTGTCTTTACAAGGAGGCTAATAATTGACGAGGGCCCCCAGAACCAAGCCAATGCTGGTCTACTCCCTAAAGGTACACATCTTATAACTTTTGTGGCTATTGTGAGTCCAGATGACAATGAATCAAATCTCATATTATTCATACATCCTAAGCTTAAAATCATTCATCATCCATTTATTGAATAAAATCAAGAATATCCGCTTTCTTGAGAATCCTGAATGAAATAAAATAATATTAATAGAATAGGTCAGCAACATGTGATGAATCAGGTTCAACCTTATCCAATAAAACACGCGCTTAAATCTTCTCAACCAACCTGTTTAAGAATTTCAATCACTTTTCATTTAAATAGAGGTGTTTTTACATTTACAAATTTACAAAATAATCTTAAAATGAAATTTTGTTACATAGGTATATATTTTTTCATATATTTATGCTTACATCATAGAATTTACGTAACATTGATTGATAAACATTGAAGATTCTTTATTTATTATAAAAAATAATAATCATCATTAGATTTCTCAAAAACAGAACTTTTTCTCTAGTCTTTCATCAAGTGGAGAAATGTTTATTGAGATTAATAAATATTTCTCCACTTGGTGTAAGTCTCCCATGTGTGCATCAAAGTCAGACTAGTTTTTTTTAGATATGTATTTTTTATGTAATATTTTTTTAAAAACTTTTTGATCAATTATTTAGTCAATTTTTGTAATATTTGAAAAAATAAAATAAAATCATTGTGGCATTGTAAGACCACACAGTTTTAGGTATTTTCTTGAATATAATCTATTTTTAACTTAAACTTTTGAAATTGACATGTATCGAAATGATCCAATGACAGAGTCTGAGTCTTTTATGAGATCTCAGTAGTTAATTTTCTGTGGCAGCTTACTTAGTAGATCTCTTATAACTAACATACATTAAACTAAAGAAGTTCCTTAGTTTAAGAATTGTAGAAAGACTATAAATTGTTTAGTTTCTTTTTACTTTTTAGGTTCATTGCTTTTTTACGTTAATGACTTAACCCGTTTGTTAATATTGTAAAGAATTTAAATAAAAAATAAATCGTTTCATTCCAAATTGAATGCCCAGTCTATTGTAAATTTTTGTTAACCTTTTTCATCATTTCTGAAACAGCTGCAGAAAATCAAATGTCTTCTCGAGTGATAAAAACTACAATATTATTGTAACTTGGGAAAAATGAAATTCTAAGATATGAAAATTTTCAGTGATTAATATGTATGTTGATAGGCGTTGACAAATAAATGAAAATACTCTAGATATGATATGAAAAACTATAGCACATGTTTATCAAATGAGTCATTTTCAAGGCTCAAGGAAAAACAAAAACGTTACAATACAGATAGCATCATTTTTTTTTTTTTTTTTGTGACATATTTGATGTATTATGCTATTCGTTTGAAAAGTATGTTTGTTCTTAAGAATTGGCTTACTTCTAGTCGATCCACCGTAACCAAGCTCATTAAAACAATTTCTCCACTCTAACAATCGTTCGTCTACAAGTTTCTACTCCACAGTAATAGATTTTGTGCTTCACCTGAAAACCCCGTACCTTCTTCAAACTGCGTTTTCGTCTTTTTCAAAATTAATTAATAAGAACCTTAAAATACTATTTTTTATCATAAATCTACTCAAACTTTTGCTCCGCTACCACTTTTTTAGAACTGATTAAAAACTCTCGTAAACCTGCCCCTATTTCAGGACACCAGCGCAAGAACTGCTCGGAGCAACTCGCGAAGAAAATCCACCTCGGGCGTCAAAAGTGAAAGCGAACCAGAAGTCGGTGATGACGTCATCAAGCATGATAGCTACAATGACGATAGTGATCTGGATAGTTCGGCCCAAGTCGCCAGGCCGAGCGGCCACGAGACGAACTATTCCGAAGAGGAAGGTGACGCTAGAGTGAAGGCTGAGGCAGGACCCAGCCGGGGGCGACCCAGACGGAAAGAGGGGCCCGCCGTCAAGCGATCCGCCTCCTTGTCGAAAACACTTGGAGACCTGCCCAATATTGTGGGCAAAAATATCGGTCTCTTCACCAACTCAGGCAAGATGGCGTCCAACTATTTCGACATTGTGTTCAAAAACCGAGGCACGCCTTCAAGCCACGACGGCGCGGTGCCCAGCGTGACGGATGTGAAGGTGAAGGAAGAGAACGAGGCCTGGGAGGACGACAGGTCGTACGGCTGCCAGGACGAGGACCAGTACAGTCCTGACCTGAGCGACGGCAGCCTGACGGACACAGCGCCCGGGGGGAGAAGAAAGCGAAAGCGCGGCCGTCCGAAGACAGGCGATACCGGACGCAAAGGCCGCCTGAACAACAAACGCAAGAAGAAGGAGAAGAAAGACGAGAAGCGGGCGAAACTGAGAGAGGAGCTGAAAGTGAAGATGGCGGAGGCGCCAGACCAGCAGATTGCATTTGACGGGGACCTGGAGTGCTTGAAGTTCGAAGCGGATGAGTTCTTCGACGGGGAGGTGCCCCTGTACGAGAGTTCCTCGGACGTGGAGGCGGAGGGGGAAGAGGAGGAGATGGAGGAGGAGGTGTGGCAGTGCCGGCACTGTCCGCTCAAGCACCGCTCACACGATCTCCTGCTGCGGCACTACACCAAGCACCACGGGGGCTACGACTGGGCCTCAGTCTGCTACTACTGCGGCTACTTCAACGGCCACAAGAAGATGATCTACCTGCACATCAAGGACCACTACGCGCCCAAGAAGCGCGAGATGAAGATCTGCGACATCTGCTGCGCGGAGGTGCTGCATCTGCAGCAGCACCAGAAGGCGGCCCACTCCGGGGTGTGCTACAACTGCACCTTCTGCGGCAAGGGCTTCACGCGCAAGGCGGAACTCAACATTCACATCAAGGCGGTGCACCTGAAGCACCAGCTGGAGCAACGCTTCGTCTGCCAATACTGCAACAAGGACTTCCCCTTCATGAAGTATCTGAAGCGGCATCTCCGGGTGCACTCCAACGACATGCAGGTGCCACACCCGTACAAGTGCAGCGCCTGCAACGCGGCCTTCAACACCAAGTCCGCCCTGAACGTGCATCGCAAGACCTGTCCCAACCTGGAGCTGCTGAACCGGGACCTGCTGCCCAACCAGACGGGCACCGTGTCGCCGGAGCCGCCCCCCCCTCCCCCACCCCGCCCCCCCGCGCGGCTCCCGCAGCCTGAGCAGGCGGCGGCGCCCCCCTCTCCCCCCCCACAGGAGGACCCCCAGCAGATCCTCCTGCAGAGCTTCCTGCCCAGCACGCGCGACCTGAGGGAGATCCAGATCGGCCTCGCCCTCCCCCCCGCCCCCCCTAGCGCGCGCGACCTCCAGATAGCTAACACAGCGCGCGAGCTACAGCTTGCCAGCAGCGCACGGGAGCTACAGCTCACGAACCTCTCCGCGCGGGACCTGCAGAATCTGCAGAACGCCAAGTTTGATCGGCCTCAGATGTATTACTACTGATTTAACATGTTGAAGAAAATCAAAACGACAAAATAAACAAACCTATTGTTCAGTTACTTTTCTGTTCGATAGTTTCTTCATGTTCCTCTCATTTGAAGAATGGCACCTCAGTGTCATCCTAGGAACACGGAGGACAGGCACGAACGTGTTAAAATAGGAAACAAATATAATCATTATCGTATTAATAATAATAAATTAATGAGGTGCTATCGATTATAAATTGTTTGCTTAACTTTGCAAACACCAATGGATCCACATGAATTGTGCAGTACTATATGTCGTCTTATTTTCTTGTGGCACTTTCCATAATGTCTTCCGCCCTGTTTCTCTTCTTCTCCTTTTCATGATAAGTTACTTTTGAGTAGATAATCTGCGTCAACGAGACTAGGAGCCACATGAAGAAACAGGAGTTAAGCTAAGCCAGACCCGAACTCAAGTCTGAGTTTCAACCAATCACAGCACACTATAGCCTGAGTTAAGGGATAGTGACGTATCTTAACTCTAATCTTTTTTACTTTCCTTATTATATAATTAAGTTTCTTATCCTATTTATAATCCAGCCCTAGGACTTAGAACTCCTCCTATGATTGTTTTACTAATATTTTTTGGAATCGAACAGCGCGCAGCGGTGGCAATTAACCAAGCAATTTTTTGAAGCTTTATTTATTTTACGAATATACATAATACCTATAGAGAGATCAAATTTAATTTTCAGTCTCCCTAGTTTAAAATAATTACAACACTTACCTTTTTTGTTTCTCAAATTTAATGACTTTATATGACATTGATTATTCTTTCTTTTTTGCCAAGAGGCTTCAAGTAAATTTTGTTTCTCAAACGACTTTATATTATACCTATCGATTATTCTTTTTTTTTGCCAAGAGCCCTCAAGTAAATAGTAGAATTTCTTTATACCTCTCCACTTTTTTCATTACTTTCTTCAATGATGGTTTGTTTTAATTTATGTCTCTATTTTTTTTTTTTTTTTTTTTTTTTCCATTACGAAAGTTGCAGAGATCATATTTCCCCCAATAATTTATCTTATTTTTATGAATAAAATTCTTTAAATCAACTCCATAAAACCTATCAGTTTCCTCAATTAAATTGGCAAAATTAATTATTACTTGGTTTTATCAAATGAATGTATTATGTAAAAGGAGTAGTGAAAATGTATTGAAAATACAATAATGTTTGACATAGTGAAATGTGAACCCACAGAGTATTTTTTTGTAATTTGAGCGTTTTTCATTATTTAATTTGAACTACATGCTGAGTAGTATGTTGTAAATATCGTAGTTTTCTCACTAACACACTGTTGTACTTATAACTTTTTTACATGAAATTATGTAAAATTGCAAATGTCTATGTAATAAGATATATTGATTAAATATAAAATAAATATTTAACATGTTTCACATGTCCATTGATTTCTAATTGATTCTTCTTAATTTCTATCTCTCCATAAAGTCAAACAAATCCTCACTAGTGAAGCCTTCCTTGAAAACCATTGTACTCATACTGCTTTTACAAAAAGAAATATGATTTGCATGTATTTTGTGACTTCCAAGTGTTCAAATCACAACTAAAAAGATGTACTTCTCATTCCAAAATTCGTACATATTTCTTCTTGTCGGGAATGATGTTGAACTTTGACGGATAATTTTATTGTGTCTGAGAAACCGGTATCATGCGGAGCTGTCTTTATGAAAAACCGAAAAGTGACTGCGGCATATTTTACATTTTACTTCCGAGGAATTTCTAATATTAGAAATCGGAAGTATTTTTTGCTCCGATTTCAATTTTTTTTGATATGAGATGATTTTTATTAATATTTTCTACAGTAAAATATAAAATATTTTCTCCATCTTTGAGGATCCTGGCACAGAGCTCATCACTGCTGCTGAATTTCCTCACTGAATGGCGAGATACGTTATTTTAATTAATTATTATTTTTAATATGATTTAAATATAAATCATATGAGAAAGAATAAATATCTGAATTTGATTTTTTTATATTATTATTTTATACCATAACAAAATTGATTTAAAACAAGGAAAACTCTTATGGCCGAATATAGAAAGGATTAAATTTAAGATAAGCTAGACACGCCTCAATTGAGCTCAACCAATCACAGTGCACTAGAGCCTGAGTTAAGGGACAACCTGGCTTCTTCAATTAATCCTGATCTAGTATTGGGCTCAAGGACATCATACTGGGAATGCGGACAGCACAGATGCCATATCCTTTTGAGTGTGGCATCTGTGCTGTCCATTGGCAATACAAAAATGTTGCTTAGATGATTCCTTCGAGCGTCGATCTCCTGAAACAAAGCCTTGAAAAATTTCAATGCCCTCTCTGAGATATGTTTTTGTCTTGGATATCAATATCTTGCAGGTTTGGTTTCACAATGAACTACTTACTTCATCTATTTCTTATATAAATCCTTATTTCTTAAAGCCTAAAATATCATAAAGAAAGAAAAAAGACAAAAGATTTTTGTTTCCTAACACAAACTAATTCTGTTGTAATCGCATCAACTAGAACGTCTGCTATAAAAATAATAGTTAATTTAGAAAGAAAAAAGACAAAAGAAAAATATATTTTCCTAAACAAACTAAATTATGGTAATCGCATCAACTAAGAACGTCTGCTATAAAATAATAGTTTAATTTAGAAAATATTTTTTTTTTATATGTTATTGAAAATTTGCTAACTGTAAGTTTTCATGTCCTTTGAGTCATGCCGCTACTTCAGTTTGTCTGTTAAAAAATATGCTCCTTAAAAGTTCAACTGAAAAATATTTCAATATTAACCTTTTTTGTGTGTAAGTACGCTTACAACTCGAGAACTACAAGAAGAACCCACTACCAAAGTGGCAATGAATGATTTATTTTTTATATGCTTAAACCCAAATAGATATTGATTTTTAATTTATTTTTCATATGCTTCAACCCAAATAGATATGTCTCGTTTTGTGCACCGTCCTAATTGTTGTTGATCGGATTAAAATCTTTTCTATCTGATCCTAGAAACTAAAAGCTAACAAATCTCTTGATGGACGCTCCATTGGCCTTGTGTCTCTCGCTCCTACCACTTTGCATTCTAAAATCCACCCCAACTACTATTTCAGGCCCCCGCCGAATACGATTCGAGCTCAAGCGGTGAAGAAGCGCCCAGTGAGATTAAACAAGAGACGCCCCTCCCGCCTAGCTATCCGCACGATGGCGCCCTCGGGATCCGTCCCACCGAGGACTCTGATATCGAAGACGATAAGTCCGGGACTCATCAAGACGGGCTGGCAAACATTGTCATAAAGAAAGAGGAAAGCGAAGAGGATGAGACAGAGGACAGAGCGAGAAGCAAAGCTCGCGCCAGACGAAATTCCCTGGAACTTGTGCTCAAGAAGAATCTGGAGCTCATGACGTCCAGCTCCAAATCCAAGAGTCGACTTTCCTATCTGAACATCATCTGCAAGAATCTGAACAAATCCTCCGCGGAGGCATCTGCCCCCGTGCCCACCCCTGCCCCCGCCACAGGCATTAAGACAGAAGACGGGTTCTATGGTGTGAATAAAGAGTCGGACGATTGCATTGATAGCTTTTATGCGTCACCTCCGAAGAAGAAACGTGGTAGGAAACCCAAGTCAGACACTACCAAAGCGCCGTCTAAACGAGTGAAGAAAGAAAAGAAGGTCAAAGCGGCGCCGAAAGCCGCAAAAGGAGAAGAAGGCTAAAGTCAAGCGGGAGGCACAGAGTGGTGTTGAAGATCAAAGCGGCATGGACGAGTCTGATTTTGACCCCAAGGATTTCGAAACGAGCGCCGGGGACGATAGCGACACGGACGCTGACTTTGACGCTTTCTTCGATCAGAGCATCGAGTACAAGTGTCGCTTCTGCGAGGACCAGTTCAAGACGAACGACAAGTTGCTGCGTCACTACAAGGCGATCCACAGCCAGACCCTCGAGACGAGCAGTCTGTGCCCGCACTGCGGCTACACCACCAAGAGCAAGGCGATGCTGAACCGGCACATCCGCCGCAAGCACATGAACATTGTGAAGGAGAAGGTGAAGCAGGTGTGCGAGATCTGCTCGGCGGAGGTGTACCACCTGGCGGTGCACAAGCGGAGCCTGCACGCGGGCCTCTCCTTCCCCTGCACCTACTGCGGCAAGACTTTCCCCCGCAAGGGAGAGCTGCAGTTCCACATCAAGGGGATCCACCTGAAGCACCAGCTGGAGAAGACGTACATGTGCGAGTACTGCCACAAGGAGTTCACGTTCTACAACTACCTGCGCCGCCACATGAGAGTGCACACCAATGAGAAGCCCTACAAGTGCAAGGACTGCGGCGTGGGCTTCAACCACAACGTGTCCCTCAAGAACCACATGAACAAGTGTCCCAAGCGGGAGATCCACGTGAGCACCCACTCGAACCAGTCCAGTGTGGCTTCGACGCCGAGCCGCCAGGCAGAGCGGCCGCCCCCCGTGCGGCCCCTGGTGCACCCAGCAGCCGCGGCCCCCACCATCATAGCCGAGGTGCCACATGGCCAGTCCGTGCAGGAGACCATCAACTCGGCCCTGGCTCGGGTCACGGGCAGGTTCGATGCGCCCATCTATTATTACTAGACGCGCCCCTGGGGAGACACCGAGAGTCTAGACGACATTCTACATATCTACATGAACATAGTTTCGATATTCCGACTCATCACTAGTATGCTGATGTGAAAGTTAATTTTGTGTGCATCGCACGTACACCTAGACAAATTTTAATAATGAAAAAAAACTTCATTGAGATGGAATTTAAAAAAAAAATGTACAAATTTATGTTTCCGTTCCTTGGCTGCACCCGAGTTACGGCCCAAGGCATGGCCCTTTATGTATTTACTTTTCCTAACCCTACTCTTCATAATGAGGAATTGCCGTAACTCGACGCCACATCTATACTTTCACTTTTCTCCTTCCTCATTATGTTTATGCCTTGTGCAATATAGATACAACTTCTTTACTGATATGCTAAATATTAGTAATTCTTAATTTTTCGTTTTATAGATTTATTACTTATTCAAATGAAAAAATATTTCTCTGTTTTTCGAATACTGAAATGATTGATGACTGCATTTTCGCGAAGTTGTTTCCAGGCAACTATCTGTCCGCCTGGGACCCTTAAGTTGATTACTGCCTTGCTTTAAGAAAAAACTGATTTTTTTAACAGTTAATTTTATTTACTTATTTAGCTTTATTTTAAATACTCTTACAAGAAATGAATGGACTAATTTAATTTTGTGAACTGTGAATTGAAATACATACATTAAAATAAATAATCCTGTGTACAATCTTACAAACCTTGTTTGAAATTATTTTCTTTGGTTTTATAAAAGGGGCATTTAAAATTTTTCTCATGTCATATCTGACCTTATAACGAAATAACTGTACATAAAATCGTAAAATTTTAGGATGTTTAGTTTTTTTGGCATTGGTAGGAAAGGCATACAGCCAATACATAGTTGTGTAATAATTACAAATACTTTTTTACACAACCGACCTCAGTAGCTTGATCGATACCCTGGAGGTTGGTGGTTCAAGTCCCAAGTTCAGCGAAGATTTAGTAAAGCTAGTTTGAGTAGTTGTGACATCACGAAAGTGACTAACACAAATATGATAACTTATTTTTATTATTATTTTTTACACTGCTGACACCGGCCTAGTACTAGAGAGTCACTTTTTGCTAGCAGTTTGTCTGCTGTAAATCAATACATAAAAGCCTGTGCATTTCCTTTTCCTTTATATAATATGTATTTCCTTTATATTATGTTTGTTATGAAATGCCAATAGTCACAATAACTCGTTTGTTCTCTTAAATATTTTATGCCATTCGTTGTGTGTGATCTTATTACCCTTGATAATGTTTGTGTGTGCATCTCCCTATTAAATCTATCTCAACGAAAAAAGAAGTAGTTCGATAAAACCTCTTTCCTCAAGCGTTAAATTCGTTAAATGAGAGAACGAAACGATCATTCTCACTGGACAGTGTTGGTCCGAGGAAAATATTAAAGTAATGCCCCCGTTACACTTTGCAGGACTATGATGATGACGACTGGCATAACCTAGAGACCGCCTCTCCCCTCGCCCAGCCTTGGTCAAGTGCCCACGGTGGATCGGCCAAACAAACGCCGAAAATCAAAATTAAAATCGAACCCGAAGAAAAATCGTGGAAACCGACAGAAGCGGAGATCCGAATCAAAGACGAGCCCAGCCGAGCGAGCACGAGTGAGAGCGAGGCTGAGCCCGCCACCAAGTCCCGATCCTTCACGAACATTATCTCCAAGTATGTCGGCTACAACATAGACGATCTGAACACGATCGACAAGAGTCGGGTGAAAAGTGTTCCGGCTGTGGTGGGAGGGGCGGAGGGGAAGAAGCGACGGGGGAGACGCAGGAAGAGTGAGGTGAGGGAGGAGAGCGAGGGGGAGGAGAAAGCCAAGCGGAGGAATAGGAGAGCCAAGACACCCGTGCCGCCTGAGAGTGACGCCAAGGGACAGAAGGCGGTTAGGGAGAAGAAAGTGATTGATTTAGACAAGAAGCCAAGCGACATGGAGAATGTGTTTGCCAGTCTGGACGAGGCGTCCAGTGAAGAAGAGCAGGACGAGGGCTGGGACGAGGTACACTTGGGACAGTTCATCCCGTACCTGTTCTCGTGCCGCGTGTGTGCGGTCACGCTCAACTCGTACGACAAGCTGCTGCGGCACATCCGCGGCGAGCACGGGAGCTACGAGACGTCCAGTCTGTGCTACCACTGCGGCTACTACTCCAAGAACCGCAGCACACTCAAGAACCACGTGCGGGTGGAACACGGCGAGAACCAGGCGCGCCGCAAGGAGAAGAAGATCTGCGACATCTGCTCCGCGGAGGTGGTGCACCTGGCGATCCACAAGAAGCACTCGCACAGCGGCACCTACCACGTGTGTCCGCACTGCGGCAAGAAGTTCACGCGGAAAGCGGAGCTTCAGCTGCACATCAAGGGGATCCACCTGAAGCACCAGCTGGAGAAGACGTACATGTGCGAGTACTGCCACAAGGAGTTCACGTTCTACAACTACCTGCGCCGCCACATGAGAGTGCACACCAATGAGAAGCCCTACAAGTGCAAGGACTGCGGCGTGGGCTTCAACCACAACGTGTCCCTCAAGAACCACATGAACTCTTGTGTGAAGCGAGAGGTGGACGCCGAGCCACAACTCGCCCGGCGCGCGACGCAGTCACACTTGTCGTCCAATTCGACCAGTCCAAGTCATCACGGTGGACAGAACCTGAGCGTGCCGCCTGTACCGGGCAACAGTCATGTGAGGATTCCCAAGGTAGACAGGCGGCAGACGCAGCGGTCCATGATGGAGATGATTCAGAGCTCCGCGACCATGCCGACCAATGTGACGTTCCCCGCCATGTTTGATGCCGCCCATATGTACTACTATGGCTGAGGCCACGAGGAGCTTCAAAACTCCTCAATGGTTTACTATTAATACAGATCATGAAACATGTAGGCATTCTAACATACCATTGAATTATTTAGCTCTGTCTATCTGTCAAAATTGTATATTTATTATTTAAATGTTATAAACATCTTCAAAAGCTAGCGTAGAGAGAAATGAGCCCAGCACACTAGCAGCGTTTCCTCTTTGAACTACCAAAGAGGAAACAAAACTTTTGTCAAAATGTACAAATACATAATTTTGTGTGCCAAGAAAAATAAGTATCTGTATCCAGAGATAATGCTAGTGGTTGAAATGTAGCATTGCTTTTAAAGATAACTTTTTATTCTTATCAATTCTATCTGTTGATTTGAAGGAAATATGTCATTTCAGCAACCACAACTTCATCGCAGGTATTAAGTATGTGATTGTATAACTATGCTATTGTGATTGTAATTGACTTCCACATGGATTTTTTTTGTAATTTTATTTTATAATAAAGATATAAACACAATATAATGAAAGTGATCTCAGGTTATGTAGGCACGTCTCAAAATTGTTTCTTGGACTTGTAAATAAAATGGTGTTAAAAATACTAGAGTGTTATGTTGATTTCTGTTAGAAAAGAGTTACTTCCAATATCACCAAAATTCTCTTTATCGTATAAATTGTAAATTTCATCTTATAAATACATACCTACATAGATTGTTTGTGTCCGTAAAAAATATATAGATGTGTGTTATGTTGTAGTTGTAGTGTTAATCCAGTGTTAAAATCAAATATTGTCCGTTTACAAATAATAAATAATATCTATCTTCACTGTTCAGACAGTTTCATGTTGCAAATAAACTGAAAAAGTTAGTTTTCATTTGATAAAAACCATTCCTTTAGAGAACTCTTCGAACGAGTATAGTTTGTTTCCATTCTTTCTCTGCTGTACATAGGAATCTGTTGTAAAATAAACATCTATAAAAATGGTTCTAGAAACGTCCGTATCTAATATGATTTTTTTTTCTACTAAACCAATTACCTAATGTATGCATAACATGTAACTCGTTGAGTATTGACATTCCTCTTAAAAGCATGAAACTCGAGAATGAAGATGACCAAGAAAGAAAAGCTTACTGAGCGCGCTTGCTTGTCACCCTCCCTACAGCCTCACCCGGGACCACGGACAAACTGTATTTTGATCCCCACACTCTTTCTCTTTCTCATTTTACAGGAACCATTTAACATTAAACAAGAATCTCTCGATAGTACAGATCCCATTGAGCGGCCGCCCCTCTCTTCCCAAGCGCAAAGCCGGAGTGACGACCGAGCGGCTCTGAAGCGAGAAAAGAAAGCGAAGAGCGCGCGTAAACAGGCCAAGTGGAATTTTAAAAAGCGTGAGAAAGACGCGACGGGTGCCGCCCAAGAAGAGTTGGACAGAGTACAGCGCCGCATCAAGCAGGAGGAGGAGGAAGAGGGAGGGGCAGAGTGGGCGGGGCAGTGGGCTGACAGCTCCTGGGACGACAGCTCCGGGCTCTCGTCCAGTGAGTGGAGCTCTGTGGGGGAGGTGGAGGATGAGACGGACGGCTACCTGACCTCCGCCAGCGCGCGCAGCACAAGCAAGAAGCGGAAGCGGCGGAGGAAGAAATCCACCGCGAGGAGAAGGTCGGGCCACCAGTCGGATCGCTACGACAGCGAGACGGGTGGCGAGACGGACGGTGAGCGAAGCGTACAGATCAAAGTAGAAGACACAATGGACGCGCTGCTGCCTGGGGAGGACACCCTCGCTAACGGCACGGAGACGCGGAGGAAGCGACGTCGCAAGAAGCGCCTGCGCGTGGGGAAGTTCTGCAAGAAGGAGCAGTACCTCTGCAAGCAGTGCGCCGCCTGCCTCCTCTCCTACGAGTCCTACCTGAAGCACCTCAAGTCCGTGCACCAGGGCTACGAGATCTCCACCCTGTGCTACATCTGCGGCTTCTCCTCCAGCAAGCGGAGCACGCTGGCGCATCACATCCAGGACCACATCCAGCCCCGGCAGAAGCAGAAGCAGATCTGCGAGATCTGCTGCGCGGAGGTGTACCACATCAACGGGCACATCAAGGACAAGCACTCCGGGTTCTTCCTGCAGTGTCCGCACTGTCCCAAGCGCTTCCCGCGCAAGACAGAGCTCACCAACCACATCAAGGGCATCCACCTGAAGCACGAGCTGCGCCAGGCCTTCGTGTGTGAGTACTGCAACAAGGAGTTCACCTTCCTGCAGTATCTGAAGCGGCACATGCGCACGCACACCAATGAGAAGCCCTACAAGTGTGTGTGTGGCCTCGGCTTCAACTTCAACGTGTCGCTCAAGAACCACAAGCAGAAGTGCTCCGTCCACCTGCTCTCCCTGAGCATGCAGCAGCAACATGTTGCCAGATGAGACTTGTGAGATTAGAGGCATGCGGCAGCAACATGTTGCCAGATGAGACTTGTGAGATTAGAGGCATGCGAAGCAACATGTTGCCAGATGAGACTTGTGAGATTAGGAGCATGCAGCAGCAACATGTTGCCAGATAGACAGACCTTATGAGATTAGGAGCATGCGGCAGCAACATGTTGCCAGATGAACTTGTGAGATTAGAGCATGCCGACATGTCCAGAGAACTAGAGATTAGGCATGCGGCAGCAACAACATGTTGCCAGATGAGACTTGTGAGATTAGGAGCATGCGGCAGCAACATGTTGCCAGATGAGACTTGTGAGATTAGGGGCATGCAGCAGCAACATGTTGCCAGATGAGACTTGTGAGATTAGGAGCATGCAGCAGCAACATGTTGCCAGATGAGACTTGTGAGATTAGGGGCATGCAGCAGCAACATGTTGCCAGATGAGACTTGTGAGATTAGGAGGCATGCGGGCGAAGGAAGACACATGTTGCCAGATGAGACTTTGAGATTAGGGGCATGCGGCAGCAACATGTTGCCAGATGAGACTTATGAGATTAGGGCATGCGGCAGGAACATGTTGCCAGATGAGACTTATGAGATTAGGGGCATGCGGCAGGAACATGTTGCCAGATGAGACTTTGAGATTAGGGCATGCGGCAGGAACATGTTGCCAGATGAGACTTATGAGATTAGGAGCATGCAGCAGAACATGTTGCCAGAGATGAGTAGACATTACGAGATTAGGAGGCATGCGGCAGCAACATGTTGCCAGATGAGACTTATGAGATTAGGGGCATGCGGCAGCAACATGTTGCTATTGAATGGAGGAGATACATTTTTTGAGTGGAGCGTGCAAACACTAAACATGTTGCCAGATGAGACTTATGAGATTAGGGGGCATGCGGCAGGAACAAATTGCCAGATGAGCATACTTTTGTGAGTGGAGCGTGCAACACTAAGATGTTGCCAGATGAGACTTATGAGATTAGGGGCATGCGACAGGAACAAATTGCCAGATGAATATACTTTTGTGAGTGGAGCGTGCAACACTAAGATGTTGCCAGATGAGAGTTGTGAGATCAGGAGCATGTGGCAGTAACAAATAGAGAACAGTGAAATAACTCAATTTCAATAATATCCTGAACAATCTACTAATTTTATGAAGTTGCAATAACATTTGTACATAAAAATATTTTATTTAATGACACGAATATGTAAATAAATTCGTAGTGTTCTATGAAAGTAAGTAAGGAAGTACTTTGTGATTACGAATATAACCAATAACCAAGTATAGCTCAATGGTTAAGCACTCGCTTGCCGTGCGGAAGCTTTCGGGTTCGAACCCCCGCGCCGACAAAAATTTGTATTCAAAATTTGATTACAGTTGTTTGTAAGGGATACCTTCCGGTACGCTCGTGTTGACCCAGCACCAAAATGGGAAGTATTGTGTCACTTCTCGCCCATCAGAGGGGGGCATCTACGGGATGGGCAGGCTACAACCCAGACCACAAGCATCTACAGTAAGCTCCTGTTTCATGGATACGAAATAAAAAAGGCTATGAAACACTCATCTTTATTTTAAACAAAAAATAAAGCCACCACAATTTTTACAAAGTTGGTAGTAAAGTTCTATTTTCGACGAATGTATGGGATAAAAGCCTCTCTGTCACCTAGTCACCTGAGTCTAGAAGGTGAAAGTGGTTGAGTGGGAAAAAAAATATTTATTTTTTAAATCAAAAGCAGTATTGAAATTTACATAAACGCAAAGCTTTAGTTTAAGCTTTAATAAATCTCTGGAATCAGTCTTCGTTGTTACAGAAAACTGAACATAGGTACATAGATTGATAAATATTTTATCTAAAATACAAAATATATTCTACAATTCATTTTTGTAATGAAAATTATACGACTTATTTTCATGATAGATATTTATTTGCTCTCCCATCTTCATGGGTTATATTGGTCCAGGCGTTCTGAATTGATGCGATTACCAGATTTTTTTTTATTTTAATTTTTGCATATTTTATTTAAAGATTGATTTTGCATATTATGTATATTTAAAAACTTTAAACGTAATAAAAATATCGCCTTACTATACCGACGTTAATGTTTTATTTAAAACATTAACGATGCTGCCTAACTTTTGTCAGGTTGCTATAACACAGCATAATCATCAACACGAGCGTACATTTTTTTAGCCTGAGTATCTAAGTGTCTAGTTAATATAAAATTGACTAATTTCGATCAGCTAACTTTTAATTAGGAAATTATTTTCAACCACTCACAATTATCGAAATCTATAGTATAAAAAAACATCGAAAAAAATAATCACTTTAAAATTTTCGTCACAAAAAAGGCAAATCGAAATTTCTAGTATGTATGAGAAATCGACTTTGCGACGGATCGCTGAAATGCAGAGTGTCATCGTAAGGCAAGATTCCATCTTCAGAGACAAGGCAAAGTCGGTGTTAGAAGATAGATTTATCTACTGGGAAGCTCTCATCAGACTTGGTGTCAAGGTAAGTGCGGTAAGGGGCTGTCAGTTAATAATAATAATATCGCCTTATTTATACTGCCCGGACGTAACCAGGGGGGGGAGGGGGGTTTGGGGACAAAACCCCCCCAAAAATTCCAAGAAACCCCAGCAAAGATGGAATATACGTTAGGCGAGATTTCTGAACCCCGATCAAACCCCCCCCCCTCCCGAAATGTAGGTCTAGCTACGCCACTGGACGCATTATTATGTGGTAAAAATCCCAAATGGGATCATAGCTTGTCATGTCACGGCTGGGTTTCGAATCCGCAACCTCTGGTATCTCTGGATTCACACAGTGCCGCCTTTACCACTGAGCTACCGGGACAGACAATAATAACAAACGCTGTGTAATATTTAATTTATTTAAGTACTTACTCCTTACTGCCTGATTGGGACAAAAGAGTCCCATTAGTCCACCAGATGTTGAGTTGGTACCATTATTTGTGGTCAAACTTTCAAATGTGGTCAAACTCTCGAATGAGGAAAAATGCTCGCATTGGGTGGGATTCGACCAAACTTAAGATTCTTCTATTTTATTTTTCGACCCACCCTCTACTACTTGCGTTCAGTGAATGAATATGTTTGAAGGTTATTCATGGGATTTTCTGGGGGGGCAGCTGCCCCGAATATTTTGACACAATCATAGCCAAGAAACTTTCAGAAATAAAATAGATATACATAGTGAATTTTTGGACAACCGAAAAACGACCTTTTGGTACGAGTAGTCTTAGGGCGGAATTAATAGACAAAATCCATAACTTAAGTCATTGCTTAGCATCGGTTTTCAATTCGCTCAAACTTTTATGTACCTTCTGAGACTACTAGCATCCACATACAAAATTCCATTAAATTCGGGTCTACCGTTCACGAGATATAAACGTGTAAGTGATAAACACCACACACAGGACACGGGAGGAACCCAGAAAGTTGCTTCTGGGTCCACAGGGGTTAATACCCCATCAATCCTTCCACCACCATGACATTAACACTCATGGACACGGAAAGTATGTAGGTAAGTGATAAGTTAGAGATCACGCAGAAACTCGATGAAGATCTCGCAAGATATTTCCGAAGTTGGTGAATTTAAAATGGGACCATGACATGTGAACTATTTTTTTATGATGGGAAATCTGAAATATAAGGATAAAAGGACCATGCCCAACGAAATACTCAAAAAATAAAATTAAAGTCGAAGCAATATTTTTTTTTAATACCTACTAAAACAAGCACTATACTTCCAATATGGTTTTTTTTTTTTTTTTTTAAGAAATGTTAATCATGTTTTATTTTTAAAGGTACAGATGAAATGTTTTTTAAAAGAAAAAATAGTCTAAACTCGCTTTACATACTTTTACTCTGGGATATGGTATTTAGCCCAGCGTTTGCATTTCCCCTTTAGAAAATGTTAGGTACGAATATAGCTACATGCCTGTTTTCTTACCATGACGCGAGTATCTAAACCAAAGGCATGGAAGTAAATGATCACCCTAACCCTAATAGACACCTGAGATGAAAAGAGAGATGAAGAAATGTCAAACCAAGCTTGAGTTGCAAGAGAAAGATGTATCTATCTACTAAACATCACCAGACAAGAAGTTGAGGTAAGTTTCTTTTGATTTTCTCTTAACTACTTTTTAACACATTGTGGGCCAACCCAAAAAATGATACTTAAGTAGGAGGTAGTCTGAACGATCTCAGTAGCTTGATCGATAAGGCGGCGGACTTGTAACCTGGTGATTGGTGGTTCAAATCCCAGTTTCAGCGTGGATTTAGTAAAGCGAGTTTGAGGGGAGTCATACTACGGGATGGGCAGGCTACAACACAGACCACAAGCGTCTACAGTAGCTCCTGTTTCATGGCTACGAAATAAAAAAGGCTGTGAAACACTCAAAAAAAAAAGTAGTTGTGATATCACGAAAGTGATTAACATAAATATGATAACTTTATTCTTATACCGATCTCAAGAATTTATTTTCGCGGAATGTCTATGTTCCACAAATTGTAGAAAAATTAAAAAGCATTTTTTTCTCTCAAAATTTAGGTAAGTGGACTGACAAAAAATCTCCTTGAATCATTACAGGATCTCCCACAACCTATGTATATATGATAGACGGTAGACACCTCTAGATTATTTTCCTATAAAGACAGTATCAAGATTTCAGTAAATCTCTGAAGTCACTATCTAATATCAATACGCAGTGAATACAATACTAAGAAGATCAGACATAATTTCCTTGAAAGTAGAGGAAGAAGAGGGATAACTCACCCCTTACAAGAAATTCGCAGAAATCTTGCAAAACCAGAAACTGATAATGAAGCAAAAGCGTTTTTGAACTTTAAATCTCTACTTTGAACTCGCTTACCTATGATTGAACACTTTTTATTTTACTAATTAAAGCTTCTTCGTATTTTTACTAACTAAAACTGCTTTGTTGAAAAGTCACCATTTTTTTTAATGATTGTAAATACAAATTTAATGTAAGTATACAATTTAAATTTATTTTTCTTTGGGAATGAGAGGTACGAGTATAAATACCACTGCGAACCACGTTGCGTCGCGTCGTATAAATTATTTTCCACATTTTTTCGAAATTGACTTGCCTGAATAAATGGCACTTGTTGAAGAAAATTAATATCCATTCGAAAGGGATACCTGGAATAACTTAATTCGAAATCGCACGAGTTCACAACATCGACTCCCAGCACAGACAAAGAAAAGACAAAGCACTTAGCCTCATGAGGACAATAAAACGTGGCTTGATGGCTTCTAAAAAAGGAGAAAGAAGATTCAATACTTAACTCAAAATGAATTTGGTACAAGTAATAATATAGACCATAAATAATATTATTTCCACGTTTTTCATTTGCAGGTATCAAAATTTGTCGTGAAGGACTCTAGAAAATTCAACGTGATACAAAATTTGTGGTGAAGGAGAACCAAAAATTCAATGTGATACCAAAATTTGTTGTAAAGGACTTCCGAAATTCAATGTGAAACCAAAATTTGTGGTGAAGGACTCCTGAAATTCAATGTGAAACCAAAATTTGTTGTGATGGAGAGCCAAAAATTTCAATGTGATACCAAAATTTGTTGTGATGGAGAGCCAAAAATTCAATGTGATACCAAAATTTGTTGTGATGGAGAGCCAAAAATTCAATGTGATACCAAAATTTGTTGTGATGGAGAGCCAAAAATTCAATGTGATACCAAAATTTGTTGTGATGAGAGCCAAAAATTCAATGGGAAACCAAAATTTGTGGTGAAGGACTCCTGAAATTCAATGTGAAACCAAAATTTGTCGTGAAGGACTCTGAAATTCAATGTGAAACCAAAATTTGTGGTGAAGGAGGTCCAAAAATTCAATGTGAAACCAAAATTTGTCGTGAAGGACTCTTGAAATTCAATGGAAACCAAAATTGTGGTGAAGGAGAATCAAAAAATCAATGTGATACCAAAATTTGTCGTGAATGACTCCTGAAATTCAATGTGAAACCAAAATTTGTCGTGAAGGAACTCTTGAAATTCAATGTGAAACCAAAATTTGTGTGAAGGACTCCTGAAATTCAATGTGAACCAAAATTTGTCGTGAAGGACTCTTGAAATTCAATGTGAAACCAAAATTTGTGGTGAAGGACTCCTGAAATTCAATGTGAAACCAAAATTTGTTGTGATGGAGAGCCAAAAATTCAATGTGATACCAAAATTTGTTGTGATGGAGAGCCAAAAATTCAATGGAAACCAAAATTTGTGTGAAGGACTCCTGAAATTCAATGTGAAACCAAAATTTGTCGTGAAGGACTCTTGAAATTCAATGTGAAACCAAAATTTTGTGGTGAAGGACTCCTGAAATTCAATGTGAAACCAAAATTTGTCGTGAAGGAATCCTGAAATTCAATGTGAAACCAAAATTTGTCGGTGAAGGACCTTGAAATTCAATGTGAAACCAAAATTTGTCGTGAAGGACTCTTGAAATTCAATGTGAAACCAAAATTTGTGGTGAAGGACTCTGAAATTCAATGTGAAACCAAAATTGTTGTAAGGAAGCCTAAATTCAATGTGATACCAAAATTTGTGTGTGATGGAGACCAAAAATCAATGTGATACCAAAATTTGTTGTGAATGGAGGCCAAAATTCAATGTGATACCAAAATTTGTTGTTGATGGAGAGCCAAAAATTCATGTGATTACCAAAATTTGTTGTGATGGAGACCAAAATTCAATGTGATACCAAAATTTGTGGTGAAGGAGAGCCAAAATTCAATGTGATACCAAAATTTGTTGTGATGGAGAGCCAAAAATTCAATGTGATACCAAAATTTGTTGTAATGGAGAGCCAAAAATTCAATGTGATACCAAAATTTGTTGTGATGCAGATCCAAAAATTCAATGTGATAACCAAAATTTGTGTGAAGGAGGCCAAAAATTCAATGTGATACCCAAAATTTGTTGTGATGGAGAGCCAAAAATTCAATGTGATACCAAAATTCGTCGTGAAGGAATGTTAAAATTCAAGTGAAACCAAAATTTGTGGTGAAGGAGAACCAAAAATTCAATGTGATACCTAAATTCGGTGAAGGAATGTTAAAATTCAACGTGAAACCAAAATTTGTGGTGAAGGAGAAGCCAAAAATTCAATGTGATACCAAAATTGTCGTGAAGGAAGTTCAAAATTCAACGTGAAACCAAAATTTGTGTGAAGGAAACCAAAAATTCAATGTGAAACCAAAATTTGTGTGAAGGACCAAAAATTCAATGTGAAACCAAAATTGTGTGAAGGACTCCGAAATTCAATGTGAAACCAAAATTTGTCGTGAAGGAGCCGAAAATTCAATGTGAAACCAAAATTTGTTGTGTTAAAATTCAACGTGATACCAAAATTTGTGTGAAGGAGAACCAAAAATTCAATGTGAAACCAAAATTGTGGTGAAGGACTCCTGAAATTCAATGTGAAACCAAAATTTGTCGTGAAGGACTCTTAAATTCAATGTGAAACCAAAATTTGTTGTGTTAAAATTCAACGTGAAACCAAAATTTGTTGTGTTAAAATTCAACGTGAAACCAAAATTTGTGGTGAAGGAGAACCAAAAATTCAATGTGATACCAAAATTCGTCGTGAAGGAATGTTAAAATTCAACGTGAAACCAAAATTTGTGGTGAAGGAGAACCAAAAATTCAATGTGATACCAAAATTCGTCGTGAAGGAATGTTAAAATTCAACGTGAAACCAAAATTTGTGGTGAAGGAGAACCAAAAATCCATTGTGAAGATATGAAAATTCCAATGGTCCCAAATTAAAGGTGAGTAAAAACATCATAAATCTATTTTAAATATGTGAACTTTTCAACTAAAAATAAGAAAATGAAATATTATGATTTCAAAATTCAACGTAAATTATACCAAAAGACAAGTGTTGATTTTACAAATTTGATGCTCAGAGTTGTGAAACAATAAAATACTAACATCCATATGTTGCTGTTCTTTCTCATTCATAAACTGTGAGTTGTTCTTTAGTATCTCCTTTACTTGTCTAGTCAATTGAAGCGCAAAAATAGCTCAGTGATTAAGCACTCGCTTGCCATGCGGAATGTCCCGGGTTTGAGCCCCCGCGCCGACAAAAAATTGTATTCAAAATTTGGTTACAGTTGTTTGTAAGGGACCTTCCGGTGGGCTCGTGTTGACCCAGCACCTAAATGGGAAGTATTGTGTCACTTCTCGCCCATCAAAGGGCCGGCATACTACGGGATGGGTAGGCTACAACAATCTACAACATAGACCACAAGCGTCTATAATAGCTCCTGTTTCGTGGTTATGAAATAAAAAAGGTTGTGAAACACTCATCTTTTTTTTTTAAAAAAAAGAATCCCATGTACTTGCTTCAATTTTACGTACCTTGTACCTTGAAAGCTTGTAACTTCAAAATCCAATGTACCTTCTCCAATTTGAATTTAAAGTATCACGGGGTTCTTGGTGAAAAAGGAAATTTTCAAGGCATGGTTATAACAAATGTACCATGATTTCCAATACCTAACGTAGCTACTTTCACCATAAGAACAAGAATTGAATTGAATAATATGGTTTTTTTTTATTTGTACAATAATAATTTTTCTTAATATTATCTCCTAAGCTTATGAAAACTCCTGAGAACTAAGAACACCTCTCAAAGGTAGATCGACCTCTCGGCAGCTCTATCAATAAGGCGGCGGACTCGTAGCCTGGTGGTCAGTGGTTCGAGTCCCAGGCAATGTTATGAAGTAGTGACATCACTTTCGTGATTAGCAAAGTAGTGAAATAAAATAACCCAAAACCCTTTGCTATTTTACATAACTAAATTGGTATAAATTATGCAGTTGTATTAACTTTAAAAAATAATGAAAATGTCAGGAAAAGTCTCTTCAATACATAACTCTGGCTTCCCTCCAAATATAAATCAATAAAAATATTTGTTGAATTTTTACATTAACTTGATCATTTCCTAAATGATCAAGTTAATGTAAAAATGTGTTGAAAATATGTTTTACAAATGACAAAACAAACTCTGCCTTAACACTTCTTAAAAATGCAATACTTCAGATAACTATACAAGCAATATTCTAGGAAGTAAAATAATTGAATCATTCCTACGGATACTTTTTCTGATGGAGAAGTCAGCTCTTCAAACAAATATTCTACCAATGGACATTTCACTTCCTCATGAATATTCCGAAGGACTTTCTACTACTGAGCTTGTAATTATCATTTCTCAAAGAAAAGTTTACAAAAAAAGGAACAAATGTAACTAGAATTCGGTAAAAATCTTAAAATAATAACAGATACTAAAATAAACAAATAGAACAATTTTGCGAAACCCACTTGCGTTTTTCAAGGTGTCTACAGGACCCTTTGATAGCGCCCTTATTTATTTACAGGCTCTTTTTTTCGAGGTCTTCTTGCGTAAATGTGTTCAAACTGTACTGTACTCAAGATATAATCTATGCTACTTTTGTCAATTTGATTTTAGGAAATAATGAACAAAAAATAATAATTTCTTATTGAGCCACTTCGGATGCTCTGACCCGCTGTTGGGCACCCTTTATCTGGATCTAGTGAGTGATTCGTCGGTGAGCATTTTCCCAGGGCAGCCCTCGGGTCTCCCACACCTCACCCAGCCTGGGTGGGGACGGACTAGTGAGTGATTTCGTCAGTGAGTATGAGCACATCCGCCCGGGGCACCCCTCGAGTCTCCCACACCTCACCCAGCCTGGGTTGAGCCGGACTAGTGAGTGATTTCGTCTGTGAGCATGAGCACATCCGCCCGGGGCACGCCTCACCCAGCCTGGGTTGGGCCGGACTAGTGAGTGATTTCGTAAGTGAGCATGAGCACATCCGCGCGGGGCACCCTCTCGTCTCCCACACCTCACCCAGCCTGGTTTTTTTTTATTAATAATATCGCATTATTTATACTGCCCGATTAGGACTATTAAGACCCATTATTCCAGCAGTAAGCCCAAGACGTATTATTATGTGGTAAATTCCCAAATGGAAGGATGACTTGTCATGTCCCGGCTGGGTTTTGAACCCACGACATCTGGAAACTCTGGATTCACAGAGTGCTGCCTTTACCACTGAGCTACCGGAACAGACGTTGGGCCGGCGGACTAGTGAGTGATTTCGTCTGTGAGCATGAACAGTATGAACACTCCCACACCTCACCCAGCCTGGGTTGGGCCGGCGGACTAGTGAGTGATTTCGTCTGTGAGCATGAGCACATCCACCTGGTACACCCTTCTGGTCTCCCACACCTCACCCAGCCTGGGTTGGGCCGGCGGACTAGTGAGTGATTTCGTCAGTGAGCATGAGCACATCCGCGCGGGTCTCCCACAAAAAAATAATAATTTCTTATTGGGCCACTTCGGATGCTCTGACCCACTGTTGGGCACCCTTTATCTGGATCTAGTGAGTGATTTGTCAGTGAGCATTTGCCGGACTAGTGAGTGATTTCGTCAGTGAGCATGAGCACATCCGCGCGGGGCACGCCTCGCGTCTCCCACACCTCACCCAGCCTGGGTTGGGCCGGCGGACTAGTGAGTGATTTCGTCAGTAAGCATGAGCACATCGGCGCGGGGCACGCCTCTTGTCTCCGCTATGAACGCGATCACCTCGAGGTAGAAAGCGCGAAAGAATGACACGTGGGCGGGGAACTCAAACAGGGCGGCCCACTGCTCCAGAATGGCGTCTGCGCCTGCGCGGATGAGGGCGGCTGTGGACTCGAAAGTCTCGCGGTACTGCGGCGGCAGACAGGTCTTCAGCACGGAGACGTCGTAGCTGCCGAGAGAATGAGTATGTACATTATTATTATTATTCACTTTATTAGATATTATAAAAAGACGTATATGTACATTACAAATAATTATTATAACAATGAAAAAATGGAACAAGAAAATCACTGATTTTCTTAGCATGGGTAGTTTAGGACATGTTATGTGAGTTAATATGTTGTCTATTTAGTATTTAAGTTAATCTTACGTACCTATTGTAAAAATGTATTGTCATCATTAATAAAATCAAATCAAATAAAAAGGAAAAAAAAATAGAAAAAAATATAAAAACATATGTTCTAACTAAAGGGCGGGGTTATTGCCTATGGCGATCTCTTCAACCCAACCCTTGTCACATAAAAAAATAATAATGTTACATTACAATGTTATATTATTATGTAACATTAATACATTATACAGGGTGGACCAAAAAAACGTTTACACCCGTTAATGGTAGATTACTGACGACATTTCCAGGCCGGATCTGCAATCCGTTTTTTCGGATTCGCCTTTATAACTGCACAAAGTGATTTTTTGCAACTTTCTGAAAAAGTCCGACTAGGTCTTATTCTTCAGGTCAGAACTTTTTTCCTGTTAAAGATGAGTTGATTCTGAACAATTCTGCAGAAAGCCAACAAAATTTCGATGTTTCTAGCTATACTACTTTGTTTTTTTACGGTTTGGTTTGGCATCTCTTTTGTCACCTGAATAGAAAAAAAATTCTCATGTAAATTTTTTACACTTTGAAACACTCAAGATTTGCCCGAGCAAATTTTGGCACAGACATGGGCAAGTTTGATAAAAGTTGGCGGCCAACCCAGGGATGCTAAAAAATAATTTTACGATTTTTTATCACGTGATCTTCCGGGTAAACAAACCAGGTAAGTCTCAAAAAATGATGTTCAAAATCTTAAAAGTGTTGACCGTGTAGGGTCGTCTTGTACTCAAAGAGTAATTTTATTTTCCTTGGAATTAATTAAAGGCCAGTCAAATGAATGATTGTTTGTTTCTCGATGATAGTTTTCAAGCATATTTTTCTGCATTCTATGAAATATTATCTTTAAACTTCTTGAGTTTTTTTAGTACAAGTTACATTAAAATAATTCGGATGCTGAAATGGCAGATACGCATTTAGCATAATATGGAGTTGCCAACAGGAACATCTGGGATCACGTGAAAAACATAGTTTACGAAATCTGGTAGCAAGAATCCTGTTGGCATTCGATGACCTGACATCTTCCGCAACATTCGACGGAACATGATGAAGAGGTTCAACCTTTGCATCCAGGAAGGTGGAAGCCACTTCCAACAGTTCCTCTAAGAGAATTGAGAAGGGAGAGATAGAGAGAGAGAGAGAGAGAGAGAGAGAGAGAGAGAGAGAGAGAGAGAGAAAGAGAGAGAGAGAGGCAGAGAGCGAAAGAGAGAGAGAGAGAGAGAGAAAGGCAAGTCGGTAGAGGGACAGTTCTGAGTTAGAAATTTTTGAAACCATTGGTTTCAAAAATTTGTGTGAGGAGAATCCATAGTGTGTAGGTACTATGGCTAAATAAAAAATGGCAACAGTCTTTTTTATTTTGTAGTCATGTATTTTTTGCTGGCTCTGGCGTTCGGACCGGGTGGACTAGCTTACCACTGAGCTAATCGTGCGCGTCTAATCGTTTCTCATTGAACATACTAACACAAAATGTTTTTTTTAAATACCTTTTTGTTTATATCAAAATAGTATAAAACATAATAAAGACTGCAAAAGTTTATTAATTTTACAAAATATTATCTTGTTTTTTTCAAGACTTCTATTGAGAGTTGGCAATCGGTAAATATTTGTTATTTAATTAGTATTGTTAATGATAGAAGAACCTACCTACATATTTACCTGGATTTATTTCATAAACTCTATTTTCGTTTGGAAAATTTGCTAGTTTTTTTTTTCTCTCGTAGGGAAGCATAAGAAAAACCATCCTTACATTATCAAGGCAGTCTCTCAGGGGCTTACATGAATAATAATTATGTGTATTGTGATACCAATAGTATCTGATATAACTCAATTTACAGATGGTATTACCCCAAAAAAAAAAAACCATAAGTTGTTGGTGTTACAACAGGTCAGATACAGGTATGAATAAAATATTCTATCAGATTTTTTTGATAGTTAAAATAATAAGGATCGCCGAGATTTGAACCTCGGTCGAGCGACTAACACTCTTAGCACTACCACATCTAGCTAACACCACTGGCAATCTGAGAAGCACGAAAAATATCATTTGAATTTTCCTAAACTGGCCGATGAAGGCATGTGAGACCGCGGTATTCAAAAAAAGCAATGTAAACAATTTTTGTAAACAATACAAGACGCCCTTACACAGTCTACAGCTAGAACACTCTTAGGATTTTTGAAGAGTTTTTGGCAAACATCTAATAATTTTTCCCAGAAGATCACGTGATAAAAAATCGTAAAATTATTTTTTAGCATCCTCGGGGCGACCGCCAACTTTTATCAAATTTGCCCATGTCTGTGCCAAAATTTGTTCGGACAAATGTCGAGTGTTTTATTTAGTAAAAAAGTTTTTTTGGGTGTTTTTTTTCTGTTCAGTTGTAAAAAAATATGACAAACCAAACCGTAAAAAACAAAGTAGTGTAGCTAGAAACATCGAAATTTTGTTGGCGTTCTGCAGAAATGTTCAGAATCAACTCATCTTAAACAGGAAAAAAGTACTGACCTGAAGAATAAGCCCAAGTCGGACTTTTTCGGAAAGTTGCAAAAAATTACTTTGTGCAGTTACGAAGGCGAATCCAAAAAAACGGATTGCAGATCCGGCCTGGAAATGTCGTCAGTAATCTACCATTAACGGGTGTAAACGTTTTTTTGGTCCACCCTGTAAATGAGTATATACATAGCCATAGCTATGTACAATGTACATACTCATTTGTAGGTAGCGTAGGAATCTATAGCCAAGGTAGCGTAGAATCCAAAATTCCCGAAAAGTTGGTTCGTAAAATTTCCCCTACAATTAGAGACTTGAAAAAATATACTATGCCCCTAGAAGAATAGTGAGACCACGGCTGGCTTGACTGTGTCACCAAAGATTTACGGACCATGGGTGTAAGTGGGTGGACCAGCAATGTGAGAGATCATTTGAAGAAGGGAGACATGGTACAAGACTCACAGGAGGCCAGGGCCCAAACTGGGCTGTAGCGCCTTATGGTAAGCAAGTAAGTAATTATTTGAGACTTGACCAGAGAATAATGATCCCAAAACAACTGTGAGGTTAATATAATCGATTTCATTAGCTTGATCGATAAGGCGGTGGACTTGTAGTCTGGAGGTCGGTGGTTCAAGTTCCAAGGTAAGCAAAAATGTAGTAAAGCTATTTTGAGTAATCGAGATATCACGATGGTGATTAGAAGAGAATATAACTAGCTTCTACTGCTAAGGTAAGATTGAAAAGTCCTACTCCAGCAGTCAAACAGGTCTTATGTATTTCATGGGTGAATGATTAACACAAATATGGGTAACTTTTTTAATGAACATCTGTTGAAATAAAGGGACTTCAGTCCTATTTGGGCAGTATAACTAGTGTTCCGTTTCCTACAGTAGTTACTTTAAATTTGGTTGGATAGGGACCCCCCGTATACTCTTATCAGAGTTACGTAATGACAGACACCGGACTGACCCCCTCCACATACCTTAAACTCTCTGACCCGAGATGCAAGCTCGGCGCTCGGCCCAGTCACTTATAACTCCAGAGACCACACATAGCCCATCTCCACGCACGCGTCCATTCCCGGGGACCCCAAGCGACGCTTCTCCATGTGAGTGACCACAGACCAAGAGCCCATCCCAGTAAGATAGTTTTTTTTTCATTTTCTACCTTGCACATTTCCCAAAGAAAAAATTGGAACCATCACCCCCAACAAACCATCACCCCCAACAACTACTATTGCTGTTAGTACTTACTTCTGTATCTTCCTGAAGTACGCCACCACATGTGGATTCTTCTTCAGCATGAGAGGTTTCACATCCATGTTCATTATCTTGTCCAGGCCCGACAGAGTGATGGCGAAGTTTACCTGAGGAGGAACAAGCCATGCAGTGTGAGCAGCTGGGACAGGGAACCTTTTTTTTAAAGCAAGTGTCTACACTGAATTATGTTGAGTTAATTAGGCATAATTAAGCAATAACTGACACGTTATTATTATAAAGAAATTAAAATATTTCAGGGCTATTTATTATATCTATCTATAGCAGATATGATAGGTGACTTGAATGCATGAGATTCTTTTTTATCTTAATATATAAATGTCAAAGTCACTGACTGACTGACTGATCATCGCTCTACAGCCCAAACCGTAATACCTAGCGAGCTGAAATTTGGTAGGTAGCTTTGTCTTATAGTCTAGATGTGCAATAAGACGGGATTTTTCGAAATTCCCACTACAACACCTGCCATTGGCGAAAAAGGATTTTTTGCTTTCACGGCCATGTCTCGGCCCGCAAAGCGGGCGACAGCCCGCTAGTTTGGTATATATTGAAAAATATATTACCGCTATATCTTATCCTTTCATTTGGAATTCTAATTTCTAATTTTTCTAGTATGTACGGGCTTACTATATGATTTGCAAATATGTTTTTGAGAAATTTCATAAATTCTATTTCTCTACGTTCTTTTCGTGTGTTATTGTAACCAGGGGGAGTAATGGTCTCCATGACTTGTCAGACCAAAAGATGTAAACACAACACAGTGGCACTCTTAACAGGATCGGATTTAGAAAGGATTGTGGAAGTAAAATATAATTTCTATCCCAACCACTCAAAATAAGTATTTAAAGAAGTCTGACTGTTTGCTCTAAACGAGAATAAAACAAAGCTTCCAATAGTATTAAAGGAACTAGCTCTGGAACTTGCATATATTGGGTTGGGCCATTAAATAATATAAAAGTTTGTGTTTATCACTTTCGTGATATCACAACTACTCAAACTCTTTTTACAAAATTTACGCTGAATCCGGGACTTGAACCACCGACCTCCAGGTTACAAGTCCGCCGCCTTATCGATCGAGCTAATGAGGTCGGTCCAATAAATAATATACTGTCAAACTTAGATATAAGGGAACTGGATAAAAAAAAAGAACGATTTCGATGTCAAATTTAGCTCTACAAGGGAAAATAACCTTTTTATAAGAGAAACCTGGATATAAGAGAGAAAAAATCGGTCCCTTGAGTTCTCTTATATCCAGGTTCGACTCTAAAGAGAGAAACAAATTGATCATATATTTAAAATACATACAATAGGGGCTATCTACCTTTGGTAAATTGCTAATACACAGCAAATTCCATCAATCCAGAAGACATTAATTTTCTCAATGTTAGAGGTTTTTCTATTTCATTCATTTCTTCTTTCCAATTTAAGTTTCAATTACACTCCATATATATGGTGATGGAGGATAGTAAAAAGAAGAAGATAAGAGAGAGAAAGCCTACCTGAGACATGGACAGCGAGTTCTTGATTCTGTACAGCTCGTTCAGGAGGGCGGCCTCCACCCGCAGGAACTTGGCCTGTTTCGCCCGCCTCGCCCTCACCTGGGCCTGGTGCTCGGGGGTGAGCTGGGCCGCCACCAGGGTGGAGTACTCGGGGGGGATGGGCCTCCCTGGGGGACAAACTCCGGGGTTAAGTGGCAGAGACCGGGGTTAAGTGGCAGAGACCGGGGTTAAGTGGCAGAGAATGCCTAAGGCATTAACTTCGCCCCGGATTACAATACACTGTACATTTAAATTTAATTTTTTTTTTCTATATCTTTTTTTGTAAATATTGTTATTTTTTTTTATCTTTGTTAATAATTGTTGTTTGTATTGTATAAAAAATAAAGTGTAAATAAAAAAATAAGACAAACAAGTAGTTCACTTTTACTCATGTTGTTGCTGTAACCAGCTTGGGAGGACTATAAACAGGGAGTAGACCAGCAGTCTGACTGGGGGACAAACAAGTAGTTCACTTTTACTCATGTTGTTGCTGTCACCAGCTTGGGAGGACTATAAACAGGGAGTAGACCAGCAGTCTGACTGGGGGACAAACAAGTGGTTCACTTTAACTGATGTTGTTGCTGTAACCAGCTTGGGAGGACTATAAACAGGGAGTAGACCAGCAGTCTGACTGGGGGACAAACAAGTAGTTCACTTTTACTCATGTTGTTGCCGTCACCAGCTTGGGAGGACTATAAACAGGGAGTAGACCAGCAGTCTGACTGGGGGACAAACAAGTAGTTCACTTTTACTCATGTTGTTGCCGTCACCAGCTTGGGAGGACTATAAACAGCGAGTAGACCAGCAGTCTGACTGGGGGACAAACAAGTGGTTCACTTTAACTGATGTTGTTGCTGTAACCAGCTTGGGAGGACTATAAACAGGGAGTAGACCAGCAGTCTGACTGGGGGACAAACAAGTAGTTCACTTTTACTCATGTTGTTGCTGTCACCAGCTTGGGGGGACTATAAACAGGGAGTAGACCAGCAGTCTGGCTGGGGGACAAACAAGTAGTTCACTTTTACTGAATATTCAAAAACACTCTAAAAAATAAACTACTGAACCTCGCTCCCTACAGTCTAAATGAATTCCAGAATAGCCTGGAGAATCACAGTCCCAGTATAACATCTAATCATATCTAAGTGTTCCTATTTTATCCAATCTAGTACCAAGTTTTTCTATACCATTTTTATTTTTATTTCACTTTTTATTTTTTATATTTTTTTATCCACTAGTCCTGAAAATGTATCAGTTACCTTTACCTTTATCTACCACCTGATTTTATCAATGTAATTTTTATATCTTTTAACTCTTCCTTGATATATCATGTACCTTGTACCTAGCACACATACAAAAATGTATAATAAATGCTAAAATATATATTTAAAAAAATACTGATGTTGTTAACTTACCTTTATTAAAAAAAAAAAAAAAATACTGATGTTGTTGCTGTAACCAGCTTGGGGGGGACTATAAACAGGGAGTAGACCAGCAGTCTGGCTGGGGGACTATAAACAGGGAGTAGACAGCAGTCTGGCGGGGGGGACTATAAACAGGGAGTAGACCAACAGTCTGGCTGGGGGACTATAAACAGGTAGTAGACCAGCAGTCTGGCTGGGGGACTATAAACAGGGAGTAGACCAGCAGTCTGGCGGGGGGACTATAAACAGGGAGTAGACCAGTAGTCTGGCTGGGGGACTATAAACAGGGAGTAGACCAGCAGTCTGGCGGGGGGGACTATAAACAGGGAGTAGACCAGTAGTCTGGCTGGGGGACTATAAACAGGGAGTAGACCAGCAGTCTGGCGGGGGGGACTATAAACAGGGAGTAAACCAGCAGTCTGGCTGGGGGACTGATGAGTCCCAAATGGGTACTCATGAAACTTCACTTCAGTGCCAAGCTGAAAAATGACAGTCCGTGCCCACCGTGCCATGACATTTTTTTTTTCTCTGATCGATCTGAAACTTTCAGACTGTGTTTGTAGAGCATCTTAGATGAATGTTACCTATAAATAAGACCTGAATTGTGTGAGACCCCATATGGGTACTCATGGCCTGCTGGAACAGTTTTTTTTATGAAAAAAACATCTTCTGAGAAACCAAATGGGGTCTCACTTTGAGTGTTTTCAGGCTGGATTGAGATTCCACATGGGTACTCATGGCACTGAAGTGAAGTTCTCAAAAAACAGTCTGGCACTCAAATTGTTAATACTCTCTCATATAGTTCCCTAATACTCGATGGACTAGAATAAACTCTCACCCTTCTCCAAGGTTTTCTTTAATATTCTTTCATATAGTTCCCTAAAACTCGATGTACTAGAATAAACTCTCACCCTTCTCCAAGGTTTTCTTTAATATTCTTTCATATAGTTCCCTAAAACTCGATGTACTAGAATAAACTCTCACCCTTCTCCAAGGTTTTCTTTAATATTCTTTCATATAGTTCCCTAATACTCGATGGACTAGAGTAAACTCTCACCTTTCTCCAAGGTTTTCTTTAATATTCTTTCATATAGTTCCCTAAAACTCGATGTACTAGAAGAAACTCTCACTCTTCTCCAAAGTTTTCTTTAATATTCTTTCATATAGTTCCCTAAAACTCGATGGACTAGAGCAAACTCTCACCCTTCTCCAAGGTTTTCTTCAGCTGCTCCAGTTCCTCCACTCGGGCCGTGATGGTGCTCAGATCCGAAGCCGTGTGAGAGGCGTAGGGGCCCACCTGGAGGGCCGCGCTGCCCACGGCTGTCTTGGGCCGCACGTGGAACTCGACTATCTGGCCGGAGGGCAGGTGGGCCGCCACAGTGTTGGAGATGAACTGGTTGCAGGCCACTGCGGCCTCGCAGCGCGTGTAGGCGCGGAAGTTGCTGTCGTACACGTCCAGGTCTCGGAGGATATAGTCCTGAGGGGGGAGATAATAATAATAATAATATCGCCTTATTTATACTGCCCGATTAAGACTACTAAAGTCACATATTCCAGCAGTAAGCCCAAATGGGAGGATAACATGTCATGTCCCGGCTGGGTTTCGAACCCGCGACCTCTGGAAACTCTGGATTCATAGAATGTCACCTTTACCACTGAGCTACCGGGACAGACTAAATCATGTGTCAGCTTTTACAAACAATATCTCTTTATTAATACTACCCTACTGGGACTAATGACTGAATGAGTCCCATTGTTCCAGCAGTAAGCTCAAGACGTATTATTATGTGTTCAAAATACCAAACGGGAGAATCCAGGACGTTAAATCAAATAGAATCGTTGGCGTTAGGAATGGAACCGTAAAAATGTGACAAAACCAACCAACTGGTTGAGGTTGAACAACGTCGACCCTGTTTAAGCGGGATAAGACAGAGTAAAAGAAGAACGTGTAGAAATAGTGAGTACGTACCCGCATGATATTCATAGGTCTCTCCGCCAAGAAGACGACCCCGGTCAAATCATTCTCGTTGCTGGGGTCGTAGGTTTGACCCCCGGCGGGGTCAGAGTTTTCGTCTGTCTTTGGGCCCCGACGAGCTCTCTTTCTGCCCACAACTCTCTTTCGACCCCCAGCCCCTAGGAATAAGAAAATCAATGTAAGCTGACAATAATAGGGGTTAAGTGGCAGATAATGCCGGAAGTAGTAATAATTTTAATAGTAAGTAGTAAATATTTTTACCATTATTTTTCTTTGAAAATGTGTACCTTTTTTACTGTATCATACACTACAATTAATAGCCCTAATAGACTAAAGAGTCCCTATATTCCAGCATTCTTTTTGTCATTATTATGTAATCAAAGTCTCAAATAAATTGGAACAAAGTCATGCATTGGTTGGGATTCTAATCAGCGCGACAATGGATAAGTATCTGTGACTACATCATGGACACATCATTATTATTGAGAGGTATGAGTGAAGGAGTATTTTACACTAGGGAAATCATAAATTAATAAATCATGTGTCAGCCTTTACAAAACAATATCTCCTTATTTATACTACCATACTGGGACTAATGACTTAATGAGTCCCATTATTCCAGCAGTAAGCCCAAGACGTATTATTATGTGTTCAAAATACCAAACGGGAGGATAACTTATCATGTGCTGACTAGGTTTCAAATTCACAAGTCTCTGGATTACCAGACCGACCGCGACGCTTTGAACACTAGCTACTCGGACTGACTTTTTAGGTTTTAGACTATTATTATTTTAATTATCCTCAAAAGATTTAACGCCAGCCTCCGTGGCGTAGCGGTTGTGACTACTGCCCGTAGTCCAGAGATCCTGAGTTCGATTCCCGGTTGGAGCAGACTTTTCGCACAGAAACTTCTGTTCCCTCCGAACATATGAGGCTGGCAAATTCCGGCCCTACCCAGGCTGGGTAAGGTTAATGTGGGTAGCTGGTACGATTCCCAGCGAATGGAGGGTAAAACCCCCGTCCTGCTTACCTCAAGTCAGGACGTTAAAACCAAATGGAATCAATGGACATGAAAGGAGCCTAGACATTGGATCTGGGCGTCCATATAATCCTCTCACCACCGTGATTTAGGTATCAATACCCATCTCACGGACTCGGAATTATTATTATTATTATTATTATACTGCCGGCTGAGTCTACCTTTCCTCTTCTTCCCTCTGGATTGAGAGCGGGATCTGGTTCTTCTACTCATTTCAAAATCATCATCATCGTCATCATTGTCCCCCTCCTCCTCATCCGCTGTGTCATCTGGGATGCTGTCATCATCTTCTTGGCTCGAGTATTCTGCAATACATTAAATGAGGCAGATAATTATGATTATCTGTACAAAATTAAGTACAAAACAAGATAAATTCAGTTTGGGAGCATTGCCATCTCCTACTTACTTTTTATGTTACGTATGTAAGTGAAAAATATAATTAAAATCACAATACATGGGCAAAATTTATGATTACAGAATATGGGTTTAAACATTGAAATTGTTAAATAATAATACATCTTTTTCATCTTCTTTACACCGACAAAAAAAATTGGCATTCCAGAAAGTAGATATAAAAAAAGCAAACAACATGTTTGTATTTTCACAGTTCTAGTGAACTGATTAATTATTCTTTCTTTCACCCTATTATATTTCACATAATTTAACAAAAAATGAAACAATAAAAATAGAACTGAAAAAAAAGAAATAGTCATGAGAGCGTTAAAACACCCCCACAGAATTTTGTGTGAAATATGGAATTTCAAGTTTAGTAAAATAAAAAAAGAAAATTCAAGTGTTGAAGTGAGACTATTCTGCTTTGGATTTATCCATGGTTAACATGGCCATCCATGTTCTACTGGTATTTGGTATATCTTAGGCTGAGTGAGGTTGATTTTGGTAGCTGGGTAGTATAGCCAGTAGGTTGACAAAAAAATGTTGTAAAATAACCCTGTCATTGAGCTTGAAAGTGACATGAAAAGTTGAGAAACAACAAACCTGTCTGGGGTCTATTTTGTTCATCTCTATTAGCTGTTTCTTCTCTTTCAACACTTTGAATAGCTCTCCGCTTTCTACTATCAATCACTTTCTTCTGTTCTCTTTCCAAGAGAATATTGACAGGTGCCTCAAATTCTACTACCTCATTAGAGTAGTCTATATCGTAGTCATCAGTGCTCCCATCATCCTCTTCAGCTTTGTTGAATGCATCCTGAAACCAAGGACAGATTTTTTTTGTTGTTTATTTGTCTTATTAATTTACTATGTCACAACTGTATTGGGTAGGCTGAGCAATACAGAACTCCAAATATCACCAATTTAAAAAAATCCATATTATTTCTCGTAATACCACCACTGGTTGCTGTCCATACTAATAGCTTCTCATTTTTCCTCACGAGTATGACTGGACTCTGGACATCCAAGTGTAGATAAAAAAGAAAATATACTGCTGGGGATTGAACCCAGGTTAACATGTGTGCAAGCCAGGTTAACCTGGCTAACATTATTGTTCAGGGTATGTTTTCAGTCTTTTTGAGAATTGAACATTACAACACAATACTCTGTTTATCCTGCAAGAATGAGACTAAAGAGTCCCTTTACTCTCTCAATCTAAACAAGGTCTCATTTATTGGTTTAAACAATACAATTCAATACTTTGTTTATCTGTTAATGAAAATTTCTGATACAAACTATTTTCAGCATATGCCTGGCTCATAGTATTATTCCAAATCATTAAATTAATTCAGAACCAACTAGCATGAAACTACCTACTTTGAACCAGTTAAAATCCCTAGGAAATTAGCCTGCTAGCTAGACAGGTTAGGGTTTGCTGTTCTACTCCTGTCTCATGTTTCCCAGTTAGAAATTATATTTTATGTAGGTACACTTTTACTCTGAGGTTAGGTGTTAGAAATTTATTTGAGCATTAACTTTGTCTGTTGGTTACCTTCCATTAAAAGTGTTATTACTATTAATACTTCCTCCAAAAGATATTCCTTACCTCAAATGGTCTTTTCATGGACTTTGAGGAGTTACACACATCACGAAACCTTTCTTTGTTTTCTTCAAAATCAAATATGTCCACAAATTGGCATTCACCTGTAAGAGAAAAAAAAAATGTTGTTGGTTGTAATTTGTATCAGCATGATAAATGTTATGGTATTAGGTATGACTTCTGGAGGACACCCTAGACTGAAATTATTCAGTCTGGATCAAGGATCAAAGGAAAGAACATGGTACATCCAGACAGACATACATACATAAATGCTTTAAAAAAGTTCTGTTATTTTAGACATAGATTAATTTAGGGAATGTAAAATCAAGTCTATACAATTTCTTATATCTTTGTTATAAGAGATATTTATATCCTTGTTATAAGATAGTCAAATCAGGATGAATCAGTTCAATCAGACAAAAAATGTTTTTCTGATTGAAATTTTGAAGAGAATCAGCTAAATATTTTGAGTGGAAGTCGTACCTGTCCTTTAGTAATACCTATCTATTTATTTGTAATACCCTAGCAGAACTAGGTACGAGTCACAAGACCCTCACAGAAATCAAACTTCAAGTTCTCAAGGATTCCATTCAAATTCTAAACTTACACCTCTATAAAAAAAAAATTGAATTCAATATGTATTGAAGAAGAACATCTTACCAATTTGTTCAGTTCCGTAGAAAAATACAATACAAGTTGAAAGAATGGACTTCTTCTTCACCTCAAATTTTTGAGGCATAATTTTTGCTGGCCAGGGTGGATAACTTTTCATTCGGGCAAAAACTTTTTCATACACAGCAAATTCTGACTTTTCCGAGACACCATACTTGGTTGAAGGTTTGTATCTTGTGAACATTGTGGAAACTGGAAAAAGAAAAATGCAGTACTTATGAAGTAATAAATATTATTACACTCAGATTAAAGTATTAAAATACTTTTAAATAAACTGGGGGGGGGGGGGGAATGTGATACTGCAAAACTTTCCTTTTTATGATTAAATTTTAAATTGATTAGCCTAAAACCTGTCTAGTGCAAATCCATGAATGATGAGATCCCTGATTAAATAAAAAAATCTATCCATGTATAATGTTGTTTTTCTTTAACTAGAATAATTTCTATTATTGTTATACTAACTTCCACTATTATTTCCTTTTCTTGTTTTTTATTATCTTCACTCTCTAATAAATTGTTGTTAATTTATTACATTGTATTTATACTCAAATAAATAAAGAGGTGCTTTGTTAAACTGTTGGCATAATGGGACTACCTGTCTTGCGCTGACGGTCTAAATAAAGCACTACTTATACTTATACCATTGAGGATTCTAATTCAAGAAATAGGTAGGTACCAAAAATTTCAATTCTCACAATATGATTTTGAGTTTAAGGAAAGTGATTGATTGCAATTACCAATATTTCTATGATAGCTACCCTTCAAGACTATGGACCTGCTTGACTATAAAGTAAGAGCTTAGTAAGGGCACTCAGGCTGGTTAGAGATGTGCCTGCTAGGTCCCAGCCCATGTAGAGTTAAGGTTACATGCCAAATTTCCACAAATTAATCATAGAATAGAATAGAATATACCTTGTTTATACTGCCGAGGTAAGACTGAAAAGTCCCTTTACTCCAGCAATCAAACAGGTCTTATATATTTTATAGGATAAATATTTTACAATTTAATATATAAAAAAACCATGTTTATTTTTAAAAAAAGCTGAAAAAGTAAAAAATGAAAAAAAAAATAAATAAATTAAATTACAATGAAAGAAAAAAAAATATTGTATTACACACACATGCACGCACAAACACAAATGCACACACACACACACACACACACACACACACATGCACGCACCACACCACACTACACCAGACAACACCCTATGAGGGATAAGGAAAAGAAGGGGGACAAGGACAGCAGGAAAGAAGACTTTAGGCTATTGTGAAAAAGCCTTGACTGACTGCTTCAATAAGAGAGATTTTAAATGAATAGAAGGATAGAGAGTTTAAAATTGAAAAGGGTAAGGCATTCCAGAGATCTATAGATGTGATAAAATCATAGAGCTCCAGAATGATCAAAAGACCTTAAATCTACATGAGCTGGGACTGTAATAGGTACATCTCATTGTAGACTTACCCAGCCATTATTGATTATGACCATTCTGTTCTAATCTGGCCTTAGGTCCAAGGACCATGTGGAGCACCCAAGTGACCCAAGTTTTACTATCAACACCTTACCTTTACTTCCTTCTCTTGTGGAATGGAACACTATCACCTGTATGAATCCACCTACAACGTTTCTACCTACAAGATTTTTTTAGGGTTTTTTTGTTTCACTTCCTACTTACAATATTTAGGGTTTTTAGTTTCAAATTTATATCGGCCATGCCCGAGGCAAACTATTCGTTGTACACACATAGGGTCTTTTTTATTGTACTTAACACATACTGGGACAGTTAATGTGGCAATTTCAGCAAAGTTGTAGGCGCCATTTTTGAGATATAGCCGGTTGAATAGAAAAAAGTTAAGAAAAAATAGTCTAATTATACTTAAAGGCACTGCCCGAGACAAACTCTTCGTTGTACACACATAGGGTCTTTTTTAGTGTTATAATCATATACCTAGGTATATCATATGCTAATTTCAACAAAGTTGTAGGTGTCATTTTCGTGATATAGCCGTTTGAATATAAAAAGTTCAAAAAAATTATTCTAATTATACATGAAGGCACTGCCCGAGACAAACTCTTCGTTGTACACACATAGGATCTTTTTGAATGTACTAGACACATACCAAGCCATCTAATATGGTAATTTCAACAAAGTTGTAGGTGTCATTTTTGAGATATTGCTTGTTGAATTCCTACCTACAATAATTAGTGTTTTTTAGATTCGAAATGTTATCGCCACTGCCCGAGGCAAAATGTCCAGTGTACACATATAGGGTCTTTTTTATTGTACTTAACACATACTGAGACACATAATGTGGCAATTTAAGCAGATTTATAGGTGTCATTTTTGAGATATAGCCGGTTGAATATAAAAAAATCAGAAAAATTACTCTAATTAAACTTAAAGACACTGCCCCAGACAAACTCTTCGTTGTACACACATAGGGTCTTTTAATGTTATAATCATAATATACCTAGGTATATTAAATGCTAATTTCAAAAAAGTTGTAGGTGTCATTTTCGAGATATAGCGGTTTGAACATAAAAATTCAAAAATTTTATTCTAATTATACATAAAGGCACTGCCCGAGACAAACTCTTCGTTGTACACACATAGGGTCTTTTTTAATGTACTAGACACATACCAAGCTATCTAATATGGTAATTTCAACAAAGTTGTAGGTGTCATTTTTGAGATATTGCTTGTTGAATTCCTACCTACAATAATTAGTCTTTTTAGATTCGAAATGTTATCGGCACTGCCCGAGGCAAAATGTCCAGTGTACACATATAGGGTCTTTTTTATTGTACTTAACACATACTGAGACACATAATGTGGCAATTTAAGCAGATTTATAGGTGTCTTTTTTGAGATATAGCCGGTTGAATATAAAAAAAAATCAGAAAAATTACTCTAATTATATTTAAAGGCACTGCCCGAGACAAACTCTTCGTTGTACACACATAGGGTCTTTTTTAATGTTATAAGCATATACCTAGGTATATCATATGTTAATTTCAACAAAGTTGTAGGTGTCATTTTCGTGATATAGCCGTTTGAATATAAAAAGTTCAAAAAAATTATTCTAATTATACATAAAGGCACTGCCCGAGACAAACTCTTCGTTGTACACACATAGGGTCTTTTTGAATGTACTAGACACATACCAAGCCATCTAATATGGTAATTTCAACAAAGTTGTAGGTGTCATTTTTGAGATATTACTTGTTGAATTCCTACCTACAATATTTAGTGTTTTTAGATTCGAAATGTTATCGGCACTGCCCAAGGCAAAATGTCCAGTGTACACATATAGGGTCTTTTTTATTGTACTTAACACATACTGAGACACATAATGTGGCAATTTAAGCAGATTTGTAGGTGTCATTTTTGAGATATAGCCGGTTGAATAAAAAAAAGTTCAGAAAAATTACTCTAATTTTACTTAAAGGCACTGCCCGAGACAAATTCTTCGTTGTACACAAATAGGGTCTTTTCCAATGTTATAAGCATATACCTAGGTATATTATATGCTAATTTCAACAAAGTTGTAGGCGTCATTTTTGAGATATAGCCGGTTGAATAGAAAAAAGTTTAGAAAAAATACTCTAATTATACTTAAAGGCACTGCCCAAGACAAACTCTTTGTTGTACACACATAGGGTCTTTTTTAATGTTATAAGCATATACCTAGGTATATCATATGCTAATTTCAACAAAGTTGTAGGTGTCATTTTCGTGATATAGCCGTTTGAATATAAAAAGTTCAAAAAAATTATTCTAATTATACATAAAGGCACTGCCCGAGACAAACTCTTCGTTGTACACACATAGGGTCTTTTTGAATGTACTAGACACATACCAAGCCATCTAATATGGTAATTTCAACAAAGTTGTAGGTGTCATTTTTGAGATATTACTTGTTGAATTCCTACCTACAATATTTAGTGTTTTTAGATTCGAAATGTTATCGGCACTGCCCAAGGCAAAATGTCCAGTGTACACATATAGTGTCTTTTTTATTGTACTTAACACATACTGAGACACATAATGTGGCAATTTAAGCAGATTTGTAGGTGTCATTTTTGAGATATAGCCGGTTGAATAAAAAAAAGTTCAGAAAAATTACTCTAATTTTACTTAAAGGCACTGCCCGAGACAAATTCTTCGTTGTACACACATAGGGTCTTTTCCAATGTTATAAGCATATACCTAGGTATATTATATGCTAATTTCAACAAAGTTGTAGGCGTCATTTTTGAGATATAGCCGGTTGAATAGAAAAAAGTTTAGAAAAAATACTCTAATTATACTTAAAGGCACTGCCCGAGACAAACTCTTCGTTGTACACACATAGGGTCTTTTTTAATGTTATAAGCATATACCTAGGTATATCATATGCTAATTTCAACAAAGTTGTAGGTGTCATTTTCGTGATATAGCCGTTTGAATATAAAAAGTTCAAAAAAAATTATTCTAATTATACATAAAGGCACTGCCCGAGACAAACTCTTCGTTGTACACACATAGGGTCTTTTTGAATGTACTAGACACATACCAAGCCATCTAATATGGTAATTTCAACAAAGTTGTAGGTGTCATTTTGAGATATTACTTGTTGAATTCCTACCTACAATATTTAGTGTTTTTAGATTCGAAATGTTATCGGCACTGCCCAAGGCAAAATGTCCAGTGTACACATATAGGGTCTTTTTTATTGTACTTAACACATACTGAGACACATAATGTGGCAATTTAAGCAGATTTGTAGGTGTCATTTTTGAGATATAGCCGGTTGAATAAAAAAAAGTTCAGAAAAATTACTCTAATTTTACTTAAAGGCACTGCCCGAGACAAATTCTTCGTTGTACACACATAGGGTCTTTTCCAATGTTATAAGCATATACCTAGGTATATTATATGCTAATTTCAACAAAGTTGTAGGCGTCATTTTTGAGATATAGCCGGTTGAATAGAAAAAAGTTTAGAAAAAATACTCTAATTATACTTAAAGGCACTGCCCAAAAGACAAACTCTTTGTTGTACACACATAGGGTCTTTTTTAATGTTATAAGCATATACCTAGGTATATCATATGCTAATTTCAACAAAGTTGTAGGTGTCATTTTCGTGATATAGCCGTTTGAATATAAAAAGTTCAAAAAAATTATTCTAATTATACATAAAGGCACTGCCCGAGACAAACTCTTCGTTGTACACACATAGGGTCTTTTTGAATGTACTAGACACATACCAAGCCATCTAATATGGTAATTTCAACAAAGTTGTAGGTGTCATTTTTGAGATATTACTTGTTGAATTCCTACCTACAATATTTAGTGTTTTTAGATTCGAAATGTTATCGGCACTGCCCAAGGCAAAATGTCCAGTGTACACATATAGGGTCTTTTTTATTGTACTTAACACATACTGAGACACATAATGTGGCAATTTAAGCAGATTTGTAGGTGTCATTTTTGAGATATAGCCGGTTGAATAAAAAAAAGTTCAGAAAAATTACTCTAATTTTACTTAAAGGCACTGCCCGAGACAAATTCTTCGTTGTACACAAATAGGGTCTTTTCCAATGTTATAAGCATATACCTAGGTATATTATATGCTAATTTCAACAAAGTTGTAGGCGTCATTTTTGAGATATAGCCGGTTGAATAGAAAAAAGTTTAGAAAAAATACTCTAATTATATTTAAAGGCACTGCCCAAGACAAACTCTTTGTTGTACACACATAGGGTCTTTTTTAATGTTATAAGCATATACCTAGGTATATCATATGCTAATTTCAACAAAGTTGTAGGTGTCATTTTCGTGATATAGCCGTTTGAATATAAAAAGTTCAAAAAAAATATTCTAATTATACATAAAGGCACTGCCCGAGACAAACTCTTCGTTGTACACACATAGGGTCTTTTTGAATGTACTAGACACATACCAAGCCATCTAATATGGTAATTTCAACAAAGTTGTAGGTGTCATTTTTGAGATATTACTTGTTGAATTCCTACCTACAATATTTAGTGTTTTTAGATTCGAAATGTTATCGGCACTGCCCAAGGCAAAATGTCCAGTGTACACATATAGGGTCTTTTTTATTGTACTTAACACATACTGAGACACATAATGTGGCAATTTAAGCAGATTTGTAGGTGTCATTTTTGAGATATAGCCGGTTGAATAAAAAAAAGTTCAGAAAAATTACTCTAATTTTACTTAAAGGCACTGCCCGAGACAAATTCTTCGTTGTACACACATAGGGTCTTTTCCAATGTTATAAGCATATACCTAGGTATATTATATGCTAATTTCAACAAAGTTGTAGGCGTCATTTTTGAGATATAGCCGGTTGAATAGAAAAAAGTTTAGAAAAAATACTCTAATTATTTTTAAAGGCACTGCCCGAGACAAACTCTTCGTTGTACACACATAGGGTCTTTTTTAATGTTATAAGCATATACCTAGGTATATCATATGCTAATTTCAACAAAGTTGTAGGTGTCATTTTCGTGATATAGCCGTTTGAATATAAAAAGTTCAAAAAAATTATTCTAATTATACATAAAGGCACTGCCCGAGACAAACTCTTCGTTGTACACACATAGGGTCTTTTTGAATGTACTAGACACATACCAAGCCATCTAATATGGTAATTTCAACAAAGTTGTAGGTGTCATTTTTGAGATATTACTTGTTGAATTCCTACCTACAATATTTAGTGTTTTTAGATTCGAAATGTTATCGGCACTGCCCAAGGCAAAATGTCCAGTGTACACATATAGGGTCTTTTTTATTGTACTTAACACATACTGAGACACATAATGTGGCAATTTAAGCAGATTTGTAGGTGTCATTTTGAGATATAGCCGGTTGAATATAAAAAAATCAGAAAAATTACTCTAATTAAACTTAAAGACACTGCCCCAGACAAACTCTTCGTTGTACACACATAGGGTCTTTTAATGTTATAATCATAATATACCTAGGTATATTAAATGCTAATTTCAAAAAAGTTGTAGGTGTCATTTTCGAGATATAGCGGTTTGAACATAAAAATTCAAAAATTTTATTCTAATTATACATAAAGGCACTGCCCGAGACAAACTCTTCGTTGTACACACATCGGGTCTTTTTTAATGTACTAGACACATACCAAGCTATCTAATATGGTAATTTCAACAAAGTTGTAGGTGTCATTTTTGAGATATTGCTTGTTGAATTCCTACCTACAATAATTAGTGTTTTTAGATTCGAAATGTTATCGGCACTGCCCGAGGCAAAATGTCCAGTGTACACATATAGGTCTTTTTTATTGTATAACCATTAGGTAACATTAATGCTAATTTAACAAATTGTAGGTGTCTTTTCTGAGATATAGCGGTTGATTAAAAAAAAATCAGAAAAATTATCTAATTATAATTAAAGGCACTGCCCGAGACAAACTCTTCGTTGTACACACATAGGGTCTTTTTTAATGTTATAGACATATACCAAGGTTATCATATGTAATTTCAACAAAGTTGTAGGTGTCATTTTGTAGATATGCTTGTTGAATATCCTACTACAATAAATAAGTTTTTTAGATTCGAATGATACGGCACTGCCCGAGCAAAATGTCAGTGTAACACATAGGGTCTTTTTTATTGTACTTAACACATACCAGAACCATCTAATATGGCAATTTAAGCAAATTTATAGGTGTCTTTTTGAGATATACTGTTGAATCTAAAAAAATCAGAAAATTTCTAATTATATTTAAGGCACTGCCCGAGACAAAATTTCGTGTACACACATAGGGTCTTTTTAATGTATTAAGCATATACTAGGGATACATATGTGAATTTCAACAAAGTTGTAGGTGTCATTTTCGGATATAGCCGTTTGAATATAAAAAAGTTCAAAAAAATATCTAATTATACATAAAGGCACTGCCCGAGACAAACTCTTCGTTGTACACAAATAGGGTCTTTTTGAATGACAATACACCATTACAAGTCATTTAATATAGTATTCAACAAGTTGTGGTGTCATTTTTGAGATATACTTGTTGAATTCCTACCTACAATATTTAGTGTTTTTAGATTCGAAAGTTTACGGCATGCCAAGGCAAAATGTCCAGTTACCTATAGTCATTTTATGAAACATAATGGAATAAATTGAAGTTCATTTGAGTTGCGTTTGAGAATAAAGGTTGAAAAATAAAATTATAAAGACTCCTATTACAAACCTGCCAACAATTTCTTTCCAATGGGTTTTACCAATTATAAATATACCTAGTTAATATATGTAAGTCATAAAGATTTAGCGCTTTTTGAATAAACGTTGAAAGAAAAAAATTTTGAAAAAAACTCTAATATTTTTAAAGACTCTCGTGCAAACTCTGTGTCCTTTTTTTTTAAGTATAAGATATACATAGTATATTCAACATAAGTTCACAATTTAGTGTCATTTCGTTTGAATTAAATAAAAAATTCAATAAATTAAGCATTAACTAAAGGCACTCCCGAGACAAACCTTGGTCTTAATGTTTGAATACTAACACATAAAGCATCAAAATGGTATTTCATTTTTGTAGTCTTTTGAATTTTACTGAATTCCTACTTTAATTAATGTTTGATTCGAATGAATGGCCTGTCAAGCAAATTAGGGTCATTAGTTTTTTTATACTTAACACAATATGGCACATAAGGCAATTTAGGATTTGAGATGCGTTTTGAGATATATGAAAAAAAAAAAATTCAAAAAATTAACAATAACTAAAGAAACTCCTCCTGACAAACCTCGTTTTTAAAATAGTCTTTAAGTTATAATATAATTACTAGAAAATTAATGCAATTTCAAAAAATGTATGCTTTGTATACGTTTAAATAAAAATTCAAATTTATCATAACATAGGCACTGCCGACAACTCTTCGTTGTACACACATCGGGTCTTTTTTAATGTACTAGACACATACCAAGCTATCTAATATGGTAATTTCAACAAAGTTGTAGGTGTCATTTTTGGATATTGCTTGTTGAATTCCTACCTACAATAATTAGTGTTTTTAGATTCGAAATGTTATCGCACTGCCCGAGGCAAAATGTCCAGTGTACACATATAGGGCTTTTTTTTATTAAACTATAACACTAGAGCAATTAATGCGAATTTAAGCATTTTATAGGGTTATTTTTGAATATACCGTTAAATAAAAAAAAAATCATAAAAATACTCCAATTATATTTAAAGCACTGCCACAAACTCTTCGTTTTACACAATAGGGTTTTTTATTATGATTTAACTAACTAGTATTCATTTCTGATTTCAACAAAGTTGTAGGGTCTTTTGATATAGCCGTTTGAAAAAAAAGTTCAAAAAAAATAGCATTATACTAAACACTGCGTGACAACTTTCGTTGTACACACATAGGGCTTTTTGAATGTACTAACAATCCAAGCCATCTAATATGGTAATTTCAACAAGTTGTAGTTCATTTTTGTATAATATTGTGAATTTTATTACAATTTTATGTTTTGATTCGAAATGTTATCGCACTGCCCAAGGCAATTTCCAGTGTAACACATATAGGGTCTTTTTTATTGTACTTAACAATTACATGAGACACATAATTGGCAATTTAAAGAATTTGTAGGTGACATTTTAATTAAGCTTGAATAAAAAAGTTCAGAAAATTACTTCAATTTTACTTAAAGGCATTGCCGAAAATTCTTCTTGTAACACATAGGTTTTTCCAATTTATAAGCATATACCTAGTATATTATATGCTAATTTCAACAAAGTTGTAGGTCATTTTGAGATATAGCGTTAACTAGAAAAATTTAGTAAAAAATACCAATGTCTTTTTAAGGTATGCCAAACAAACTCTTTGTTGTACACACATAGGTTTTTTAATGTTATAGCATATACCTAGTTTCATATCAATTTCAACAAAGTTGTAGGTGTCAATTTTCGCGATAAGCCTTTTGAATATAAAAAGTTCAAAAAAAATATTCTAATTAACATAAAGCCTGCCAGCAACTCACGTTGTACACATGGTCTTTTTGAAATGTACTGAACATTACCAACCATCTAATATGTGAATTTCAAAAAGTTGTAGGGCATTTTTGAATATTACTTGTGAATTCCTACCTACACATATTAGTGTTTTTAGATTCAAATGACGGCACTGCCCAAGGCAAAATGTCAGTCAATTAGGGTTTTTTTATTGTACTTAAAATACTGAAAATAATTGGCAATTTATAAGCAATTGAGGTCATTTTGTTGACACGTTATAAAAAATCAAATACTCTAATTACTAAGACGCAGACATTTCTTAACACATAGTCTTTAAGTTCATATACTGGAATTGATTAAATTGCATTAGATTAGCGTGAAAAAAAATTAAATATCAATTTACTAAGCACTGCGACAATCTGTCACATGGTCTTTAGTTAAATACCAGCTATATTACAGTTAGTCATTGGTACTGTATCAAAAAAAATATTAATAAGCACGCGACAATTCGTGTACCATAGGGTCTTTTTCAATGTACTAACATATACCTAGACATCTAATATGGCTAATTTCAACAAAGTTGTAGGTGTCATTTTTGAGATATAGCCGTTGAATAAAAAAAGTTTAGAAAAATTACTCTAATTAATTTAAAGGCACTGCCCAAGACAAAACTCTTCGTTGTACACACATAGGGTCTTTTATAATTGTATAAACATACCTAGGATATCATAATGTGCAATTTCAACAAAGTTGTAGGTGTCATTTTTGGATATAGCCGTTGAATAAAAAAAGTTCAAAAAAATATCTAATTATTACATAAAGGCACTGCCCGAGACAAACTCTCGTTGTACACACATAGGGTCTTTTTGAATGTACTAGACACATACCAAGCCATCTAATATGGTAATTTCAACAAAGTTGTAGGTGTCATTTTTGAGATATTACTTGTTGAATTCCTACCTACAAATATTAAATGTTTTTAGATTCGAAATGTTATCGGCACTGCCCAAGGCAAAATGTCCAGTGTACACATATAGGGTCTTTTTTATTGTACTTAACACATACTGAGACACATAATGTGGCAATTTAAGCAGATTTGTAGGTGTCATTTTTGAGATATAGCCGGTTGAATAAAAAAAAGTTCAGAAAAATTACTCTAATTATATTTAAAGGCACTGCCCGAGACAAACTCTTCGTTGTACACACAGAGGGTCTTTTTTAATGTTATAATCATATACCTAGGTATATTATATGATAATTTTAACAAAGTTGTAGGTGTCATTTTCGAGATATAGCCGTTTGAACATAAAAGTTAAGAAAAAATATTCTAATTCTACATAAAAGCACTGCCCGAGACAAACTCTTCGTTGTACACACATAGGGTCTTTTTTAATGTTATAAACATATACCTAGGTATATTAAATGCTAATACACACATAGGGTCTTTTTTAATGTTATAAACATATACCTAGGTATATTAAATGCTAACTGAGGCCTGAGCTAGAGAGCTGACTACAGGAGCGCGACCCTGTAGTAGTACACTACTACAGGGTGGCGCTCAGGTAATGAAAAAATCACATTAAAAATATATCTTCATTTTTTTAAGGCATTTTATGTACTTCTGTTTTCGGATTATTTGTATAACTTCTTGAGGAACTGAATAGAGCTAAAACAAAACATAGATCATTAGACCATTCTCAAAAGAACCAGGTCAAAATATTTACCTCTACCTAAATCAATATTTCACACAAAGAGTGCAAATCTGATGGTACTTTATTGCTCTCAGACACCCAGAAAGTCAATTATTTGTGTTGATAAGTAAAGTCCCATTATTCGCCAGTCTAGTTGGTCGAGAATGTGAGAGCACTTAACTTTGGAGCCCTGCGACCTAGTTCGATTCCTGCCCGAGTCCGTTTTCTGGAAAGTAAAAATCCGTTCCAGGAACGGCTTGAATTCTTCTTTCACATCTTTCTTTTCTTCTTAATTTCTTTCGTTCGATTTCAACAAAACTGATCCTCTCTAATATAGAAGTCTACATGCAAATGTTCAAGTCTCAACTTCATACCGATCTTGAGATATTCTGTTTACAAACATACACTCTGACCAATAGGCTCTAAAGGACCCTAAAACGTGTTTGGCTCTGAAAACTGAACATCGAAAATTTTGGATAATTTTCCTTCTCTCTCTAAGAGAAGGAAAGTGAAAACTAACTCTTCAGAATGAAAAGATTTTTGAGCTATTTCATTTTTGTAAGACAAGGGAAATAAGAACCTGAAGATCTTGTTTTTTCCCCACATAAAATTTAAAACGGAAAAGTAGAATTTAATGATAGTTACGATAGTTATTAGTCACCCTGTACACAAATAAAAACATACCTCACAAAAAACATACTGTGTAAGTAAAATACTTAATGGTGCCAAGAAATTTATTGATCTTGACTGCTTGGTTATTTTTTTCTTCTGATTCTTGGTTTTGATCTGTTTTCTTTACTGTAGTTTATTTCATTATGTTCAATATATTATGTAAAAAAAAGGGTTGGGTGGAAGAGATTGCCTAAGGCAATAACCCCGCCCTTTAGTTAGGACATATATTATGTATATATTTATTTTTTTTTTCTTTATTTTTTTTATTCTATTATATTGTATTTTAATTTGTAATTATTTGTATTGTATATAATAATATATGTACTATCAATAAAGTGTAAATAAATAAATAAAATGTACGATGAGACATTCATTGCAAGGCAGTGTCGCGTCAATGCCACGTTGAATACACCAAGTTCTCCTTTTGTCACTGAAGTAAAGCAACGTCTAACAAGGTTAGGACTTGGATAGGTGACCATTCAAATTTAATCCCTCGTGACGCTGGTTATTCCCAGCACGACTCAGTCTAAGTTTAGTGAGGTTAATGCGAGTAGCTGGTTTGTGAGTTTCCAGCTAATGGGGTGCTAAACCCAGTTGCGTCGTGACATGACCAATGACCATGCAGTTGAAAGCGAAGCTAAATATTTAAAAATATTTTTTTTAAAATAGAAGGTAATTTTATCTTTAAGCAAGCAGAAGGGTGGAGTAGGGAAAGTAAGTTAATTTTATGGGCAAATCAATATAATAAATAAATTATCATGTACAGGTGGTCGAATTCTTAATTTGTTAAGGTGCTAGTCTTTTAGTCATCTAGCGTTATTTCTTTGCGAAAATAATACCTATTATTTTCCATGCCTTTGAAAAAAAAACATTGATATTATTAATTTTCTATGGTAATCTCTATGAAACGTTCACTCAAAAAACAAGAGTCAAGAACTAGGCCTGACACACTACCGCGCTTTGAATTATCGGCACGTGTCTCTGTCAAAAAAAAGTCTGTCGCCAGTACACTATAGATGCATCCAGGTGGATTAAGTTGGCCCAGCCCATATAAAATTTTAATTTATTTTCTAGTGCAATCGTTTATGCTTTGTTTGTGTTGACCTCAGTAGTTTGATCGATAAGGCGGCGGACTTGTAATCGGAAGTCGGAGGTTCAAATCCATAATTTGCATGGCCCCTTCTGCAAAGAAATGAAGGAGTTTGTTAACCATCGTGGAAACAAACTGATTGAAACATCTGGAGATAGCAGGGCCAATGATTATTTGTACCAAAGGATTTCGATGGCTGTACAGAGGGGCAATGCTGCATGTGTGAAAGGAACCATTCCCCGCGTTGATGCATTCAACGAAATATTTATTTTATAATAACATTTATTGAATTAATCAAATAAGTTAGGCAAATATTTAGTAAAGCGAGTTTCAGTGGTTGTGCTATCACGAATGAAATTTTTCTAATTCATTGACTGTGTTTAACCCAGCCTCCGTGGCGTGACGGTTGAAACTACTGCCCGAAGTCTGAAGATCCCAATTAGGGCAGGCTTTTCAAAGAAAATTCTGTTCCTTCCAATCACGTTAGACTAGCATTTTTGGCACTATCCAGGCTGGGGTGAGGTTAATGTGGGTAGCTGGTACGATTCCCAGCAAATGGAGGGTGAAACCCCCGTCCTGATAATATGTCTAGAGCAGTACTTTAAAACCAAATAGAATCAACTGGTCACAATAGATCTAATGTTAGTTGTAAGGGTTTCACTGAAAACCTTGCAAACAGGTCAGATAATAACTGTGTTTCAACAAGCCTCTCAAATGAAGTTCATCGTTACCCATACAGGGGAGTCGACCCATACAGGGGAGTCGACCACTTCCTCCCCATCGACCTTTTTATAACCAACTTCCTCCCCGGTCTTGGTTTTGACCCTACCAACTTGTTCCCGTTGAGTTCCTCCAGATGTCGATTTGCTCCCAGTTTACCTGATATAAAAGAACAAGAAGATTTAAGGCGAAATTGATAGACAAATTTTATATCACAAGTCATTGCTGAGAGTCGGATACAGGGTCGGACGTCCTGCGTAATATCCATATATTTTGACCTATAACTCGTTGACCGTAAATTCCAGAAAAATGAAATTTGTTGATAATAACTCCTTATGGCAAGAACTTTCGAACAAGTTAAAACTTGATTTGTTTTTTTGTTAAAATTTTTTCAGACTGTTCGTCCGGCTGGCTGACGAAACTGGCCAGAAACTAACAGCAACAGAGTATGTCGAGTTATAACTTTTTCGACAGGGCTTGTCGTAGGGAGTTATTATCAACAAATTTCATTTTTCTATAACTTACGGTTAACGAGTTATATGTCAAAATATATGGATATTACGCAGGACGTTCGACCCTGTATCTCGAGAACAGTAAGTCGTAGCTCACTGAAATTTGTTGCAATGAACTTCTCTCTATGAGACCTTTAAAACATTATGCCACAAGACATACCATTCTATTTAAGATTTTAAAGTTGGTCCATGCCCAGATTGCCCAGCCTGACTGGGGCCGTGTAGGCAAATTTTTTTTTCGCTGAAAATGAATCCCCCTAAAATCGAAGGGATACGTGTTTTTGCGTATTCTTGTATTTTTAGCCATTCTTGAGATACGGGGGGTGGGGTGAGACTTTATGCTCACCCTGTATACATCAAGCGCCTGTATTATTGGGAACTTAAAAGTATAGTTGTCTTTTCGGGGTATTTGAAATGGCTGTGCCCTGCTATCAGTTATTCTTAGTCGGATTAAAAAATAATGGGGGTTCACTCCGATCATTTTTTTGATATCTTGAACTTTTTGGAACCCGGCTCCAATTTACCGGTATTTTGGGAGGGAACCGCTTGGACTAACTTTTTTATTATTCACCCTGGATGGGGGTTGCGACATATCAAATCCAATGATTTTGAGGTGTTGATTACGAATTTGAAATTGATGTATAGCAAACTGTTACCTTTGAGTCACCAGTGGCTTTTAGTCCCGTTTCCATTCCTAATATGATAAGGAAAGTCGTGTGATGTTTACACCAGATTTTTTTTAAATTGCTTTCTGAGTTGATGGTATTCTTGTGTCTGTTTGTTTGTTTTAGACTTGGTTTTTCTTAGTCTTTCCTTTCGTCTAAATGATGTTACTGTGCTTTTTGACCACTTCTTTTTTGGAACACACTTCTCAAACACTTCATTCAGTATTTGATAGAATAGTTCTGTTTGTGCATCAGCGTTGTGTTTTTCGTGAAGTATATTCCAGTTGGTATTTTTTAGCTCATCTAGGAGTTTCTTGATTTCAGCTTTACGGAAGTTGAAATCATGTAAAGATGTGTTGGAGTGTGTGTTTGAGGCAGTCTTTCACACTGAACATTGATGAGCAGGGGCGGATGGTGAGGGTCAGGATTTACTAGACGGGGGTGAGCTTAATATTTATGCAAGACTTTTTATTCCTTCCAGCCTTGAATTTCATCAGGTTACTAAAATAAAGGTCTAAGATGTCGTTTTGATTTTTTATACTATTATGAGATTCTAGATTGAATTTCCTCATCAGGAGTTCCACTTCCTTGATGGTGTCTAAGTTTGTGTGTTTGCTGTTTCCCCACTGAGGAATATTGAAATCTCCCACTAAGAGAAGCTTTTTTTCAGTAAGAAGATCATGAGATTCTATACTCTCTGAAAGTTTTAGGAATGTAGAGTGGTTATTGGTGGGCGGAAGGTAGCTCAGTCCAATTTATAGTTCACAAGCGGGCTGTCGCCCGCTTTGCGGGCCAAGGCATGGCCGTGAAAGCAAAAAATCCTTTTTCGCCAATGGCAGGTGTTGTAGTGGGAATTTCGAAAAATCCCGTCTTATTGCACATCTAGACTATAAGACAAAGCTACCTACCAAATTTCAGCTTCCTAGGACTTACGGTTTGGGCTGTAGAGCGATGATCAGTCAGTGGTCAGTCAGTCAGTGACTTTGACATTTATATATTAAGATGATGATTAAGGGTACATTTTACCCATAATGTTTCACTTTCTTTGGTGCATTTGCTTATTTGTTTTATGTGGGAAATGGGAATGTTTGCCAATCGATTTACTGTATTCTAGTACCTATGTTGCAGGAACTTCCCGATTTCAGGAACTGTTCATGAATTTTTAAATCTTCAGGAAATTCTAGTTTTTCCTAGGGACTTCTGATTTTAATGAGATGGACTTTTTGAGCGAGGGTCGATGGTTCCGCCGTAAAATGGTTTTACAGCCGAAACGCTAACAGATACCCCCCTTGGACCCCACCCAAAATCAATCACACTACTCGAAATAGTCATCAGAGGTATGGCCGAGTTCATCCGTCCAGACTCAAGGTTTTATGGTACGACGAATCGAGGTATTTTGGCGCATAATCGCGGTTTCCCGCTTAGAATCTAGTCTTTAGAATCCCGCCTAGAGTCACAAGGTATTCTATTAAGGTCTGTCTCTGCCGTGATTTGCTTTTACAGGAAAATGGTAACAGATAGCCCAAATCTGATTCAAGTCAACCCCCGCATAGACAACCCCCCCGCCGAATTCAATAACACTACTCGAAAAACTCATCAGAAGCAAGGCGAAAATATCACAATACGTCGGTAGTCGACTCGAGTCAGATTTTGGCTACCCTTTTGTTACTTTTTCCCTGTAGAAGCATTTTAAGGCGGAACCTTCGACTCTCACCCGAAATATCCATCCTATTAACATAAAAAGTTCCTGAAGCTTTAAAAGTTCAAATCAAGAACGTCTAGAAGTTCCTAAGCGCTCTAGGATTAACTGGAAGTTCTAGGAACTTCGCTATGTTCTTAGAACAAAAGTTCCTGATATCGGGAAATTCCTGCTATATATACATAACGTAAAATATTGATATCTACATAATGCATAAAAAAAGTTTATATATATCAAAGGGAAGTAAATTTGAATAATAATAAATAATACCTAGTTAATATTGAAATCGTCTGAAATCGAGATTGTCTATTCTAATATGACTCGGCCAACTCAACGGACCTAATATTTCAAACATACTCTTAACACGATTTTTACAAGTTACGCATTGACTACGAGAGACGAGACGCACTCTGAGTTATTCTGATAATCTGATTTCTGTCACTGTAGCAAGTATTAGCATTCTTTTTTCTTTCCTGTTCCACGAGATTTCTAATTTCCTACTCTGATTTAGTACTTTAATTTTATTCCTTCACTATGATTGTTCTCCTAGGTGATTCTCTATTCCTACGCATGAAAAACAACCATCCCATTCCCAATACTCTTTGCTTGGCAAAGAGTGGTGCTTCGGTGTGTCAACTTCAAAATAATCCACAATTATTCACAGTCCTCAAAACCCATTTTTCCAGAAAATCCTCACATCTTCTTGATACTCTATTCCTCCTGGCAGGAACAAACGATTTTCTACAAGGAGTGCCCATTGACACCTTAAAGTTTAACTTTAAGAAAATGGTGCGCTTCTGTAGTAGAAGGTTTCACCATGTAATCCTCTGCCAGATCCCTCCTATTCCTCTACTCTCTTCGGTAACTAATGAGTCCATAAGATTGTTCAATTTGTGGTTAGTGGATGTTTATTCAATGAACCCCAAAGTAACAATCGTGGACTCATTTTCTCCCTTCCTCTCTAACTCCAGTAACTCAGCACCATTTCTTTTTCCTAACATCAAATTGTATGAGAGATCCTATCGAAATTCTTGTCGATCTCGCCCTGATCTCGTTCATCTCAACAGGATGGGACTGAGGATCTTGAGAGACCTTCTTCTTTCTGTATCTGTTCCTATACTTAATAACTAGTTTCCTTCCTAAATATAAACATCTCTAAATTTCAGAATGGTCAGTCAGGAAAATCTAACAAAAAGGCCCTTCTCAGGGCCACCTAATTGAGGATTTCATAAAGATCTTCAATTTTCTGCCTCGTATGTCTAAAAAAAATTTAAACATTAAAAAAAAAAACGCATGAGCGACCACTCGATCCTATGAGCATGGTTTCAGAACCACACGTACTTGCCTTCCACCAATTCTAATTTGAAGATATATTATAATCTTATGAACAATAAAATTTGCACGTTACTTCGGAGAAATTTCTAATATTAGATTACGGAAGTATTGTCTTCGTTTTAGGAAGAAGATTTTTTTCTTCATATTTCTGGACGTTTCATAACCTCGTGAGCAACTTTAGTTTTGAGTATGTCTGTCGGTCTGTTAAAAATATTCCTTTTGTATGTGTGCTACAAATCTCGGAAACTACTGAACGGTTGTCGATGAATTTTTTTACACATATAGGATATGTTCTGTAGATGGTCCCACTTTAAATAATTCAACTTCGCACCAGCGGTCTTTTATATATCGTGAACGGTACACCCGATTATTTATGAGAATTATCTCAAAAATGTCACCTACAACCTACAACTCGTGTTTAGTACATTCAAAAAGACCCCATGTGTGTAGTTGTGTACATTTGACAACGAAGAGTTTGTCTCGGGCAGTGCCTTTAAGTATAATTAGAGTAATTTTTTTTGAACTTTTATATTCAAACGGCTATATCTCGAAAATTACACGTAGAACTTTGTTGAAATTAGCATATAATATACCTGGGTATATGATTATAACATTAAAAAAGACCCTATGTTTGTACAACAAAGAGTTTGTCTCGGGCAGTGCCTTTAAGTATAATTAGAGTATTTTTTCTTAACTTTTTTCTATTCAACCGGCTATATCTCAAAAATGACGCCTACAACTTTGTTGAAATTAGCATATAATATACCTAGGTATATGATTATAACATAAAAAAAGACCCTATGTGTGTACAACGAAGAGTTTGTCTCGGGCAGTGCCTTTAAATATAATTAGAGTAATTTTTCTAAACTTTTTTTTATTCAACCGGCTATATCTCAAAAATGACACCTACAAATCTGCTTAAATTTTCACATTATGTGTCTCAGTATGTGTTAAGTACAATACAAAAGACCCTATATGTGTACACTGGACATTTTGCCTCGGGCAGTGCCGATAACATTTCGAATCTAAAAACACTAATTATTGTAGGTAGGAATTCAACAAGCAATATCTCAAAAATGACACCTACAACTTTGTTGAAATTACCATATTAGATGGCTTGGTATGTGTCTAGTACATTCAAAAAGACCCTATGTGTGTACAACGTAGAGTTTGTCTCGGGCAGTGCCTTTATGTATAATTAGAATAATTTTTTTGAACTTTTTATATTCAAACGGCTATATCTCAAAAATGACGCCTACAACTTTGTTGAAATTAGCATATAATATACCTAGGTATATGATTATAACATTAAAAAAGACCCTATGTGTGTACAACGTAGAGTTTGTCTCGGGCAGTGCCTTTATGTATAATTAGAATATTTTTTTTGAACTTTTTATATTCAAACGGCTATATCTCGAAAATGACACCTACAACTTTGTTGAAATTAGCATATAATATACCTAGGTATATGATTATAACATTAAAAAAGACCCTATGTTTGTACAACGAAGAGTTTGTCTCGGGCAGTGCCTTTAAGTATAATTAGAGTATTTTTTCTTAACTTTTTTCTATTCAACCAGCTATATCTCAAAAATGACGCCTACAACTTTGTTGAAATTAGCATATAATATACCTAGGTATATGATTATAACATAAAAAAAGACCCTATGTGTGTACAACGAAGAGTTTGTCTCGGGCAGTGCCTTTAAATATAATTAGAGTAATTTTTCTGAACTTTTTTTTATTCAACCGGCTATATCTCAAAAATGACACCTACAAATCTGCTTAAATTTTCACATTATGTGTCTCAGTATGTGTTAAGTACAATAAAAAAGACCCTATATGTGTACACTGGACATTTTGCCTCGGGCAGTGCCGATAACATTTCAAATCTAAAAACACTAATTATTGTAGGTAGGAATTCAACAAGCGATATCTCAAAAATGACACCTACAACTTTGTTGAAATTACCATATTAGATGGCTTGGTATGTGTCTAGTACATTCAAAATGACCCTATGTGTGTACAACGTAGAGTTTGTCTCGGGCAGTGCCTTTATGTATAATTAGAATATTTTTTTTGAACTTTTTATATTCAAACGGCTATATCTCGAAAATGACACCTACAACTATGTTGAAATTAGCATATAATATACCTAGGTATATGATTATAACATTAAAAAAGACCCTATGTTTGTACAACGAAGAGTTTGTCTCGGGCAGTGCCTTGAAGTATAATTAGAGTATTTTTTCTTAACTTTTTTCTATTCAACCGGCTGTATCTCAAAAATGACGCCTACAACTTTGTTGAAATTAGCATATAATATACCTAGGTATATGATTATAACATAAAAAAAGACCCTATGTCTGTACAACGAAGAGTTTGTCTCGGGCAGTGCCTTTAAGTAAAATTAGAGTAATTTTTCTGAACTTTTTTTTATTAAACCGGCTATATCTCAAAAATGACACCTACAAATCTGCTTAAATTGCCACATTATGTGTCTCAGTATGTGTTAAGTACAATAAAAAAGACCCTATATGTGTACACTGGACATTTTGCCTTGGGCAGTGCCGATAACATTTCGAATCTAAAAACACTAAATATTGTAGGTAGGAAATCAACAAGTAATATCTCAAAAATGACACCTACAACTTTGTTGAAATTACCATATTAGATGGCTTGGTATGTGTCTAGTACATTCAAAAAGACCCTATGTGTGTACAACGAAGAGTTTGTCTCGGGCAGTGCCTTTAAGTAAAATTAGAGTAATTTTTCTGAACTTTTTTTTATTCAACCGGCTATATCTCAAAAATGACACCTACAAATCTGCTTAAATTGCCACATTATGTGTCTCAGTATGTGTTAAGTACAATAAAAATGACCCTATATGTGTACACTGGACATTTTGCCTTGGGCAGTGCCGATAACATTTCGAATCTAAAAACACTAAATATTGTAGGTAGGAATTCAACAAGTAATATCTCAAAAATGACACTTACAACTTTGTTGAAATTACCATATTAGATGGCTTGGTATGTGTCTAGTACATTCAAAAAGACCCTATGTGTGTACAACGAAGAGTTTGTCTCGGGCAGTGCCTTTATGTATAATTAGAATATTTTTTTTGAACTTTTTATATTCAAACGGCTATATCACGAAAATGACACCTACAACTTTGTTGAAATTAGCATATGATATACCTAGGTATATGCAAATAACATTAAAAAAGACCCTATGTGTGTACAACAAAGAGTTTGTCTTGGGCAGTGCCTTTAAGTATAATTAGAGTATTTTTTCTAAACTTTTTTCTATTCAACCGGCTATATCTCAAAAATGACGCCTACAACTTTGTTGAAATTAGCATATAATATACCTAGGTATATGCTTATAACATTGGAAAAGACCCTATGTGTGTACAACGAAGAGTTTGTCTCGGGCAGTGCCTTTAAGTAAAATTAGAGTAATTTTTCTGAACTTTTTTTTATTCAACCGGCTATATCTCAAAAATGACACCTACAAATCTGCTTAAATTGCCACATTATGTGTCTCAGTATGTGTTAAGTACAATAAAAAAGACCCTATATGTGTACACTGGACATTTTGCCTTGGGCAGTGCCGATAACATTTCGAATCTAAAAACACTAAATATTGTAGGTAGGAATTCAACAAGTAATATCTCAAAAATGACACCTACAACTTTGTTGAAATTACCATATTAGATGGCTTGGTATGTGTCTAGTACATTCAAAAAGACCCTATGTGTGTACAACGAAGAGTTTGTCTCGGGCAGTGCCTTTATGTATAATTAGAATATTTTTTTTGAACTTTTTATATTCAAACGGCTATATCACGAAAATGACACCTACAACTTTGTTGAAATTACATTATGATATACCTAGGTATATGCTTATAACATTATAAAAGACCCTATGTGTGTACAACAAAGAGTTTGTCTTGGGCAGTGCCTTTAAGTATGATTAGAGTATTTTTTCTAAACTTTTTTCTATTCAACCGGCTATATCTCAAAAATGACGCCTACAACTTTGTTGAAATTAGCATATAATATACCTAGGTATATGCTTATAACATTGGAGAAGACCCTATGTGTGTACAACGAAGAATTTGTCTCGGGCAGTGCCTTTAAGTAAAATTAGAGTAATTTTTCTGAACTTTTTTTTATTCAACCGGCTATATCTCAAAAATGACACCTACAAATCTGCTTAAATTGCCACATTATGTGTCTCAGTATGTGTTAAGTACAATAAAAAGACCCTATATGTGTACACTGGACATTTTGCCTTGGGCTGTGCCGATAACATTTCGAATCTAAAAACACTAAATATTGTAGGTAGGAATTCAACAAGTAATATCTCAAAAATGACACCTACAACTTTGTTGAAATTACCATATTAGATGGCTTGGTATGTGTCTAGTACATTCAAAAAGACCCTATGTGTGTACAATGAAGAGTTTGTCTCGGGCAGTGCCTTTATGTATAATTAGAATATTTTTTTTTGAACTTTTTATATTCAAACGGCTATATCACGAAAATGACACCTACAACTATGTTGAAATTAGCATATGATATACCTAGGTATATGCTTATAACATTATAAAAGACCCTATGTGTGTACAACAAAGAGTTTGTCTTGGGCAGTGCCTTTAAGTATAATTAGAGTATTTTTTCTAAACTTTTTTCTATTCAACCGGCTATATCTCAAAAATGACGCCTACAACTTTGTTGAAATTAGCATATAATATACCTAGGTATATGCTTACAACATTGGAAAAGACCCTATGTGTGTACAACGAAGAATTTGTCTCGGGCAGTGCCTTTAAGTAAAATTAGAGTAATTTTTCTGAACTTTTTTTATTCAACCGGCTATATCTCAAAAATGACACCTAAAAATCTGCTTAAATTGCCACATTATGTGTCTTAGTATGTGTTAAGTACAATAAAAAAGACCCTATATGTGTACACTGGACATTTTGCCTTGGGCAGTGCCGATAACATTTCGAATCTAAAAACACTAAATATTGTAGGTAGGAATTCAACAAGTAATATCTCAAAAATGACACCTACAACTTTGTTGAAAATACCATATTAGATGGCTTGGTATGTGTCTAGTACATTCAAAAAGACCCTATGTGTGTACAACGAAGAGTTTGTCTCGGGCAGTGCCTTTATGTATAATTAGAATATTTTTTTTGAACTTTTTATATTCAAACGGCTATATCACGAAAATGACACCTACAACTTTGTTGAAATCAGCATATGATATACCTAGGTATATGCTTATAACATTATAAAAGACCCTATGTGTGTACAACGAAGAATTTGTCTCGGGCAGTGCCTTTAAGTAAAATTAGAGTAATTTTTCTGAACTTTTTTTTATTCAACCGGCTATATCTCAAAAATGACACCTACAAATCTGCTTAAATTGCCACATTATGTGTCTCAGTATGTGTTAAGTACAATAAAAAAGACCCTATATGTGTACACTGGACATTTTGCCTTGGGCTGTGCCGATAACATTTCGAATCTAAAAACACTAAATATTGTAGGTAGGAATTCAACAAGTAATATCTCAAAAATGACACCTACAACTTTGTTGAAATTACCATATTAGATGGCTTGGTATGTGTCTAGTACATTCAAAAAGACCCTATGTGTGTACAATGAAGAGTTTGTCTCGGGCAGTGCCTTTATGTATAATTAGAATATTTTTTTTGAACTTTTTATATTCAAACGGCTATATCACGAAAATGACACCTACAACTTTGTTGAAATTAGCATATGATATACCTAGGTATATGCTTATAACATTATAAAAGACCCTATGTGTGTACAACAAAGAGTTTGTCTTGGGCAGTGCCTTTAAGTATAATTAGAGTATTTTTTCTAAACTTTTTTCTATTCAACCGGCTATATCTCAAAAATGACGCCTACAACTTTGTTGAAATTAGCATATAATATACCTAGGTATATGCTTATAACATTGGAAAAGACCCTATGTGTGTACAACGAAGAATTTGTCTCGGGCAGTGCCTTTAAGTAAAATTAGAGTAATTTTTCTGAACTTTTTTTTATTCAACCGGCTATATCTCAAAAATGACACCTACAAATCTGCTTAAATTGCCACATTATGTGTCTTAGTATGTGTTAAGTACAATAAAAAAGACCCTATATGTGTACACTGGACATTTTGCCTTGGGCAGTGCCGATAACATTTCGAATCTAAAAACACTAAATATTGTAGGTAGGAATTCAACAAGTAATATCTCAAAAATGACACCTACAACTTTGTTGAAAATACCATATTAGATGGCTTGGTATGTGTCTAGTACATTCAAAAAGACCCTATGTCTCTACAACGAAGAGTTTGTCTCGGGCAGTGCCTTTATGTATAATTAGAATAATTTTTTTGAACTTTTTATATTCAAACGGCTATATCACGAAAATGACACCTACAACTTTGTTGAAATTAGCATATGATATACCTAGGTATATGCTTATAATATTAAAAAAGACCCTATGTGTGTACAACAAAAAGTTTGTCTTGGGCAGTGCCTTTAAGTATAATTAGAGTATTTTTTCTAAACTTTTTTCTATTCAACCGGCTATATCTCAAAAATGACGCCTACAACTTTGTTGAAATTAGCATATAATATACCTAGGTATATGCTTATAACATTGGAAAAGACCCTATTTGTGTACAACGAAGAATTTGTCTCGGGCAGTGCCTTTAAGTAAAATTAGAGTAATTTTTCTGAACTTTTTTTTATTCAACCGGCTATATCTCAAAAATGACACCTACAAATCTGCTTAAATTGCCACATTATGTGTCTCAGTATGTGTTAAGTACAATAAAAAAGACCCTATATGTGTACACTGGACATTTTGCCTTGGGCAGTGCCGATAACATTTCGAATCTAAAAACACTAAATATTGTAGGTAGGAATTCAACAAGTAATATCTCAAAAATGACACCTACAACTTTGTTGAAATTACCATATTAGATGGCTTGGTATGTGTCTAGTACATTCAAAAAGACCCTATGTGTGTACAACGAAGAGTTTGTCTCGGGCAGTGCCTTTATATATAATTAGAATAATTTTTTTGAACTTTTTATATTCAAACGGCTATATCACGAAAATGACACCTACAACTTTGTTGAAATTAACATATGATATACCTAGGTATATGCTTATAACATTAAAAAAGACCCTATGTGTGTACAACGAAGAGTTTGTCTCGGGCAGTGCCTTTAAATATAATTAGAGTAATTTTTCTGATTTTTTTTTATATTCAACCGGCTATATCTCAAAAAAGACACCTATAAATCTGCTTAAATTGCCACATTATGTGTCTCAGTATGTGTTAAGTACAATAAAAAAGACCCTATATGTGTACACTGGACATTTTGCCTCGGGCAGTGCCGATAACATTTCGAATCTAAAAACACTAATTATTGTAGGTAGGAATTCAACAAGCAATATCTCAAAAATGACACCTACAACTTTGTTGAAATTACCATATTAGATAGCTTGGTATGTGTCTAGTACATTAAAAAAGACCCTATGTGTGTACAACGAAGAGTTTGTCTCGGGCAGTGCCTTTATGTATAATTAGAATAAAATTTTTGAATTTTTATGTTCAAACCGCTATATCTCGAAAATGACACCTACAACTTTTTTGAAATTAGCATTTAATATACCTAGGTATATTATGATTATAACATTAAAAGACCCTATGTGTGTACAACGAAGAGTTTGTCTGGGGCAGTGTCTTTAAGTTTAATTAGAGTAATTTTTCTGATTTTTTTTATATTCAACCGGCTATATCTCAAAAATGACACCTATAAATCTGCTTAAATTGCCACATTATGTGTCTCAGTATGTGTTAAGTACAATAAAAAAGACCCTATATGTGTACACTGGACATTTTGCCTCGGGCAGTGGCGATAACATTTCGAATCTAAAAACACTAATTATTGTAGGTAGGAATTCAACAAGCAATATCTCAAAAATGACACCTACAACTTTGTTGAAATTACCATATTAGATGGCTTGGTATGTGTCTAGTACATTCAAAAAGATCCTATGTGTGTACAACGAAGAGTTTGTCTCGGGCAGTGCCTTCATGTATAATTAGAATAATTTTTTTGAACTTTTTATATTCAAACGGCTATATCACGAAAATGACACCTACAACTTTGTTGAAATTAGCATATGATATACCTAGGTATATGATTATAACACTAAAAAAGACCCTATGTGTGTACAACGAAGAGTTTGTCTCGGGCAGTGCCTTTAAGTATAATTAGACTATTTTTTCTTAACTTTTTTCTATTCAACCGGCTATATCTCAAAAATGGCGCCTACAACTTTGCTGAAATTGCCACATTAACTGTCCCAGTATGTGTTAAGTACAATAAAAAAGACCCTATGTGTGTACAACGAATAGTTTGCCTCGGGCATGGCCGATATAAATTTGAAACTAAAAACCCTAAATATTGTAAGTAGGAAGTGAAACAAAAAAACCCTAAAAAAATCTTGTAGGTAGAAACGTTGTAGGTGGATTCATACAGGTACACTATCCCCAAGTTTAATGTTATTGAGAAATTGTAATCTCTCTAGATTGAATAATGAATAATGCAATTTTCAGAACCTACTGTTCAGTTTTCTCTAGGGATAAGTGCTAAGTGCTTTAAACAACTTTCTATTTTAAAAAGGGTAAGATAGAGGGTGAAACTGGAAACTGCGTCTGAAGTATACACCACTTTCATTTTTCATTTCGAAATTTTGAAAACTTTGAAAGTTTGCGCGTGGTTTGCACATACAAATAATGCCTTACAAAAAATTGTGAATGCAATGTTCAGTGCATTTGTAAGAAGAACATTGCACGTTGCGTATTCATATTTTTGAAGGCTTAGTTTTTACTCGAACTCACATAGTTTTATTCCCACAAGAAAGTCCCACGAATAGAAAAATTCCCTCTAGGGCTCTTCCTACAACAGACCTGTTGAATGCAGTTACGCTGAGGAGAACAATAAAGAACATGGTTCGAATCTTCTTGATAAAATTAGGTAGTTAGGTACTAAATTAATAAAAGCCGTAGACTATTATGAGCTGTCCCACTGAAGTTAATATAGTTGATCAAACTGATCAAAGCTCACGTCAGAGTTTGACGTAGCTAGACCTAATCTCGACTAACGTAGGTATAGGTATTCCATCTTTGCTGGGGTTTCTTGGAAATTTCGGGGGGGGGGGGGGGGGGGGGGGGGTTGTCCCCAAACCCCCTCCCCCCCCTTGGCTACGCCACTGACATAAGGGAAGAACTCTTTAGGTAACTATCAGATTTTAAATAATTCGGCATATTGATTATTACTTCCGAAAAAATTCTAATATTTCAAATCGGAAGTATTGTGTTGTTTTTTGTATAATTTTTTTTTTGCTCCAATTTCAATTACCTACTACCCAAAAATATGTACCTACCTAATATCGAAGCACTTTTTTTTTCTCAAAATTCGTGATGTTTTTGAGTAAGATCTCCCGGTCGAAAAGCGGGCCTCTGCGTAAGATCTACTTCGAGGCTAGGAGCCGCCCAGAGGCGGTGACCACGGAAATGGTTCGGATGAAAGTTGTTCGGCGTCATTTTTCTGGATGCTTCATAACCTCCTGAGCAATTTTGGTTTTGTGTCTGTCTGTCTTGTAATATTGTGCAAATCTCAGAAACTACTGAACGGATTTCTACAAAATTTTGTACACATGTCATAGAGGAGACGCATTGTAGTTGGTCCCATTTTAAATTCAACTTCGCATTAGCGCTTCTTGGTGATAGAGACCATGCGCCTGATCACTAACTTTAAAAAAATGATATAATAATAAGTTTTGAAACGTTTATTAAGAAAATATTGTGTGTATCTGTTCTGTATACTCACTGGAACTTGGCTTTCAGTAAGTTGGGTTTTGTGTTTTATAATACCTATTTTATATCTTATGAGGTAAAGGTAAAACAATTTATAGTTATTGTATTTAGTGCTTAAATATAGGTAGCAGTTAGCACAGCTTCTTACTTACCGTTTTGTGTCGAAGTCTACACGACTACGCGGTAAGTAAGGTATTGGAACACGTGAGAAATGGTAGAGAAACAAAAAGTACCATAGGTCCGGAGAAAAAGTCCCACTCGAAATAAATTCCCTCGATCGCAGCCTTCGCGTTTGTTGTGGTTCGAAAATGTTTACATTTTTTCTTCAGTCGAGATTTTTACATCGTCGGTGTTGGGTTACGTTCGTCAATCCCGTGAAAATAATGTCAAATCGTTTTCGTAATGTGTTTTTTTAATCAATTAATTAACTACCGTGTTTATTTAATTAAAAGTGACTTTTCATCTTGTTTGTAGTGATAGCTCTGTATCTTAGAGCTCCCAAATGTATCAGTCCGACATTGATACTTGTATAATGAGATATATTAAGAAGTTGTGCCAATGTATTTTCTGTATAACAGTGATCTTCTACACAGTGCTCATATTCCAAACGAGACAAGATGTGATCTCCTCCCCAGATGTGAGTACTTCATATTATAGTTATTTGCTAGTGGGTAGCGCACTTGGCTTGCAAACAGGTGATTGAGGTAACTCAGGTTCATATCCCGAGACGTAAGAGTTTTCTTCCCTGTACTTTTGAGGTTACCTACTTGGTCCAGCACAATGATTTTAATAACTAAATAACTCGGTATTAATTAGTAACTAAGTCTTATATTTCGCTAAGACCCATCTAAGAAGGCCAAAAAATATTGGTTTTATTTTTAATTTATTTGGCAGTAAGGGTGCATTCATCAACTGTGACACTATTCACTTAATTTAGTCAGTGGTCAACTTCTGCAGTACCTACCTATTTTTATTATATAATAAACAATTAATCACGACCTTGTTCAACACACAAAACTAATCAGTTGATTAGCACTAGTCAGAGATTTATCACCTTCCTTAATGTAATTGATAAACACACCATAAAGCCAAGAGAAGTTAACAGTTTGGTTGGTGTTTTAGATTGATCAACTCCCGAGTCACCTTCATGGCTTGATTAAAAATTCAATGTCAATAGTAACTTCTATAATAATTGGGCAAAAAAATCGCAGAATATTATGCCATTTTGCAAACTTAATTGTCAGGGACCAATCAAATCCAAACCCTTTTGATGCGACTTCTGCTAGTCCTGCCCTCACTCAGGCTTGGTGAGGCTAATTTGGGTCGCTAATCTGTGAGATTACTAAATAACTAGTTGGTAAAAGCCCCATCTTGAATGAAAAAAAAACCTAGTGAGAAGTAGGTACATACAAACATACATCATGTACATTACATACCCACTACAAAATATTTGGACTCCTTTTAAAATGTAAAGAATTATTTGATCCACCTGTAGAATAACCCACCTGTATTATCATCAACCCTCTTGATCCCCCAGTTTCTTATAATTTAGATAAAATGCAGAAAAAAATACTACATGACCCATTAAATTTAATGTAATACATACTATGAGAGGGTGAATGCTTCTCCCACAACAATTTTTCATTTCAGTAGTCACAAATGTGCAACAGGTTATTCTTTGCAGAAATCTTTGCTACTCATGTAGATACCTGCATAACTTTTCGAGAAGAGCTTAACTGCATCAACTTTTAGTTAATCAACTTCCAACTTAATAGAAAATAGAAAAGAATTCCTTCCTTCAGCCATATAATACTCTGTATACTAAGGTAGATACAAGTACCCATCTACATTTCCCGGTATCTCAATGGTAAAGGCGGCACTCTGTGAATCCAGAGGTTCCAGAGGTCGCGGGTTCGAAACCCAGCCGGGACATGACAAGCTTTACTTCCATTTGAGATTTTTACCACTTAATAATACGTCTTGGGCTTACTGCTGTAATAATTTGACTTAATAGTCCTAATCGGGCGGTATAAATAAGACGATATTATTATTATTATTTTATCTACATTTATTTTAATCAACTACTTGTCAAAAGTACAGTAACTATCTAACTAGAAATTATAAATTTAGGTAGGTACCTATAGTAAATATTTAGCTTTTAATCAAAAAATAATTCCTACTACAAACTACCCTTCCTAAAAAAATGGTATCAGCTGATTAATATTTAGCAGTTTGTCTGATCCTTTTGAATATGAAATCCAATTAAAGGAACCAACTACTTTTAATGAGTTCTTCAAAATTCATCAAAACCAACATAGGAAATTTTTCAATTTAATTATGTATTATGTATTCCTAGTAAAAAATTAATTATGTTTTTATTCATTAAGGTAAAGGTTGATATTGTAGCGGCGCGCGGCGTGAGCTACGCCGAATTTTTACGATTGTCTAAATATATTCTAAAAAATTCAGTTCGTACACCCACATTGTATGAGGTGGTTATGCCCCCTCATAACTGCCCCTGTTCTAACACCCACTGACCAATCTATCTAAAATTCCAAACTGTCCAATTAAAAAGCCTCTCTAATCCTGCCCCTCATAAACGCCCCTGTTAAGAGTCCTAACACCGACTGACCAATCTACCTAAAATTCCAAACAGTCCAATTAAAAACCCTCTCTAATCCTGCCCCTCATAACTGCCTCTCTTAGGAGTCCTAAAACCGACTGACCAATCTACCTAAAATTCCAAACAGTCCTATTAAAAAACCCTCTCTAATCCTGCCCCTCATAACTGCTCCTGTTAAGAGTCCTAAAATCGACTGACCAATCTACCTAAAATTCCAAACTGTCCAATTAAAAAGGCTCTCTAATCCTGCCCCTCATAACTGCCCCTCTTAAGAGTCCTAAAACCGACTGACCAATCTACCTAAAATTCCAAACAGTCCAATTAAAAAACCTCTCTAATCCTGCCCCTCATAACTGCCCCTGTTAAGAGTCCTAAAACCGACCGACCAATCTACCTAAAATTCCAAACAGTCCAATTAAAAAGCCTCTCTAATCCTGCCCCTCATAACTGCCCCTGTTAAGAGTCCTAAAACCGACTGACCAATCTACCTAAAATTCCAAACAGTCCAATTTAAAACCCTCTCTAATCCTGCCCCTCATAACTGCCCCTGTTAAGAGTCCTAACACCCACTGACCAATCTATCTAAAATTCCAAACAGTCCAATTAAAAAGCCTCTCTAATGCTGCCCCTCATAACTGCCCCTGTTAAGAGTCCTAAAACCGACTGACCAATCTACCTAAAATTCCAAACAGTCCAATTTAAAACCCTCTCTAATCCTGCCCCTCTTAAGAGTCCTAAAACCGACTGACCAATCTACCTAAAATTCCAAATAGTCCAATTAAAAAACCCTCTCTAATCTTGCCTCTCAAAACTGCCCCTGTTAAGAGTCCTAAAACCGACTGACCAATCTACCTAAAATTCCAAACATAAAGTGGCTGTATGGGCTTATTTTCGGCCCACCACTGCCAATCTTCTAAAAAAAAAAAAAAAAAAAAAAAAAAAAAAAAAAAATCCCAAACAGTCCAATTTAAAACCCTCTCTAATCCTGCCCCTCATAAACGCCCCTGTTAGAGTCCTAACACCCACTCGCGGGTCAAACTATTCTCCCTCGCCATAGGGGGTGGAAACGTTGAAATGAAATAATTCCTATGAGGTCACCAGACCAGTCACAAGTTGTTACCTATGTACCGGGTGATCCAACTGAATGATTTTAGAGAGTTCGACCTCGACAAATCACAACCCACCATATTTTGTTTAAGGAACCGACTACCCTTATCCTCGATGTAATCTTATTTTTTAATCAGATTCTTAATATTATAAACTATTTATAATGATTCATTCATTGACTCACTTATAGCTCTGTATCTGTAGAACGATAACAACCTACAAAGCTGACATTTGCAAGCTACATCTGTATAAGTTTAAGCCATCGAACCCTAATGTTAGCCATCGACTCCTAATGTTGACCATCGAACCCTAATGTTGACCATCGATCCCTAATGTTGACCATCGATCCCTAATGTTGACCATCGACTCCTAATGTTGACCACCGACTCCTAATGTTGACCATCGACTCCTAATGTTGACCATCAGCCATCGACTCCTAATGTTGACCATCGACTCCTAATGTTGACCACCGACTCCTAATGTTGACCATCGACTCCTAATGTTGACCATCAGCCATCGACTCCTAATGGTGACCATCGACTCCTAATGTTGACCATCAGCCATCGACTCCTAATGTTGACCATCGACTCCTAATGTTGACCATCGACTCCTAATGTTGACCACCGACTCCTAATGTTGACCATCGACTCCTAATGTTGACCACCGACTCCTAATGTTGACCATCGACTCCTAATGTTGACCGCACCGAATCGCCAACCTGTCCTTTGTCTCCCAACATCATTGTATAGTACAACACAAAAACACCCTGTATACGATTTCTAGTATTGTACAATGTAAACGTCAGAAATATTATTATACTATTTTCGTTTTTAAAACTAACCATTTCTAGCATCTAGAAATATTTATGAATATTACCATTTTGACTAGGTATTTCTAACATTATTATTATTATTGTTCCCGTGGATTGGGAGATATGGATCTGAGCACACTCTCAGAACTCTGCTCGAAGAACTTGAAGATTGGTATCTTGTTAACACTTTGACTGCCACAAATTTTTGTGTTGTTTATGTTCCACGCCATAGTAGTATTAGAGATTGCTTCTGCTCTATGCTGGATACACTAATTCCAAAAGCAAAAAAGGATGTTGAGTGTATCGATAAAGATACACGAGGCAGTGAACAGTAAAATCATGGTGTATCGCTAGAGATAGATACACCTGGCAGTGAACTTCAAAAACAGTGGTGTATCGTTAGAGATACACCTGGCAGTAAACACAGTACACCGTGTATCGCTATAGATACACGTGGCAGTCAAGGTGTTAATATACTGCGCGTGGACTTTTAACTCTGCCCGAGGCATTGTCACGCTTCCTCGTAATCACAACTTGGGGCATGGCCGCAGTAATAAACATGGACAAGTGGCCCATTGGTATCTCGACCAACATTGGTTGAGATACCAATGTTGGTTTATAGCTCAAAGCGGAATAGGACGTTCCACAGCCATCGGAGAGCTCTATAAAGTGCTGTTATATCAGTTATATGTCCATGGAAAGCTTGAATTTGGGCCGGAAAGAGCCTGGATCTCGTAGGTTTGAATCTGGTTGTCACCCGCCAAAATTTCACCTCGGTAGACGTTGCCTTCAGCGATCGAAATGGTGTAGTGGTGTAAAGTAGCATCGATGATGACTGACTGGCTATATCTGTGGCGAAAGAGCCACACTAGCAGTTATTATTGAAAGTGGCGTGTGTATATAGAATTTACTATCGTTCTGACTTGGCCTTCAATTGTTTGTATGTCGCTTTCTGACCTTTCTGTATGTTCAATTTATTTCTATTCATATGTTGTTATTCAGATCATTTGATTTACAAATACCTATCTATATTCATCCATAGAATATGTAGGTAGATATTCAGATCATTTTATTTACAACGAATTTAATTGAAGTTTATTCAAATCATTTGATTTACAAGGATTGCGTATGAATATAAGTATTCATAATATTATGTATCGTATATTTCAGATCATATGCTTTGCACAAGCAATATATATATTTTATTTATAGAAGTATTAAATTGTGTTCGGTCCAGCTTTTCCCCAGCAATTATTCATAGCACAAGATGTACGATTTAATTGTAGCACCAAGCCCTCATAATATTGACACGTACTTGTTAATCATGGTATGTGCATTTCGTATTTATGGACCATAACCAGGGTGTTTTCCAGTTGTTTCGTCATTATTTGTTATAAAGTTCATATTAGAAATCCAATGTAATGTTATATACATATATATGTAATATTTCTATGTAAAACTAGGATTCTTGAAATTTAAAGAATTCTAGTTGTACATAAAAATATTACATAAATACATTCTTTCGTCATACGGGTCATACCTCAAGGGGTGATTTCTGAGGGCATTTCAAGATTATCTTTTGGAATTTACCAAAATGATCCCACTTTGAATGAAATAAAAACTATTTTCTTAGTCATTTAAAAAATACATATATTTATTTTGACTTTATATAAAACAAGTGAACCAAAACATCTCTCTGAGGCACACAGCCCATAATTATTGTTATGTGATGGTGATGAATGTGATATTGGAATGAAACCATTACCTACCATAACAACAAAACTGTTAAACCTAGACATAGGTGTGTGCATTTCCACCACGTTTTGGACCACCCTGTATATCTGTGCAGATAATAATAATAACACTTTTTAGTGGAAGGTAACCACCAGACGAGGTTAATGCTCAAAGCATTTTCTACCAACTAACCCTCAGAGTCTCATTATTATGTGGTCACAAACTCAAATTAATGGGAGAAAAATTCATGCCCTGGGTGGGATTCGAACCAACGGATACCTACGCTACCTGGATTACCAGACTAGCGCGTTAACCACTTGACTACCAGTGCACTACATTAATGTGCAGATCTACATTAATGCATTTGGACCACCCTGTATACTGTGTAGATCTACATTAATGCATGTCTACAAGGTCATTTGTTAAACCATTAATCTGTTAGGTTTATCTGTTCATCAAGATAATTTCCTAATGCCCTACGAGAGGAAATACTTTCAATTTGATTTCATGCAGTTTTCCAATACATGATTGGTATAGGTAGGGCTGTCGGCTACGAAAGCTCTTTGTCACTGCGACCTTAAAAGATCTTTTGTGACATTCCAATACATGATGCAATGTATGTGAATTGTAGTGTATGAACCTATTTTAAACTTAATTTTTTTTTTTAAACGTCCACACAGTGAATGTGTATATCACATTGTGACTCATACAAGCAGTACTGCCATTTCTCCTGCCCTGTACAGCTGTACTTCTCTTTGAGAAAGCAGTGAGCAGTGGAGTGAAGTGTTATCATCCTCGTCATACCCACTTTCCAGCTCACATTTGCTGCATGTAAACGCACCCAGAAAACACTAATTTTGGACCCTTCTTGGCTTGAAGGTTTTAACATGGAGGTAAAGACGGGGGGTTTGCCCTCCATTTGCCGGTTGATGTGGATACAATCCTGCTTCTCAGAATCACCTCTCCCAGCCTCGTTTTGGTTGGGAATAGCCTGCATAACGATGAGGGCTCGAATTGCATTGATCTGTCAACTAGTCTAAACTTTTTTTTTTTTTTTAAGTGGGGTTTAACGTCGCTTTCAACTGCCATGGTCATATCACGACGGGGGTTTTACCCTCCATTCGCAGGAAACTCACAAACCTGCTACTCACATTGACCTCACCCAGCCTGAGTGGGGCCGGGAAAAGCCAGCGTCACGAGAATTAGAATTTGAATGGTCACCCATCCAAGTCTTAACCTCGCTGGATGTCGCTTAACTTCGGTGTTCTGAAGGGAACCGGTGTATTCAACATGCCATCGACGCTGGCAGTCTAAACTTTAGTGGACCTAACTCCAGTGATATAGAACGAAAACTGGTGTATTCAACATGTCATCGACACTGCCTAATCCTTATTTTCATTTCAATCCTTCCCTAGTTTCTAATGCTTCATCCAGCATCGATGTACTCAAATCTGAAGTGGTTCCTTACTTGAGTAAAGAGCCGCTTCTCCGTCGGTTGGGTGGAAGAGCTCATTCATAAGAACCCTGCCATAATAGGAAAGCCAAAAAAAAAAAAAAACACAAGAAAAAGTACTTCAAGTAAATTCACATCGTTTATGGTTTTATTCGAGCCTAAGTAAAATCACAAAAAACCATAAAAAACCTCCCATGTTGTCGCACTTCATTAGAAAAGATCTTGAGCGTCAGAATTGTAATTAACTCGTTCAACTTAAATCATTCCCAACCACAGATGAGACAGGGTTACTAAAAATATAGAAATTATTTCAGCAATCTCTATTAAAAGAACAAAATTAAAGTATTTAAAATGGGATCAAATTACTAAATTTTCATTGTTTAAAGACGTACATCCGTTTCTTAATTGTAATTTGTGACGTCATTACACAATATTTGTACAATTTTATCAAAGTATAATTTTGAGGTAATAGTCATTAGGACTCTTTAAGGCGTCAATTGAAATTCTAATGTTTGATGCTATGTTTCGGGGTTTCACATTCCTTTCAACTGCTAATATAATGTTGAGAAACTCTATATTATTGTACTTACAAAAATATATTTATTTTTGTAAGCCACCCAGTATATTAAAATGTATCAAGATAACCACCATCCTGTTTGTTTTAAATCTTGAGTCATAATTATTCTCCATTTCCATTACTCTTTTAAGAATGAAACAATATCCAGATCTCTTGAAAGAGGTTTTTTAATTCATCGTGAAAAATCGTAAAGTTAACACATTTTAATACTTTTTTTTATGATGATTGAATGTCTCTTTGTTGGTTTTTTTTATGGTTCACAAATGTCAGCGATGAAAGAAATCAGTAACAAAGATTTCTGATATCGTTAACAACAACAACAACAACAGTAACAAAGATTTCTGTTTTGATGAATTTCTGAATGGAATTGTGAAATTACTATCCCAAGGTCAATAATGTTGCCGGCTCAGAGAATTGTGATTTTGTTCTTTTTTTCTCTTAAACTAAGGGTACCTAAGGCTGGGTGAGGTTAATGTATGTAGCTGGTACGATTCCCAGCGATTGGAGGGTGATACCTCCGTCCTGAATACTTCAAATCAGGACGTTATAACTAAATAGAATCAACTGGTCACAATAGATCTAAATAGAGGTCGGTGTGATAATTGGTGCTTCTCTTGTGGAACTCCAACCAGTCTATCATAATAAAGGTACCTAATATTTTCTTTATTTTGTAAGAGAGTCATTTTGTTTACAAAATGTAGAGGGGACCAAACCAACTTTGATAATACAGTGTAACGTTATAGTTGCTCACACAAATATTAAATTGGCAAGATTGGAATTTACCAAATATCAATAATATTATTATTTACTTTCAGGTATATTCGTATAAGTTTTTTGTTCGCTACTCTTTGTCAGAAACATATTCCGCTCAGTCAATCACTCAATTACAAGCTAACCTTTTTTTTTTTGAGAAAGAGATTGGGGAAAATTCTTTAAAAGACACCCGGAAAACATGGGGAGTGGGATTTCCACCCACTAAAAAACCTATCTCTCTCATTTAAAGACAGTGCATTCGGAACCGTTACTTGAACATTACTTCAGATGAACTTACTAAATAAATTAGCTTCTTTAAATTAACCTTTTCCACCCCATTGTCCCTTTCCAGTCATCGCGACACACGACGCCTCCGCCCCTAGTGGCAGATGACAGCAACTACATCTACGGGAGCGACTCACTCGGCGGAGGAGGGGGAGAACTTCCCCTCCTGCCCCTGGGTCCGCTAGACTCGTTGACGTCATCGTTCATGACGTCATCAACGAGTCTGAGTCTGAACGACATTTTCATCGCGGTGAAGACCACTGTGACGTATCACAAGACGAGGCTGCCTCCCATCATCAACACCTGGTTCCAGCTGGCCAAGAATCAGGTAAGACCATCTCATTATTATTCCCGTCACTCTGTGAATCCAGAGGTCGTGGGTTCGAAACCCGGCCGGGACGTGACATGTTATCCTCCCATTTGGGATTTTTACCACATAATTATATGTCTGGGGCTTACTGCTGGAATAATAGCACTTTAACAGTCCTAACTGGACAGTATAAATAAGACGATATTATTATTATTAATATCTTTTTTAAAAATACATAATTATGTACAAACAAATAATGGTAAAATTAAAATACAAAATCGAACATAAATATAAACAAGAAAAAATAAACAACATAAATAAGATATATACATATGTATATGACCTACCTAAAGGGCAAGGTTACGTTGGGGTCGGTCTGGTAATGCAGAGGTTCGAAACCCAGCCGAGAAATGACAAATTATCCTCCCTTTTGGTATTTTGAGTTTTTGACCTTATAATACGTCTGAGGCTTACTGCTGGAATAATGGTCCTTATGGTCTCGTTAGTCCTAACGGTCAGGCAGTATAAATAAGGCGATGTTATTATTATTCAACTGTTAATTCGGCCTTACAAGATCTAGTTTATAATACTCGTGGATATTATGATTAAAAAAAGTTATATTAAGTCCGTCGCCCCAGCTGAAGTGAGTTTTATGTTTATCAAACACCTAGGCCGAAGTGTGAAGAACGCCCTCTGGAAAAAAGAGACAGCGCGGCATACGTACTTACTACACTTATACTATAATTGACTCTCATGATCACGTCATCTTGGCAAAGACTCAACCAGAGTGGTTTTGAAGGACAGGAAATGGAAAATTATTACAATTATTCATACTCTATTAAATTATTATAATATATATGTGCTCGTAAATATGATTATAGATCAAATATTACTTCCAAGCATATTTTCTTTATGCTATATAATGTATTTTGATTTTTTTGGGGTGCATACACTTACACACTGGTACATACAATAAATCATCTGTATACATATTTAATGTGTGTGTTCATGTATTTTTTTGTCTTTGTATTTTAAAAATGCATGTATTCATCACATACATAACTGTAGGCATATGTGTATGTAATATGTAACATTGTAACTTGTAACTACATATTTTTTGTCTTTACAATGTAATACATTCATCATAATATGATCATTGAGTGTGGGTACAATGTAGCCATAACAATGTGCTGTACATATTGTGCCCATCCTAAAGAATTAAGATTAATTAGGCCATCATCCAGTTCCCATACTGATCTGATCGTATCCTCTTCCGTTGAAAACAGAATGAATCATTACAACACAGTTGAGGACTTCCTTACCCCTCTCTTTCCTCCTCTCTTTTAGACTCTTCCCCAACGTCATAATATCCTTTACCCTCCCCTTCCTCCTCTCTTTTAGACTTACGTCATAATATTATGTGACGTCACAATGCATGGGCTGATGTTTAATATTAGTCTACATTTTCCGGTAAATATAATATCTATCACTCATAAAGATAGATGAAAACTAAATTTATTCGAGAGGTACATGAAAAATTGGAAAATCTGTTGTCTGATCACATCACAAAATAATGATGTGCAAGTTCTTTTTATTACAATTTGTATGTATCCAAGATATGGTGCACTGTAAACTGTGTACCACTGTAAAATTTGCAAAAGAAGCTTTGCCTCTTTTGAAAATTTCTGTCAAAAAAAAATCGCTCCGGTGTATATTTGAACCCACAACCTTCGAGTCAATATGCTCAGGGGTTCGACATTTCACTATGGAGGCCGGCACTACCTCTCTTACTACCTAACATCAATGATTACATGACAAGTGGAATAATGAGAGCACGCTTCTAGTCATGTCTTCTATCAGTTTTTCTTCATTATTTTCTAGTTTTCTTCATTATTTTTTCACTGCCAGCCACCAGCTAAACTATTTATCTCTAATTTTTACTAGGTAGTAGGTACCTGCTTACTTGAAGTAATAAAAAAAATAGGAATAATAATAATAATTGGGAACGTGCCCAGCTCTGTATTAAATACAAAACCTTGGAGCAGAGAAAAGTGTGATGCGACGAACACATTGTTGAAAATCTTTGTTCATTTAGTGACATTGTTGAGGTTTTAATGGATTCTTTTTTAGGTTAAAAAAAAATAATAACTTTTTTTTTTTTTAATGTCAATCACTTACGAGAAACATGTACAGAAAGAAGGTCTATAGATTCTGGATGGAACTGTTGTAATACGTGATCGATTTTGTTTCGAGTGGACCGTACTTTGTGTTACACCCTGTAGCATGAAAATTTTGGAAACCAATTGATCATAATACTGTTTAGTGGAAGGTAACCACCAGACGAGGTAAATGCTCAAAGAATTTTCTACCACCTAATCCTCAGAGTCTTATTATTATGTAGTCACAAACTCAAATGAATGAGGAAAAATTCATGCACTGGGTGGGATTCGAACCAACGGATGCCTACGCTACCTGGATTGCCAGAACCGATCTATTAATGCGTTAAAGAAAGCCATGCCACAGATTATCCTCAAAAAATGGACAGTCGAAATTTTCAAAATGCTTCTGCTGGTGTCAAAACTTCTGACACAGCCTTTGACTTCACTTTTTGCTCTCTCTGACATAAATGTTTCATCGTTTTCGAGGCAAACTGTACTTCGCGCACGTGATTATTGTCACCTGAAGAAGAAGAAGCAAAGAAGAAGAAGGATAAAAGAAGATGCCACTAGATGTTCTTGTAAAGAATGTTCACTAGAAGCCCGTTCAGTGCATGCTTGCATGGGTACCTACAGGCGCGGCAGGTGCTAAGGATCTGCGGAACTGCAGCACCCTCAGACAAAAAAGAAAAAAAAGAAGAGGATTTTCTCAAGTCCTAGCTCGGGCTATGTACGAGTTCGGTGCCAAAAAAAAAAAAAAAAAATGTATGAGTTGGGTCTCCTCAAAGAAAGTTCATGTATGAATCAGGTACGACTGACAAAAGGTTATGTATGAATTCGGTGCCCTAGTACTTGCCCTGATGATTAGGTAATTATATATTTTTTGTACATGCGAAAAGTGTGGGGGTAATCATAGCACCGAACTCACCCTTTGCCCTAGCTCGTACACAAAGAAAATCACACATTTCTAGAATATTTTATGCATATCTAATTATTATGATTGGCATGTTAAGCAAACTCCAACTCTTTAGATACTAAAATAGCGACTCTATAAATCCCATTTTAGTCCGGTTTATTTGGTGGTACCCCCAAAAACATTTTCTCACCGACCGCGCCTGGATAACTATACTATTCCGAGATACCATCACCATGTATCTCTCTGTACCTACTCTTAACACTGTCTAACTACAGTCACCACTGCTAGTACTACTGCTTATAACTACTAACCGATCTCAGTAGCTTCATCGTTAAGACAGTGATCAGTAGACTCGCTATCTGGAGATCGATGGTTCGAATTCCATGAGGTTATTTTTCACTCTAGTAATTAGAGAGAAGAGTGCACTGGTAGTCAAGTGGTTAACGCGCTAGTCTGGTAGTCCAGGTAGCGTAGGGATCTGTTGATTCGAATACCACCCAGTGCATGAATTTTTCCTCGTTCATTTGAGTATGTGACCACATAAATAAGACTCTGAGGGTTATTAGGTGGTAGAAAATGCCTTGAGCATTAACCTCGCCTGGTGGTTACCTTTCATTAAAGAGTGTTGTTATTCTTATTATTATTATAACACTCTATAGTAATTAGAGAGAAGAGTGCACTGGTAGTCAAGTGCAGGTTAACGCGCTAGTCTGGTAATCCAGGTAGCGTAGAGATCTGTTGGTTCGAATACCATCCAGTGCATGAATTTTTCCTCATTAATTTGAGTATGGGACTACATTAATAAGAATTTGAGTTTTAGGTGGTAGAAAATGCCTTGAGCATTAACCTCGCCTGGTGGTTACCTTTCATTAAAGAGTGTTGTTATTCTTATTATTATTATAACACTCTATAGTAATTAGAGAGAAGAGTGCACTGGTAGTCAAGTGCAGGTTAACGCGCTAGTCTGGTAATCCAGGTAGCGTAGAGATCTGTTGGTTCGAATACCACCCAGTGCATGAATTTTTCCTCATTAATTTGAGTATGTGACTACATTAATAAGAATTTGAGTTTTAGGTGGTAGAAAATGCCTTGAGCATTAACCTCGCCTGGTGGTTACCCTCCACTAAAGAGTGTTATTATTATTATTACAAACAGATTTTCGCTTCAACCGACCTCAGTAGCTTGATCAATAAGGCGGCGGACTTGTAACCTGGAGGTCGGTGGTTCAAGTCCCGGTTTCAGCGTGGATTTAGTTAAGCGAGTTTTAGTAGTTGTGATGATATCACGAAAGTGACTAACACAAATATGACAACAGATTTTCGCCGCATAAGTAACTAATGTAACGCAGGATAGTCCAATATGTCTGTTGCGAGACTTGCAAGGCAGCAGTCATGGGGGTCTGACATCCCGAGGTCCTGGGTTCATGCACAATGCCGAGTCTAGAGAATTTGATATGCTGGTGACAGACTGACAGTCTTGTCATATGAGACTGCATTCCTATTGTTTATGACGTACAGGAATATGAAGACTTCATTCTTGAACAATAATTTAACCTGTAAGAATATGAAGAGGACAGCACTATTTGAAAATTTATCCGACCTCAGTAACTTGATCGATAAGGCGGCGGACTTGTAACCTGGAGGTCGGTGGTTCGAATACCAGGGAGTATGGTGTATTTTTCACACTCGCAAAGCACATGCGTACAGTAATGAATAATGCCGCGCTGTCTCTTTCTTTGTATAGGACTTTTTTCACACCTCGGCCGAGGTGTTTGATTTGAATGCGTGTCTTGAAAAACGACATTTGTTACAAATTTTGATTTGATTCTTGAACACTTCGCTTGCACTCCAGGTGACCTAGGTTCAAATCCCAGCGGGGTCGGAATTTTTTCGGCTCTGTACTTTGGATGTCTGGGCCTACCCTAGCCTCGTGAGGATAGTGGGGTAGTTTTAAAGTGGGCGACGAATAGTGGTGGCATTACAAGATTGATATCGGAATATAATGGTTGGTTGGAGATACACAGGGTGGGGCAAAAGTCTGGAAACCCCTGAATAACTTTCGAATGGCTTCTTCGGTAAAATTAAAATTTTGTAAGGTAAACCGGGCTAATAAGACCTTGTTTTAGAGTCGGATCGATTTTTGTTACCGGCCCCCATGTCAGGGCCAGGGGGGCCAACTTCATTTTTTTAAATACGAACCCCCACCTTGCGATACATTTTTGGAAGGGTCTTTAAATAAGAAATACATTGGTGCAAATTTTATTTTTTTAATTTAAACTGTTTGCAAATGGCGTCCAACTTTGTGTATGCAGTAAAGTCTGGAAACCCCTGAATATCTTTTGAAAGGGCTTTCTCAGTTAATTTAAAATTGTGCACGGTAAGTCGGGGTAATTAGACCTTTCCAAAAATGTATCGCAAGATGGGGTTTCGTATTTAAAAAAAATGAAGTTGACCTCCCTGGCCCGTGGCCCCGACATGGGGGCCAGTAAAAAAAAATCGGTCCAATTCTAATATAAGGTCTAATTACCAAGGATTACCGTACACCATTTTAAATTTACTGAGAAAGTCCTTTCGAAAGATATTCAGGGGTTTCCAGACTTTACGACATACACAAAGTTGGACGCCATTTGCAAACAAATAATATTAAAAAAATAAAATTTACACTAATGTATTTCTTACTTGAAGACCTTTCCAAAAATGTATCGCAAGGTGGGGGTTCGTATTTAAAAAAATGAAGTTGGCCCCCCTGGCCCCGACATGGGGACCGGTAACAAAAATCGACCCCACTCTAAAACAAGGTCTTATTAGCCCAGTTTACCATACAAAATTTTAAGTTTACCGAAGAAGCCATTCGAAAGTTATTCAGGGGTTTCCAGACATTTGCCCCACCCTGTATGATACATTAACATTAGATCTCATAATTTCGATGCTATATAATACTCAAATAACCAGCTCTTTATGTTTTTTAGTCCTACACGAGCAGAGCAGCATAAGTGTTTTTTTATTAGTTGCTCAATTTTACTATCCTTATTCTACAGAAAAAGAAAGTTATGTACCCACATATTATGTATTCGCAAGGTAATCATATTTGTTTTAATCACACCTCGAGTAATGGAATTTGGCCGGTTTGTTTGAGAGAGTTTTTATTTTAAAATAATGAAATATGATCCACTTTCTCAGGTTTTGCATATTTCCTCTTACACAATACATATCTCAGTAGGTATCTGTTACCACCTGAACTTTGTGAGAGGTGTCAAGTGCGGAATCCTAGACATTTCTTTACAATGTCCTGATCGTCCATCTACGTTGACATTGGAGGAGATGTTGATAGGTTCCCGTTGCATATCCAACGCTTTCTTTGTTTTATTATTTTATATCATGGCTTAACTTAACTTAATAACTAATAGAAGAGAATGCCGTCGGCATTAGCTGAGGGTTAGGTGGTAGAAAATTATTTGAGCATTAACCTCGTCTGGTGGGGTAACCTTCTACTAAAGAGTATTATTATTATATAAATACAATAGTTATATTGCGTGTGTATGCATAAATAAATAAAACACAAAGAATCTTCATATAAATAACCGTCAACTAAAGTGGTCATGTTTTCTGAGGGGCCATGTTTACAGAAGTAATACATTACTTCACTCCAGCAATGTGGTCCAATACAGTTCAATTAAGATTAATTAATGTAAACCATTGCGTGAATGTTTATTATTCTGGATCCTCTCTCACTGGTGGGTTCTGCCCAATTTATAATTTGGTCTGCATAGGATCTCATGCGCGGAGTTAACCGACCTCAGTAGCTTGATCGGTAAGGCGGCGAACTTGTAACCCGGAGGTCGGTGGTTCAAGTCCCGGTTTCAGCGTAGATTTAGTAAAGCGAGTTTGAGTAGTGATATCACGAAAGTGATTAACACAAATATGATAACTAACTTTCTAACTTCATGCCCGGAGTTACTTAAGTGAATTAGGTATACTCGTAGATGGGGAGTAGAGAGCTGGGGGTTAAGGCAAAAGAAAGAATAGCTCGGAGCGCATCTTTTGACTATAATATGTTGAGCCTCGGATAAACGAGGCCAGAGTTATTTTAAATTCTTGCTTATCGGACTCTGTACTCGTTGTTACAACATATAGGTACATGGTATCTATGCAATGTATTTTAAATGGACCAATCTAATTCATATAGAATTCTAGACTAGAAACAAGAGCACAATGAATTGTATGTACAAATATTTAAGCTGTTATGTGCTATACATATGTACTAAGTATAAATATATTGTATTTATTGGCGCTATTATCATCTCTACATACATATCTAATATCTATGTTATGTAGTTAATTCATTATGTATGTTTAATGGACCAATCTAGTTGATATACTCGTATACATAGTTCAGTTAAGTTGATTGAGGAACAAGAGCGTTATGAATTTATTCAAATATTTACGCTGTTATATATACGTTGTACTTTACTTGATATGTTAAATATTCTTATGTACTTTGCTTGATCTGTTGAATATTCTTATGTACTTTGCTTGATCTGTTAAATATTCTTATGTACTTTACTTGATATGTTAAATATTCTGTATTTATTACCATGTCATGTATATGCAATATATGCATGTTCAATGGACCGATCTAGTTCATAGAGAATCAAGAGCATTATGAATGTGTCACCAGACCCATAAGTCCCCTGTTATCCTCTGTTTCAAGCCTTCTATGTTCCCACGTCTATCCCAGAGTACTCTCATGAGATTCTGGTGACGTTGAGAATTAGATTCAATTAAATTTTGAGCAAACTGTATGAACGCAGAAGTTTTACCACAGTCATTCATTACATCGTCATCCATAGTGTAACATAACTATGTATTTTATAGAATTATGTATTTCATATAATACAATCGAGCCTGGATATGAGAGAACTGAATATAAGAGAAACCTGCATTTATGAGAACTGAATATAAGAGAAACCTGGATATAAGAGAAACCTAGATATAAGAGAATTAGATATAAGAGAAACCTGGTTATAAGAGAACTGAATATTAGAGAACTGAATATGAGAGAAATCTTAATGTGAGGGAAATTTCCAGGTGCAATTTAACCTCTCTATAGGGCTGAAACTTCGTTTTAAGATAAATCTGGATATGAGAGAACAAAATTCCGGTCCCACGAGTTATCTCATGTCCATGAGGTTTGACTGTATGTTCAGTTTTCAATGTTGTACCTTTGTCTTTGGGTCATATTATTGTTATTTTCTTATTTTTGTTTCTCTTTTTTATCCCTTGGTTCGAATCTCAACCAATGCCATAGTTTTTCAACATTTATTTAAGACTTTGATGCATTTTTTTTTTGTGCCCAAAAAACTAACATACCCAATACTCATATTTGTATCATGAAGGTCGTGTAATGTCACTGACTTTAAGAAGAAGAAGAAGAAAAAGAAGAAGAAAAAGAAGAAAAGAAGAAGAAGAAGGAAAAAAAAAACACACACACACACACAAGTCAACAACCTGTTCTCCTATTACTCTTTATCACTGAGGTGATGGCATCCCAGATGTTCTCTCTCCCTCCTGCTTCACCCCCTTATCAACCACTGATCCTGGGAACTCACCCTTTCTCCCTCATCTGATCATCTCCACCCTCCCCAGTAGTAGGAATCCACCCCCTGGTAATAGAAATTTATATCAGTATTAAAAAAAACTCATTCTGAAGATAGACAATTGAGAAAAAAATACATTTAAAAGAAGAAGAAAAAAAAAAAAAAAAAAAAAAAAACAATAAATTCTGGAGTGAAATTAAAAAGTAATAGAAATGATTTAATTTCAAGATCCCAGAGGTTATGTGAAGGAACTTAATTTATCACCCCCCTTAACTTTTAACATTTGTGTTAAATCAACGCAACAACCCTCAACCCTTTGGAAGTCGTGGGTGTTTTAATTGCTTTCTCAAAGATTTTTCAGTCTTCATTTAAAAATAAAATAATTATGAACCCTTTTCATAAATTAGTAAACTCGCTAGTCTGGTAATCCAGGTAGTGTATGGATTAGTTCGAATCCCACCCAGTGCATGATTTTTTCCTCATTAATTTGAGTTTGTGACCACATAATAATAAGACTCTGATGCTGAGGGTTAGGTGGTAGGAAATGTTTTGAGCATTAACCTAGCCTGGTGGTTACCTTCCACTAAAGTGACTAAAGAGTGTTATTCTTATTTCAAGGTATTTATCACTTTTGGTGGTGTCTAGAGTTACACTTTTTCAGTGTCCTGTCCTAATGCACATGTGTGCCCCTCCCTCATGCACTTCTCACTCCCTACCTCTATAATGGTGTAGGTACAGTACTACAGTTACCCCTTTGCTTTCATGGGAAACAGAAGTTGAACCCCGGGTCCTCAGTTCCTGGTGATTAATTTAGTTTATTTATCTTATATTAAGTTTTTATGAAATAATATGTATCACTTTGGTTACATATTATTTTTTATATATACAGGGTGTCCCGTATACAGATGCAAATATTTTGAGGGTATGTTCAGCCCACCGTGGACTATCATATGAGCGAAACTTGCAGTGGGGCATTTTGCTTCGTTAAAGAGTTATGGCCAAATCCCTGTTTTTCCCACAGGTCTAGAGGTCACTTGGATCGATGCACGTTTTTAAAGAAATGATAGCCAGTAAGTAATTTTTGACTTCATGTATGGATAGTCATGCATATTTCCCTTCAAATGCAGTTGGTTGCATAAAAAAATATTGAAAGACCAGAGAGATATTTAATCATAAGTTCAATACTTTTCTAAAATTTGATTTTTCCCTGTTTTCCCTTTCGTGAATTTAGAGTACTTCTACAATTGCAATTCTGCGTATCACTAGTTAAAAAAATACCCTATTATGTTTAGTTTTATAAAAAAGAAAGCTCATTTATATTACTTTAAAGATCATGGAACGCAGTACACACAAAGCTCAAAAAACACTTCTGAATCATGATGGAAAATTCAAAGTTGGCTGAATTTTATCAGAATTGGCGCGTAATTTGAGGTATAAATACACTGCTCTGGGATGTTTAACAGAGGGAAATTGATCATTCACAGTGGTCGGTCGGTGTGAACTTTTATGTGAATGGGGTTACGGAATCACAGGGTTATCATGAGGAAAAATGAGAGAGGCTGCAACGAAAGCAGCAATCAGTGGGGTAATTATGGAAAAAGAATACACATGGAGAAAGACTCTGCGCTACCAACAAAAATTATGATTTTATTTTTAGAAGTAAAATTAAAAATATCATTTTTGTGTTTATCACAATCATGATATCAAAAACATAACAAATAGTGGCGAAAATTAACCTTGGGTAAAACTCGAACATCCAACCCTAAGGTTACTATTATTATTAATACTTTATTCTTATTTTATAAACAATTGGACCAAGCTTTATTTACATTTTTTTTTTTTTACAATGAACATGGTAACAATTTGTGAAATAAATATAAACAAAGACTGATCAAGGGTGGTGATACAGTGATACATGTTTGTAGTTTATTGATAAACTACAAACATGATACATTCTGTAACACAGGACATGAAATGAAAAGAACCCAAAAGAATATGTAGCGAACCAAGGGCGAGGTTTAAAGCTTGTGGCTTTCTCTTCCACCGAACAAATTGATCGCCTTGTTATTTTAACTATTAGATTTGATTGATATAGTTGGTTAATAGAACTAATTGTAATCAGAAAATTTTCATTTATAACAACTTGCAGTTGGCACAAAAATAGTCACACAGACCGCTTCAGGCATCGAGTGTTCTTCAAAATGCAATAGCGCCCAGATTCAAAATTTGAAAGATGTGTTTCTCTCCTTCTGGTGCCGTTTGATAAGGCGTATCTCATTCGTTCCTTCACGCGTCTGAAAGAACTTTGTATTTATTGAAACAAAATAGCAAAGGGTATTTTTTTACCTAGTGATACGCTGAATTGCAATTGTAGAAGTACTCTAAATTCACGAAAGGGAAAACAGGGAAAAATTGAATTTTAGAAAAATATTGAACTTATGATTAAATATCTCTCTGGTCTTTCAATATTTTTTCATGCAACCAACTGCATTTGAAGGGAAATATGCATGACTATCCATACATGAAGTCAAAAATTACTTACTGGCTACCATTTCTTTAAAAACGTGCATCGATCTAAGTGACCTCTAGACCTGTGGGAAAAACAGGGATTTGGCCATAACTCTTTAACGAAGCAAAATGCCCCACTGCAAGTTTCGCTCATATGATAGTCCACGGTGGGCTGAACCTACCCTCAAAATATTTGCATCTGTATACGGGACACCCTGTATAGAATATAAAAAATTCCCTCCAGGTCTGATGAAGAACGAGGCACTGTGCCTTATTACATTATCTCAGGCTGATAGTTTCTGATTATGTCTTTAGGAATCTAATGTGGTGCACTGGTTGTCAAGTGGTTAACTCGCTAGTCTGGTAATCCAGGTGGCGTAGGGATCCGTTGGTTCGAATCGTACCCAGTGCATGAATTTTTCCTCATTAATTTGAGTTTGTGACCTTATAATAATAAGACTCTGAGGGTTAGGTGGTAGAAAATGCATTGAGCATTAACCTCGCCTGTGATGGTTACCTTCCACTGAAGAGTGGCATTATTATTATAATATGCATAAGCACCTCCTCAGCCGACTAGATCGAGAAGGCGGTGGACTATTAGCACATTGGATTTACTTTGGCACATTTTTGACCATAATTGAGGTCCAGTGAAAATACTTCCGATTTCTAATATTAGAAATTTCTCGGAAGTAATTAGTATTTTTATAAAGACTAGGTAAGTATGACATTTTATTTTTTAATTTTAATAAGGATCAAAAGTTTGAAAGAAATCAGCACTGTGCAAAAAGAGAGAAAGGAAATATTTAGATTAGCAATGTCTGAGCAATCCAGTTGTGTGAGAGAGATAGAGATATTTAGATTGCTATAGAGAGAGAGAGAGAGAGGGAAAGAAGTCTGGGCAAGCCAGTTGTGTGAGATGAAACAGAGGAGATTAGGGGGCAGCTCCGGATCTCTGGATTAATCCTCAAGATAATTGCTTCTTTCCATCAAAACATTTCATATCTTAACCCGACCGTGCCCAGAAGAAGAGGGCACGATTAGCTCAGTGGTAAGTGCAGGTCTGGCTTTGGGACTATAAACGGGGAGTAGACCAGCATTGGCTTGGTTCTGGGGGCCCTTGTCAATTATTAGCCTCCTTGTAAAGACAGTGGTAGAAGTGCTGAGTCATTCCTCCACTGTCTGCCTACCATCGTTCACGATGACGCCACCCTATGATGATGAAGTGCAGGTATTCGTTGTTTATGTGGAAATCCCTTGGCTGTTACCCCAGTGCCGACAGAAATATTGTATTTAAAATTTGGTACAGTTGTTTGAAAGAGATACCTTTCGATGCGCTCGTGTTGACTCTGCACCTTAAATGGGAAGGATTTTGTCACAAGTATCAGAAGGCAAGCATACTGAGGGATAGGCGAGCTACAACACAGACCACAAGCGTCTACAGTAGCTGATTTTTCCATGGCCATGAAATAATAAACGGCTGTGGAAAAAAAATAAAAATAAAAAGAGATAGTAGATTTTGTGTTAATCACTTTTGTGATATCAAAACTAATCAAACTCGCTTTACTAAATCTACGTTGAAATCGGGACTTTAAACACCGACTTCCAGGTTACAAGTCCGCCGACTTATCGATCAAGCTACTGAGGTCGGTTGAAAAAAAAAATACAAACCTTAAAAATCGACCTAAGTAGCGGATTTTAAAAAGACAAGTTGGAGTAGTTTTGACATCTCGTACTCTTAAGGTACTCGTTTAATTTTTTAAAAATAATCTACTCGCTTGGCTCATTTTTTAGGATTTTTAGAAATAATTTTCAATTGATTGAAATTTCAAGCACAGGCAAAGATACGTTTATCATAATATTAAGTGATTTCTGATGAGTCGTACGGTTGTAAGAAGGGTTAAAGCGCTTGATCATTTTCATGAGATCTGGGCAGTTCGCATTTAAATCTTCAAGACAGAGAAGTTCTAATTATTATACTGCAACTTTTCTACAGGGTGGCTGAGCAAATTTTTGCACATGTCCGCCGATATTGTGTGGAAGCAGGTGCAGACAAAACATGGAGGCTTATTATTATTATGTAACTCTTAATTATCAATAGGACATATGTTCAAACAAGTAATTATAAAAATTCAAATACAAAATTCAGAACAATATAAAAAAGAAAACAAAAGATAAACAACATAATAGATAACATAGATAAAATATGTACAGATGTTTTATAACTAAAGGGCGGGTTAATTGCCTATGGCAATCTCTTCCACCCAACCCGCATTGTATAGTGAGGTATTGACTCAGAAATATTCGCGCCGGTGGGTATTCAAACAATCAAAACCTTTATTTGTAGAAGTTGACGCAGTTTGACTTGACATCCTCCAGGTTACAAGTCCGCCGCCTTATCGATCAAGATACTGAGGTCGGTTAAATTCGATAACTTCTCATGTAACTACTCATTTTTCCTCACGAGGCTCAAATCCTCCTCACCACCCTGTAGAGCGTTGCAAATAAACCAACACAGCTCCTCTCTCTCCCGTCTAATTTGTACAGTGCACAGCAATTCAGTTTTGATATCAAAACCACGCCACAACACAACTTTTTTTTAATAGCTATTAAAATTTTCAAAAAAAAAAAATAATATAAATAAACTTCAACTACCGAGCAATCTCCTGGCCGGATAACTACCTGTTCTGAGCTGAGTTAATTTCGAGGGCGGTACGCCAGCCAGTATCTCAGGCTGATGTGCTTGGGATTCTTAGTTCTAGATGCATGGTTCAGGAGTCGGTGTAATGCAGGAGGAAATTGCAGGTAGCTGTCTCTCTGGGATGCACTATGCACTTTCCAGACGCTGCCGGAATGTTTATTGATTTCAGTCTCCGAACTCAGTATCATAGGCGGCGGACTTGTAATCTGGAGGTCGGTAGATCAAGTTGCAAGTTCAGCAAAAATTTAGTGAAGTGAGTTTGAATAATTGTGATATCACGCTTGTGAATAACACAAATATGATAACTTTCAGCCATGATGTAGTATAGTCACCACAAATATGATAACTTATTGATTTCAGTCATGTAGGTCGTATAGTGCACTAGACTAGCACACACGATGACCTGGGTTCGACTGCCAGCAGAGTCAGAATTTTTGACTTTGTTGTATTATACTCGTACCAATCCATACCACATGACGAAAAAATAGTTCATGCGAGCAGAGACCAGTGGCGAAATTATGCTCAGATAAGATTTAGGATAAAAGAATGTCCTAATTTTTCTCCGCTACCCTCGAAATTTGTGATATAATAAAAGGTTCTGGTTGAAAAACTGACCAGAAGATTCCGAAAAAAAAAAATCTCACAAAACTAAAGCACCCACACAGTTGCAAAGCCTAGTACCTACCTAAATCTCGAACAAATAAAGTGACTGTTTACCCGATGATAAAGATACGTTAAGCAAAAAATTAAAAAAAAAAAAAAAAAAAAAAATTGTTCATTTTAATTCACTCTAATGTCTGGTGACATTATTCTTGGGAACTTTATAGTATGCAATAATTTTACGAGTCCAACAATCCGTATAATAATTTACTTTATTAATAAAATACATAATATAAGAGGTCAGAGAGGAGTGTGTTCATAAGTATATGAACTACGATATGAATGTAGTTAATAAATAGCGTAACTTTATAAATATACTTCGCCCGTACACGAATGCTTTGACTACCGACTCCTGCTTTAATGTTCATCTTGATATAAAGGTTGTTCAAAGAGCAGTACTGTTGTACATATTGGCTGGGACTTAATAGTTTATAGCTTTTTTATCTGGCGTAACCAATTCAGTTTGTTTTACCCTTTTGAAAAACAGGATGGTCCACTAACAGTGTTACTGTTATCAGAGAAGTGTTTGTCACGATTACTCAAACTCGCTTTACGAAATCTTTGTTGAACTTGGGACTTGAACCACCGACCTCCAGGTCACAAGTTCGGCGCCGATCAAGCTTCTGAGGTTGGCAAACTATGATTTGTTCTTTTTTCAAACCACAACAAATTTTATGTCACAAAAATAGCACAAATATGAGCAACTCACTTTCGAACATATTGATCGATTGGAATTACTTCTATACTAATTCTCCTACTACTAGGGATCTAGTTGAAAATTAAAAGAAAGCAGTCTGGAATAACCCTTTGGCGGTGTAGTGACATGACGAATTGGAACGCCAAAATGCCACCTTTCTCTAAATTTAAAATATGTTTAACCTGGAGAGTGGAGAATCTGCTTATTATTGAGCTGCTGTAAAATTTTCTGATGATAATCCTCCAGCTTTCCAATGTGGCGAAGACGTGTAAAATACTGCCACATGACCCTTCCGGTCCGGGGCCATGGCCCTATATTTATTTTTACTGACCCTACTCAACACAATGAGGCATTGCCATACTAATCGTTCCAGACCGGAACTCGGCGCCACAGGTTTCGAGTCCCAGTCAAACGTACTTTTTATTTCTGATTAAAAAATGTCTCCGGGTTTAAAATTTCCAGGATAGCAAAATATTTATGTATCAAAAGAACAAGAATTATGCTTGGTTATTAGGGTTGTACAAATTCTTTCGTTAAAATTCGCCGTGTCTTTACCGCCATCATCCAGTATACACGCGATAATTTATTGCCAAGCGGGTGGTGGCAGGCTCAATGCCACGGCAACATTGCCAACTTATATCTCGAGAACGAATCGGCCCAACTCATATCTCGAGAACGGGACCACTGGTTCGCGCGCCAGGCGGGTAGACCGAGCTGTCAACCTTTGACTTCCCGCACAGAAGTTGTCTACCCCCGGGCCCGTGCTTCGCCCTTGAGCTTTGGCACTCGGACTTTCTACTCTGCGATTCTGAGCGAATAAAGCAAATTAAACGGTTAGGGAAGTATTAAATCAAAATTATACTACCCGTCGTGATATTACCATGCGGTAAATCAAAGAAGAAAAAAAAAAAAAATTGAAATCGGATCAATTTTTTTATATATGTATACACAAAACGAACACGTAATTCGATTTCTATAAATTAGAAAATTATCAGAAGTAAAATTGAAAAAAGTATAGGTATAGTAAACTAGGCAGGACTTACTTAATAAACAATTAACATACATATGGGTCCAAAGTTGTCCAAGATAATAAGTTAACAGCTCTTATCGACCTCAGTAGCTGGATCATTAAGGCGGCGGACTCACGATCCGGAGGTCGGTGATTCGAGTCCCAATTACGTCAAAAATTTAGTAATTCAAGTTTGAGTACACTTAAGACCATGATTTTTCACACTCCATGTAAAAAATCTCCTGAATCTATGGGTATTGGACATTGGTACTCCTCTTAATTCAAACAAAAGCATACCTGATACTTTTCAAAAATCGAAGCACCCATTAAAAATAATTACATAAATTAGGGGCTAAACATTATTATAATATGAAGCATTAAAACTATCAAATAAATACTATATAATGCTTGCATGAGACGTTACTGTTCAACTTAAAACATGGTGTTCAGGTTTTATATATACTTTGGTATAATTATGGTGTTTGAAAGCTTGCCTACGCATACAATACACGCATGTCTAGGACCTTATTATATTGGGTATCAGACTAGCCAGGTCTTCGTGATCTACTGTGGTGCTTCCAAGTTCTCACACGGAATAATATGGTTCGACGTCTACACTCAAAATAGTTCACAGCCGGCAATCAAAAAATGATAGATCGTGTTTCTTCTTCTTCTTTTTCTTAGTCTACCTTTGTTACTTATAAAAATAATAGTATTGCTTTATTTATACTGCTCGATTAGGACTATGTATCAAGATTAAGTCCCTTCATTGCACTAGAAAGCCCAAGACATATTATTATATATGTGCTAAATAATATACCTAATAGGAGGACAAATTATCATGTCCCAGCTGGGTTTCGAATCCTTGAGATCTGGATTCACAGAGTACCGCCATTACTACTGAGCTACCGTGATATGTGACATTATTTCATTACATTTCTGTCCCGGTAGTTCAGTGGTCTAAGCGTTCGTCTGGTAATCCGGAGGTCGTGGGTTCGAAACCTAGCCAGAACATGACAAATTATCCTCCCAATTGTATTTTTGATGAACTAAGACATATGTATGGCAAGATTCACCCATATCAACATGCACAGACATATGATATGCAAGACTTCAAGTCTTGCCATATCATAATATGCTATACATATGACAATTATGTTGCCTCCGTGGAATGGCGGCTTCAAACTATTCGATCAACAAGGCCATTTAAGTATATATATATTTATACGAACTTTGGCCAGTATGCTAAAAACTTTCATTGCGAGACAATCAGGTCAATCGGACAGGTGTTGGGTGTTTTCGCCTGACGACGGTGAACACCTGTCGAAATCGCCCGATCATGGCCGACTATCAATAGCGAGAGAAATCGGAGCCAGGAGAAGCACCTTGCGAGCTGGTGTAGGTCATTACAATGATTATTATGTGAGGAGTTCCTGTGTCTTGTAACCAGTGGGTTCATTTGAATAGGATTGCCTGGTCAGTGGCGTATGGCAGGCACAGGAGTTCCTGTGTCTTGTAACCAGTGGGTTCATTTGAACAGGATTTGCCTGGTCAGTGGCGTATGATAGGCACAGGAGTTCCTGACAGGTACAGGAGGAGTTCCTGTGTCTTGTAACCAGTGGGTTCATTTGAATAGGATTTGCCTGGTCAGTGGCGTATGATAGGCACAGGAGTTCCTGACAGGTACAGGAGGAGTTCCTGTGTCTTGTAACCAGTGGGTTCATTTGAATAGGATTTGCCTGGTCAGTGGCGTATGATAGGCACAGGAGTCCTGACAGGTACAGGAGGAGTTCCTGTGTCTTGTAACCAGTGGTTCATTTGAATAGGATTTGCCTGGTCAGTGGCGTATGGCAGGCACAGGAGTTCTGTGTCTTGTAACATGGGTTCATTTGAACAGGATTTGCCTGGTCAGTGGCGTATGATAGGCACAGGAGTTCCTGACAGGTAAGGAGGAGTTCTGTGTCCCTGTACCAGTGGGTTCATTTGAATAGGATTTGCTGGTCAGTGGCGAATGGCAGGCACAGGAGTTCTGACAGTACAGAGGAGTTCCTGTGTCTTGTAACCAGTGGGTTCATTTGAATATGATTTGTCCTGGTAGCGGTGGTGTAGGGGTGTTTCCGAGAAGTGATGATGGCATAACATGTTTCATGTTGATACCTAAGTCCGCCACGGTCACCGTGGCAGAGTGAGTTAGCGCGCTAGACATTGCACGCATGCGGTGACCTGGGTTCGATAACCAGCGGAACAGGAATTTTCCTGTCCTGTACTTGGAGGGTCCACCCATACCTCGTGAGGAAAAATGAGAGTTACTTGTATGAGTAACGACCAGTGGCGGCATTACCAGAGTAAAAAGAAATTAATGTAATAGAATTCGAAAAGTGAAGGAGGCTCTTACTAATGCTGTGCTACCCACAAAAATTGTGAAGAGGCCTTGTGCTTCACCACAAAATATAAAAAATCATACGTTATACATACATACATTATACATACATACATAAGTCCGTCCCGGGTCCCTTGAAATTTAAACCGGACTTATTAAACTAATTACCAGGCGGATATGCTGGGCGAAATGTATGCAAGAGGCAAGTAATGATTTCATTCGCGGAACCAGGGCCGGGGAGAAGGTATAGTAATAATTGCGGTGAACAACTTTGAAATGCCCCGTGGGGATGGGCAGTGTTGGCACTTTCAAAGTACTATCATTTCTGGTCAGTCTTTTTCGATCCGAATTTGTCCGTTGGCCTCACTCTTTTTCCCCTCATGAGGAAAAAAAGAGTCTCTTTGGCCCGAATCATACAGTAGTATTTGTTACATACAACAATGATAAGCAACAACTCAAGTTAATGCTTAAAGCATTTCCTACCACCTAAACCTCAGATTCTTATTATAATGTGGTTAAATATACTCAAATTAATGAGGAAAAATTCATGCATTGGGCGGGATTCGAACCAACGGATCCCTACGTTACCTGGATTACCAGACTAGCGCGTTAACCACTTGACTGGTAATAATAGTGGTAATCCAGGTAGCGTAGGGATTCATTGATTCGAATCCCACCCAGTGCATGAATTTTCCTCATTAATTTGAGTTTGTTACCACATAATAATAAGACGCTGAAAGTTAGGTGGTAGAAAATACTTTGAGCATTAACCTCAACTGTTGGTTACCTTTTACTATACAGAGTGGTATTATTATAAATATGATAACTTTCTTTCTCCTTGCCTAGTATTGAATTATTTTAAAATTATTTATTTTTTTCTCATAACCACACAAGGGACAGTACTTGAATCTCTCCATAAATGGTTGCAAAGCATTGCAACTCGGCCAGATAACCCTGTGCTAAATTACTACCATCTGTAAAGTCTGCCTGCTCTGGCAAGCTTTCGCCCGTCAGTCTTCCACTCCAATTACCCACCGTCAGCCTCTGTAATTACACCTCCATTATCCAGCATGCACTCCAGTTACCCACCAGCCATGTGCATAACTATGTTATTAACTGCAGTGAATAATTATTTAACACATACACAGCAGATACACACATAGATGAATAACGTAGGTACATCGAGTGCAACTTCTCACTTTTGCTGTTTATGCACATGTAGCCTGAAAAAGACACCAAATTTTTAAATTTATTTTTAAAAAAAATCTTTAATTGTCTAAAAAAAATCCAATTGCCCAAGATAAATGAAAATGACCCACATAGCAACCTATACTGATAGATTTTCATTAGTCTCTATGTATATCTCCCTTGTCTTTATCCCATATTGGCTATTATTATTATTATAGTGTGCTTTATTAGGTAAGACAAATATACATATACAGTAAATACAATGAAATTACAAAGAAAAAATAAATAGATTGAACAAAGAAACAAGAACAAAAAAGAGAATGGAGCTAATGTCCTACTAAAGGCGGGGTATTGCCTGTGGTAATCTCTTCCACCCAACCCTTTAAAAAAATAGAATAACCAGTTGCTATTGGGGTCGGCGTTGTTCAACCTCATGGATGAGGTTGGTAGGGTGGAACACTTTTTTTTACGACTGTATGACCTTCTGGATGATGGACTCGGGATCTCTGGACTACGGGCAGTAGTCACAACCGTTTCATGAGTCTACATAACACAATAAAATCTATACTATAAAAAATAATTATGCTCCTATTTTTATTACTCCTGAACCTGATAAAAAATACATAAAGGTTGCAGTAAAAATAGAATAATTATTTGAATATGCACGCAATTTATGAGCTGGTCAATTAAATAAAAAGTGCTCAGAGGTAATTTAATGGCAATAATTACCTAGACATGTATAATATCATAAATGAACCATCAACGTTCCAATATAAAAGTGGATCATAAGAATAGTAAAAACAGAAATGATGACTGTGAAGATTGTCATAATATTAATAATATTATTTATATTACTCGACTATTACACTTATTATAATAATAATAATTTAAAAATAAATAAAATTTGCACTGTTTTTTTTACATTTCTTTAAAGACAGGTCTATAACAGAGTCCTTGCAATGTTTATAACGAATAATAAATAATCATATCAAGACATGCACAACTTAACGAATAAGGCATACCAGATGTAATGGGAGTAGATGGAATCGCACGCATCTATGCAACTGTCCATTAAAAATGCAGTTTTACAGACCAATGTAAAGTTGCAATAAGTGCATCCGCTTGCATTAAGTTACTGTGGGGAAGGTATAATTTTAATAGTTTTAACTCATTAGAAGGGCATCTTTCTCTATTGAATGAACATCCATAGAAGTTCTGTCTATTTGATCTATATCAATATCATAGTACAAAAGCCTCATCGAGCCCTTGGTTGACAGGCAATGTTGTGAAGTATGACCGCCGCATTGCCTCTTTGGACAGCCATAGCAAGTCTCTGTTTTAAATAAAATGCTGATTTGTTGTCGCCTGTTACTTCAGGTTATTTGTTATTTGATCTATACAGAGCAATAATACTGATAGACAGCAATAATACATCGCAACTATCCATTAGTTGTGATAACATTGAAAATCTACTGCTCAATGAGGACTGAGTCCCATTATTCCAGCGTTTGTATTGGTGCCTTTTTTATGCAGCAAAAGTTTCAAATTTAGGAGAAAAAAATCATGCATTGGGTTGGATTTGAACAAACGGATCCCTGGCTACCGGGATACCCAGACTAGCGCCTTAACCACTACGAGCAGCAATGAATGCATGGCTCTGTATTGGAGCGTCAGTGGTGTCCCAACTTAATGTCCTTCACGAACTATTACTTCCGATGAATTTCTAATATTAGAAATCGGAAGTATTGTGTTCATTTTTGTAAAAAAAATATTTTTTTGCTCCGACTTCAATATTTTCAATTTTTTTTATAGGTATATTCTGTTTCCTCCATGTGTTACTCATTCATTATTACGATCTTGGCAAGCGAGGAATAATAGCAAAGTCAAATTCCTGGGTATCGCACCATTTCGTATTTGAGTCAGCTAAAAGCAAGTCAGCATTTAATTACCAAGCACTGGGCGTGTCTGTTACAATGTTACATAATATATATGTTATGTATTATTTCATTTATATATAGGTATCCTTTTCCCAAGTCATGTATTACAGGTCTCAGTGTCAGGTTCCCGAAAAATGCAGACGAGTATGTGAAAAAGTGTAAAGTGCATCGAATTACATGCTGATTATCATAAATTATTTACATGAAATGTAGAATTTTTATACTATGTCTCTGTGAATCCAGAGTAAATTTTATAACTATTTTTGATGCCATACAGTATGCATTTACATTATTATTTTTGGACGCAGGACGTCAACTTTAAATTCGAGGACCCCCTTCTGTTTTGGTGTTAGGTAACTTTCATGAGTGGGTATTTGGTCATATGTTGAGTCGTTCACAAAACTTAGAATGTGATTGTATACAAAAAGATACTAATAGTAGTCCATTAAGCAAGAGTTTAAGATCGGATTACAATGTTGCCAAATCTTCTTTTTCTATTTGTTGATCTGTTGAACAAACAACCAGCATTTTGCAAATGCCAAGTGTACAGCTGCTGCATTTGCCAACGTTGTTCCCATTCGCTTTATTTTTACCCTTAAACAAAACGCTTTTCTTTGGTGTCCCAATTTGAAATTAATGGGCTTTTATTTTCTGTTTTCCACCGTTTTGGCAACGTTTTTCTTTTGTGTGCCAATTTGAAATTAATGGGCTTTTATTTCCTGTTTTCCACCGGTTTGGCAGATTTATATTTTAATGAATTGATTTTATTTGTTTGTTTCAGACGTGGTTTTTCACCGACACAGATGATGAGCAGCTCCAGGATATTACCAGTGAGTGTGTTATTGATTTCTCAAAGCTTAGCTTTTCTCACCCTCTAAAGGTCTCTTTTTTTATGAGTGTTTCACAGCCTTTTTTATTTCGTAGCCATTAAACAGGAGCTATTGTAGATGCATGTGATGTGTGTTGTAGCCTGCCCATCCCGTAGTATGCCTCCCCTCTGATGGGCGAGAAGTGACACAATACTTCCCATTTAGGTGCTGGGTCAACACGAGCGTCCCGGAAGGTTTCCCTTACAAACAATTGTAACCAAATTAAGAATACTAATTTTTGTCGGCACGGGGAATCGAACCCGGGACCTTCCGCATGGCAAGTGAGTGCTTAACCACTGAGCTAATCGCGCGCTCTGTATTTTTAAAGCTAATCTTTAAAAATACAGTAGGTAGAGGTTTTATCTCTTTGTATAAATCTTATATACCTGTGTCCAATATATATTTATACAAGCGGGCTGTCGCCCGCTTTGCGGGCCGAGGCATGGCCGTGAAAGCAAAAAATCCTTTTTCGCCAATGGCAGGTGTTGTAGTGGGAGTTTCGAAAAATCCCGTCTTATCGCACATCTAGACTATAAGACAAAGCTACCTACCAAATTTCAGCTTCCTAGGACTTACGGTTTGGGCTGTAGAGCGATGATCAGTCAGTGGTCAGTCAGTCAGTCAGTGACTTTGACATTTATATATTAAGATTACTATGTACCATTGTACCTATGAGACTGTTACCAATACTACAGCCCAAACGGTAAAAGATATCAACATTTTCACGAGATTTAGAAGTACCAATCAATGAATATAATTATGTAAAAGAACTGAAATCAAGAATTTTATAACTTTCAAAGGGGGGTTTTTTTTTTTTTGGTCCCTGATTTCAATTTAGAAAGTAAATTTCTCTCTGGCGTTCTCAAACTTACCCTAATTTCAATTTAGAAAGTCATTTCCTTCATAATCTCTTTTCTTCTTAAAGAGTTCTGCATATGGCATAATATTAAAAATAGAGAACACCATTGTACGTCGACTCCTGAACAATTTGCATAGCTAGCACAGGAGGTATCTAATCTACAACTGGTACAAGTGATGAACTGATTGAAGCGGACTCATATCTACGTTTCCTGTGTGAGAATATACCTGTGGGTAACAATAGGAAACACTGAAGCGGGCAGAACTGTGGCGGAAGTCAACTAATAGCTCCCAGCAGTTATGTGGGAACAGTCCCTTCTGAGTGTGACAGTGTTGTCATGGGAACAGTCCCTTCTGAGTGTGACAGTGTTGCCATGGGAACAGTCCCTTCTGAGTGTGACATCAGTGTTACCCGTTGTCTAAGGTGCAATAGTTCTGGATAATGGACGCCAGCACATAGGAATTTCTTTTAGGAAAGACCCCCAGAAGTAGGAATTTCTTTAGGAAAGACCCCCAGAAGTATTGTAATGTAATGCCCCTTGTCTATTTAACCAAGCGACCTCACTAGGTGAGGTTCTGTTTTAACTTGATGCATACTGGACGATTGGCTTTCGTTTGTCTGTCTGTGTGTGTCGGTCTGTCTGTCTCTCTGTTCCGTGATAACACTCGAACGGGATTCTTCAAAATTGATTAATTTTTTTTACATGTTCATTGGGGTCCTAAAATTTTACCTTTAGTTTTTTTCTGAGGTTGTCAAGTCTTAATTTCTCACATTTCGGGGCGTTCCGGGCGATAATCCTGAGACAGCAAATTTCTCAATAGTTTCTGTACCTCCCGGTATTCTAAGGTAAAGTTAGAAATCCCGGTCTCTCAATAAGGCAGACTAAGACTTACCTCATCCTGTTCTTCACTGCGATGGTAGAATCGGTGAGTTGCTTCATCCTGTCCTCATTATACAGAGGTAGACTCCGTGAGAGTGTGGGAACTGCGAGCTGAATTTTCCCATGCTACAGAACTAGTCGAATAAGTTGCTCTATCGTAATAATTACTTTGATGTAATTAAGGTAAGTTGTTATTCGTGTGTTTAGTGGGAGAGTTTCTTTTGTTACAAAATATGAAGAAGTAAGTTAGCTCATCCTGTTTTTCTGATGAGACTTGAACTCTTGAACGAGACCTAGAATTAGATACCTAAGGTACAAATACACTGTTTTTCCTGCAAGACATTGAAAAAATTCCATCGTTCGTACACCTTTACTGAAAATTGACTTGTGTTTTTGTTACCTAGACTGTGTTACTTAGATGTGATATTATAATATGCACTTTCGAACTTTTCGCTGGCTGAAAGACAGTGCCTCTTTATTTGTATAGGTGTTCTTCACACCTCGGCCGAGTGTTTGATCAGTCTATCAAAACCATTGTAGATGAAAGGGAAATCCAGTCAGTAACAGTACAGAGTAAGATTAACTGATGATCTTTAGTTGTCAATACTTTACAAAGGATCATTTTTTCACTTGATATTTATTTAAATCGTTTGTAATTCATTTTTTCTGACGGTCAGATAATTACATGTCAATAAAATATTGTAAATGCTAGTTAATATTTTTCTTCTCCTAAATGGCAAATAAGGTTTTAGTATTATCAGTTTTTTTCCTGGCTATTTTCATTACTAATTAGAAAGTATTTTCTTATCTCTGTGGTGCCTTCTAAAACTTGCCTAGCAGGATGGTTTTCTTCCTCTCTAATAACTAATAATGAAGTTGGACTTGGGACATTCTAAATTTCTCACATTTTCGTTAATCCTGATTGGAATGGAGTTTGTTGAGCAAAAGATATTACTAATTTGCTGATAAAATTTAGAGAAACAAGCTTGAAATGCTGCCCATGGGCCTGTTAAAAGAACCACTTCACTCTTAATCCCCAAATGATCCAAATCTCCTTTGAACCGTCACAAATCCATCTGATAGTTAATTTGATCGCAATTAAAGAGCAAATTTTAATGCGTTTGTTGACGTTGAAGGGGAATTGAGATTATAAGTGAATCTTTGAAACGAGTACAGTATTTCGATATCCACGTACATCATAAACTTTCCTTTCTGTTCGTATTATTACTATATTAAGCTTTATTAGTACAAAAATATATACAGACATACAGTGAAATTATGGAGAAAAATATGTTTTGAACAAGAAACAAGAACAAAAAAGAATAAGCTAATTTACTAAAGGGGGTTATTGTCATGGCAATTTCACCCTATACCTTTGGTTGTAATACTGATGTCTTAACCACGCTCGCCGTTGCTTCTCTTTCCAGACGGCCACATGGTGAACACCAAGTGTCATCCGGGGCACATGAGGAAGCCCCTGTGCTGCAAAACTTCCGTCGAGTTCGACACCTACCTGGAAAGCAATAAGAAGTAAGTTCCTCTTTCTGATCATTTAGTAAAAAAAAATATCCATCTATTTCATTAATTAAAAAAAAAAAAATTAACCTATAAAATATATGTATAAGACCTGTTTGACTGATGGAGTAAAGGGACTTTTCAGTCTTACCTCGTCAGTATAAACAAGGTATATTCTATTCTATTCTAATTACAAATATTACATTTTTTTTTTTAATATTTTTTGGGGGAATACAATATATTTTTCGAACTCATACTATATATATTGGTTCAAATCCAACCCAGTGCATGAACTTTTCCTTATTCATTTGAGTGTATGACCAAATAATAATAAGACTCTGAGGATTAGGTGGTAGAAAATGCTTTAACCATTAACCTCGTCTGGTCGTTAACTTCCACTGAAGAGTGTTATTATTATTATTATTATTACCATACATTTTTCGACTAATATTTTTTGTTTATGTATTTTAACCAATTATTAGGTTAGACGCCAGAGTTAGGGTTACCACAAGGCAGTTAGGCAGTGATCTTTCTTTGGTGGTAATTCTTTGTTATCAAGGTATCTGTATGTGAATTTTTGCGCTCCGGAAATGGCTCAAATTCTCTTAAATTGTCTTTGTTTCTCTTCTAAAACTAGTTTAAATTCTCTTAGATTACGTGGTCATTCGAAGGGAGCTAGCGCAACCTGGATGGTTCGCGTTACTCCTCGTGCAAATTATTATTTTTTCAAGTTTTCAAAAATATACGAGTGCTTGAAATTTGAAAAAAAAAAAAAAAAATACAATTGGACATCTTCTTCCTAAGGTTTCGAAATCCCTGACCTATTAGATGTGGTCTCCTGGTCTTACATCTTCTTTTGTTCTACATTCTGTTTTGATTCTTTCATGTCAACCTCTTCTTCTTTTTCCTGACTCCATGCGTGTCTACATTCCTCTTTGTCCTCTGCTTCCATTCCTTTCCAATTTTGATTCAATTTCATTTCTGTCTCGCCTTGTTTTTGTAGCCTTCTTGTTCGTCAACCTTTTCATCCGAGTGTCAAGTACCCTCCTTGTCAAATCTTCAACTTCTTGTGGGATCTTTGTGATGATATTTATTTTTCTTCTTCTTCTCTCTTTCTCTCTCTCTCTCTTCTCTCTCTCTCTCTCTCTCTCCTTTTTTTTTTTTTTTTTTTTAATAACGATGTAATGATAGTTCTTTTTTACTCATTTGTTTGTTAGTTCAATCAACGAATGAATTGTCAACGTGGTACTTTAGTTCAGAACCTTTTTGTCAACCTTGTACTTTTTATCAGTTTTAGTTTTTTTTCAAGTTTCATTTTTTATAATATTAATGATAGTTCTTTTTTAACTCATTTGTTTGTTAGTTCAATCAACGAATGAGTTGTTGAGTGCGTGAGAGGGGACGCAGCCAATTTCTTCAAAACTTGCTTAGAATGTCTAGAAACTAAGCATACCTATCTTGAGTGTCTTGTCGGCTAAAATGGGAGGAAAATGGCGTAAGGTCGGGTAATGGGAGTGAAAGAGAGGGTATACGGAGATTCTAATTTTAGGTAAAGAGCGTAAAAAGAGGTCCTATATTTGTCGCTTATATCTTTATCAATTTTAATTTTTATTTTATTTAACTTTTTCCTTTTATTCCATAGTATATCATCTACTAACTTGTGTAGTTGTGTCATCTTGTGTCACCGACCTCAGTAGCTTGATCGATAAGGCGGCAGACTTGTAACTTGGAGGTCGGTGGTTCAAGTCCCGGTTTCAGCGTACGTTTAGTAGAGCGAGTCTGAGTAGTTGTAATACCACGAAAGTTGATTAACACAAATATGATAACTTAACTTGACTAAACTTAACTTACTTGTGTCATATTTCTTCTTCTTCTTCGAACTCAGTTTTTCGCAGTTCTCTTCTTCTTCTTCTTCAATTTATTCTTCCTGATTAACATTTATTTTTCAAATTCTCATCTGTTTGTAGTCCCTTTCTTCTTCGTGTCAGATCTTCTCGTCAAATCCTCTTAACACTTCTTGCGTTGTTGCCTCGTTGTCACCAGATCTTCGGATCATCAAATTGTCAGTCTCGTCATCTATTGTTCTATTTTTGTGTCACCCTCTTGAACGTCTAGGCTCCTAATACTTGCTTTCTTCCTGTCAACGTGGTACTCTAGTTGAGAACCTTTTTGTCAACCTTATACTTTTTTTAAGTATAGTTTTTTTTCTACTTCAAGTTTCCATTCTTTCTTTTCTGTGAGCCTCTTGATTCTTCAGTTTAATACTTCTTCTGTAAACCTCTTGAATGTTTGTACATTGTTTGTCCATGGCATCCTAGACTTGTTTGTGCCTCATTGTAAACAAAATTAAACTATTCAACTATGGAATTTTTCTCAATAACCACATAGTAGTAATGTAGAATCAAATCAAATCTATTTTGTAGTGAAAATTGGACTAAATGTACAAACTTAAAAAAAATAGATTTGAAAATTAAAATACTTATCGAGCAGAAAATAATACTCTTCTTTTGACCCTTCACATGTCACCTAAACTTTCATCGAGTTTAGTTTCTTTCTTAACCCATGAGTCTGTTCCTAATCCAACCTAATCCATGAAGACTGTTCAAGGATAATAGTTACATTTGCTTTTTAAAGTTAAAATTATGATCAAACACCTTCTTAAAGGAAAGAAGTCCTTCTTAAAGGAAACACATCCTTTTATTCATGTAATAGCTGGTGTCCCAGTTTTTCCAGGCCATGTAACAAGTTTGTTATTGAAAAAAAAAAGAAAACCATTGTGATTGTTTGTTTTTGCAAGATTTGAAAGATAATTTTTACTCTCCAAATTCACCAATTAAAAAAACACTGCCAATTATGGACACAATACTTCCTCGTGATTGTTTCACATTGTTAACACGTGCCAATTTTGAGATTTTATACAAAATTACTTGTATCTCCAAAACGACTGAACCGATTTTCTTCAATTTTTTTTTATATGGTAGAAAATAATTTTTTCTACATTTTAGATTCCACAAAAAATTCTGTATCGGCAAGTCGTGGTCCTTATTTTTTGACTTTTTTATCCAAAATTTCGGATTTTCTTGAATATCAGAGTCTAATTATAATTACTATGTAAAACAATAATATGCATATACATACAAAATTTCATTAAAATCGAGTGTACCGTTCACGAGATATAAGCGTTTAAGTAAAAAGTTAGTGGTCAGGCGCATGGTCTCTTTCACCCAGAACCGCTAGTACGAATTCAATGAATTTAAAATGGGACCATCTACAGAATGTCTCCTAAATGTGTGCAACATTTCATCAAAATCGGTTGAGTAGTTTCCGAGATTTGCGCGTTACAAGGAATCGTTTTAACAGACCGACGGATCGACGGACCGACAGACGACAGACGGACACAAAACCAATTTTGCTCAGGAGGTTATGAAACGTCCAGAAATATGAAAAAAATTGAAATCGGAGCAAAAAAATATTTTTTTTTACAAAAACGAACACAATACTTCCGATTTCTAATATTAGAAATTTCTCGGAAGTAAAATGGAAACTAAACATTCTTTATATAAAAAAAAGAACCCATAAAACCATCGGACATGACCAGGATTTCAAATACCCCCAAATGAGCACTGTCTCCTCCTGATAGAAATCGCACCAGAGCCACACAAGCATTGTTTACTTATGACCACCTCAATCATTAGAGCTAATTAAAATCTTCGAGTCCTTTAAGGATTAAGGACCTGACCTCCCAGATGGATTCAGGAGCCAACAAGAGACATTCTCTCTGGGGTCTAATTAAGGATTAAAATCCTTTTTAGAGTCCTGTTTATTATGCTGATGTGGACACAGATTGGTTACATGTATGTGATGGATTTTAAAAATGAGTTTAGGAGATTAAAATTAAGATACACTCGTGAGCAAAGGAATCGAGTTAATTGATGAGTATGACTTCAATTCTTTTGAAAATTTAATATTTACAAATTTGTAACTAATATAAAAAGCTCTCTTTGTCAGTCGCTCAATTATCACCTTATATGTACACATATTATGTAGGTGACTGGGAAGGCTGGTGAATAAAATGTTGACCTTGTTTGACCGGAAAAATCAGAGAAGTAAGAAAATTTAACTTTTCTTGAAGTTTGGAGGTGTGTCATAATGTTCATTCCCAATTCAAACACTACTATTTTGTTGGTTTCGACCTGACCACAATCGGAACCGCAACCTCCTGACAGTCCCGACTGTTAGCCCACTGCACCAACCACGAGGTTGGTAAAACCAACTAAGAACTCATTCACAATATTATCAATAACTTTATCCGATTCCAAGTGCTCCGAGTGTAGTCACCATCACAAGGAGACTTGGAATCTGTAGCATGGATCTAACATCCGTTACTAACACAGGTGAAATGAAGCGAGAAGAATTTGTGAAGTTGGGATTTAAATTTTCAATCCATCTTGATTTTGATATTTGGAAGTGTCGGATTTGATACCTCAGTGAGACCAGGTTTGGTGGAACCATCGAATTGTAGATCTGTAGGCTCCGAAAGATTGAATCCCCAGGGAAGTATTTGTCCCAGTTTGGTTTGACAAAATCATCTGTATGAACCTTCTTATTTAGACTTAGTTAGACTCCTCAGAAGTTAGACTTAGCTTATAGGATATGTATTGTTTATAATTGAAATGAAAAATAGATGTGAACGTTTGTACATTATTTTATTAGGACTTGGGAAAAGTTTTAAAGTACAAGAATGATGTGTAGCTGAAGAGTGTCAGTTGGAGAATGGGATCGTTGGACCAGTCTGCTCAGAGGAAGACTGGCCGAAGTAACACTGGTTCAAATTCTCCAATATTATCACATTCACCCCAGCTTTCAGAAGTTGAGATCTGCGAAACGAACGGGTGCCCTCTTGTTCCGAGTTGATCTTCTGGGGTTTGGATTGTCATCATTCTGTTGGTCGTCATAAGGAATATCATTGTTTGGAATATCGTCATTCGGAATATCATTGTTTAGAATATCGTCATTGGGAATATCATTGTTTGGAATATCGTCATTCAGAATATCATTGTTTGGAATATCGTCATTTGATTGGTTTCCAGCAGGAGCCAGATATCGAGTCGAAACCGTAGTTTCTCTCCCATCAGGTAGTCGAACATGAGCATACTCATTGTTGGCATCTAAAAGTTCTACCTCCTCGACCATAGAGTCATATTTGCTTCTTCGGTTTAAACTCTTCATTAGAACGGGTCCTGGTTTTGTCAGCCAAGTGGGCATTGAGCTTCCATTGAATGAACGACGCGGATGATTGAACATACGTTCATGGGGAGTTGCGTTGGTTGCTGTGCAAAGAAGAGATCGTATACAATGAAGTGAATCACCTAGCACTTCTTCCCAGTCTTCTGTCTTCGAGTTGCGTGATTTTAGAGCCAACATTATTGTCTTCCAGATGATGCCATTGTATCTTTCGCACTGTCCGTTGCCTTGAGGGTTGTAGGGTGTTGTGCGACTTGTAGCAACACCTAGTGAAGTGAGGAACGTTTTTATTTCAGAGGACATGAATGCAGTCCCCCTATCAGAATGTATATAACTTGGGGTACCAAAAAGAGTGAATAAGTTTGTCAGATTTGTGATAACAGTATTTGAAGATACATCAGGGCATGGAAAAGCAAAAGGAAATCTTGAATATTCGTCAATAACAGTTAGTATGTATCGATTCCTTGTCTTTGAAGGTAGAGGTCCTTTGAAATCAATGCTCAATCGTTCAAATGGAGCTGAAGACTTGATGAGCTGGCCTTCATGTTTGTGATAGCGTGGTTTCAGTTCTGCACAAACTCGACAGGAATTAGTCACTTGTCTAACTTCTTCCACAGAGAATGGTAAGTTCTTAGCTCGGATCCAGTGAGTCATCCTTGTTATACCGGGGTGGCATAGATTATTGTGCAAATAAGTCAAGTCAGGTCGAGAGTTGATAGCTGCACTTATGCGGGACAGCGCGTCTGCAGGAGCATTCTCACAACCAGGACGATACACTATGTCGAAGTTGAAGCATGCCAGTTCGAGTCTCCATCTCATTATTTTCTCGTTCTTTATTTTGCTCTTGTGTTTTTGATTGAACATAAAAGATACGGAGCGTTGGTCAGTGATTATCTTGAAAGGTCTTCCAATGAGGTAGTGACGCCAATTCTTTAGACTCTCAACAATTGCATATGCTTCCTTTTCAATTGAAGCGTGTTGAAGTTCTGACTTGTTCAGAGTTCTCGAGAAGAAAGCGATAGGTCGTCCTTGTTGACTTAGCGTTGCAGCTATAGCAAAGTGAGACGCGTCCGTTTCAACAGAAAAAGGTACATTGTCTTGAATAGCAGCGGTTGACGCTTTCAGTATGTCACGCTTCAGATTTTCAAATGCGGATACTTCGTTATCTTGAAAAGGAAAGTTGTTCTGTAAAAGTGGCCGTACTTTCTCTGAGAAATTAGAGATCCACTTACTGTAGTAAGAGAACATGCCTAGAGCACGTTGAAGGGAAGCTTTGTCGGTTGGAATGGGTAATTCAACAAGTGGCTTCAGACGCTCGGGGTCAGGTTTTATAGTGTTATTGGATATAGTATAACCAAGTAAACTGACAGCAGTAATGGAAAACTTGCATTTTTCCATATTAAGTGTAAGATTGTACTTCTCGGTGGCTGATAGAAATTTCTTCAGATTCTCATCATGCTCCTTCTGATCTCGTCCACAGATTGTGACATCATCAAGATAGGGATAGGTGCCTGTGAGTTTCTCATCTTCAACGATGCGGTCTATTGTTCTCTGGAAGCTTGCTACACCATTAGTAACGCCAAAAGGAACTCTAAGAAAATGATAGAGTTTTCCTGAGGCTTCAAATGCTGTGAAGTGTTTTTCCGAGTCCATGATAGGTATCTGGTGATACGCACTCTTGAGGTCAATCACACTGAACACTTGGTTTGTTGAGACTTTAGCAATGACATCTTCAATCCTCGGCAAAGGATACGCATCTAGATGTGTGAACTTATTGATGGTTTGAGAATAGTCAATTACCATACGAGGTTTATGTCTTCCATCTCGTACAACGAATGCTTGAGCGCGCCAGGATGAGTTGCTTCGTTCAATGATTCCATCTTGTAGCATGCGTTCTACTTCGGTGTGGATAAATTGTTTGTCTTCGTCTGATTGTCTCCTGCTTTTTGTAACTATAGGATAGCAATCTTGTGAAAGGTTAGAGAATAGTGAGACAGGTTCAACGCTAGCAACAGCCAAGTTGCAAATTTTCAATGGTGGACGTGAACCGTGGAATTCTATCTCAAGTGAAGAGTGAGCTTGGAGCAAGTCATGTCCAAGTATGACGTCACAGCAGAGATTGGACATGATCAGCAAAGTAACATTCTGGTAGGTGTTGTTGAACACTTGTAATGTCACTTTACATTGTCCAGAAATGTCCGTGGACAAGGAAGAGTTAGCCATACTTATTTTACCAGAGTAAGGTAATGGTTTGATTTTACATCTGGACACTAGAACTTGGCTTATGAAACTGAGTGTTGAACCAGTATCGACAAGAGCTTTGAGAGGTATTTTGTTGACGGTGATATCAATAGTAGACTTTTGTAAACTGTTGGGTGACGCCGCAGTAACAGGAGCAGTATAAGATGTCAGAGCAGCAGAAGTCTTGTTGTGTCGCGGCTTATGTGCTGATTGAGTGAATAGCTTTGACTGACAGACTTTCCCGTAATGTCCTGTCTTGGAACAAATAGAACATTGTGCCTCCTTGGCAGGACAAGACGACCGGGGATGCCACTGTTTACCACAAAAGTAACAAGTCTTGGAAGTAAAGGCCACAGTATTGTCAGTGGATTCTAAATTTTGAGATGCAGTGACATTGGGCACACAACTAGTCTGGTAACTAGACGATTGAAATTCAGCCAGCTCCATAGCTCGGGCTTGATTGAAAGTTTCATCTAGAGTGAGAGTATTGCTCTCAAGGAGGCGCTGTCGAATGCGGTTGCTTGATAACCCGCTGATAAACGCATCACGAACATACTCTTGTGTGTAGGTATCAGCTGTGACGGCTTCAAAATTGCACTCCTTGCTCATTTGATTCAACACTTGTAGGTACTGGTCGACAGTTTCACCAGAGTTCTGTAGACGCGTTGCTAAGCAATGTCGGGCATAGATGACATTCTTAGGTTTGACGTATAATGATTCGAGAGCGGCAAGGGCTGTAGCGAACGTAGATTTGTTGTCAATGAAGGCGTAGACGTTAGGTGCAAGAAAATTTGTCAGAAGAGTCAGCTTGTCTTCACTCGTCACGTCTTTGATTTTAGCGACAAAGTTCTGGAACGTTTTCTTCCAGTGCAACCATTGCTTGTCTGCTGATGTAGAAGTAGGCTCTACAGCAAAGCGTTCGGGTTGTAGGTACTTCTCCATGTTGAAAGAATACGACAATTTTTGTACTTTAAATTGAAATGAAAAATAGATGTGAACGTTTGTACATTATTTTATTAGGACTTGGGAAAAGTTTTAAAGTACAAGAATGATGTGTAGCTGAAGAGTGTCAGTTGGAGAATGGGATCGTTGGACCAGTCTGCTCAGAGGAAGACTGGCCGAAGTAACACTGGTTCAAATTCTCCAATATTATCACAATAATATAATTTTTGTAAGGATTACTAAATAAAAGTATTCAATTCAATTCAAATGCATCAGTGTGCAACTGTGCAAGAAATTCCGGCATCCTAAAGGCTTAGTTCTTGTAAAATTGCAATGGTACAAAATTGGGATACTGATAAGAATCGGTCATCCATTCAGTAGGATTTTGAAATTCCAGCTGGGTTTCATATCACTCCTAGAATTATATGCATAACATGGGATGACATTAGAGATACCGATCTTTCCTCAAGTTTCAACCAAGTTAAAAGCACTATACGTCCCGGTAGCTCATTGGTAAAGGCGGCACTCTGTAAATCCAGAGCTTCCAGAGGTCGCGGGTTTGAAACCCAGCCGGGACATGTCAAGTTATCCTTCCATTTGGGATCTGTACCAACTAATAATATTTATGTCTTGGGCTTACTGCTGAAATAATGGGACTTTAATAGTCCTAATTGGACAGTATAAATAAGGCGATATTATTATTATATACGAAGACTTGAGGGACGGTCTGGGTTATTTTTGTAATCCTATTTTATAATTCGGCCCTTTAGCACTTAATTTTAAAATAGGAACAACAGTTTCATCAAAGAACTTGAGATCTCATTGACCATTCCATTCCATGCCTAATCTAACTCGAAGCTTCGTCTCGTAATCTGCCCATCACATAACAGAGGCATCGCGGCATACTGCCTAACAATCCAGGCATATCTATAATAGCTCAGGCTTCGTTCGACACCTCCAAACCACGGCAAGAATTCAACAGAAGTAACTCCAAGAATTTCTTTGAGGAATGCGTCTTTAAAATTTATATAGCTTGGAAGTTTAAAATAATTTAAAGTGAGAAGGAAATTTTTTGGAGCGTCAGTCAAATTTATAGTCAAAGCAAATTTATAATCTGAGACAAGCCAGATATTTTCTAACTTTGTGTCGGTCAAATAGACCCAGATTGCTTGGTGTATGCTTGGTTGGAGTTTAAATTTTTTAACAGATGGTTGAGTTTTTGACAATCTTGATGTTATCCGATTCTTGAACAGCTACTGTTCAGTAGAAATTTACTTTACGAGATTCTCTTCAAATATGTTTTTTTGAACGAAAATATCTTCGCGTATGATAAGTAGTATACTGTATACTCCATACGGTATTAGAAGATAACGTCAAAATGTCATATCCATCATATCATCTTTGATCAGGCTTTGTTTATTATAATTGATAATCAAAGCTAAATCTGAATTGTTTGTAAATTGGTTTCGTTACATTTTCCAAATATTCAGAACTTAGCCTCTTGGTTTTTCTATTTCTTTGTTTTTTTAATTAATAGATTTTTTGGAGAGGTCAGGTGATCTATCATAATTAAAACTAATGAATTTCCACTGGTATCTCGTATTATTCAATGGCGGTCCAATGTGTATCTCTTTTGAGCTCCATTCATTGACGGCCATTCGTCTAATAGACTTACAAGTCTCTCCATATCCATCATTAGTTTCTTTGAACAATGTGGTGCCGATATGTATGTACGGATCTTGAAACAATGTGGGCCAGCATCATTGCCATCACACGTGTTTTAAAACAATAGATAGAGCCAGAAGAAGGTCTTAAAACTCATCAATCAAGAACTTCTGAGTCTCGGTTTTTGGTCTTCACAAAGTTTGTAATTTGTTTCAAGATTTGTTTTTCTCTGAGGTGTTTCTTGAGTGTTTGCTAGGCGGTGGTAGTGTAATATACCGGCTTCCAAAGTCAATTATACACCGTATGACTACATAAGCCGGCAGTCAATTATACACTCCAAACCAGGGACGTATATTTGTTAATATCTGAGTTGCCAGACATGGTTCAGAGTCCTTGTGTTAGTATTACAACGAGGTAGATTTTTTATTCCCTAAGAAATTAATCCACTGTCATATAGTACGGATAATATGTGGCAAGGTGTCATCAGCCCATGCGAAATGTTCTTGGTTCGGAACCATAGAGTTGACAAAAAGTTAGATATCCTAACTTCGGTGATCCTACGAGAACCATCGCAATAAACGCACCATTGGCTTTCAGGGCCACTTTACTCTTAACCCCCGCTTCATGTTGGTACCTAGTAGAATTTGTTCGTCCCTGATAGTTTTCTATATTACGTTTTGGTACTATAGGAATGTTGGTACTAATTTGATTTTTGCTATTATATGAGCGTATGTGAAGTTTGTTGGTACATTTCTGGCACCGCATTACACCAGAGCGAGGCGAGATTTGGTACATTATTAAAGCTTTGGTAAAAGGTTCTTTTCTGGAATCTCCTGATGGTTTTGGTGGCGTAGGGACTAGGTATAGATATTTCCTTACGAATGTATATTTGAGATGGTCTAGAAAGCAACTAGCTGAAGTATAGGACTCAGTGTGTAGGACAGTTTGTCCAAGGCCAGTCTTGAACTCTCTTGAATCTAACTGTCTCTCTAGTGGGTGAAGTTTGGTCTATTGTATTAAACACTAAGGGCCAAATTATGAAACATCCCTTAACTTTCACCTTGACAACAACTGTAGAGGTCATAGTTATATTAGCTGTGTGGCGTAACTCAGATGTGGCCAGCCTTCGTGGCGGAAAATCTGGTTTTATAATACCTATCGGTCAGCTGATAAATTCTAAGAGTCGGCTTAGATTTACTAATCCTGTTTCATAATACAGCCCTAAGATTTTGACATTTGTAGAGAAAGCCCTTTGCATCTGTCTGTCACTAGGAATCTACTAAATTTTGCCAAACGATTTACTGTGCACTTCCAGTAGTTAGCCTTTACCTTCTTTCTGCCTTAGCACATTCTTTGAATCAGCGACTTCTCATTTTAAGGATTTATTTTACGAATTTACGAGGAGGAATCCCCCTTAATACAAAGACACTTAAAGATTGTTTGAGTCTGTTGGAGATTATGAAGCATTACAAGCCTCTTTCATGAACTTACATGACGAATGAAATGAGATATTAATTAAGTTACTATAGTTAAAGTTCTTTATTTAGAATCTCAACCGTTAATTCTATCATTGTGACAAGTTCTGATTATATTGTTTTCATTGTGTCAGTCGTGGGACATTAGTTTTGTGAAGTCTCACGAAGACCATTTTTTAAACCTGTGTTGGGGTTCTTGTATTGTGTCAAGTTTTATTAAGAGATTAACACCATTGCATTAGTGATTAGTGGAACAATGGTGTCGTCTTGTAAGCTTTGTCCATAGATGCCCCATTCCCAAGTCATCCAAAGACATCATCATCAAATCTTCCATGATGATTCCTACCACAACTAGCTCAGAGTTCTTAGACTGTGGGAAACAACAGATGTTCCCGGTGGTGGTGTTGTGCTACCGAATTCCTGACCACTTATTTCAATCAAAAGGCGGAACGGTTTAATCACTCATCGACACCGGGGCACCAACTACTGTCACAACCACCACCATTATGAATTGGATTGTTGAAAACATTCCGAATCTAATTGAACTAAATGCCTCCTGGCAGTCTCAATCTCAATCACAGGGATTCGGAGTAACAACTCAATCAGAGTGGGACATTAGTTTTGTGAAGTCTCACGAAGACCATTTTTTGAACCTGTGTTGGTTTGTATTGTGTCAAGTTTTATTAAGAGATTAACACCAGTGCATTAGTGATTAGTGGAACAATGGTGTCGTCTTGTAAGCTTTGTCCACAGATGCCCCATTCCCAAGGCTTCCAAAGACATCATCATCAAATCTTCCATGATGATTCCTACCACAACTAGCTCAGAGTCCTTAGACTGTGGGAAACAACAGATGTTACCGGTGGTGGTGTTGTGCTACCGAATTCCTGACCACTTATTTCAATCAAAAGGCGGAACGGTTTAATCACTCATCGACACCGGGGCACCAACTACTGTCACAACCACCACCATTATGAATTGGATTGTTGAAAACATTCCGAATCTAATTGAACTAAATGCCTCCTGGCAGTCTCAATCTCAATCACAGGGATTCGGAGTAACAACTCAATCAGAGCAAAACGAATCCATTTTTCTCACTCCCACAGTGGAAGTATATCATCCCCTGGTGTGTGAGTTCCTCAACAAAAAAGGCCGTGTAATTATTTTTAATGAGAAAGAAAAGAGAGACCGAAAGAGGCGCGCAAGCGCAAATTAAGAGAAAGCATCGAAATTGCTCTCGAATTCCTCTGGATTGAAAGAACACAAATTGGTGGTGCTGTTAAACCCGAATACAAAAGATCAAAAGAAACATTTGTGAGAATGTAGAATCATGAAATAATGCTCTAGTTTTTCTTCTTCGTGTTTTTTATTTTTGAGAGTCACGTCCAGTGTTGACAAATGATTAAAATTGCACCCGTTCGGTTGACGGACTACAAACACAAATGAGACCAGTAGTCGGGTTGGGTGACTTTTACAAGCGTTTTATACCCCCTACATTCTCAAAGTCTTATTAATATGTGATTATCTTAATAAATTAAAATAATTAAAGAAAAATCCAAGCATTTGGTGGGATCTACAGGACACGGATTCATGCGTTTAATGCGTTAGACTCTTTACATTTTTTAATATAAATACTGCTACTCAGCTCATACGAAGAGATATTGATTCTCTTGTTTCATGAGCTGGATTTGTTATCATAATGAGTGGATGACTTATTCAATACAATGTAGACTTTGTGCAAATTACAAGTTGCAAGTCCAGCGCATAACCACATCGACTTCTATTGCTTGGTTGTTGAACAGGGAACACGCGACTCTGTGTACATCTGGCAACCCCGCACTTCTCCACCGAAAAGTCTCCCACACCAGGTCGCTATTCTGCTTAATCACGACCACTGTTGTACCAATTAAAAAAATCTCCTCGCCCGCCGCTTCTTATATTGTTGTGATATGCTGGCTGGTATAAACCGATTTTATTTTCTACAAAATCGCTCAAGCGGCTGAAATAACAGAAATCATTGCTTCCTCTCCCGCCTCTTCCGTACCATTCGGGCGGAATGCAATTCTTAAATCAAAATGCTTGGTACTGACGTGTCCATTTTTTGGAAACCTCAAAAATGTGCCAATCACTATCTTCTTGAATGTATGGCCCCCACAATGGTACTACTCATTAAATTTTGTTGTGTTTTTTCTTCTTTTTGAACAACCTCTATATTATTATCCTGGGTAAGTGAGAATCACATGGGGTTTTATGAGATGGTTCCAGGATCAATCCTTGAAAAAGAAGGAGATATTGAGAACTCGGTTTTTTCCCAATGTAAACCGTCTCTCGGCACGAAAGACATATTATTATCCTGGTTCGAGACAGAACTTAAATGTCCCCATTAAAAAAAAAAAAAAGAATACAGGGAAATTCTCAAGTCTAGGAGGTATTATAAATTAATTCCGCTCTTAATTACCTACAAATGGTGATAAAAAAATCTCTTCAAGACGATATGTCCATGAGCTTAAACCATTCTTTTATCCCACAAATAAGACCTGTTTGACTGCTGGAGTAAAGGGACTTTTCGTCTTACTTCGGCAGTAGAAACAAGGTATATTCTATTCTATTCTCGTTTTCCTTCGAAACCAGAAATAGGGTCTCACCGAGCATCGAAGAGGCAGATAAGGACCCTTCGTTCAGAAAGATCCCCACTTGTTGGTGTAGTGCCACCTGTTGTTATAATGAACCCCGCGTTCTCCCCCTCCTCATAGTATAGTCACAAGTTCTTTCAGAGCGCATCATTCACACCAGGGCTGGTGAATGATTTGGTTTCCTCCTGGGTCCTACAGGTGCCTCCTCCTGGACTCAAGAGTTTTCTATTTATTTATTTTTAAACAGATCCTGATGTTATAATTATTTTTATTTTTAATACTTATTCATCATTTATTTTTATAAACATATAACAATTAAGTTATCATATTTGTGTTAATCACTTTTGTGATGTCACAACTACTCAAACTCACTTATTTACTAAATATTCGCTGAACCCGGGACTTGAACCACCGACCTCCAGGTTACAAGTCCGCTGCCTTATCGATCAAGCTACTGAGGTCGGTTATAACAATTAACAAGCACAGAAGCATAAATTAAATAAAATAATATTATTTACATAGATATAATGCTTAAAATTGTTTTTTGTTCGTTAAATTGCAGTAGAAGTGCGCAAGCATGTGTTGGGGTCTCTTATTTGTTATCATATTTCTGTAAATCAGAATCTCGCCACCAAATTGATCAAGCTCCTGAGTCCTAAGGTTACTGTATTATTTTTCAAAGTATGTACAAAATATTAAATTATTGAAAAGTTCCCGCAATGTTCTTTATGAGTTACTGTGAAAGATGATTTTTAATATTGTGTTTAATTGACCCCCAATAATATCCTATGCTGAATTACTGGACATGGATCAAAACTTGAACCCTTTAAATGAAAGTGTTCAAAACACAGTAATAAATTCATATTGATTTCGATTTTATTTTTAAATTTGCTCAAAAATTCCAACCTTTTCGATTCATAAAACTTTCAGAATGTCCACCCCTGATGCCAACCCTCATGTGTAAATGATTAACGAAAACTCACGTCTCACTCTTGTATACTTACTCATTGAGATCTGAGACCCTGGAATATTCCTCATCCCTTCCCCCCTCATCCCCCCCCCCTCCTTGGGCTCAGAAATCCAGGAGTAAGCAGGAGAGAGGAGACGGGTGAAACTCGAGTATAGGGGATTTCGGGACAGACAGACAAACAGGACCCCCAGTTGTGGGGCCATTCATCAAGGGGGGGGGTCAATTTCAGTATAGATAGTCGTAATGAAATGCCGCCGTGCGAATATCAAGGTCTGCCCTCTTTTCAATGGAAAAAATCAATGTGTTTTTGTGTTAATCAGGATGTAATATATCACTCAAACTCGCTTTACCAATCTTTGCTGAACTTGGGACTCGAACCACCGACCTCCGGTTACGAATCCACCACCTTATCGATCAAGCTACTGAGGTCGGCTAGATACCTACTTCTTTTTATAATACTATTGACGTAACTAGATAGGGAACTTGAAGGGTTGGATGGAAGAGATTGCCATAGGGCCTATGGCAATCTCTTCCATCTAAAGGGCGGGGTTATTGCCTATGGCATAGGCAATAACCCCGCCCTTTAGTTAGGACACATGTATTTTTCTATTTCTTTCCATTTTATTGTTTATATTGTTTCTATTTTTTTATATAATAATTATTCATATTGTACATATACATTTACTACACATAAGTATATGTCTATTTATCTAATAAAGCATTTAATAATAATAATAATAATACATCTGGCACTTTCATAGATAGTGATTTTGATTCATAATAATTCATAGTCAATACTCCAGAGCTTAAACCTTTCCTCACTCCTTACCTCGACTCGATAGGCAGCGCTAACTTGTTCGGAATCAAGATGCATTACGATGCATCCTATGCAGCTGACGGGAACAGCAGGTGCATTGAGACTACTGAATGCACCAACTACCGGGTTCAACCTCTGGTGTCATCCTTGTTATCTATCGCTTGATCGATAACCATCACTGGGATTTGTTTATACCTATGTATGTTTTTATGCAGTTGATATTTAAAGCTATGTACTCGTATTGTTAAAACTTGTTCAATAAGGAAATTTGAATTTTAAGAGAACAAAAAAAAGGTTGGGTGGAAGAGGTTGCCACGGCAAAAACCTTGCCCTTTAGGTAGGACATTAGCTTCATTCATTTTTTTTTGTTCTTGTTTCTTTGCTCAATTTATTTATTTATAATTTCATTGTATTTTACTGTAAATATTTTTGTTTGACCTAATAAAGCATACTATAATAAAAAATGAACAATAATATCACCTTATTTATACTGCCCGATTAATATTAATGATTCCAATTATTCCGTATTCTTATGTGGTCAACTGGTCAAAATCTCAAATGGGAGTATGCATAACTTGTCATGTCCCAGCTGGGTTTCGAACCCACAACCTTTCGATTACCAAGCCCACTCTTTGACCATTGAGTTACTGCAGGACTGACGTACATCATTAAATATTTTCTTCTGTATCCTCTGTGAGATTCGATCTGAAGATCATCATGGCATCGCAAGCAAACTATACTTACCACAGAGCTAACACCTGTACAGCTGTACACTCTCGTTAAGATCCCTCGAGTTCGATGACTGATCCTTATAGTGGATCTTAAGTAATTTCACTCCAGAAGATATTTATCACTCCATTAAATAAATTGTTTCCTGAAGAGAAGAACTCTTAAATGGTTTCCACAAAACGCATCCATTTCATTTGGACGCGGAACATTGACAGATTATCGATCTTGGTGAAACGAAACCCAATTAACTTTAGTTCCCTGTCGTTTAGGTAATCGATATCTGTAGTTAGTGCCAGTGCACTTCAATGTTTCATCAGATTTTTTTTTTTATTAATATTAACTCAAATTAATTTTATTTCACAAAAATTCGAAGAACTTTCTCATCATAATATAATTTAGTATAATATAACTCTTGTGATCATAATATAATACAACTCTTGTGATGCCGGCTATTCCCGGCCCAACCTAGACTGGGTTAGGTTATTGTGGGTATAAACCATATTGTATCGAATGATTTAGATATCTAAATTCTAGAATACCTAAATGTCAAAGGGACGTTTAGCAACAACAAAAAAGTCACTGGTCTTTTTTTACCCTCCATTCTCTGGTAATCGTTCCAGCTACTGAGCTACTCACATTAACCGTACCCATGTTCTTTCTTTCTGGTTGAAAAATCTGCCCAACCCGGCTTTGAACTCAGTACCTCTGGATCACGGGCAGCGGTCACAACTCTTTCACCACGGAGGCCGGTAGTTTGGTAGGCCTCAATTAGTTCTCCTATACTCGTGCTCACTATTTGTTCAGCACCATTACATTAATTCACCGGACTACCCATCCACAATAATCTACAATATCTACATACACGCCCGAAAGTAAACAAAGACCCGTCTCACCCGGGCTATGCGTGCGCCTGAGGGTCATAGCCACATACCAGGTATTATCCCAATGTATACTAGTGTTATACCGGATGGTACCTACAATATCTGGTCACACCTATATGCCCATGTACTACACTAGCTTGACATAACAGCATGCTCGGACAACATCTCGAGAAGGGTATTGAACTGGAGGGTAGGGGGGGAGGAGACATTAAGCCTCCATCGCTACATTTATTTTGAGGCAGACTTCGCTAGGGAACAACAACTAACCAGGACGCCCACGACATCAAAAGGGTGGCACATGGACCCGGACAAGCTCCCGCAGTTTGCTGAAACCTTCGTAAAGATGGTAGATACCTGGAAGGAATGTCTTCAAAAAGACCTGAAAGCCGACAGCCTTACCAGAATCATCACAGAAGCCTGCGATGTAACATTCAAGAGGAAATCGTCGAACTCTAAACGGAAGAAAGTCTTCTGGTGGAACGGTGAAATCCGGGACGCCAGGAAAAGCTGTATTAAAGCAAGAAGAAAACTTAAAAGAGCCCGTAGGAGAGATCCTACCCAAGCAGAGGCACTTAAGGATGAATACACCCAATGCAGAGAAAACCTGAAAAGGAGCATCTTCAAATCTAAAGACGCCAAGTGGAAAGAGCTCATCGAAGAGGTAGACAGGGACCCATGGGGCAAAGCCTACAAGATTGTCACCGGCAAACTTGGGGGCCGATCCCCGATGAACCTGACTCCAGAAGATGAGATCAGAATCGCCAGAGAACTGTTTCCCAGCGACCAAGTTAGGGAGAAAGCGACTTTCCAGATAAACTCAGAGGACATTCCTTCTACTGAACCTGCAGAAATCTTTGAGGCGGCCAGGAGGATGAAACCTAAGAAAGCCCCTGGCATAGACAAACTTAATCCTGAGCTCATCAAGACAGTCGCTTCCAAGTTCCCGGATGTGGTTGCTGAGGTTTTCAACAGCGTCCTTAGAGCTGGAGAAATCCCTGAAATGTGGAAGACGGCAAAGTTGATCCTGATGGAGAAGAAATCGACCGACAGCAACGCGCCAAAGAAGTACCGCCCCTTGTGCCTGCTCAACTGCCTAGGCAAGCTCTTCGAGTCAGTGATAACTTACCGCCTGTCCAAGGAACTAGCAGAGAAGAGTCCTCTAAGTAAGAACCAGTACGGTTTTATACCAAAACGTTCGACCATTGACGCTATACAAGCTATAAAACGGAAAGTCAACCTCAACATGGAAACTCACCGTTCCAACCGCAAATTTCAACTACTTACCACAATAGACATCAAAAACGCATTCAATACGGCCTCCTGGAAGTGGATCACCGGAGAGCTGGAAAAGAAAGGAATCTCAACTTACCTGAGGAAGATCATAGAGAGCTACCTGGAAGACCGCTACATCATCCTTGGGGGAGGACAGAAGCTGCCCTGTACTCGCGGCGTACCCCAAGGGTCGGTCCTGGGTCCGACCCTCTGGAATATCCTTTACGACAGCGTCCTGAAGGAGTCTCTGCCGATGGGGGTGACGGTCATTGGCTATGCCGACGACACAGCCATCCTATCCGAAGCAAAGACTAAAGAAATGCTGCAAAGAAAAACGAACCAGGCATTAGCTCGGATAATCCAAAGCATCAAGGACAGAGACCTGGAAATCGCCCCTCAGAAGACAGAAGCAGTCCTCGTCTACGGCGGACGAAGGCTGAAAAACATAGAAATCGAAATAGAAAGAGACACAGTAAGGTCGAAAGAAAGCCTTATATATCTCGGAGTCACCATTGAGAGAAATTTCAGGATGGGTGCGCACATCAAAGCCGTCACCTCCAAGGGCTTGAGAGTTGCCAACACCCTTGCCAGGATCATGCCCAACACCAGGGGTCCATCTGAAAGCAAAAGAAAACTATTAAGATCAGTAGTGCTGTCGACCGTCCTGTACGCCTCTCAAATCTGGCAGGATGCGCTTCGATACCAAATACATAGAAAGACGCTTCAAAAATCAGCAAGAACAGCCTGTCTGCGTGTCTGCAGAGGCTACAGGACAATCTCCTACGAGGCTCTTGGTGTCATCTCATCAATGATGCCCATAGACCTGTTAGTCCAGCTCCGAACCAGAAACACCAAGGAGGAACTGGAAAGATGTCTCGTCACCTGGCAAGAAAGATGGGCCCAGACTACAAAGGGAATTTGGACCAAGACTTTGATTCCTGAAATCAAACCTTGGATACAAAGAAAACATGGCTTCCTGTCCTTTGAACTCACCCAATTCCTGAGTGGACACGGGAAGTTTGGATCTTACCTGAAAAAGTTCAAAATAGTAGACAACGACGACTGCGCCAGTTGCAGAGTTACCGACACCGTAGAGCACACATTCTTCCACTGCATCACCTTCGAACCGGAGAGGAGAGTCCTCGAGGCGTCACTGGGGGAGAGCTTCAGCGTGCAGAATGCTGTGGACCAAATGCTTGAATCTCAAATAAAATGGGACCATATTGATAAATATGTATGTGGGGTCATTACCCAAAAAAGGCAGCTTGAAGGGAATCAATCTCGCTAAAGCTGAAAATGCAGCCTGAGGTATTAATTTTAAAGTTCCGGGCTGTGGGCGGGAACCCAGAACATCCCTGGGTTTTTGCATGCCTGGGGCCCTTTCAGGGGTCCCCTCCCTCTTGGACGCACGGTTAACGTGCACCCTTGAGGGTGGTGTCCCCTGGGGGGGCTCCAGACATGTTTTTATTGTTATTTTCTTTTCTTATTCCTATATTGTTATACTTACCTTTTCTACTCTGTAAATCCGGGGGCGGGGCAGGAGAAGGGAGTTTTAGTGGTTTACACCTAACGAGTACTGTAGGACCTGACTTTGACCGTAGGGACCCAGCGCCTATGCCGCACGAGCGTCAGGCTCGGGACATGGGCGATGGAAGTCGTTAGGTCGTTCCACATAACCCAAGAGCAGTCAGAGGATGGGTGGCTGCCACCAATGTCTCATTGGTGGATGCGGCCCACCCTCTGGCGGCTCCTCTTTCCGAAGGGAAAAGGGTATCCATAGCGGATTTCTTCCTCCTCGTGCCACGCCAACGGATCTTTTCTATAAAAAAAAAAAAAAAAAAAAAAAAAAAAAAAAAAAAAAAAAAAAAAAAAACTACACTAGCTTATATACTCAAATACTGATCTCAGTAGCTCGATTGATAAGGCGGCGGACTTGTGTTTAGTAAGCCGAATTAAAGCAACACAACACAAACATCAACTATAAAAATATACTTACTTACTTTCCGTGTCCTCTTCCTATCATCAAATTTCCCTCCTCCAATGGTTAGCGACTTGGAGTGCTCTCTCGTTAGCCATCAAAAGATCGTCATGTTACTATAAATATAGTACCCACTAAGCTGAAGCAAAAAGCTTGTTGAGGTCAAGGCTAGTTGAAAAATCAGGTGATGATAGAGCAAGTTTCTATCTATCACAAAAATAAGCCTAGCTATTCAAAGAGGAAATGCGGCGGCAGTTGTGGGCTGTGTGCCCCAGGGATATGACTTGGTTGTCTTGTTTTATAGATAGTAAAATAAATATTACTTTTATTTTACTCAGAGATTAAGTATCCACTGTATCAGTGTTGGATGGTACATAATAGTATGGACACCTTTGCACCTTACTATGTCTTTTATAAAATTTGTGACTAAACTCCCAACTACACATCATTAGACTTGACCTGAAGTGCTAGAGGCACATCCACTACTCATAACACGCCTGCAGTTTTAATGCCAAAGTCGCATCCACTACGAATCATACCATCTCGTAGCCCCTTGAGAAGATTGTACTGTGTGTACCTATTGTACGTGTTTGTTATTTGAGTTTCCAGACCACCCAGTCTATGTTTGAGGTTTCTAATTTGTTGGCCTCATCATTAATCAAACTCCCCGCCCAGCGATGTTACACTCACACGGGGGATTATAATTATCCGATGAGGCTTGATGCGTTCAATCATTTTGATTGCGCTTGATATGAGGCAGAGCCGCATATATCTACCGACTTTAAATTTTGTATATGAAAGATAATTATGTTCATGTACTATTGCGATATGTGTAATAATAATAATAATATCGCCTTATTTATACTGCCCGATTAGAACTGATGAGTACCATTATTCCAGCAGTAAGCCCAAGACGTATTATTATGTGGTCAAAATACCAAAATGGGAGGAAAACTTGTCATGTCCCTGCTGGGTTTCGAACCCGCGACCTCTGGAACCTCTGGATTTACAGAGTGCCACTTTTATAACTGAGCTACCGGGACATTTTGACTAGCTCAAATAAGAAAACTGTTGACTTAGCTAATATTGCACTGAATGACATTTTCATAATATTCATTGAGTAGGTGTAAGTATTATAAGTATGAGTAGTGCTTTATTTAGATTGTCAGCGCAAGACAGGTAGTCCCATTATGCTAACACTACCAAAATTGCTGGACACTCCTAGGGTAGTGACGACCTAAGCAATATTTCTGATTGTATGTATGTACAGAATTCTAGGCTTTGTCTGAACTTGCGAGTGGCAACTAATAGACAATAGTGGTTATCTGGTTATTAAGAAAACCAACAACACTCATAGCTGTGTACACCGCAAAATGTCAGACAATCCAGATCCCTAAATTCATTAAGAATATCTATTCATATGTACCTAGCTATGTATGGGAATGAGAGTAAGGGAGCCAGGCAGTATTGTTTTTGTACACTCATCAAATACCAGGCAGAAAATGCGCAGTCATTTAGCAGGTAATTTCAGAGGCGTAGAATCGGTGAAATTGACCCTGTAGCTTTCAGTGAATTCTGGAGATTTGAGTGAATCCTGTAGCTTTGAGGTTAACGGTTATTATTTTTGGCATTTTTTAATTTAACTTTTTAGAATCATTTAAAAAAGTTGTTCATCCCTCCATTCGCTGGAAACTTGACAACTAGCGTACCCCACCAAACCTAATTAACAACAAAAAATAAATGATACTCTTTGGTGGAAGGTAACCACTAGGCTAGGTTAAATGCTCAAAGATTTTTCTACCGCCTGTCCTCAAAGTCTTACTACAATGTTGTCACATTTCCAATAAACCAGTCACAAAATCCAAGCATTGGGTGGGATCTGATGAACAGATCCATGCGCTATCATTACATTAGTTTAAAAAGTTATTTCTGTCTCAGACTGTAATACATAATATAGAAAGCTAATGTAGGAGTGCAAAGTCACTAACAGCCGTATTAAGCACGGTCATTAGCCATTTGATGATTTGATTGTGCATAAAGTTGATTGATTCAATCTGTTCATTAGCTGCAATGCATTTGGGCCTAAGAATATTTTCTTTTAATAGTGGATAGTATTAATAGAACTTACTTATAAATTCTGTTCAAATAGCACTAATAATTGTCCCTTTGATTTGGTGGTATTATTAGATGGTCAACTTGCCTTTGGTCTCCCTTATGCCTCTAAAGCCAAAGTCTCTAATGAATTATGAGAAATCCATCCAAATATTGGGATTCGAACCCAATACTCGCGGTAAATCGACTGCTTGACTCACGCTATAACCACTTTACCACCATGCCTATCTAGTGGTCAAGCACGTTTACATACTCAGGAGTCGATCATACCCTCATAATAATAATAGTGTACCTATATGAGAAAGTGCATAAAATGCGTTTACCTACATGGTCGACTTAAGCACTTCTTTTATAGATCAGGCTAGAAAAAGTGATAAAAAATAATAACAGGCCAATTGCTCTGAGCATAACCAGACTGCCAGTTTAAACCGCACACAGGAAAAAATGATTTTGTCTGTACTATTACCGTTAAACTGCTAAGGTTGTGAAGATAATCGATTTTTTTTTTCAAATGACTCCAGTGCAGCTAGATGATGCTCTGTTTTCAAGGGAGTTTTACCCTCCATTCGGTGTACCCCCACTTTAAACTCACCGAGGCTTGGTTGGGCAGGAAAGTGTTAGTACAATAGACTCCTAAACAGAAAGACGGTGTTCATACTGTTCATGTCTATCTTTTTCTTAGTCATCGCGAATTTCAATCTTATTTTGTGTGTAACTCTTCAATTTTTACAGTGTTAATCATTATTATTATTATTTAACACTTTATTGGTCAACTACATGATACATTCAACAAAATAAGACATGAAAAAAAAGAACACAATAGAATATGTAGTGAACCAAGGGGCGAGGTTAAAGCTTGTGGCTTTCTCTTCCAACGAACCCCATCTCTTTAATTTTATGGGATGGGGTTCGGTTAATATTTGATAATGTTAAGTTATTATGTCATCAAATCGCAATTTCTTTTCAACTCGATTCAAATTGATCTCCAAGCCCCAGAACCCCCTGACTGGCCCCTCGTCCACACCTTAGCCCACATGCAACTTGCATCTCAATTAGTCCATCAATTTGTATCTCTCTCACATCAACTATTTAGACATGCATCTGGATAACGACTTTGGTACCGAGAAATCTAGATCTATGTAAACCAGTAGGTACTCATTACGTTTTCACATACCATCTTATACCTATCTTATTACTGCCCGACAACTATGTATAATCTTATACGTATCTTCCGAGACTATCTCTGCCATAATTGTGGAATCGTATTAAGTTGTACATATTTGTACTTATCATTATGCCTTGTAGGGATGTGTAGCTGTTCATCAGGCAGCCTGATCGCATATGATGTTCACACAGCATTATTTTTAATAGGAATGATTACAATCAATAGGATCATTACAATCAGTATGGAGCATTACCCCATCCATAGTATTAATAATATGATCAGTTCTAAGAACTATGGCGAAGAATCTGGCTGTTGAGCAAGCCATGGGAACGTCTTCATTTGGATATACATAAATTAAAATTACTTCTGAGGTAGCTGATCTTGTACGATCAATTCAGTTATTCATATAGTGTTTTGATACCTTGTAGCTGCATCTTTTTTACTTTCCTTATCCTATAATAAGGAAAGTATTGTATTCGTCGAAAATTTGACCTACCCAGTTTTTCACATTTCTGGACGAATCATAGCCTCAGGATACCAAAAAAGTTGTTTTCAGCCATTGGTCCGTGCGTCTGTCTTGTCTGTCTGTGTGTGAACAGGATATCTCAATAACGGTAAGAGCTAGAGACTTGAAATTTGGTATGCAAATTAATTTTATACACCAGACGAACCACGAAACTTTCGGTTGAAATCGGCCGCAAAATGCGGCCGCAAGGCCGCAAATATTGGCCGCAAGCGCCGCTTCTATGAATTGGTTAAAGATACAAAAAAAGTTAGAGAACAACATTTTCTTAAATTAAAAAAATAATAGGGGTCTCTTCTTATCATTTTTTTGATATCTTGAACTTTTTGGACCTCGGCCCCAATTTACCGGTATTTTGGGGGGGACCCGCTTTGACTAACTTTTTTATTATTCATCCTAGATGGGGATTGTGACATATCAAATCCAATGATTTTGAGATGCTGATTACGAATTTGGCTTTGATTTTTAGCTAACTGTTACCTTTGAGTCACCAGTGGCTTTTGTTTATATTTTAATTCACAAATAAAAAGTTATCATATTCATGTTTATCACATCAATGACTTAAACCGCTCAACTGAATTATTGCTTGGAACTTGAACCACCGATCGCCAGGTTACAAGTCCGCCGCCTTATCGGTGAGGTTGGTTTTAATTTACAAATAATGACACTCAACTTCTCAACATCACAACACATAAGGGACACTGTACAAGCCCAGGTCATTGGTTCTAGGTGTCCAGGGGGGCAACAGTCTTCGTCAGTATTTCTTCCACCATAACCACTGAACTCTTGAAAAGTACTGAAAGGAAAACTGAACGGTTCACAAAATTCGGACTCATGGAACACCGAAGGACAAGAATTGATTTGTAGTTGTAGTTCAAGCCTGAAACCTTTTGACAGGTTACGAATGTTGCGATTGTGTTGTCTTTCACTAAATGCGCGGACACAACGGAGGCCTATACCCTGGACCCTGGGGTAGACCCAGTACCTCGTAAAATAATCTAAGCATGCTATTGAATATAAGCGGCCACAACGGAGTCCCAAAAATTGTCTATATCAAGCTGTAGGTACCAGGTGTAGGTACCAGGATGCCTCAAACCTGTCACGTGAACAAACTGATAACAGCTTACCAATATGGCTACCAATATAGCTACCAATATGACCTTCAAAATATTGTAAAACAAAGAAGAAGAGTCAATTTGTTATGGCTGTGATTTTCATAGTGTTCCAGCTTACCCAAATGGTAGATTTTATATGACAGGTTCATGAGATATTATGAGTTCTCCAAAAGTATTTCTTACGTATTTCTCCAAAAGTAAAATTACCAATTACTTATTACCCCCTAAACCATAAAGCTACAACAGATATTGTATTTCAAGAGGATTTTAAAAGAAAAAAATGTAAAATGAACTGAAATAAATTCCTTCCTTCCATGTGACTATAGCACTATTGACTGATACATTTTTAATCCCTTAGTTGGAAGAAATATCGTCCCGAACAGGTTGAAATATTATCATATTATCAGTAAAAGCCATTTAAAATATTTTAGTACACTTCTAGCATTTCATGAGAGCCTTTCGTATAACAGTCTTCTTACAACAACAACCGAGTTACCTAGACTAAACATTTCTGATTTATAGCTCCTTATAGCGTTTTCTTCTATGATCACTTGTCCGGTGCTAAGGTCAACTATGATATATTTATGGTGCATTTGAACATTTCAAATTTATAGTACACTTTTGAGCGTTTCTATTTTTTTATGTACTTTTTCCCAATGAGATCTTCTTCAGTTTTCACAGATATTTTTCGATAAAATCTATAGTATTCAATCCCACGCAATAGATAGTAAACCTCTAGTGTGAAGTACGAAACCATCTGATGCTATCGTCTGAATAGTGAGACCTTTAGCATAGGTTAATCTCTCATCGATTGTTTCTTCTTTTTTTACATTTCATCGATTGTTCTGTGCTTTCTTTTATTTTTTGCACTATCAGCAAAAACCTGGAGACTTTGTACTTATTTATACAATCTTCTACCAATCTAACTGAGCTGGTTGAACTGTTCGCCCATTAAGTTCCCTCTTTCAATCCAAAATTCCAAGTGTAAAAACGCTCTTATATTAATACATTCAATTGACTGATCGGTGTCATGGCTGTGTATATCTCTAGAACGGAAACGACTGAAAAGCTGACATTTTGTGTGAAACTTCGTTTAGTGGTCTAAATTTGTTTTAGAAAGAAATTTATGAAACTCTAACTGGGACAATAGTCTGGACCAAAAAACCTTTGCGGAAATGGGTTTCTGGGTTTCAGCTATAGTTCAGTGAAGTTCTATGTAGAAATTGTAGAAGGCCGATTATTTTATTTTTTAATATTTTTTGCCCGAACATCTGGCAAAACCAGAAAGGGTTAAACCGATAATACGTATGATGATTTTGATATTTCTTTTTATTTTTTTGTATTATTTCTTTCTAATCAGATATTAGAGTCACATCTTCTTCTGTGAGAATTTCTCTCTCTCTCTCTCTCTCTTTCTTTCTTTCTCTCTCTTTTCTCTCTTTCTCTCTTTCTCTCTCTCTTTCCCCCCCCCCCCCCTCTCTCCTTCAAATTGGCTGACAGTATGAGATATGATTTATGTATTGATTCTATTATAACGATTTCTTCATGTATTATCTGTTACATATTTATTGGCTTCTATCTTTAGCACATTATGCCAGTGCTGATTCTAACTTGGTTTCTTCCCCTCTCTCTCTCTCTCTCTCTCTCTCTCTCTCTCTCTCTCTCTCTCTCTCTCCCCTCTCTCCCTCTCCCCCCTTTTCCTAGAAATCTGCTATCATAATATGTCTATCTATACTTCCTTTCTATACTGTCATATTGGCTTTTTACCCCATCAGGGCACATATGCCAGTGGCTTCTATGTTCTGTTTACCGAGTCCTGGGCTAGCCTTCGTTTCCAATCCATTGACAATCAAGTTCACTTCTTGTGGTTCTCATCATGCTCTCCCCTTTGGTGTGATGGTGGGAGCTTTGTGAAATAGATTCCGTTTTAAGCCAGATTTAGATATTAATTGTATTGAAGAACCCTTTTGATTAAGGATCTTGAGAATAACTCTTAAGGAATAGAGTTCTAACTACTTTCTTATCGTGGAGTCTCACAAAGGGCTTTCTCTTGTGAGACTTCTAACAGTTTATTATCAATATTAACGGTCCTGGTTATTTGATCATCAGATCATTGACACGATGATAATGACTTAGATGATCTCAATCAGCCTCAAGTCCTAACTCGCTAGGACGTAAAATTTTCAGTATTGTAATTTTTCCACAACATTTTTGGCATGTCGTTTTTTTTTGAAGATCTATATGTGCAGCTGTTATTCAATATTCAAAGGAAATTACTATGATGAATACTAATTATCTCTTTCTCTTCTGTTCTAGGTAAGTTGCATTTGGATCACTTAGGAACCTCGAAATTTATTCTGTAATTTAAGCTGTTATGGTAAGTGAGAGCAAAACAGAACCTTATTTATAGTGCTCAAATTGTTCTATTTTCACCAGTATTTGTATTTGTTATGAATTAGTTCTTTATTTAATCAATCAAGGAATAATTCCTTAAATTATCTTGGAATTTCTTAGAAGCTTTAGCTTAGGAAAAATACTTTTGATTATGTATGTCTTCTTTTAAATAATAAATAAAATATAAAAAATCACTGCAATATTGGCACTAGAAAATACATAGGTTAGCACTTACATCGGATTTTATTATAGTAATTTTGAGTGCTTGTTTAGTGACTTCCATGTAAAACCACGTACGGGACCAAAAAAACTATTAAAAGAAAGAAAAACTTGAAGAAGAGTTGTGCTGAGTCCTAACCACTCAAGTTCGCCAAACTCGCCAATACTCGGATCATAAAATTTCATTGCAAAAAAAGTTTCCTTCACAGAGAAATGTTTTTTGCGCGTGCGTGCTATGAATAACGAGCAAGCGGTCGACCAGTTGTGTGCGAGCAGCGGAATGCAAAGAGGTTCGGTACCATCAGCAAATTATCATCAGCAAAAATATCATTATTATTATTATTATCACCTGTATCCACAATGGTAAAGAGTCCGTTGTATCGAAAGTTTCATTTGATATTGTTTTTATTTTTTAGTTACGGAAACACACATTTTTTTGCAAAAAAAAGGCTGAAGGAGTTTAAAAAAAAATGCATGGTCTTCACACAAAATTAGGCATATTAAAAACTTTTTTTGATCGATAAATCAGAGCATTTAAAAAAACTTTATTGAATTCACAGACGGTCATTGGCTTTCGAATCCGAGCCCGGACACTGAAACATGTTATATCATCATACCATTTAGTATTTTTTAACCAATAATACGTCTTGGGCTTACTGCTTGGAATTAACGGGTACTTAATAGTCCTAATTCGGGCAGACAAGTTATCCATTAGATTACACATATAATGGCACATAAAATTTATTTATGGCTATTAATCTTACAAACTTTCCGATCGTTAGGTCCTCAAGACTGAAGAGAAGTGCACACTTAGCCCAGTACTTTACGAGTCGAGTGCCCTACCTCAAATACCCGAGGCATTGAAGCTCGATATAATAATATTCGAGTGTATTACCCTTGGTCATGCAGCTCAAATCTCAGTACTATTGTCGAGTAGGCACGTATTATTCTTTGGGCATCTGGCTCAATGGTCGACCCGTTGCACCCCTGGCCATCCGACTCGCGTTGAGTGCAATCAGATCTCGAAACTGCACTCGCGAATAAAGGTCTGCATTCGCGAATGCCTTTAGGTGTGTTCAGCGAAGCCATGAGTACAGCAAGACCAAAGTTGTTCTGAGAATCAAAGTTTGTGTAAGAACAATGTGCACTCGAGATATCAGTAGAGGTTATATTGTGTAAACACAGTACGCCACTATATGCTGATGACTCGTCAGGGACGATTTAGTTGAGAAGAAGTAGTCACCGTAGCCGAGTGAGTTAGCGCGCTAGACATTGCACGCACGGTGACCTGGGTTCGATCCCCAGCGAGGCAGGATTTTTTCTGTTCTGTACTTGGGTGTTCGAGGTTCACTCATACCTCGTGAGGAAAAATGAGAAGCTGCTTTAATGGTAGCAGCGACTAGTGGCGGAATTATAGGCAGAAATAAGATATTGGGGGGTATTAGAGATACGGAAAAGTCCTACAATTCTGCGCTACCCACTGAAATAGTAATATAATAATACAAAGAAACACATTATTTAGTTGAGGAAAAAAATTCACTTCTCAGCCAGTTTTAAATCAGACAACATCAAAATTGAAAGCTCGTATTTTTTCTAAATTTTAAAAATGTTTTTAAAGTGAAATTTATTTACATAAACACCCTACAATACACCACACACAGGACATGAAAGACTCCCAGGAGATTGTTTCTGGGAGTCCACAGGTGTTAATACCCCATCACTCCTTCCACCACCATGACAACACTCATCAAGGTCCCATTATTCCAGCAGTAAGACCGAGACGTATTACTATGTGGTAAAAATCCCAAAAGTAAGGATAACTTGTCATGTCCCGGCTGGGTTTCGAACCCGCGACCTCTGGAACCTCTGGATTCACACAGTGCCGCCTTTACCAATGAGCTACCGGAACAGACTGTACGAGGTTTGGCTATTAAGTTCGTAGACGCGAGCCGCTACGCAAAAGCTGCCCATGCTAGGAAGATATGAAGAACATGTTTAGAAAGCTTCAAGTCTTGTGTTTTGATTGATAGCTGTCACATGCCTGTACTGTAATTAGTTCTGTTGTAATAGCCCGACGCGCAAGACACCTTTTTTAATTTTGCCGGAATTATGATTGATACAAACGTTGAGCAACGAGTGATTATTGAATTTACGTAAAATTTGCTGGTAAAACTTTTTCTTTGTTAAAGACAGTGTACCAGGAGTCATGTTTGAAAAGATCAACGCTTTATAAGTGGTTTAAACGGTTTTAAGATAGCCAGGAAGCTGTTGAGGACGATCCACGTCCTGGTCGCCCCCAAACCTCAAAAACTGACGAAAACATTAAAAAAATTAGTGTTATGATTTGTTCTGACCGTAGATTAACTCTAAGACTAATGGCTGATACACTTAAAATTAATAGATAATGTGTGAGACAAATTTTGCACGAAAATTTCAACATGACAAAAGTTTGCGCAAAAATGGTGCCATGCGCCAGTCCACAGTGCCTTCTCCGTGAAGACGTTCTTATCAAAGTACAACATACCAGTGTTGGAACACCCTCTTTAATCACCCGACCTGGCCCCGTGCGACTTTTACTTATTCCCAAAAATCAAATCTACCCTGAAAGGTACCAGATTTGACAGCGTAAATGACGTTAAGAAAAATCCGGCAAAAGTCTTGAAAGGCCTCACACAAAATGACCTCCACCACTGTTTCGATCAATGGAAAATTCGCCTGGAACGTTGTAGTGATAGAGGAGGGGAGTACATTGAAGGGATAACTACCAAAGTTGGGTAAGTTAAACACACATCGTTTTATGGAAAGAATCTACGAACTTAATAGCCAAACCTCGTATGTAGTGCGTATGACTAACATGTCTATGTATCCTTGTATACCATCTCCTTATAGCTTCGAACAGAATGTACTTATCTTGGAAATGAATCTCATTCCGATTATGTATCATTGATGAAGAGGTGAGACCTGACTTATTACAGGTAACGGGAGGGTTCCTTATCAAAGTGATGAGACTGATGAGTAAGTCATCTCTCATTCTTATCTTGATGTCAGTGGTCTCTCTCGCCCATCAGTGGTCAAGGCGTCGGACTGGTAACTCAGAGGTCGCGGGTTTGAAACTCAGTTGGCACAAGACAAGCTATCCTCCCATTTAGGCTTTGACTACTTAAAAATACGTCTTGGGCTTGCTGCTGGAATAATGGGACTCATTATTCCTAGTCCGCAAGTATACATAAGGCAGTAATATTATTATCACTAGCTAGAGAATCAGTGGTAAGATGCTCGGTTGCCATGCAGAAGGTCCCGGATTCGATCGCCAGAGCCGACAAAAAATTGTATAGAAAATTTGGTTATAGTTCTTTTTTGTTAGGGATACAAAAAAAGCTTTGATAGGAATACAAAATTCAGCAGGTTAAAACCCCCGTCCTGACCAAATCAGGACCTTCAAACCAAATAGAATCAACTGGTCACAATAGATCTAACTAGGTTGCAGTGTTAATTGTAAGGGTTTCACTGAAAACCCTGCAACCAGGTCAGATAATAACATCAGTACCATCTTGACTAATCGTATTCTTCTTCTCCCTATCATTATTTCATCTTCTTCTTTCTCTCCTGTTGGCTATTGGAAATTAGTTATTCTCAATGAGAACTGAACGTATAATGAGATGAAGGAATTTCTTTACGTTACGTTTAATCGATTCTCAGCGATAGCTATCGCTTCGGCACGAAGCACCGTAATCGATAACAGATGCTAGTTGATACTCTAGTCGAAGGTAAGTGTCTGTTCTACAAAATTACGATCCTCTGAGAAACCGACCTCAGTAGCTTGATCGATAAGACGGCGGACTTGTAACCTCGCGGTCGGTGGTTTGAGACCCAAAATAAGCAAATTTTTTGCAAAGCTTGTTTGAGTTATTTGTGAACACGATTGTGACTAACATAAATGTTTTATTAGTTATCATATTTTTTTGTTAATCACTTTCGTGATATCACAATCAAAATCCGTGCCATACAAAATCAATATCCGTGCCATACAAAATCGATATCTGTGCCATTCTAAATCAATATCCGTGCTGTACAAAATCAATATCCGTGCCATACAAAATCAATATCCGTGCCATACAAAATCAAAATCCGTGCCATACAAAATCAAAATCCGTGCCATACAAACACAGAATCCGTGCCATACAAAATCAAAATCCGTGCCATACAAACACAGAATGCGTACCATACAAACACAGAATCCGTGTCATACAAACAAAGAATCCGTGCCATACAAACACAGAATCCGTGCCGTACAAACACAGAATCCGTGCCATACAAACTCAGAATCCGTGCCATACAAACACAGAATCCGTGCCATACAAACACAGAATCCGTGCCATACAAAATCAATATCCGTGCCATACAAAATCGATATCCGTGCCATATACAAAATCAAAATCCGTGCCATATAAAATCAATATCCGTGCCATACAAAAACAATATCAGTGCCATAGAAAATCAAAATCCGTGCCATACAAACACGGAACCGTACTCTGCCAGCAGCTTGGAACATGTGGCTGAGTGATGGTTGAAGCAATCTCGACACCAGATGGTTCCGGAGATTCTTCTCTCTTCTGGAATACCGTGCCACACAATAATCCTGAAGATTTATCAGAGAATGCCTCGCAGACAGAAGGGAAATAGATGAAGACCCTAGAGTGGCCTAGAGGTTCTTCTCTCTTCTGGAATACCATGCCACGATGTTCCTGAAGATTTATCAGAGAATGCCTCGCAGACAGTAGGGAAATAGATGAAGACCCTAGAGTGTCCTAGAGACTAGAGATCTTCGTTAGAAGCGGAGAGTTACATATAAGATTCGAGAAGTGCATAGTCGATTTATTTGAACTTCAAAGTCCAAATTTTACGTATCCTTGAATACCATTTTATTTATTTATTTAGAAACTCTTTATTTGTAGAACATATAAACAGACAAATAATGGTAAAAATTAAATATAAAATTGACAATATTAGTAATTAATAATATAAACAAGAAAAAAATAAATAAAATATATACATACATATGTCCTAACTAAAGGGCGGGGTTATTGCCTATGGCAATCTCTTCCACCCAACCCTTTCTTCCACCCATCTCCTTCGATCAGAACGTACTCATCTTAGAAATGCATGTTATTCCGCTTTTGTATCAATGTATCATTGATGAAGAAATGAGAGCCTAATAAGTACCTGATTTTTCCAATGTTTAGAAATCCCCTGACAATTCCACATTTTACAGTCGGAACTCTAACTATCCCATCTGGTCTTAAGGTTTCAGTGGAAACTCCATAGATCTTCTTTTTTTAACGTTGTTTTCAACTGCAGTCATATCACGATGGAATTTGAATGGTCACCCATCAGGGTCTTAAACTCGCTGGACATTGCTTAACTTCAGAACGAGTGGTGTATTCGACGTGCCTTCTGGCTAATCATCATCATCGATACTGTTATTACCGCCATGAATTGATGGGTTGCTATAAGTCCATCCGCCATCGACGCTCGCTAATTATCATCATCAATACAAGTCCTAACCTCGCTTTAAGTTGCTTAACTTCAGTGACAGAACGAGTGGTGTATTCGACGTGCCTTCTGGCTAATCATCATCATCATCGATACTGTTATTACCGCCATCAATAATTGATGGGTTGTTGTAAGTCCATCCGCCATCGACGCTCGCTAATCATCGAGGTTAAGACTTGTATCGTCCTAACCTCGCTGGAAGTTGCTTAACTTCAGTGACAGAACGAGAACTGGTAAAGTTAACGTGCCTTCTGGCTAATAATCATCATCGATACTGTTATTACCGCCATCAATTGATGAGTTGCTTTAAGTCCATCCGCCATCGACGCTCGCTAATCATCATCATCGATACAAGTCCTAACCTCTCTGGAAGTTGCTTAACTTCAGGGACAGAACGAGAACTGGTGTATTCGACGTGCCTTCTGGCTAATAATCATCATCGATACTGTTATTACCGCCATCAATTGATGGGTTGCTGTAAGTCGGGCAGTACGCGCGGTCCTGTGTTCCTCATCACTCCTGTGGGCAGTTCGTGACACTTCCGCTCTCAGCCGGTCAGTGCCTGAGCCAGATAAGAAGACCAGTTGTTGTGGCAGATCATGAAGTTGTTACTGATGCACTGGGTGCTCTGAGGAAGTGGTTAGATCGACACGCGAACAATAGTGCACTGAGAAAAAAAAATATCCTGGACATTCATCCTTGAAAAAATGTTAAAATATAAGGATGAATAGATACTTAAATTAGTATATTACTCACTTCATTATTACAATGTAACATTTATCCTTGTATCGTTGTCTTAGTGTGCAAGGACAAATAATCTTTTCTTAAAGTAATCCCGATTCCATCCTCGTTTAATTATAACTTACTAGCTAATAAGGATGATTTTTTTTCTCAGTGTGCGAGCATCAGAGTATGCATGATTTAGAATTAGAATTGCCATTTTTTATAATAAATTTAAAAGTTAAAAGTTAAATAAATGACATTTGTGAACCGACCTTAGTAACTTGATCGATAAGGCGGCGGACTTGTCACCTGGAGGTCGATGGTTCAAGTCCCGTTTTCAGCGTAGATTTAGTAAAGCGAGTTTGACTAGATATTACATTTTTTATCATACGGAATTTTCTCAGGAGATTATACTTAATCTACAGTGCGAAAAGTTAAATCTTGTCTAGCTTTACGGAGTTTACTGCACGCATATTTGAAACTGTTGGTATTTTATAAACCCGACCGTTCATATAGGACTTAAAAAATCAAATAGGTTAGGAGAAATAAAAAACAAACTTGAGAATTCCATCAGATGAGGCATCCAAAGTTGGAAGCCCACAGCTGGGCAGGACTGACCCGCCTCCTATCTCACGCTTGACCCTATTCATTATCTCCTCCGAATCCTATACACTAATAGACATGAAGATGTAATACTAATACTATAGTAATTATAATCTACTATTGCTTGATGTATGTATCTCTCCATGTAACCTATAATTCCTATATCATTGCTTCTGATAGCTCAGACAGAAACAGTTTATTTATTTAATCAGACTTGCTAGAACACAGTATAGCACAATACCTGTAGTGCATTCCAATAATTATATCGTTATCGTATTGTTTATGTTGATCACAGTTATTCAAACTCGACTAAATTTTTGCTGTACTTGGGACTCGAACCACCGACCTCCAGGTTGCGAGTCTGTCGCCTTAACGGTGGAGCTACTGAGTCGATTAGGTTTAATTATGCACGTAGTGCATCATGATGTATGAATTATCTGTTCATGTTGTTGTTTTTGGTGGTATCGTTGTTGTTTGTGTGTGTTGTTGTTGTGATGGCGTCTTCAACGCCAAAGTTGTACTCTCAAAACAAACTAGTCAACGTGATTGACCGTGTTTTGGAAATTAATCTTCATATATGATTAATGTCCGTGCACTGGTAGTCAAGTGGTGAAAGCGCTAGTCTGGTAATCCAGGTAGCGTAGGGATCCGTTGGTTCGAATCCCACCCAGTGCATGAATTTTTCCTCATTCATTTGAGTTTGGGACCACATAATAATAAGACTTTGAGGGTTAGGTGGTAGAAAATGATTTGAGCATTAACCTCGCCTGGTGAATGCCTTCCACTAAAGAGTATTATTATTATAATGTCTATGATAATGATTATTATCACCCGGAACTGTGTAAATATCTAATAGATATTCCAGATACATAACATACATCTATTTTTTTTTTTTTTTTTTTGAATTTGTTTTATGTAATTCTTGAAAATATTAATCAAACTTTTTATCTCTCATTTTTTCTCAATCTTTAACACCATCTCTGATATACTCTTAGAAATGTGAGATCAGTATTTTAATAGTTTTGATCTCATCAGCTTCTGGAATTGAATAGATTTTTAATTGCTGGTTTTAGTTATAAGAATTTTTATGATTGAAATGGCATTTTTGACTCTCTGTTGCCCGTGGCTGATAGACTCTCCATTTGGAATTTGAAAAAAATCTTTGAAAAAAAAATCCCCCCCTATCTATCTATACCTTCTTAAAATTGCCTGATATCAGTGTTTTTTTTATAAGTTTTATGACAGTACTGATTTTTTTGATGATTTATTATGAATATGTGTGTAATGCACACAGTTAAATATCCGTCGGTTTGTCTCAAATTCCCTTCGTTTGAATTCCACAGACTTTCATCACAAAAATCAAAAGAATCAGAGAATAGTTGGAAACACTTTCAACACGAATTCCTCGGCTTGAAAACCATTAAAATCACATATCTGGTTCAAGTTCCCACTAAATTCAATTAATTTTTATCTCTCTGGTTCTAAAAAAAAACAGAGATGTATAAAAATCGAAGAAGAAAAAAAGTCATCTTTGATTAGGCGACATAAATAATCGACTATCGATCGATATATTTTTTATGTAACTTTTTGTGGGGACCCCAGAGGAATTTCTCGAGATCTACTGGACCTGATTAGCCGGGGTCTTTCTTCTCTGTGGGAAAAACAAGACCGAAACCTCTGAACACTCTAACAAACCAAATGGAACATGAATTTATTGGTTTTATGGCGTTTTTTATCCCAAAAAGTAAAGTCAAAACATCATATACCTACATTCGATGGTATCAAGGTCGCACGCTATAGTGTGTGTGAGAGAGAGATAGATATGTTGTAAATGGCTTTAAAAAATGATTTCTCATCGGATTAACTGACGAAGAAAATCGTACCTATATATATGCACTTTTTGTCGATTAGGAAATAGCTGATCTACTATTTCTTTTCTATGATAATTGTCCAGCAAGATTTCTGACTAGTCAAACCATGAATTTTCTAGTAGTTGATGGTCCTACCTACTAAACATACTCCCTTTATTACTCTCACTTTTTTCTATTATCCCTTTTCTCTTCTCTCTTATCTCTCTTTGTCAACCTCCCTCCCTCTCTCTCTTTTCTTTTTTCCTCTTATCTCTTTTCTTTTTTCTCTTCTCTCATCACTCTTTTTCTCTTCTCTCTCTGTCTCTCTTCACTTTTTTTCTCTTCTCTCTCTTTCTCTCTCTCTCTCTCTCTTTCTCTCTCTCTCTCTCTCTTTCTCTCCTCTCTCTCTCTCTCTCTCTCTCTCTCTCTCTCTCTCTCTCTCTCTCTCTGACACACACACGCACGCACCGTATGGTAATCATGAGATAGTTTTAAATCTGTGCCCAAAGATATCCCTCTTTATAGGGTGGACCATCGTGAAATGGTCAACTGTCCTCATTTTCAACTTTGAAGTTTTCTTGGTTTTCGGGATTTGCATAAAAATCAATTTCTTCAGAACATTGGCTGTTCCCCATGTACATTTGAACAGAATATTCAGATTTCATTGAGTTTTCTTTTTAAGTATTTAAAGTATATTTATTTATAAAGAATACATAAAAAAATTAAAATAAAATACGAGCATTCCCGCACCATTTTCATAACGAACCCTTTTATGAGGAACCCTTCCATCACTCTCTTTCTAGATCATTGAGTTAGTTTAGTTGATCTAGATTTTTTTACCTGGCGGAGTTTAATTAATTTACAATAGTCAATATTTTCTCACAAATTCTATAAATATGCAGAAAACACACAAAAACTATGACGATTCATAAATGAAACTGATTTCATTTATAAGTCTATAAGATATTTTTCCTCGACAATATTTTCCAGGTATACCCTGTACACAAATCTTTATCAAGATGATAAAAAACGTTAACACTTTAGTTCATCAATAATCTGGATTATCTTTGTATCTGTAAACCAACATTTAAATTGAATACGTAACTTCTCCCTGTTACATATTAGGCCTTGTGGAAACATGATAAATATAACATCTCGAATTGGTTGGGTTTAGATCTTTTATCTTTCCGTTTCAAGAAACAAAATCCACAATCAATATTGAATTGATAAGTTTTGGAAATTCTTGTGTTTCCCCTAATTTTATTTTTCTGTTAGAAAAAAAAAGAAATATCTCAAATTTGGCGGCTCAGAACAGTTACAGAAAATTTGTTTCTATTCCAAATTCAGATACCTAACGGGTAATTCAAATACCCAGTGATATCTAATGTGAATTAAGTACAAGGGTTGGGTGGAAGAGATTGCCACAGACAATAACGCCGCCCTCTAGGTAGGGCATTAGCTTCATTCTCTTTTTGTTCTTGTTTCTTTGTTCTATCTATTTATTTTTCCTTTTAATTTCATTGTATTTTACTCTATATATGTTTGTCTTACCTAATAAAGCACACTATAATAATAGTGAGCAATAAATTTAGGCAGTAGCTATTGAGAAACGAATAAGGTGGGTGATCCAATAAGGACCCATACTGTGCAACCAACTTAGTTTATACGAGAAACTTGCGTGATTTTACCCATTTTATTGGCCAGCCATATAACTTATTTGCCGTATTAAAAAATGAACTGGTCCATAGAGCACTGTGCAAGTATGTTATAGCAGTATAGCACACGAGAATGATCTCACGCTACCTAGTTTCTTATGTGATGCTCATCGATAAAGCTTCTATAGCGATAATTTGTGTATAAACGAACCGACCGCAGTGCTCGATCCCAAAGCGACAGACGCGTGACCTAGAGGTCGGTGGTTCGAGTCCCAAGTTCAGCAGATATTTAGTGAAACGAGTTCGAGTAAAGTTATAAAAAAGCAAAAGTTATCATATTTGTGTTTCACTTTCGTGATATCACAACTACTCAAACTCGCTTTGCTGAATCTACGCTGAATCCGGGACTTCAAACCACCAACCTCTAGATTAAAAGTCCGCTGCCTTATCGATCAAGCTACTGAGGTCTTTATTACAACATTTATAACGTACAATGGTGATGTCACTAACAGATTAACACAAATTTGATAACTCAGAAACGGGTAAAGGACCTTCGCAAGTAGTGAAGCATCACTATCGAGCCATTGATAGTCCTTTAACACTTTGAGCCCCAGAGCTGGGATCGGCGAGTGAGCACGAGGGACCACAAATTTCAGAACCCAACACTCATACATTGTTCCCAAGGACCACTAGAACCTATTCCCTATGAGAAACACATAGAAACGAATACCGTAGGGAGTGCTCATGTCTTCAAAGTAAGGAAAGTCGTGATTACCATATAGAGTACTCATGTCCACAGTCAAATTTCGGGTGAGGGTCATGTATGGTTCTCATGTCCTTTGTGAAATGTCAGCTGAGAGTCATATATGGTATTCATGGGCTCAAAGTGTTAAACCAAAGCCGCCTTTTGGAAAATACCCGCGAGGCCCAATAAACCGAGACCCTTCCCCAACACACAAGATAAGGGTCCACATCCTGCGGGTCAAATGGTGTTTTGGTTTTGATAAGTTCACAAACAAGAGACCCTTGCAAAATCAGCGACCTCTCTTCACAGTGCTGTAATCTTTTGTATCAAAGAATTTTTTGTACCGACCTCAGTAGCTTGATCGATAAGGCAGCGGACTTGTAACCTGGAGCTCGGTGGTTCAAGTCCCTATATCAGCGTAGATTTAGTAAAAAGCGAGTTTGAGTAGTCGTATTAACACAAATATGATAACTTAACTTAAAAACTTACAAATTTTGTATAATATACACGAACTGTTCGCGCTTCTATTTATACGTCCATTACTTTTAATGATAATCATTTTCTTTCTTTTTGCCTTTCCCCAATTCTTCTTCTATGGTATGGTCTGTCCCGGTAGCTCAGTGGTAAAGGCGGCACTGTGTGAATCAAGAGAGACCAGAGGTCTTGTCCCGGCTGGGTTCGAAAACCCAGCCGGGACAAGACAAGTTATCTTCCCATTTGGGATTTTTACCATATAATAATACGTCTTGGGCTTACTGCTAGAATAATGGGACCTAATAGTCCTAATCGGGCAGTATAAATAAGGCGATATTATTATTATTCGATGTTTAAAGATGGCAATTTACGTTACAAGCTTAATCGAGGCACTTCGCCATAGAAAAGTTTTAGAGCTTTTTTTATCTCTCTCTCTCTCTTTCTCTCTCTCTAGCTGTTCTGTTCTGTTCTCTTAATGAACAACCACTTCCCTATGATTCAGTCGATTGAGGTTGTTTGGCTATGGCACACCCTCATCCACTTATTACAAATTGGTGTTTTAAAATCTCAACAGTAAAAAAACTTGTCATTCTCAGGACTCGAACCACTCACCTCCTGGATACAAGTCCGCCATCATGATCCAGCTACCGAGGTTACGTCTCAGTGGCAGGTGCTGTTTCCGTTCTAATAGAAACCTGGAAACTAACCACTAGCAATATCAATACCGGGTTTATCACTCTGCCTGGTGTAATGAGCTTAGATAACTAACAATATCGTTATAGCTTCTAGGAATCATAACTAGTAATAAGCCTTAGTTAGCTGCTTGGGCTCAGTGGAGGGTTTCGAAATTTTAGTAGTCAAAACAAAAAAGTAAGACGTTCATAGTTCTTAACTTTATTTTTAACACCCTGATATTTAAAATTGTCCACTCATACCTCGTGAGGAAAAATGAGTAGCTGCTTTAATGAGAGCAGCGACCAGTGGCGGAATTAAAGGCAAAAATAAGATATTAGGATATTAAAAGATATGGAAAAAGTCCTATAATATTGCGCTACCCACTAAAAATTGTGATATAATAACACAAAGAAACACATTATTTTTATATATATGAAAAATTGTTGATTAAGGCTACTACTCTGCCCGCCCCCATTCAGGCTGGCTGAGACTACTTAAATAGCTCGGTTGTTTGCTCAGCAAATGGTTGGTAGAACCCCTGTAACGGTATGGCCATGAAAACGACGGTAAAAACCCAAATAAATAATAAGAGGTGGGGGCTGCCCCCTTTTCCTACGCCCGTGGAAGATTATTTTTGGCCTCAAGGGTGGCAAATGCTGAGCGGAGAGGGGATAGCAATATTATTTGGGAAATAATTTATTCACTCAGATATCTTTTCTATTTTAGTACCTCACCCAACCTCAGTAGCTTGATCGATAAGGCGGTGGACTTGTAACCTGGAGGTCGGTGGTTCAAGTCCCGGTTTCAGCGTAGATTTAGTAGAGCGAGTTCGAGCTGTTGTGATATCACGAAAGTGATAACCCACAAATATGATAACTTTTAAACCTATTACCTCCTGGTAAAATCTTCTCTCCAGCACTGCCCGAGCTATCCATAGCCATCAGGTCAGCCTGAGACCACAAACACGTCGCCAGTGTTGACTTTGATCAACCTCATCCATCACCAGTTTTCATCATTATTTTTGGTTTTTCGATCAGGCCAGTGTGCGGTTTTATCGACTCTCATTATTCCTGACCGCGGATTGCCCTTGTATGTATATTCTGTATCTATGTTGATTCTGTGGCAGGTTACCTTTATCTATATCTATATTGTATATCGATGTTTATTTTATGGCAGGTTATCCTTATGTATTGATCATATTTCTATATTGATTTTCTGTTTAATGTATAGATTCAATGGGCATTCGTACGATGAAGAACAAATAATGATTTCAATATCTAATTTAATGCTTTTAACAGAACTAGTACATCGAACAATCAGTGTAGTTTGGGGCAATATCTAAGTTCTTTGATCTTCCGAAAGATCCGAGTGATTCATGTAAATTTTAGATCGTGTGAGTAAATTAATCCTCAAAGCATTTTTTTACCACCTAACCCTCAGAGTCTTATTATTATTCTGTGGTCTCAAACTCAAATTAATGGGGAAAAATCCCATCACAGTCTGTCCCGGTAGCTCAGTGGTAAAGGCGGCGCTGTGTAAATCCAGAGATGCCAGAGGTGGCGAGTTCGAAACCCAGCCGGTACAAGACAAGTTATCCTCCCATTTTGTTATTTTGACCACATAAAAATATGTCTTGGGCTTACTCCTGGAATAATGGGACTTAATAGTCCTAATCGGGCAGTAGAAATAAGGCGATATTATTATTATCATCAATATTAGGTGGAAGGTGGAATCTGATCCACAGATCACGGATCCCTACGCCAGATGGTTAACATTACAAGTCCAGCGCTTTAACCACTTCGACTACGTAACTAGTGTTCATATGTATCGAGTATTATCTTTCTTCATCTATTCAAAAAATAATGCCTTGAGTTTTTTTATTTATAAAGACCATAGAAGTAAAAGGCATTTTCTACTGCTGATGAATCACATGATGAAGGTAACGAAAGGCCTATCAGAATCAGAAAATCAAACATGATTATGTGGTCAGCTCTGGTCCGATTTCTGAATTGAAAAGAAATCAGTATAGAACCAAGAAATCATTAAAGCTCTATTGATCTAGCTTGTAGGGAACCAACTGGTTATAAAGGATCTTTTGGTCTAGTTGGTACAATAACTCTACAAAACCAACTTGTTAGGATCGTTATTAGAAATCGAACAGTAACGAATCTTTATTGAGTTCAACCAGGAAATAGACGTTGTAAGATTTCAAACTTTGATTCGAATTAATCAACTTTGGATACTTTCAACTACTGAGGTCTTTGTACCTATCTCAATATGGGAGTGAAAAGATATAATCTCTCTCTCTCTCTCTCTCTCTCTCTTTCTCTCTCTTCTTTAGTATTTTAGTGCATAAGTATTTTAATTTTAATCTATGTTTTTTGCTCTTTAAGAGAGAGAGAGAAAGAGAGAGATAAAAAACAGCTCTAAAACTTTTCTATGGCGAAGTGCCTCGAATGATTGTAAAATTATCATTGATGATCCCCAATGATCTAATGATATTATTGAAAATCCCCTAAGATTCTGAAGGCGATGAATTTATTTACATACATTAAATACACGTCCTTAGATCTCATGAAATAAATTAATTAATAATCTTGTTGGTTGATGAGAAAAATAAATTAGATTATTTCTCTTCCATCTCGTTAAGTAAGAAGAAGTTAAGTATATGAATGGGTTCTAATATCTTGGTTTCTATGGATCTAGATTTCTGAATCCTCATTTCATACAGTATTTGTTTTATATGCATGAGGCATGGACATTCGCCGGTGGTCTCTGTTGAGGCAAGCTTCATTCACAAAAGTTGTAGCTCGTATGTTAAGCTCTTTTAACTAACCTGTACCTTGGAAACAGAAGCTGTATTTTTCTTTCTAACCAAAGTGGATTCAAATGGAATCGCTCTAACTAACCTGTACCTTGGAAACAGAAGCTGTATTTTTCTTTCTATAACCAAAGTGGATTCAACTGGAATAAAATGGACGAACTGGAAGAAAGTCATTTTTCTTTTGGAAGAGGAAAAATCTTCTTCCAGTTTGGTTAACCAAAATGGATTTATGAAATTCTTGCTTCCATTTCTTTTATATAGGTTAAGTAAATTGTTTATCTTTAAAAGTACCGAAACGCATTTTTCTTTCACGAATAGTGGGGAAGCTAAACCTTGGAAGAAAATCCAAATACCGAACCTGGAAAAAAAAAATTATCCAAAAGAAAAACACGGCTAAACACTGCACAAAAGGACTGGTCACACTTTTTCTTTTTGTAATGTAAAGACATCCCTGGATAGGAAGTCCCTGAAAATGAAGTGAGAAATATTTGTGAGTTCTATACGGGACTCAGAGTTATCACTGTGAGTTCTATACGGGACTCAGGGTTATCACTGTGAGTTCTATACGGGACTCAGGGTTATCACTGTGAGTTCTATACGGGACTCAGGGTTATCACTGTGAGTTCTATACGGGGGACTCAGAGTTATCACCGTTTGAAACAAACTTCAAGCATCGGTTAGCTACTAGTATAGTTTTGCAAAGTGCTGGCCAGCCACGGGTAAGCGCTGGCCAGCCCCTAGTATAATTTTATCAGTCACTTCGCCACTAGTTTATAAAAAAGAACTGTCCAGAATATTACTAGCCACTCATATATCATTGGCTGAACGCAACAGCCACTTCCTTCTGGCTTGAACCCTGATACCTCCATTACTTTCTCAGGTAATATTTTTTTTTACCATTAACTGGCCAATATCTTTTTCTTATCATTTATTTATTTTAAACGAAAAATTCAAATAAAACCATTTCCTTCTGTTGGAGACCAATATCATTTCGATCATTTGCGAAACGTTAATACAAATAAAATCTAATGGGCGGGGAGGTTTGCGATTTATTGCTAACCGGTTGCCGTGTCGGTTGAGTTAGGACCCAATTCCACCGGTGATCTTTGACCCGATCTACCGGTCTCAAGGTTGCGTAACCACCCGCTGTACTCCCGAGGGAGATTTAATTAATGATAGAGAGAAATAGAGCTGAGCGCAGTGACTGACTAGATATGGTGCAGTTTTAGTGGAATAGGGTAGAGGCACTCGGGTGTGGGTCCTACTCAGATACTATAACACCATGAAAGTAACTCAAGTATACCAAACAAACGAAGCATAGACAATTAGACACCGACTTCAGGTGCTCAATCTTAAGAGAAGCAGACTTGTAACCTGGAGGTTAGCGGTCCAAGTTCCAAGCAGAAATGAAGTCACCTATTTTTCCTCCACACGCCACATTGTCAAAACATCGTAGGATAAGTTGTCAGCCCATCAGAGAAACTTCAAGATTTAGGCCACACACACACTTCAAGATTTACAGTCGTATTTATGAACCAGAAAACGCTGTCCGAGTAATGTCTCAAGCATGATTTCCTATATTATTATTGGCCAATACCGTGCTTGAGATATTGATTGCTCAGACAATATTATCTGTTCGTAAATACGGCTAATTATCTATCTCTTAACTCAGACTACAGTACGCTGAGATGGGTTGAAATTCTCACTAGAGGGCGTGTTAACGGATAGTGTCCACTTAGATTAAATCTAATCCTGTTTCATAATGTTACTAGTTTCTCAAACACAACACCTAATACTTTCACCATTCCTTTTGTATGGACGTTCCTTTCTCACACGACCCCTAGGTTCCAATATGAAATTACCTTGGGGACCACTATTTAGTCCTTCCGGCCTACTTTTCTAATTAAAATAGTTTCTGATCTCAAAATTGCAATTTTAAAACACAAAAAGATTACGTTCTAGGTTTGTTTGTTTCATTTATTTATTTTCAACTGTTTTACCGTTGTCTATACGACTCTAAAGAGTAATTAAAGGAGAGAGTGTTAAGAAATTAATGTTGAATTTGGTTTAGATTCAGTAGGTAGTTGAAATAGTAGAGTTCGTGTTGGCTGAGGGAACGCCCAGTTTCAGATGTAACTTTTTCCTCGTCAAGATTGTTGAAAAAAACTAATAAGAGAAGTTTGGCTATGCTTTCTACTTTGTATAAAATCAAGCTTGGAAAAAAAAAAAAAAAAAAAAAAAAAAAAAATGCAGAAAATTTGAATCTTTCACCCAAGTTTTTTTTTTTTTTTTAAATTGAACTTTTTTAGTTTTCGTCGAAATCAGTTCAAAATAATGAACCACAGTAGTAGTTTTTATATAAAAAAAATACATAACATCTGGTTTTTACAAGAAAAATATAGTTTCCTCAACCTTCGATCAAATTCATCAAACATCCGTGCATCCGTCCCGCTTTTGAAATTAAACGTTCCTGATAGGTTTTAACTTGACTATTTAGTAGTCCATTGTGACGGTGTAACGTTTTCCTTACATGAGCGCTCGAGATAGTTAGGGTTAAGTGGTAGAAAATAGAAAATACTTTAAGCATTAACCTCGCCTGGTGGTTCACTAATTATTATTATAAAAATCAAAATTCACTAAGAGTCAAAATATTTCGTGGCTAAATTATCTTATTTTTTGTTGTTGACTAACATCTCTTTACTTTAACTTTGGATAAATTATCTCTTGAAAATTAAATATAAATAATTATGTCGAATAAAAATTTTAAATTGCTAGTAAGAATTATTCGTTTTTGGAGGCAGATTATACATAATTAACTAGATTCTTGTTTATGGTAGTCATTTTCAATAGACGTTGAACATAGTAATTATATAAATATTAAGTTTATAATGTTCGCGCGGCACTATAATCCTCTATTTATGATATCCCCCTATTTATTGCACTATTATAAAGAATTTTATTAATCGATTCTAAGGCACGAAATAATTAATGGCGCTAAAGTTGTAACTGTTACTATAGTGTTGTTATTACCATGGTAACAGCCAATCAGATTTTTCTTTTGAAAAAACATTTCATTTGTACATTTTAAATAAAACATGATTAACATTTTAAAAAAATCAGATAACTGAAATCAGATCCGATTGTAACAGTTTCCACCACAGCATTGCTTATTAATTCAGTCCTTTTTTTCAATTTTTTTTTTTTTTTATATGAATATTTTATAACAGGAGGTTCACAACATTAACTCGGGCCTTATTTTCTGTTCTATTAGAGAGAAATAGAGAAAAGAAAAGACAGAGAGAAATAGATAAAGAAAAAAGAGAGAGAAATAGATAAAGAAAAAAGAGAGAGAGAGAGAAAGAGAGAGAGAGATAGAAAAAAAAGAGAGAGAGAGGGAGAGAAAGAGAGAGATAGAGAGAGCTATGACTAAGTTCGAGGACCAAAATAAATATATTGAAAGACCACCCTCGGCTCTCGAATCACCTAGTCGGCAATTATCTTTCCAGAAAAATATTACTTCTTACAACAGAAAATGTTTTTTGGGAGAACAAATATATACCAAAACCACACGACAAAAGTGTCCATTAAGTCTCTGTATTACTAATATTACTATAGTAGAAGCAGTAGTAGCAATATCATGATCAGTGGTTAAGCACTCGCTTGCCATGCGAAAGGTCCCGAGTTCGATCCCCCGTACCGACAAAAAAATTGTATTTGTATTCTAAAGTTGGTGGAAATAATAATGACATTGCGCTGATATGGGCACAGAAACCTTTATCACGGTGGTGTGAGAATTACTCTTATATGGACGCCCAGATTCAATATTCAGGCTCCCTTCATATCCATTGGTTCTATCTGGTTTTAACGACCTGCTTTCAGTTATTCAGGACGGGGGTTTTATCCTCCATTCGCTGGGAATCTTACCAGCTACCTCAAAATTATTATTACTTTTTTGTTATGAGAAAGCTCTGACCAACCTGGAAATCGAACTCAGAATCTCTGCGGTCCACGGGCAGTAGTCACACTCGTTACACCTCGTATTTCACTCACAACCGTTATTTTTAACATCTCAGACCTGCTTGGGGATGTTAATAAAAATTATTATTGTTTTTTTTAAAATGTTATATTTGTTCAATTTTATTTTAACTGTTATATTATTTGAAATTGTAAATAGGGCTAAACCCGTCAATATACACCCGTCTACCGAGCATTATTATTATTATAGGAGTGCCTAGTAATAGTTATACCAGTACATAAATATAGTCTTTTTAATATGGAAGGTGTTTAATTTTAAAAAAAAGTATTTATAGTAATAATGATAATAATAATAAATGATAGTATTTTTTTTTTTTTTTTTTTTTTTGTTAAACCGGAAAAAAATGATAATAATGTTAACTTAAAAGCATTATGTTCGGACACGATTCATATTGTGCCTTGCTGTGACCGATATAATTCAAGTCCAAAACTTATGAAGAGGAGGAACCCCGTAGTCCGAAATCTGAGACCCCGGGGGTCACCTGGGGTCCTTTATTGGATCAGAGGACCTTGAAGGACGCTGCGGTGACCAAGTGTTGGACGCTGGGCTCTTTCATTTTTCCTTGTTCTGTGTTGAGCTCTCTAGTGGTTCTTAGTTAATAGGTATCAATATAATCAGTATTAACAGAAAAAAGGGAAGTTGTAATATATGTACAAATGTACATGAATATCAGAACATACCTGGATAGCTGTTTCGAGCTTATTTTTGCTCTTATCAGCAGGTAGTAGTTCTGAATATCCATGCCGTCAACTAACCTCTCTGTTAACATAGTCAACTTAATATATTTTATATCACAAAGACTTCGTTCAATGAATTTGTGAAGGGGAATGAGCCCGCAATGCTGGCTGCATTCCCCCTCTGGATGGCCAGGCTTAGACGCTGTGTGAGGTAGGTAGCTGCTCTCCCATCTCCAGTCTCTTCAACTAATTTTTTTCCCAATTCCTGAATAAATTTATTTGTCTCCTCTCCAAATGTCCCCATTGTCTCAAATGCCAATCCTTTGAAGATGTATCCTTGGTTTTACCTCTCTGTTTTAATCAGTATAAACAGAAAAGTGAGAAGTCATAATAATACTCTTTAGTGGAATGTAACTACCAGGCAAGGTTAATGTTCAAAGCATTTTCTACCACCTAACCCTCAGTCGGACCTGGATATAATAGGACTGGAAATAAGAGAAACCTGGATATAATAGTACTGGAAATAAGAGAAACCTGGATATAATAGGACTGGAAATAAGAGGAACCTGGAAATAACAGGACTGGAAATAAGAGAAACCTGGATATGAGAGAAAAAATTTCAGGTCAAAGATTCTTTCTGGATATAAGAGACAATGTACATGTATAAAATCATATTATATATTTATATAGTGGTGTGAAACTCTACAGGAACTCCAATACATTACAATACAAAACATGTGATGCACATTCAGAATCACCAACTTACTGCAAATTCACGTATGTCACCTGTATACGTACAATAATATGATGGAAAATGTATACTTATCAATAAAAAATGATATGTTTTGTCATATCTGTATTAGATATACATTTTATATACTTGTGAACAACAAAATATGATACAAGAAACGTATGTTGATATAAATACGATTCGTTTTCTTATTCCTCGAGATGTAATAATCGAATTTCTCACGATTCCGATTCGGATTGTACTTTAGATTCACATTCTATATTCGATTCCATCGAAATCTGGTTCCGATCTCTTCAGTCCCTTCGCATTCCGATGTAAGATCGAGATATAGTTGAACCTAGATATAAGAGAACGATTTCCAGATCTAATGTACCTCTCTTTAACTGAAAACAACCTCTTTTAAAACAATTTCTCTATTGTCTATTATTAGAGAAATCTGGATACAAGAGAAAGAATTTTTTTTTCTGTCTTATTTATTTTGTGTTAATCACAATGATGTCACACAGATTACTCATTTACTCAAGTTTATCTCAATATTCCTTGACTCGAACCATTAAGCTACTGATGACTGGAGTTGGTCTTGAGGTGCATTAACTAGACCCTCGTTACTCTCTCAGAAGTGTGGAATAAAATAGAATGGCCCAGATGCACCAAAGAGGATAAATTATTTCCAATCAATGAAAAAAAGTCGACAGAGATCTTGGTCGTATAAAAAATATCACTTTATTTTATTTAATTAAAGAAAAGTAAATGGAAATGTATGAGCACATACACATACAGGGTATACTGAAAAACAGTATTCTGAGAACTGGAAGGAAATACTCCTAAGTTCGATTCCAACCGAATCAATCTTGAGAAATGAAGGCTGGTTACGTTAACCACTTGACTACCAGTGCACGGTAGTGACTACCAGTGCACGGCACGCGCTAGTCTGGTAATCCATGTTGTGTTGGGATTCGTTGGTTCAAATCCCACCCAGTGCATGAATTTTTCTTCGTTAATTGGAGTTTGTGACCACATAATAATACTAGCTGCTGAGAAGGTTTTATATTGTTTTTTTTTTTTGTATACTTAACCTCAAATACACTGCCAATGCGGACACAATGTTAAATCGTATTCACTTGTCAATAATGAAAGTCTGACTTTTCATTATCGCTAAAATATGAGATCATTGACTAAATAACTTGTATCTCGAAAAGTTACCAACCGATTTTCTTGAATATTTTTTATGTCAGAATACCGTTTTTCTAATAAAAAAAAAATATGTAACTTCATATGTACGTATATGACGATATAGTTGAGAAAAAAAACAATCAAACTTTTTCAAGAATCACATAAACAATGATTAGCCAAAAAAAGCCCCGGTTGTCATGTCAACGGAAAAACGCGCAAAAATTGAAACCAGTAATAAGCATTATATGAAAAAAAGATTGCAACTGGCCAATCTAGTTGCGAACAATTCAATCAAAGCGCACGGAGGTATCTCATTAACAACCAAACAAAACAAGTGCAGAGATTTCTTATCCAAAAATAATTGAACCAGTTTGTACAAAAATGATAAAAAAAATACATCAGCAATTTTTAATTAAAAAAATAACTGTTCTGAATTGGCTGAAAAAAATGGACGTTATAAATAAGCGCCTTAATGATTTGAGAAAGAAGTTGTTCGAATTGGCAGTAGAATCCAGTGGGACACTCCTTTCAGAGTTTTATCTCCTTAACCCAAAAATGATTTATTATCAAGTTCTCCAAAAATGCTAATCAAGTTCGTAAAGCTCCAGTATTAATCACAACTACCCGAATTTAAAATTAACCCTTTTCTATCATTTTATGTTGGTCCTTTTCACTCTTTTTTTTGTGGCGATAAAGTCTATTTCTTATTATTTTTTAGAAGGTTTTTGTTGGCATTGGTTGGCAAGGCCATTACAGCCAATTTTTAGAAGGTAACTTCTAATTCTATTTTTCTAATGGATATTTTGATTGGTTCTAATTAATTATGTGGCTCTTATACAGTGTGGATAAAAACCGTGTTTAAGTGTGATTTGGATAAAGATCCAAATGTTTTCTTCTCCTTTTTCTTTCTTTCTTTTTGTATGCAACGTCTTGTCGGACTCAAATATGGAATGCAAAGTGTCGACTTTATGGACGCCCAGCCTTCTTGCCTGTGGAGGATAACTCGGTCATGTCCCGGGTGGCTTTCGAACCCGCGACTTCTGGATTACCAGACCGACGCGACGGCGACGCCTTGACACTGCAAGCAACCTTAAAGAAAGCTTGAAACCGATAAATATGGTTTTGCATTTCGAAAATTTAACTTTGGAAATCTTGTACTTCAAATTTTACAAAAAAAAATACATGAATGGAAACTCCTTTGAAGTTTAACTAAACTTGGAAACTCAGTTAAACTTCTTTATACCTATATAAAAATTGGGAAGAAGAAGAAATAAACACACACACAAACCGGTATGTGTCAGTCCGTCAATCAATAGATTTCGCTCTTATATGTATAAATATCTGTGTCGCCTCTCCTTATGAGCCTTGAAAGGAAAAAAAATCACTAATTGAAGCCAAATGGTTTAACTTCACTACCATCATACCTTCTAATTAAACCAGATTAAAACCTAAAAAACCAACCGGTTTTTGTCTCAGTGTTTTTAATAAATAATAAAATATGCATGCAATATTTTTATTTTATACATATACGTCTTTCTACTCTCACATCTGCCGTGCTGCTTGTCATTCGACTATGAATTAGGCTGTTTTCTTGTCAGCGGGGCGAAGTCAGACCAAATTATTTTTAAACTTAATCTTAGTATTATGTTCGTTACTTCCAAGTGTATCTAAGTATCTATAGATATCAGAGGTATTGTGTACATTATTTTTCAGAGGTATTGTGTACATTGTAATGTATTAAAAAAATGGTAAAAAAATAATATAACACAAAAAATACAACAATTTCTTTAGAAGATGATCCGCATATTTTTTAAATAATACTCAATGTTAGTATGAATATTATTCTTATCAGTATTTTTTTTTTTTTTTTTTTTTTTTTAATCTTCAAGATCAGTTTAACAGCGTGATTTTTAGAGTGTAATCTTCAAAGCTCATACCATACCCACTAACTTCAAGAGCTGTCGATTATAGCATAACCTACATATGTCTGCACAAGATTGTGGATTGAAAAGGAAGGAGAAAATGTTACAAAAAAATAATAAAAAACTGTCTAAGAGCCATTTTCTTCTTCTTCTTCCTTGTTGAAAATAATGAGTTAAGCTATATTCCGCACCTCATCAATAAAGTATTCAAGAGTTCCCATCAGAGATTGAGAACCACGTCGGATGTGAAAACAACTTAATCTGAATGAGCTTTGGTCTGATTTCATGTAAATGGGAAGTCATGGAGGTACTTCTTATGTAAATACAGACTGGATTTGATTTGAATAAGAAATTTAGTAAATAATTTAATACCTGTATTATGTCATGATTGATTTGACTGATTTCAGTGGGTTTATGAACTGTCTTATTGAAGCAGATATTTACATAATTCAGTGATTTTTTTTTTCTTCTCAATACTCTTATCAATGTTAATATGGCCTATTTATATGTTAGCCGTTCTATATGTAGATATAGGTTGTCCATGCTTAAAATGTGCAAATTTCGAACCCGTGATTCTGACTTTATTTTATCTATTAATTTTATTAGTAAGCTAGCTTTAGTCCGCTTTGGGTGGGCTTTGATTTGCCCAGTGTAACATCTTTGTCACGATATTATTAGGTACCCCTAGGGACGAATTATAAAATAATAATAATAACACTCTTTAGTGCAAGGTAACCACCAGGCGAGGTTAATGCTCAAAACATTCTCTACCACCTAACCCTCAGAGTCTTATTGAGTTATTATTATGTGGTAATAAACTGAAATTCATGAGGAAAAATTAATTTTAATTTTCACTCACCGACTCGAGTTTCGCCTAGCTTCGTAGGCTTGATCATGATTACTAACTGGTTGGTTTGAATGGGGGTTTTACCCTCCATTTGCTAGGAATCGCACTAAAATTATCTTTTCATAATACTTTCTACTTTTTATCTTGTTTAGTGTTGAATTTTAACCTTTTTTTTCTGTAAAATAGTTTTTTACGTCTTGATGTTTTTTTGATGTTAGTCTGGCTGGGGGACTCTAAAAAGGGAGTAGACCAGCATTGGCTTGGTTCTGGGTGCCCTTGTCAATTATTAGGCTCCTTGTAAAGACAGTGGTAGAAGTGCTGAGTCATTCCTCCACTGTCTGGCTACCATCGTTCACGATGACGCCACCCTATGATGATGATACACGAACTGTTCGCGATTTTTTTATACATCGATTTCTTTTAGTGGTAATCTTCTTCTTTCTTTTTCCTTTTTCCAATTCTTCTTCAATGGTCGTCCTTAGTCAACCTCTTCCCTATTTTTTTTTTTTTTTCTCAATACGGAAGTTTTACCCTCCAACTTTATCTTTACTCGTCTTGTCGTCTTCGTGTTCCAGATGGTTCTGCCACTTTGACGACGACAACTACGTGAATGTCCCCCGCCTGGTGGCTCTCCTGTCCGACTACAACCCCCAGGAGGACTGGTACCTGGGCAAGAGAAGCATCAAGACGCCTCTGAAGATCCTGAACCGGGAGGGCAAGAACAAGACGAGCAAACAGGTGAGCAAAGGGTTGGGTGGAAGAGATTGTCATAGGCAATAACCCCGAGCAAACAGGTGAGCAAAGGGTTGGGTGGAAGAGATTGCCATATTAGGCAATAACCCCGAGCAAACAGGTGAGCAAAGGGTTGGGTGGAAGAGATTGCCATAGGCAATAACCCCGAGCAAACAGGTGAGCAAAGGGTTGGGTGGAAGAGATTGCCATAGACAATAACCCCGCCCTTTAGTTAGGACTTATGTTTTTATATATTTTCTATTCTTTTTCATTTTATTGTATATTTATATTGTTTCCATTTTTTTCATTGTTTAAATAATTATTTACATTGTACATTATAATAATAATAATAATAATAATAATAATAATAATGCCTGTTGAACAGGTGTATATTTACGGGCCAAGCCCTATATAAACATATAACAAGATTACAAATTACAAATTAAAAGTATAAGTACAAAATAAAAGCAAAATAAAATTATTTATCAAAACTCCATTATCTAAATGTATCACAGATCACAGGCAAAGAAATTTGTAGTTCAAAAACGACCAAAAATATAAGAAAATCAATTGCAGCATGCTGCAGTGTCAAAATATGTACATGAAAAAAAATATAAAATGTAAATAAGTAAAAATATAACATTTTACATGTCAGATAAATAAAATAAAGCGAAAATAGTATTAACATTAAAAATTACATACAGATACACAAATAACATTCATATCACAGAGGGTTCAATGTATCGACATATTTTACTTAGGAACATTTTTAATAAGAACATTCTCGTTGCGCATCATTCTGTTCTAGGTTCAAAATAAGTGTAATTTGTGCAACATTGTTTCACAAAGAAGGTGTTGTTCTTCCTTAGACGTCTATGACAGTCCAGAGAAATCAAGCTCAAGAGTTTAGGGCAGTCAACTTCCCCTTCAAACAATTTGTTGAAGAAGGAAGAATCAGCCTTCAGTCTGCGATCCCTGAGAGAAGGAATGTCAATGTCAATGTTAGGAAAACGATAACGACAATATGATAAGAATTTCCTCTGAACTCGCTCAAGGGTGTCTATATGTACTTCATATATCGGGGACCAAACAATGGAACCATATTCAAGGAGAGACCGAACTAAAGATGTGTACAGAAGACAGAAGGCATCAAAGGACAATCCTCGGGAATTCCTGAGGACGTACCCCAAAAGTCGATGGCATCTCATGGAAGTATTGGTAACATATGGTACAAAGGAAAGCTTTTGATCAAATAAAACCCCAAGATCTTTGATTTTGTCAACTCTATTGAGGAGATGAGAATTTATGGAATAAGGGAATTCAAATGTTTTGCTACGAGTGAATTCAATAACAAAACATTTGTGAAATGAAAGTGACATTCCATTGGCCATCAACCATGAATGAAAAGCGTCCAAATCACGTTGGAGAAGATGACAGTCCGATGTGCTTTTGATGGATTTGTACAGCTTAACGTCGTCGGCAAACATAAGTACAGAAGAGTGATGGATAATCTGAGGCAAATCGTTGAAGAAAAGGCTGAATAACAAAGGCCCGGAATGACTCCCTTGTCCAACTCCCGACAGGACTTGAATAGGCAGAGAAAGAGAGTTACCTACAAGGACTGATTGTGTTCTTCCGGTGAAAAATGAAGAAAGCCAGGTCAAAAATGAATCGCCGATTCCATAGGATTTTAATTTCCTGATGAGAAAACGCACATCAACCCTATCAAAAGCCTTGGACACATCAGTATAGATAGAGTGAACCGAAGAAACAGACTGAAATGACTCAATAATGTCATGTTGGTAACAAAGGAGGTTAGTCACCGTAGATCTTCCAGCAGTGAAACCATGCTGTTTATCAGAGATGAAATGCTTACATGCTGAAGAAAGTCTAGTAGTGACCAACTTATCCAAGACTTTGGGAATGGCTGATTGTATACAAACGCCTTATATCGCGTCGATTCGATGGCGCGTTGAATGCACCGGTTCTCGTAGGATCACCGAAGTTAAGCAACGTCCAGCAAGGTAAAGACTTTGTGATGCTGGCATTCCGGCCCAACCCAGGCTGGGTGAGATTTACACAGCCGTCTTGATATGACCATGCAGTTGAAACCGACGTTAAACCCATATTAAAAAAAAATATTCTTCTCAAAAGAAAATAATCAATTAGCATGACCCCGCCCACACATATACCATACATTTCAGATTATGAGTTTGATGGCAGAGATTGCTTCAGGCAATAATCACGCCCTTTCTCAATGTTATTTTTGTCAATAAAGAGTTATTATTAAGAGTTATTATAATTAGCTGCATGTGAATCCATATTATAAATTTGAAACAATGGGATACGAGTGGGTCCCCAGCGGTCTCCGGATTACAAGACGAACACTTCAACCGGGATTACCACCAAGTCTGAAGGCCCCAGGGCATTGATATTCAGCAGACGATTGATTACCAGACCATAAAAAATACAAAGTAATTTCCAGAGACTTTACTTTTTGTTCGAAAGTAATTTTCAGAATAAATATATTAAAATAAATTGGTAGGAAAAATATCCGGGGACGCCATGGGCGAAAAGTAAAACCCGAATATATTTTAAGAACCTGTCAAAAATCAAAATTACCTTCCACCAATGGATCGGTTACTTAACCCGCAATCAGTACACTTGTGAGAGATTTCTCTCACAACCGTATAACGTTACCGTTTACTGGATACAAAACCGAACCGTACTGATCCCGGGTTAAAAATATAAGGAAACATTATTCTTTATTTTTTAAAGAATAATATAAATGTATGTACGTATATTCATCAGACCAAATTAAAATTCTGAGATCGATCTGGGGGCAGGAGACGAAAATAATTAAAACCCGCTTCTGGGCTTGTTTAACTTTTTCCAAAAACTCGACTAACCCTTTTCAAACTCACCGGCATTATTTACTTCACGTTTTTTTGTGTGAAAAGTTCGGTAAATATAGTTGTATGTATTAAAAGAAAAATTGCTACTACGTTTGACTTATAAGGAACATCCTAATAATGGCATATTTAACAAATACAAATACATATTTAATTTTAATTTAAAACATGAATAAGAAATAATAATAATAATATTCTCTTATTTATACTGCCCGATTAAGACTATTAAGTCCCATTATTCCAGCAGTAAGCCCAAGACGTATTATTATATGGTAAAAATCCCAAATGGGAGCATAAATTGTCATGTCCCGGCTGGGTTTCGAACCCACGACCTCTGGTTTCACAAAGTGAGCTACCGAGATACCTACATACATTTGTGTAAAATGTCACAACTTTTGTGTGAGACTTTACTGAGTTTAATTTCAAGAGCAATTTTTTCCCCCTCTTGCTGAAAACTCACAAACTAGCTACCTACATTAACCTCACTCGACCTGAGTTGGGCCGGGTATAGCAAGCATCACGAGGATTCGAAATTGAATGGTAGACCATCTAAGTCCTAACCTCGCTGGCCGTTGCTTAACTTTAGTGACAGAACGAGAACTGGTGTTATCAACGTGCCATCGACACGGCTAACTTAGCACCTTTAGCTATCGAGAGAATTATTTGCTTACGCCGAATAAAAGTAATAATAATAATTATATCGCCTTTTTTATACTCCCATTATTCCAGCAGTAAGCCCAAGACATATTATTATGTGGTAAAAATCCCGAATGAGAACATGACTTGTAATGTCCCGGCTGGGTTTCGAACCCGTGACCTCTGGAATCGCTGGATTCACACATTGCCGCCTTTACCTGTGCTGAGCTACCGGTACAGTAATGCTCTAACACAGTAAAGCAAATGTTTAAAAGAAAGAAAGAAAAACAGGTGAATGGGCAGGAAAGTGTTAACAGATAATGGTGCTCTCTCTCTCTCTCTCTCTCTCTCCTCTCTCTCTCTCTCTCTCTCTCTCTCTCTCTCTCTCTCTCTCTCCTGGTCCAATTTGATGGGTTCATAACCCGGGGGGGAACTAAATTTCAGGAAACCAAAACCATCAACCGCCGAGGCGATGTCCGAAGTTAAAAGAAATATTGGAAGATCGATTACCCTATTGATCATGATTTTCTGATGTTTTACCCTAAAGTGTCAAATTTTGGTGCATCTTGATTTTTAATAGGTTTAATATAGGATCCATTGCCTCGGGATCTAGGGATAATAAGTTCTGTTCTAGTTTCAAAGAACTGATTTCTACCAGAATATATTACATATTAAAGTAGCATTGATCGAATATATCCCCTTGCGTGAGACCTTACGACTTTACTTCTTTGTGTTGTTGTTTTTGGTCTACGTAGCTGTTACATTTAGGTCATTCGACACAGGTTTTTTCTCCATTAGCTGGAATCTCATTAACCACATTAACCTCACCCAGCTGGATTGGGCTTAAAATAGCCAGCATTTCGAGGGTTTGAATTTGGGTGGCCACCCATCAAGATCTAACGTAGATGGACGTTCATGAACTTCAGTGATCTGATGACAACTGGGGTTTCTAACGTGCCATCGATTGACGCTTAGTAAAATCAACCATTGTTGTTCATCTGGGTTCATCGTCGCTCTCAAATACATACATTTTTTTTAGGCTTTAATGGATTCTTAAATTGCTTGAGCTCTTCCACCCAACCATTTGTTGCTGACTAATAGTCAGCAACAATAGACATAGAAGGAAATAAGAGAAGCAGTATAGGACAGGAATGAAAAAAAAAGGATGTAGAAAAGAAATACATGGTCAAATCACGAAGTTCCAACCCAGTCAATTGCCAACCAACAGTTAATGGATCTTATTTTTTTGTCTAATATATGTAGTATTTAAAAAAAAAAATCAATAAATAATTAACTCATGTATATATTTTATCCTCCTGATTTCAGCAATTCGTTAAGTTCTGGTTCGGAACGGGAGGCGCGGGCTATTGTATAAGCAGGGCGCTCGCCTTGAAAATGTCACCTATCGCCAGGTAAGAACCTAATTGTTTTTTTTTTATTACTTTCGTGATATCACGGCTGCGTCCTAAGTGCGTCCCGGCCCAACTTTTGACCCTTCACGATAGCCCAAAAGCGTCCCGGGTTTTTTCGATCCATAGGTCATGTGCGTCCCGCTCTTAAAGTTCCCTTGGGACGCACTTGGGAATCACCGGATATTCTCTACTCAAACTCGTTTTACTAAATCTCCGCTGAATCCGGAACTTGAACCACCGACCTCCAGGTTTCAAGTCCGTCGCCTTATCGATCAAGCCACTGAGGCCGTTATCAGAACCTAATATTTCTTATGGTCAGTCGGTCAACCATCAAGTCGTGACCAATAACTAAAACCTGGTTTAGTAAAATTTAGCGTAGTCAAACGGACTCAAACCATCGACCCCCAGGTTACGAGTCCGCAGCCTTATTGATCAACCAAGGTCGGTTGATATAAAAAAAAAAAACAAAAAAAAAGAAGTGTTTAATTAAGAAGAATGGCTAAAAGTAGAAATAAAAGAAGAAGAAGAAGAAGTGGCTGATGAATGTGAGTACAAGAGAGAGACACCTCATTAGTACATTCCCTCGGTCAGATTGAAGTCTGAAATATTTCTTGTCTTCTGGGTTCCTGGGACCAATCGGACATTTATTTTTTATTTTTTTGCTCGGTGATTCGTTGGTTGTGGATTTCTACCGGCCGTCTGATTGGTTGTTTAATGGGTATAAAAATACATTGAAAGTATTTGTAGAAATATTTGGACAGGGTATTGTTGTGACTTGTTGAACGTCAGTGTCCGAAACATCCATGTAACCCGAGAGTTAAGAGTGTTTTTGAAACTCGAAATCATTTCTTACTAAAAAGTTATCATATTTGTGTTAATCACTTTCGTGATATCACAACTACTCAAACTCGCTTTGCTATATCTACGCTGAAACCGGGACTTGAACCACCAACCCTCAGGTTACAAGTCCGCTGCCTTATCCATCGAGCTACTGAGGTCGGTATCATTTTTTAGTACTTACTAAGAGAAATTTTGGTGCGAAATCTCATCTTCTTGGGTGCAATAATTACAGATAATTTTCTTGATTGATTTGTGTGACATTAGTTTTTTTGTAGATTTAATTTAAAAAATAATAAAACAAAATACATATAACTCTGTTTCGGGTTAATATAGGCCGGTTGGCTGGCGCTACTTGACGAGCGCTCCCCTCCCGGCGAGCTTGATATACGTCTCAAGAGCTGAAAAAAAGTTGGAAGAAAATGCAAACCCTGTATATGACACAGACAAAATAATAATAAATTGCAATGACCAATGATAAAAAAGACAAAATAAAGAACCAATTCAGCTCCTGATACCTCTCTGCGTCGCATTCCTGTTAATTGGAAGAAAATACCGAGGCTCTAAATATTATTATAACCATTAGAATGGATTTATTTTTCCAGGCGCGGCCGGTGAGAAAATGTTATTGGGGTGCTACCACATAAACCAGACTGATATTGGATTTATAGAGTCTGTCTTTCAGTACCTAAAGATTTTGTTTACCATGCTAATCATAATAATTGTGCATTAAATTTTATAAATATATGTGATAAGTATGGCTGGAGGACTATAAACAGGGAGTAGACCAGCAGTCTGGCTGGGGGACTATAAACAGGGAGTAGACCAGCATTGGCTTGGTTCTGGGGGCCCCTGTCAATTACTAGCCTCCTTGTAAAGACAGTGGTAGAAGTGCTGAGTTATTCCTCCACTGTCTGGCTACCCTCGTTCACGATGACGCCACCCTATAATGATGATGTGATAATTTTTATCATGTACGAGCTAGGTTGAGCAAATCCTCTCTTTTTCGTCTGGGGGTGCTGTAGTTCCGCAGCTCCTTAGCGCCGGCCGCGCCTGGATTTATCTAAAGCGTTCGATATGTCTATATGGAATATGTATTTTCACTCAAGCCTTATGTAATTCATTTATTTCTCTTTATATTACATCTTTATAATGTGGATTTATTTTTCTCAACATACACAATGTGTATTTATAATGAATTTAATTTGCGGAGATGTAAAGGCCTCTACACGGGCCTGCAGTGTCGCACAGGGGTCTTCACAGAGGATTTACCGATACATGTTTTTTCCTCGTCCTGTGACGGTTCGGTTTTTTTTTTATCTTTATTGTTTTTTTTTTTGTTTTTTTTTTCACTATTTTACCCAATTAGTGTGAGAAATTTCTTCTTCTGATGATGAACCTTTAACAAACTAAAATTAGCTCTACCGACGACATCAGGAGTATAGCTCGATCAATAAAGCATTGGACTCGTAACGTGGAGGTGGTTTTTTCTAGTACAAAGCATAGACAAACCAAAAAGGTGTCTGGTGGTTTCGAAGCCTCCACTAATATCAGGGAATGTGTCTGTTGTACCTAGGAGCTGTTGGTTAGTGTAGCGTTAGAGGAGCGGTTGTTATATGCTTATTTCAATTTATTGTAATATATTTCTTTAAATTTATAGCAAAAAAGATATTTCTAGTAGTTTTGTAGTCGCCGCCACTACTAATATCAGTGGATGTGTCCTCTGTCCGATTCAATATCTAGGAACTTTGATCAATATAGAAAGGATTAGCAGGCTCTTTTTTACCTTGGGTCGCAAGAAGGTGTTGTTGTAGTTGTTGTTATTGTTGTTATTTGTAACAAAATATATTGGCAACAGCCGAGGGAGGTGATGGTCTCCACCCAACTCACATGAAAAGTTGGCTCATCCTGAACCACATATTTCTATGTATGATCAACCATCGTGAGAACTTGGACTTTTTCTTAATTAAGCCCTTGATAAGCTAGACTGGCCTGTTAGGGTTGGCTAGTCGGTTCTCTGTTCATAGTCCTCTAGCAAGACAGCTGGTCTTCTCTATGTTTAACGTCCCCCAGCCAGACAAGCAAGAAAGTGTCGGGCGGTTTTGTAGCCTCCTCTAATTTCAGTGGATGTGTCCGTTGCACCATTCAATATCCAACATCTTTGATTAATAATGCATAGGTGACAATGTCAGAGATCCTATCGGTCCCAAACTCATAGATTCGATACTAGTAATCGAATCAAGGATAAATCAGACGATCAACTCAAGGATAAGAAGTAAACCTGATGGTACGGGTATTCTGAGAACCGACATAAAATTTGGTATAGGTACTCCGAAGTCATAAATTTGGTTCCCGATCAATTAAATTAGAAACGAGACAAAATCTGATGAGGACAGGGTGTGTTGGAAGGAGATTTAGGGATGGGTTCAGCCTGGATAATCACAATAATAAATGGGGATGAACTTCATTTAAACTACCCCCGAACAGAAATTATGATTCCCTTGTACCTTTTGTTTCATAATTTGTGTTGCAATGTGGCATGCCGCCTTGAAAAGTCCATGTTTGCCATGTTACCAAAAGGAGCAATTCGTTTTTTTAATCCGATTACATATTTGGTAACGAATTAGAATATCTAACTGAACTCAGTAGCTTGATCGATAAGGCGGCGGACTTGTAACCTAGCGGTCGGTGCTTCGAGTCCCGGTTTCAGCGTAGCTATTTAGTTAGAATATCTAACTAAACTTTTCAACGCACGTCTTTCATGGCACCCTGTACATTCCAATTCGAATCCCAATCCAATCAATAAATTTAGTTTTTGTCAATTAAATTCATTTTAAGAAATCCAAGAGTACAGGATATATATTTTCCCCCTCATCTTGATCTAATGCGTTCCTCTCATGAGTCAGTGGTATTTTGCTTATTATTTATTTTTTGTCTTTCTTCATTGACGTCAATTCTTCATTCTTATCTTCGGTGAAGTCATTTTGGCTTTTCCGTCGGCTTGTATTCGCATCCGTCGGCCTTCACATGCGGACAAATTTCAGTTGATTGCGCTGATATCTGAATTTTGTGAGCTCAAAGTATAAAGGATTTAAGTTGGTATATTGACACGTTTTTTTTTTTTTTTTTTTTTTTTTCTTCTTGCTCATTGACACGTTTACTCATTTTAGAATTTTAGATATAACAATAAAAAAAGAAATTTAGAAAAAAACAAAATCACCTGAATTTTGCGAGCTCAAAGTATAAAGAATTTCGGTTGGTATATTGACACGTTTACTCATTTTAGAATTTTAGATGAAACATTGAGAAAAGAAATTTAGAAAAAACAAAATCACCTGAACTTTGTGAGCTTAAAGTATACAGAATTTAGGTTGGTATTTGACACGTTTACTATTTCAGATTTTTAGTGTAGTTGGCAAAATCACCTGAAATTTGTGAGCTCAAAGTATAAAGGAGAAAAGATTTGTGTTTTGATATGTTTACTCAATTTAGTGGAGGTGACAAAATTACCAGGGACATCTTTTTTGCAACGTCAATAAAACGAAACAAGTGTGTTACAACTCTGATTCGTAATATACTTGTCAGGTAAAGAACACGGGGAGCTGTCATTTCAAGCCCAACATTGAATTGAATTGAATTGAATATTTATTTAGGCTGGGTGAGGTTCATGTGGGTAGCTGGTGCGATTCCCAGCGATTCAAGGGTAACACCCCCGTTCTGAATAACCCATATGAGCAGGTTAAAAGCAAAATAGAGTCATTTTTTATTTATTTACACTTTATTAATTGGACATATTATATTAATTATATACAACACAGATAATTACAAATTACTATACAATATAAGAGAAGAAAAAATAAATAAATATATACATAATATTTGCCCTTACTGAAGGGCGGGGTTATTGCCTTTGGCAATCTCTTCCACCCAACCCTTATTGTCATTGCACATGGCATGAGCCTAAACAATCTTGATATAGGATCTGGACGTCCATATAATCCTTCCACCACAGATAGGTATTTGTGCCTATCTTACGACCAGGATATTATTTTTAAGACGCTTTTTTCCAAGTTGAAAAAAAAAGTATAAAAGAAATTCCCATGGCAGTCAACAAGGACTCAAAACTATTGGTCATCAGAGACATTGTCCAGCCACTTCTTACCAATTATTTTTTATTTAATAAAATAAAAGGTAGCAGAATGTCCGTCTCACCATTGTTTTGTTTTTATCATCTTAATTGGAAGTTATTTATATATACTCAACTATTTTTTATTTATATAGAAATAGTATAAATACATTGTATAATTGTTTATATTGTATGTGTTTTTGTTTTCTTCTTAATTAAAATAATTAGGCAAAACGTCTCTGAATGATATGGGAGGTTTGAATCTTTTTAACCCTCTCTGTGCGTGTCTTGATTATTTGTTGACTCGTGTATCACGTCTAACATGTAACTGTTGAGAGTCTTATTTTCACTAAAGGCAATAAGGGTTGGGTGGAAGAGATTGCCATAGGCAATAACCCCGCCCTTTAGTTAGGACATATGTATATATTTTTTTCTTTTTTTTTCTTGTTTATATTATTAATACTGTCAATTTTATATTTAATTTTTACCATTGTTTGTCTGTATACATATATGTTCTGCTAATAAAGAGTTTCTAAATAAATAAATAAAAATAAATAAATAACCCCGCTCTTTAGTTAGGACACATAATATATTATGTTTATATTTATTTTTTCTTTATTTTTTTCTTCTATTATATTGTATTTTAATTTGTTATTATTTGTGTTGTATATAATATGTCCTATTAATAAAGTGCAAATAAATAAAATCCATCCATTTATTAAGATTTGAAGTCACAAATCCGGACGTTAGCAGTATAAATTAACAAACCAGCCCAGCAATCTTATTACTTGACTACTTGCATTATACACATTAGAGTCGAAACTGGGTCTGGTGGGTATAAGAGAAACCTCGATAAAAGAAAACAATTTTAAAGCTCCAATTTACCTCTCTATAACATAAAATAACCTCTTTATACGAGAAACCTGGATATAAGAGAAAAAAATCTGATCCCTTGAGTTCTCTTATATCCAGGTTGGGTTGTATTAAAAGATATACTACAAGAGATATAGGTCTGTATTCTCAGACCCCTACAACACAACAAGGGTTAAGATCCCGTACACAAAACTACATGTTGATTAATTAAGAGTTAATTAAAGAAAAACAAAGTTGGGATTCGATCAGACGGTCAATGGAATGCAAGATCTCATCAACATACCATACCACACAGAGACCTGTCAGTGAGTGCGACCTTTGTCTGACCTTTGTGGAGAGATTTCGTCGAATTTATGAAGCTAGAGAAGAGAAATGGTACTTGAATCTTTCCTTGCCTCTGATGTATAGATAGGGTTTATAGGGACCGACCTCAGTAGCTTGATCGACACAACATGCGGCAGTGGACATGTAATCTGGAGCTCGGTTGTTAGAGTCCCAAGTTCAATTTTTTTTTTTTTTTTTTAGTTAAGCGAGTTTGAGTAATTGTGATATCACCACGCTTGTGAAAAAAATGATAACTTTTTTTACTTAATTAGATAGGGTCTATATGCTTCAAGCTTCAATAATATTTCTCTTTAGTGGAAGGTAACCACCAGTATGTGTTAGTATGTGTTCACAATGTTGACATACTCAAATAAGTGAATAAAATTCCAAGCATTGGGTGGGATCAGATCCACAGATATGATCCATGCGCTAGAGTTTTTTCAAGTCTAGCGCCGGAACTATTTCGACTATTAAGGTCTGTCCCGGTAGCTCAGTGGTAAAGGTGGCACTCTGTGAATCCAGAGATTCCAAAGGTCGCGGTTTCGAAACTCAGCCGGAACATGACAAATTATCCTCCCGTTTGGGATTTTACATAATAATACGTCTTGGGCTTACTGCTGGAATAATGGGACTTTATAGTTCTAATCGGGCAGTATAAATAAGGCGATATTATTATTATTATTAATGCCTCATTGTAGATGCCTCTGTTGTGAAAGGAAACCCAAATTCAGCAGGTAGTTGATCGATAAAGTGCGGACTCTGGAGGTCGGTCTTAGAACTCTTAGGCACAAATATGATAACTTTCTTTGCCACACTTTGAACTCGAACGACCGACCTCCAGGTTTATTTATTATTTATTTTATTTATTTACACTTTATTAATTGCACATATTATATACAACACAGATAATTACAAATACAATATAAAAGAAGTAAAAAGAGAAAAAATAAATATATACATAATATATGTCCTAACTAAAGGGCGGGATTATTGCCTTTGGCAATCTCTTCCACTCGACCTTATAAAAAGTTAACATATTTGTGTTAATCACGATGTGATGTCACAATTAATCAAACTCACCTTACTAAATGTATGCTTAACTTGGGACTCGAACCACCGACCTCCATGTTACAAGTCCGCCGCCTTATCGATTGAGCTACTGAGGTCGGTTCTCGACCTTATAAGTTGGTTGGAAGAGATTGAGATAAGGGTACGAGAGGACTGCCTTATCGATCGATTTGCGAGGTCGGTCAGGACTCGTATATGCACTATGCACCCTGTAGCATTCACTTACGTTCTTCCTCCATAAAACAACAACAAGTTGATTTTTAATGAACTGGCCAGTAGTGTTGTAAAAAGAGTCATGAAGTCTTCTCTTCCGAGCCAATCATTTTATGTATTGTGAGAAATTATCTCTTTATTACTGGCTGAACTTATTCTCGTGTGGCGAGCGTCCGGGCCCCGTCACTCAGCGAGTCTTAATAATAATAATACTCTTTAGTGGAAGGTAACCACCAGGCGAGGTTAATGCTCAAAGCATTTTCTACCACCTAACTCTCAGAGTCTTATAATTTTGTGGTCACAAACTCAAATTAATGAGGAAAAATTCGTGCACTGGGTGGCATTCGAACGAACGGATCCCTACGCTACCTGGATTACCAGACTAGCGCGTTAACCACTGGTAGTGAGTCTTGGAGTCGTCTGCTTCTCCTTGGAAAGGCAGGAAAACGTTACTAGGTCCAATTTATCCTTGCCTATATGGTGCGGGGGTCACATCCACTGAAAACACATTTTCCTTAATGCAGAACGCACTTCAAGTGCAAGTTGGTCACCGTGGCAGAGTGAGTTAGCCTTACCCAATCTGAGTCGGAAAAGCCAAATCTAAAACTCAATTAGATACCAACTTGAAGGTGTAACGGAATATGTGTTGGAAATTTTCATCCGAAAAATAAAGGATTTTATTTTATCCTAGAAGGTTGGCAATCTTTGGGGTGTCAGTTTGGTTGAAATGCTCTCTAGCTCACTTGGGAGATCGTTAGCCTGAAGTTAGGTTGACAGAGGAGTTTGGTTGAAGTTCGATTCACTTGTGACGAACCCCCCAAACTGGGACTCACTTCCATTCTCTGATCATGTGTAATGTTAAACTCCGTACTTAATATAAATACTTAAGTAGAGCTTGAGATCTAATTAAATTGATTTCATCTAGCAATACCGCAGCTCTTACGAGAGCTCTAAGTGAATTTTCTTGTTCATTAATTTTATTGTCTTGAGTTTTGCTTTCTCAAACTCACGTCTCGTTTATTTTTTTTCTCTGCTCACTTTTATGAACTATTTTGTTTCTCATTAGTACGGTCATAGACTAACCTGAAGATATTAATGAATAGCTTGCCATTTATTAAGGGTGGTGTGGTTTTATTATACATCGGGGTCATTCGGAATGGGGGTTTTACCCTCAATTCGCAGAAAACGCACAAGCTACCTTTTAACATTTATGTACAATTTGTAAATATTAGAAATTAGGCCAAGAAAGCCCTATTCTTTTGAGGTCGCTTTATTGAATGAAAGAGAATGAATTTTTTAAAAATAGCTAGATATTTTTTGGGAATGTAATCTAAAATCTAAATGGTGTGGTCTAAAACCTTCTTTTTGTTTTGATTTCAGTGGCGGAAAGTTCATCAGTATATGTGAGAAGATAAGGTTACCAGATGACTGCACGATGGGCTACATCATTGGTAAGTAGTGTGGTTAGTGGTTGTACATAGTGCTTTATTTATACTGTCAGGGTATAAAAATTTATACCCCGACAGATTTATACACATATAAAAATATAACATCTCTATGATCGGATTAATAGGCTTTTTTAATACCTTCGTGGAGCTACATAATTCTAGATTTTGCGTGTCTAAAGGTTGAGGAAAATCGATGTTAAATCTGACACTCGTTATTATTATTATACACTTTATTAGATATTATTATACACTCTCATGACATAGTTCTCGATTTTGTCTATTGATTCCGGCCTTTTTTTTTGTTTTCTTTTTATTTATTTTTTTACGTCCTTTCCAACGTCACATCTCGAATTTACCTCCTCTCAACAAAAAAACCCTAATATTTATTTATTCCCCCCCCCCCTCCAGAGCACCGCCTGCAGAGGCCCATGACTGTGATAGACGAGTTCCACTCCCACCTAATATTTATTTTCCTTCTCCCCCCCAGAGCACCGCCTGCAGAGACCCATGACTGTGATAGACGAGTTCCACTCCCACCTAATATTTATTCTCCTTCTCCCCCCCCCCAGAGCACCGCCTGCAGAGGCCCATGACTGTGATAGACGAGTTCCACTCCCACCTAATATTTATTTTCCATCTCCCCCCCCCCAGAGCACCGCCTGCAGAGGCCCATGACTGTGATAGACGAGTTCCACTCCCACCTAATATTTATTTTCCATCTCCCCCCCCCCAGAGCACCGCCTACAAAGGCCCATGACTGTGATAGACGAGTTCCACTCCCACTTAATATTTTTTTTTTTTTTTTTTTTAAGCTTTATTAGGAGGACAAACAGGCAACAGTATAAAATTAAGAAAAGAAAGGAAAGAAAACAAACAAATGACAAAATAAATAAGTAAAAAAAAAAAAAAAAAAAAACACTGCCAATTATAGACACAATACTTCCTCGTGATTGCTTCACATTGTAAACACGTGCCAATTTTGAGATTTTATAGAAAATTAATTGTATCTCCAAAACGGCTCAACCGATTTTCTTCAAATTTGTTTTATATGGTAGAATATCGTTTTTTCTACATTCTAAATTCCACAAAAAATTCTGTATTGGTAAGTCGTGGTCCTTATTTTTTGACTTTTTTGTCCAAAATTTCGGATTTTCTTAAATATCAGAGTCAAATTATAATTATTTTAAAAATAAATATAAATAACCTATGTCAAACAATAATATGCATATTCTTACAAAATTTCATCGAAATCGGGTGTACCGTTCACGAGATATAAGCGTTTAAGTAAAAAGTTAGTGGTCAGGCGCATGGTCTCTTTCGCCCAGAACCGCTAATATGAATTCGATGAATTTAAAATGGGACCATCTACAGAATGTCTCCTAGATGTGTGCAAAATTTCATCAAAATCGGTCGAGTAGTTTCCGAGATTTGCGCGTTACAAGGAATCGTTTTAACAGACCGACAGACGGACACAAAACCAAATTTACTCAGTAGGTTATGAAACGTCCAGAAATATGAAAAAAATTGAAATCGGAGCAAAAAAATATTTTTTTTTTACAAAAATGAACACAATACTTCCGATTTCTAATATTAGAAATTTCTCGGAAGTAATAACAATAATGTCCTACCTAAAGGGCGGGGTTATTGCCTGTGGCAATCTCTTCCACCCAACCCTTATTATCTTTTTATCTTTATCTTAAATATTTATCTTCCTCCTCCCCCCCAGAGCACCGCCTGCAGAGACCCATGACTGTAATAGACGAGTTCCACTCCCACCTAATATTTATTTTCCTCCTCCCCCCCAGAGCACCGCCTGCAGAGACCCATGACTGTGATAGACGAGTTCCACTCCCACCTAATATTTATTTATTCTCCTTCTCCCCTCCAGAGCACCGCCTGCAGAGGCCCATGTCTGTGATAGACGAGTTCCACTCCCACTTAATATTTTTTTTTTTAAGCTTTATTAGGAGGACAAACAGGCAACAGTATAAAATTAAGAAAAGAAAGGAAAAAAAAAAACAAACAAATGACAAAATAAATAAGTAAAAAAAAAAAAAAACAATAATGTCCTACCTAAAGGGCGGGGTTATTGCCTGTGGCAATCTCTTCCACCCAACCCTTATTATCTTTTTATCTTTATCTTAAATATTTATTTTCCTCCTCCCCCCAGAGCACCGCCTGCAGAGGCCCATGACTGTGATAGACGAGTTCCACTCCCACCTAATATTTATTTTCCTCCTCCCCCCCAGAGCACCGCCTGCAGAGACCCATGACTGTGATAGACGAGTTCCACTCCCACCTAATATTTATTTCTCCCCCCAGAGCACCGCCTGCAGAGGCCCATGACTGTGATAGACGAGTTCCACTCCCACCTAATATTTATTTACCTTCCCCCCCACTTAATATTTTTTTTTTTTTTTAAGCTTTATTAGGAGGACAAATAGGCAACAGTATAAAATTAAGAAAAGAAAGGAAAAAAAAACAAACAAATGACAAAATAAATAAGTAAAAAAATAAAAAAAAAATAACAATAATGTCCTACCTAAAGGGCGGGGTTATTGCCTGTGGCAATCTCTTCCACCCAACCCTTATTATCTTTATCTTAAATATTTATTTTCCTCCTCCCCCCCAGAGCACCGCCTGCACAGGCCCATGACTGTGATAGACGAGTTCCACTCCCACCTGGAACCCATGAAGTTCCTTCACCAGGACAAGTTCTCCTCCCAGGTCACCTTCAGCTACATGCAATACGCCAAGGACGTGGTGAACAGGCTTAACATCGAGTCCTTCGACACCAGTGTGGACCCTACGAGGTGAGTCACCCATCCAAGTCCTGGCCTCGCTCGACGTTGCTTAACTTGAGTGACTGAATGAGAAGTGGGGTATTATTCAAAGTGTGTATCCTACGAGGTAAGTCCAGCTATTTGCCATGTGCAAAGTGCGGTAGTAAGTGAGTTCAGCAGCAATTCAGAGTGAGTATATGCAATATACTACTCACTCGTACTTGTACAAACTTACAATGTGTGGACCCTACAAGATTAGCTTCTTCAATCACTGTTCTTCTATCTAAAGTTGACTGGAAAGAGTTTAACAGTATATATATTTTTTTGAAGGTAGGAAAAAATCTTGTAAAACACCCAGGTTCATCCTGATCTGGGGTGTGGGATTTCCACCCACCTTCTCAAAGAGTTAACCGCACCTGGAACCGAAAAATATCATTACTTGAAGTGCGGCGCTGTAGGACCCTTCTGACTTCGTTGTAGGACCACAACTGTTTTTGCTGCTCATTTTCAAAATTAAGAAAATTAAAAATATGAATATCCGAAATATTGTAATTACTTGCAACCAAATGGTTTCTTGTACTTTGAACGTTCTTCAAGTTGGAGGTATTTATTTTTCTTTTTACCGACCTCTGTAGCTTGATCGACAAGGCGGTTTCAGCGTAGTTTTAGTAAAGCGAATTTGAGTAGTTGTGATATCACGAAAATGATTAACACAATAATGTATGATAACTATTTCTTTTTTTTTCTTTCTCAGATTTCTGTCACTTCACTGCCTCCTCTTTCCATATTTCACGTACTGTCCCAAGTGACCCCGTGTCGCCGTATTGAAAGGAGTGACTCGATGGAGCTAGCGTTCCAAGTGACCCCTACTTCGCCCTAATTGTTGAGGGTGAATCAAAAACTGTGATATGAAGAAGTGACGTGATGAAAGATGGATTGCCGATGACAAGACTGTGACCCTCCCTATATGTGGAACTTACTATGGAAGAAATAGCTTCTATTGCAATTTTTCTACTCATGGTTGAATGTAAGCCATGGGACCAATCGGTTTTGATCTAGCCAAAGTTATTAAATTTGTATTATTATTTTTTTCTAAACTTAAGGCCATATTTATGAACAGAAAACCCTTTGCTCAGCCAGGATTCTCTGTTCAAGAATACGGCTGTTAATATTATAATAATAATTATATCGTCTTATTTAAACTGCCCGATTAGGACTATAAAGTCCCATTATTCCAGCTGTAACCCCAAGACGTATTATTATGTGGTAAAAATCCCAAATGGGAAGATGTCCCGGCTGGGTTTCGAACCCGCGACCTCTGGATTCACAGAGTGCCGCCTTTACCACTGAGCTACCGCGACAGACAGATTTTAGAGAGACTTTTCTCTACTTCTTCCTTAGTTATTAAAAAATGAAAAAATAAATGGCGCTCAATGTAAGCCACCTAGCACATTGAAATCAAAACCAATTGGTTCCGAATTGAAGTCTCTTTTCTCCAAGGAAAGTATAAAACAACATTCACACTTGCCTGATTTTTTTCTCTCTTTCTCCAAGGAAAGTATAAACAACATTCACACTTGCCTGATTTTTTTCTCTCTTTCTCCAAGGAAAGTATAAACAACATTCACACTTGCCTGATTCACACTTGAACAGTGGAAATATTTTAATTTTTTTTAATTAAAAGAGAAAAGTGACTTCAATAAATTCAATATTGGTCGACTGTTATTAGCATGTGGTGTTTTTTTCTTAATTTTAAAGATATCAAATTTTATTATTACGATGTAAGGTATTATATGTATTGTATCTATTATTTTAAATCAATGTAATTTTATGTACATCTGACATCTAGTTAATTTAAATTTTGTGTATATTTGAAAAAAATAAGTAAATTATATTTGACAGTTTCTCGGTGCTGTAAACTTGTATTATAGTAAAATACAATCTTAAAGTTTAATCAGCATGGCATACATAGGATATACCTAACTTGGTTTGTACATTGTATAATTTCTGGAGTCCTCGGTCTTATATTTTTATATGGCAACTAGTAAAACTTGGCAGCTATTATATATAAAAAGAAAATGATTAGCTATTTAGTTTAAACATACGATGAGTATTACAGACAAATTTCATCAGGTTTCTATGAATTTTCAGATCATATTCTATTAGAGTTATTAGACTCGGCTTGACATTCAAAATAATTATTTATCATTATACCAGTTTCAAATGTACACAGGCTTGTGCATCTCTGTACGTAGGTAGATACCACGCCACACGTGGGGGAATTATTCTGTGTGCTAATGAAATCAACCTCTTCTACAATTAGGGTTGATAAAATATTGAAATTTGGCTACTTTTATAGCTGTGATATTTTTTTTATGGTGTCAAAGTATTTACGAACAAATTTTCAATCATACATAAAGGTAAACAAACAATTTTATTGTAAAAAGTGAATGTTAATACTTTTAATTAATTATGCAATAACCTCTTTTCAATGGTACTTATTATTTTTTGTACATGAATGTATAGTTTATTTGTATTTAATTATTGGCAATGTGGCAATGGTGTCAAAACATCTTCTCTAAAGTATAGAATACGCCAATCTGATATTAAAATCAACAGGTCAGGTTTGAGTTAATTCGCCTATCCCTAAAAGTGCATAAGGAATTACCACAAAAAGTTGGAAAAAAACAAGGTTATGGCCCCAAAATACTATTGGATATAATTATTAAGCTTGAGACATTTTCTATTCAAATATTTCTACAAGTTGTTTGAAGTTTTACAACGCGAACGTTTAAAAAATAAATAGTTTTTGTACATTTTTTGTTTTCATATGGTTTTGTTAACGTTTTATTGTTGCATTTTTGTTTATTAGGTTTAATTTTGTTGTAAATAAAAATTGTTGTATTTTTTATAAATTAATAAAATAAAATGAATGAACGAATATTGAATCTATTAAACTCTTACTTTTTATTTTATACTCAACTCTATTTCGACCTGTGTACTACTCTGCGACAATTACTCGTTGAAAACATGAGTTCTCATAGGTTGACTTAATTCCTGACCTAATCAAATTTGAACCCTTGTGATGCCGGCCATTCGCGGCCCAACCTAGGCTGGATGAGGATAATGTGGGTATCTCGAATGTCCTTTATTAAAGAGACGAGGGGAAAATCGGTTAGCTATGCTTAATTTTCATTCTGTCGGCGTGTTACCTAAAGAATCCCTTCAATGCTATGATACCTATGTGCATTTCACAACACATACAAAGCAGAAGAAGTGGTGTCTAAAGAAGCTCTTGTTTCCTACATATGACGTGAATTTTGGGGGAAAAAAGCTGTTTAACACTTATCTTTAGATTTTATACCGCTTCTGCTGCCAGATTCCACGAATGACGGAAAGTTCTGTTCATGAAACCACATAGAAATGTGTGGTTCAGGACGAGCCAACTTTCAACTTAAGTTCGGTGGAGACCATTACTCCCCACTACTTGTAGCCGAGCTGGTTACAAAAACAACACTAACGCAAAAAATCTAAATTAGATAAAAGAAAAACAATAATTTACAATGTAAATCCATGAATGGCCTTTATTTTCCGGATTCGTATAGAAAAGCATGGATAGGAAGCAGTCTGGTTGAGGAATCATTCTCGACGGATGACTAGCTGAACTAACAGAAAATCTCTTGGCCAGATTCCCAGCTCTAGCTTAGTCTTGACCTCTCTCTAGCAGAATATCTAACCAGATTTCCATCTCTAGCTCAGTCTTGACCTCTAGCAGAATGTCTAACCAAATTCCCATCTCTAGCTGAGTCTTGACCTCTAGCAGAATATCTAGCCAGATTCTCATCTCTAGCTTAGTCTTGAACACTAGCAGAATGCCTAGCCAGATTCTAATCTCTAGCTCAGTCTTGTACATTAGCAGAATGTCTACCCGAATATTGACCTCTGGCAGAATATTGCCGTCAAAGACACCATCTCTAGCTTAGTCTTGACCACTTGCAGAATGTCTAGCCGAAGTCTCAATTCCAAGTTCTCTCGATTCCAATGTGCCTCTACTTGCTCACAGATCTACTATCACTACTGGACGGATGTCTAGCTGAACTTCTTTCTCTAGCAGCACCTCTACTAGCCGCATTCCCTCGCTCTCGACTATTAGCAGCATATCTAGCCGAATTCCTTTCATCCTCTTCAGGATTAGGCTCCCTAGCGAAATGCCGACTGTTAGCAGAATGTCTGTCTTCGTCAGAGTTCCCAATGTCTCGAAAATTCCGACCGTGAGCAGCACCTCTATTAGCTGGATTCCCTCCTTGTCTAGCGGAATTCCTATCTCCATCTTCAGGATCTCTAGCGAAATGTCTCTCTCGACTGTTAGCAGAATGTCTAGTTGTCCTCTCTTCCTCTTCAGGATCTCTAGCGAAATGTCTCTCTCGACTGTTAGCAGAATGTCTAGTTGTCCTCTCTTCTTCTTCGGGGTCTCTAGCGAAATGTCTCTCTCGACTGTTAGCAGAATGTCTAGTTGTCCTCTCTTCTTCTTCGGGGTCTCTAGCAAAATGTCTCTCTCGACTGTTAGCAGAATGTCTAGTTGTCCTCTCTTCTTCTTCGGGGTCTCTAGCGAAATGCCTCTGCCGACTGCTAGCGGAATGCCTAGCTGCCCTCTCCTCGTCCTCCTCCCTATCCTCCTCTATCACACTGCTCTGGATCCACGCCTTGATCCTGTCTTTCTTGGCGCCCCGATCCACCGTGGTCTCTATGCCGTACTGGGTCAGGGTCTGCAGGAGCTTGTTCTTCTCGTCGGCACTGCTGTGAAAGCTGTACATTGAGGGACACAGCCCGTCGCCCTCGGTCCACGCGTCTGAAAACCAAAAATATCGTGATAGTTTACTTCCGAGAAATTTGTAATATTGGAAATGTTTTTTTTTTTTTCAGGAGGGGCAAAATACGGATTAATTTTTAAACGGTCCTTTGTGCAATACAAGTTTTAAAATAAAAAATGTCCAGGTCGCCTTATACCTTATATTCAGTTCTCTCTTATCCAGGTAATGGTTGTGACTACTGCGCATTGTCCAGAGATCCCGAGTTCGATTCCCGGCTGGGGCAGACTTTCTGTTCCCTCCAAACACGTGAGGCTGGCATTTCCGGCCCTACCCAGGCTGGGTGAGGTTAACGTGGGTAACTGGTTCGATTCCCAGCAAATGTAGGGTAAAACCTCCGTCCTGACTATCTAACCAAATAGAATCAACTGGTCACAATAGATCTAATTAGGTCGCAGTGTTTTTTCTTTTCTTTTTTAATTATTTTGAAACCGATCATCATATTTAATTGTAACCATTTCACTAAAGACCCTGCAACTAGGTCAGATAATAATAATTATCTTAGAATTATTATCTGACCTAGTTGCAGGGTCTTTAGTGAAACGGTTAAAATTAAATATGAGGATGAATTTAAAAATAATTAAAAAAAAAAAAACACTGCGATCAAGTAATCTTAGAAGCCAAATAAAAATGGCTTAGGATGGGTCCTCTGTATAAAAAAAAATATGAAAAATAAAACAAATGATTTATTATTATTATTATAATTCCCACTCACCATTATTACTGCTGCTGGTAAGTGACCTGGTCCTACCACTCACCATTATTACTGCTGCTGGTAAGTGACCTGGTCCTACCACTCACCATTATTACTGCTGCTGGTGAGTGACCTGGTCCTACCACTCACCATTATTACTGCTGCTGGTGAGTGACCTGGTCCTACCACTCACCATTATTACTGCTGCTGGTGAGTGACCTGGTCCTACCACTCACCATTATTACTGCTGCTGGTAAGTGACCTGGCCAGCCACCTATCCTCGACGTACTTGTACATTTCGGCCAGATCGTTCGGCCGCTTGTCCGGCCGCGGCTCGAGGAACTTGCGGAACCACCGCTGGGCCTTGTTGGAGAGGGCCTTGAACAGCTTGGGCTGGCGAATGGGCATGAGGACCCCCGTGGAATTCACCCAGTAGAGGTACCTGCGTCGAGGGATAGTAATAATAATAATAATATCGCCTTATTTATACTGCTCGAATAAGACTAATAAGTCCCATTATTCCAACAATAAGCCCGAGAGGTATTATTATGTGGTCAAAATTCCAAATGGAAAGGTAACTTGTCATGTCCCGGATGGGTTTTGAACCAGCGACCTTATAGTCCTCTAGCGGGACACTGGTCTTCTCCCTGTTTAACGTACCCCAGCCAGACTTTATAAGCCAGATGGCTTATAAAGAAAAGTCCAAGTCCTCATGATGGTTGATCGCACATAGAAATATGTGGTTCAGGACGCGCCAAATTTGAAATAAAGTTGGCTGGAGACCATCACTCACCCCTCCAGCTGTAGCCAAGCTGGCTACAACAACAACAACAACAACCATACAATGCCGTTTATTAATTAATTCCATAGTAGTTGGAACCGACGTTATATCTCAATAAAAAAAATAAACTTAAAATATTTATGTACGTATAAGTTGTTATTATTTAAGTATTTATAGGAACGAGTATTTACCTAGAATAGCGAGGGTCGTCAGGGGCAGCTTTCTGCCAGGGTAGGCAACCCGTCAGACACACGAAGACAACGATGGCAAACTGCCAAATATCCTGCGAAGTTTCTGCCCTGCAAAGTTGGAACGTTGAAAAACATTACTAATATAATTAGAAAGGAAATAAAATTCTAGTTGAAAAATAATTATTTATCCAATAATGTGTTTTTTATGTTTTTATATTTGTCACAATAAGTCAAACTGACTTGACTAAAAGTTTGCCGTATTTGATACACAAACCACCGACCTCCAGATAACGAGTCTACCGTCTTATCAATCGAGCTACTAAGGTTTGGTAACATCGATTAATAATACAGGGTGCGGCAGAATAACCTGACGAGTTTAAAAATGATACTAAACAAGCAATTTTTAAGATAGAACAATAATTTTTGTGTTATTTGAAAGAGAAGACATGCGGATTTATTTTAATACATGATTTTTTGAATATTTGAATTATTTGTGAAAGATAATGTTGGTCAAATGTTTACCTCCATTTCTGATACGCTCGTCAATTCTGGTCGAAAAGTTGTCCATGACTTTCTCAAGCATATTCAGGTGTAGGTATTGCACGAATTTCTTGAACAATTAGTCTCTTCAAGTCATCTACAGTCCTTGGCTTATGCATATAGACTTTACTTTTGAGGTAACCCCAAAGAAAATAGTCACAAGCAGGTGAGTTGGCCGCCCAGTAAAACTTTCTCTGAGTAATTGCCACAGAATCACCACTTTTAAAAAATGTCTCTACAACAAAAGCACGATTCGCATGTGTCCACGACTCCATTGTAACTAAATCCGCTTTTATTGGAAACAAAATGACACTAACATCAACCATCTACGACAAGTTATGACTTGATAGTTAACATTTTAAACTCGTCAGGTTATTCTGCCGCACCCTGTACCTACTCTGATTTCTTTTTAAGTTATCATATTTGTGTTAATCACTATCTATGTGACATCACAGCTACTCAAACTAGCTTTACGAAAATCTTTGCTGGACCTGGGGCTGGAACCACTGACCTTCAGGTTACGAGTCGGCCGCCTTATCAATCAAGCTACTGAAGTCGACTTTCTTAGGGCGAAATTAATAGACGTTTTTGTAATACCTCTGTGGCGCTAAGTCACGGATTGCGTACGGTGTAAGATAGGGAAAACCGACACTTAGCAAGGACTTAAGTTATTGATGTTGTCTATTAATTCCGCCCTTGAACTTACTTGTAAGTCTCATCCGTGTTCCTCTCGAGCACATCGGGCGGGGAGTAGGGCAGCCACTCGTTCCGGCGTCGAACCAGGGACCCCAGCTTCCGAGTCTCGCCGAAGTCACAGAGTTTGACTCGGGAGAAGTCGGACTTGAACACGAGCACGTTGTCGAGTTTCACGTCACGATGCACCAGGTCCTTCATGTGGACGAAGCTGAGAGCCGCCGCCAGCTAGACAGCAAAAAAAAAAAAAAAAAAAAAAAAAACAAACAAACAAATAAAAGACAGCGTCAATGGCGCGTTGAGTACTTACAAAAATAAATATGTAATAATAATGAAAATACGAAATTTCTCGTTCTTAATTGTAAAATAACAATACAAATAAATAAAATCAATCAACGTTAAGGTTCAAGGTATCATATTGGTGTAAATCACTTTTGTGATATCACAACTACTCAAACTCGCTTTACTGAATCTACGCTGAAACCGGGACTTGAACCCCCGACCTCCAGGTTACAAGTCCGCTGACTCATCGATCAAGCTACTGAGGTCGGTTCAGCATAGACAGCAAAAAATCACAAATAAAAGACAGCGTCAATGGCGCGTTGAGTACTTACAAAAATAAATATGTAATAATAATGAAAATACAAAATTTCTCGTTCTTAATTGTAAAATAATAATACAAATAAATAAAATCAATCAACGTTAAGATTTAAGGTATCATATTTGTGTAAATCACTTTTGTGATATCACAACTACTCAAACTCGCTTTACTAAATCTACGCTGAAACCGGGACTTGAACCCCCGACCTCCAGGTTACAAGTCCGCCGCCTTATCGATCAAGCTACTGAGGCCGGTTACAAAAATAAATAATAATAATGAAAATACAAAAATTCTCGTTCTAAATTGTAAAATAATAATACAAATAAATAAAATCAATCAAAGTTCTCGTTCAGTGAAGTTAAGCAACGTATATCGAGGTTAGGAACCAGATGGGTGACTATTCAAAAGCATTGAAAGAGTGACCATTCAAACAATGAACATTTACAAACCTAAACAATAAAGAAGATAAAGGGAGATGCCTCATCCCAGAAAGCAGTCTTACAGCCATATTTATGAACAGAAAACACCGTCTGAGCAATGTCTCAAGCACGATTTCCTTTAATGTTATTGGCTAATACCTTGCTTGAGACATTGCTCAGACAAAATTATCTGTTCATAAATACGGCTGTTACTCTCATAATCCCCTATTCTCTCTTTCAACCGTCACACAACGCACTCTGATCGGTTCTTTCGTTCAAATTAACCAATCAGAGTGCGTTGTGTGACGGTTGAAAGGGAGATTTGGGGATTTATTTATTTAAACTTTATTGATAGCACAATATAATAGAAAAAAAAATATGTACATAATATATGTCCTAACTAAAGGGCGGGGTTATTGCCTATGGCAATCTCTTCCACCCAACACAACCCAACAATCAGAGTACGTTGGGGTTGTGCGACGGTTGAAATGGAGTTTTGGAGATTATGAGAGTGAGAGTGGTTTCTGGCACCAGCGCCCAGCTCACCTGTTTCGCGACCCGCTTGGCATGTAGCTCCCCAATGCCGGTCTCGCTCACGTTAGACGTAAGGTCGCCCAGAGGGGCGTACTCCTGGGAGAACACGTAGAACCCCGCCGTTTCGAACGCCACGTCATAAGTGGTGATGATGTTCTTGTGGGAGCCTGTGGGGGAGGACAGAAGCATAAGTCTGGCTGGGGGACTATAAACAGGGAGTAGACCAGCAGTCTGGCTGGGGGACTATAAACAGGGAGTAGACCAGCAGTCTGGCTGGGGGACTATAAACAGGGAGTAGACCAGCAGTCTGGCTGGGGGACTATAAACAGGGAGTAGACCAGCATTGTCTTGGTTCGGGGGGCCTTTGTCAATTAATAGCCTCCTTGTAAAAACAGTGGTAGAAGTGCTGAGTCATTCCTCCACTGTCTGGCTACCATCGTTCCCGATGACGCCACCCTATGATGATTCAAACTCGCTTTGCTAAAGATCTACTTGACTTGGAACTTGAACCATCGACCTCCAGATTACAATTCCGCCGCTTTATCGATCGAGCTATTGCGGTCGGTGATGTAACCCCACAAGGGCCGAATTATAAAACAGGATCAAAGTTTAAGATTTAAGCAACATCCAGCGAGTTCAGGACTTGGATGGGTGACCATTCAAAATTCGAACCCTCCTGAACAAAATGATACGAACCCGCCCCCACTCAGCCTGGTTGGGTGAGGTGAGAAGTCTTTGAGTGTGACGTAGGGTTTGGGCAGAGCCTTGAACTCACCTAAATGTAATCCGTAATGGAGTTCCGTGTAGAAGTCTTTGAGTGTGACGTAGGGTTTGGGCAGAGCCTTGAACTTACCTAAATGTAATCCGTAATGGAATTCCGTGTAGAAGTCTTTGAGTGTGACGTAGGGTTTGGGCAGAGCCTTGAACTTACCTAAATGTAATCCGTAATGGAATTCCGTGTAGAAGTCTTTGAGTGTGACGTAGAGTTTGGGCAGAGCCTTGAACTCACCTAAATGTAATCCGTAATGGAGTTCCGTGTAGAAGTCTTTGAGTGTGACGTAGGGTTTGGGCAGAGCCTTGAACTCACCTAAATGTAATCCGTAATGGAATTCCGTGTAGAAGTCTTTGAGTGTGACGTAGGGTTTGGGCAGAGCCTTGAACTCACCTAAATGTAATCCGTAATGGAATTCCGTGTAGAAGTCTTTGAGTGTGACGTAGGGTTTGGGCAGAGCCTTGAACTCACCTAAATGTAATCCGTAATGGAATTCCGTGTAGAAGTCTTTGAGTGTGACGTAGGGTTTGGGCAGGGCCTTGAGCACCATTTCCGTGTCCGTGACTCTGTGCTCCACCAGTAGGATCTTGCCGAACCACCCCTCCCCAACGATCTGCAGGATGTCAAACTCCTCTGACAGCACTACCTGGGGGGGCAAGAGTCAATGAGTTTCTTGGTTTAAAATTAAATAATAAGTAGTAAAGACTGGTTTATTTGGTTGCAATTAAAAAAGAAAAATATTTTAATATTTTTATACTTAGGGCGGAATTAATAGACAACATCAATACCTTGAGTCTTTGGTAAGTGTCGGTTTTCCCTATCTTACACAGTACGCAATCGGTGACTTAGCGCCACAGAGGTATTACAAAAACGTCTATTCATTCCGCCCTTGATATTTTTAAAATCAAAGAATACAAAGCCTCATCCGGAGCAGAAGAATGTGACACTGTGCCCATGTCAAATGCTGCAATGGATTTTTGGATGGCGATTCAATAGACTTAATAAGAAATTTGATTGGTAGGATGGTAGGTACGAGGTTTGGCTATTAAGTTCGTAGATTCTTTCCATAAAACGATGTGTGTTTAACTTACCCAACTTTAGTAGTTATCCCCTTCAATGTACTCCCCTCCTCTATTCCTACAACGTACTAAGCAAGATTTTTATTGATCGAAACAGTGGTGGAGGTCATTTTGTGTGAGGCCTTTCAAGACTTTTGCCGGTTTTTTCTTAACGTCATTTACGCTGTCAAATCTGGTATCTTTCAGGGTAGATTTGATTTTTGGGAATAAGTAAAAGTCGCACGGGGCCAGGTCGGGTGATTAAGGAGGGTGTTCCAACACTGGGATGTTGTACTTGGATAGGAACGTCTTCACGGAGAAGGCACTGTGAGCTGGCGCATGGCACCATTTTTGCGCAAACTTTTGTCATGTTGAAATTTTCGTGCAAAATTTGTCTCACACATTATGTATTAATTTTAGGTGTATAAGCCATTAGTCTTAGAGTTAATTTACGGTCAGAACGAATCATAACACCAATTTTTCCAATGTTTTCGTCAGTTTTTGAGGTTTGGGGGCGACCAGGACGTGGATCGTCCTCAACATCTTCCTGACCACCTTGAAACCGTTTAAACCACTTATAAAGTGTTGATCTTTTCAAACATGACTCCTGGTACACTGTCTTTAACAAAGAAAAAGTTTTACCAGCAAGTTTTACGTAAAATTCAATAATCACTCGTTGCTCAACTTTTGTATCAATCATAAATCCGGCAAAATTAAAAAAGGTGTCTTGCGCGTCGGGTTATTACAACAGAACTAATTACAGTACAGGCATGTGACAGCTATCAATCAAAACACAAGACTTGAAGCTTTTTAAAGATGTTCATCATATCTTCCTAGCATGGACAGCTTTTGCGTAGCGGCTCGCGTCTACGAACTTAATAGCCAAACCTCGTATATCCTATTGAAACTTTAAGGGAAGCAAACGTCGTCGATAACATATTGAATACAACAGTGATTCTGCGTAAGACCGATGAAGTTAAGCGCCGCGCGACGCCTAGCGAGCTGACTCAAAGATTCAATCTTTCATCATGCTGACTCTTCAACTCAGGCTGGGTGAGGTTTGCAAGTTTCTTGAGAATGGAGGATGAAAGCTCGTTCCGAATGATCTCGATGTTCAAGAGACATTTAGTTTCGAATAGCCGACCTCCGTGGCTCAGTGGTTAAGAGCATTGGTTACTGATCCGGAGGTTGCGGGTTCGAATCCCGGCCGGAGCGTGAAATTTTAACCAAGTTTTTCTGTTCCTGGAATGGCATGGATATAAAAGTATGCCCTGAAGTAATGTGAAAGCGCTTCCGGGGCATATCTACCTTAAAAAAAGGTCCAAATAATAAAACAGGCCTAAATTTAAAATAAGGTAGACATACCCTCAAGTCAGAGTTTTAGCCAATCACAGCGCACTTAGCCCGAATCAAGGGAGTCTGGCTTATCTTTACTTTAATCACACTTAACTTGTGTTGACGGCTCTCAGACAGGAAAAGGGACTTGAAAGAAAGAAAAAAAAAAACAAACAAAAAAATATCAGAATCTAGAATTTTTGTCCTGATCCTAAGCTACGTGAAGTTGGCTGACCACCTAGGGGGGGGGGTCAATATCTCGTGATTGGTTCTGGTACAAAACGAATTTTTGTGGTACAAAATGGTACAAAACCGGTACAAAACGTTGAGCCAAGTAGCGACCAAATCGCTTCTGGTGGTCAGCCAACTTCACGTAGCTCGCTGATCCTACGTGTATGTACAATTTATGTACAATCACTTTATGTATATTTGGTACTCACTTGCTCCAGTTCAAACTCTCGGATCTTGTGGAGGTTACTGCTGCCGACCTTTCTGCTTTTGTTTGCCGGCGGAGGTGTGCTGTCTCCTCCTGTAGGGCCGCCATCTTTGTTAGCCGCCAGGGCCGCCGAATTCGCCCTTTGATATCTCATCATAGCTTCGGTAGACTGGGACCCTTATCAATGGGCATTTAAGAGTAAGTAAGGTGTTGCAGGTCTTCACAAAAAGGTAAGTTACTACCCAGCCTCAATATACTGAGCAAGTAGCACTTTGGATTTCTATTAATGTGATATATTGAGGCAATATGGTTTTCAAAGGAAAGCTCTGGGTTTAAGATCTTCACTTTACGTATTGGAATATAAATAGTGCTTTATTTAGTACTCGAAATAGTTAAATATAATATTAGTTGTCAATTTCTCAAACTGTCATTGTGCTGAGAGCTCAGGTAGGATTTCAGTTATTATTCGATGTTATGTATTCACTTTGGTCAGGTGGGTACAAAAAAGTTCAATGGTTCCTCTGCAGAACTGCTGAAACTCGTCGCAGATGATGGGAATTCGATTCCTGGTGGAGTAGAGAAATTCGTTGCAGTTCTTTTTTGTTATTTATTGAGGGCTGAGTTGAATTTTCCGTTTCGGAGCTTTTCAAATTAAATATTTGTTCTAATGTTGATTTTTGACGGGCGAAGATTCAAATTTGTAGAATAATCTTGTTGAAAAGGCACAATTTAGACTTGAAAATATGAAACGTCTAATTTACTAACGTCTAACTGTTCAGATAAAATTAACTTTTGTGTCTTCACTCGGCATTTGTTATTCTCAAATATCTTTTTAAATGTAAATCGAACAATTTTTTTTTATATCAGATAACTATGAACAATAATTCACAAGATTAAACTTTTTAATTAAAAAATTAAAACCGCTACAGGATAAACTTTTTATCAATTAGAATATTATAAAATTTGATAAAATTAAACCTTTGTAGGTATTAAGTTTTATTGAAAAGTAAAACTGAGTGAACTAGTTTGAAGTTTTTTTTTTATACTTAAAGATATCTTTAAATTCTCGAAACAGATTTGCAGAGCTAAAAAGATCCGATATTTTTCCTGTTTCACTTCTTGAATAAGAATGAATTAACAAGAGTGTAGACTTGAGAAATTTAACTAGATAGGTACCATGTATATTTCCATGAAAAATTAATAATGTTAATACAAAGACACGTATTTATACATACATTAGCCTCGCTTTGCTAAACTGTCTTTGTGTCTTTCTGTGTATTTGAACAAATAAACTTTGGTTAGTTATTACAACGGAAACAATAACGAAAATTGATATTAATTTAATTATTTTGCTAGAATCTTTTAATTATTTCGCGAGATTAATGATCAGATGCTCTTGGGATTAATGTGACAATCGAGACCTCGGACAGTTTGAAGCGGACATAAAACGAGATGTTTCATTAATAATTTCGCAGAAATGACTTGGAATTAAAAACGTTACATTTCGGAAGAATCGAAAATTTTGGAATTTTATGTGACGTCACCACTAGTAAAACTGAGAACTCGAGAAGTTGTAATGGGAATTTATTGTTATTTTCATACATAAATTATGATAAAACTAGTGGCTACTTGGTACTTCGCATCTGATAACGCGCACCTATTTCTTCTTAATATATATAAAAAAATATGTTTTTTTTTAAATTTATTTTAAAAGGTAGTGTGCCACGGAACCGCTTTCGCATTACTTCAGGGGGCACATTACCTTTACATCCATGCCATTCCGGATACGGAAAATTTCGGTCTGAAGTTTCCGCTCCGGCCGGGATTCGAACCCGCAACCTCCGTGTCAGTAACCAATGGAGGATGGCCCTCAGTCTAGGGTACACAGGGGGTGTAATGCGGAACTGTGTGCACCTAGATAACTCTTAATAGACGGGTCCACGTGCACGTGCTTGTGCATGTCCCCGGGGGCTGGTAACATTGCATTGCGCATCTTGGAATGTAAGCAAATGACATGGCTAAGTTCTATTAAGGACCGGGTGAGCGGTATATCTTACCAAACACTTTTATAATTTCTTATGACAACGCATATGAAAATTATAAAAGAAAAAAAAATGATCATTAATGATATTAACAACTCAGAAACGTTTGTAGGCTGTGTTGAACCAATATCAGAGAATGACATAAAAAAACAACAACTCAGAAACTTTTGTAGACTGGGTTGAACAAACATCAAAGAATAAGCAACAACTCAGAAAATTTGTAGACTGGTTGGAATTAAAATCAAATAATGATAATAAAATAAAACCTTTGACTGGGTTAAACAAACACCAGAGAAATAGTTGGTTTACTACCAGGTCACTATTTCCTAAGAAACAACATTGGAGTATACAATGACACCATTGAGTACGATAAATGTGGTGAGGGAACACCCTCTCCCATCCTAATCAAGTCACTCACAAAAATCCAAACTCTTGTATACTCAGGACAAAAGCTGGAAGCAAACACTGTGAACTTACTAGGTCGCAGTGTTAATTGTATGGTGTTTCAGACGAAACCCTGCAACCAGGTTTTATAATAATAATAATAATAACACTGTGAACTTATATAACACCTGCTAAACTTTTTAGTGCAGCAGACGTTTTTGAAAGTGATAAGTGAGCTGAATGGGGTGCAATAGTTCTAAATAATGGACGCAGCACATAGGAATTTCTTTTAGAAAAGATCCCCAGATATAATGTAATGTAATGTAATGTAACCAATGTAGGATAGGGTTAGGAAAATATATTTATGGCCATGCCTTGGGTTCAGATTGGTGTTTTTTTTAAAATAGGGAAACACATAATTATATGGCCATGTCTCGGGTGTAGAGTAGTTTTTAAAAAAATATATGCAAGGACAAACCGCGGGTGTGATCGAATTATTCTGGTTTGGTAGAAAAATAATCTTGTTGTTATTAGGTAGCATTATTATAATATGCTAACCGAAATCTTGGTCTACCGCATTATAGGTATGAAGAAGAAAAAAATATTTGAACTGGTTCACACAGTATTTTATCGAAAATCCATGCAAAAACAATTGGTGACCTTTTTCCATTGTTGACCCAAGTGAGGGATTTATCATCATTGGCCCAAGTGATGGGTTTTTCTTAGGTTTTGGGTCTAGTGTTGGCCCATCTGATATGCAGCCAATTTAGGAACCCGAATTCAGTTTGAAAATAATGTGGCTACACAATATTAAGAGAAAACAAGTGAAATGTAGAGCCAATTTATTATTCCTAAAATGAAAAAAATTTCATATCGTTTCTAAAGTTTTCTTCACTCAAATTATCAAAGAATAGTTTTTGAAAAATCTTCACCACCACACCACATCCAGCAAATTTTCTGCAAGGTCTCACAGGAGCCTACAGGAGATACAGAGGGCCCTCGGCTACACCCCTCGGGTCGCGTATCGCACTACCTTCAAGCAGCAACTTCTGAACAGACCACGTCGCTACACAAACACCTTTGAAACATCAAACAGCGCTGGCTGTTGATACCTGGACCATTTGATAACGAAGCATTTATAGAGGCAAGTTAAGTTTTACAGTTGTCATATTTGTGTTAATCACTTTCGTGATATAACAACTACTCAAACTTGCTTTACTAAATCCAAACTGAAACTGGGTTACAAGTCCGACCTCTAGGTTACAAGTCCGCCGCCTTATCGATCAAGCTAATGAGATCCGTGGACGTATGTCTTTCCTCAACAGTTGTTGTTGTTGTTGTTAACGTTTGCGTCTACATCATTGATCACATTGTTTCTAGGTCGAGAAAAGCAGCTGCTTCAAGGGGGTTTGTCCAGAGGGATGAGGGGTCCAGACTGGTTGGCTTGACTGGACATTCGAAGAGATGGTGTACATTATGTGTGTCTAATTGGCATGAGGGGCATAGATCAGATAAGGTGGGATCTATTCTAGCTTTGTAGTTATTCAGGTGTTTACACCAGCCAGATCGAAGCTGGGCTAAAGATGCTCTTGTTGATCTGGGAAGGGATTTTTCAGCTTCGTCGATTTCAGGTAGTACATTTGTACCGAGGACTTTATTTGGATGATAATTTTCAATAGCATTGTTCACTACATTTGTGTGTATTCTTTTTAATAAATATTTGTAGTTGTCATTAGAGGGCATATCACCACAGAGATGAGCTTCATGAAGTAAAGGTAAGTATGTGTTGCTTAATGTCTTCCTTATAGTTCTAGGTGGTTGACTTCTGGTTGTTATTGCATTGCATGAGTGGTTTGTCAGGAGGCAACAGTTAAACTTATCATTGAATAATTTTCTTTGAACCAATATCAATAAATTAACAGTTAGGTAATTCAATGCATTAATAGACCATCAATATGTTTGAAGTCAGGCAAAGCTTAGCACCGGCATTACCTGTGGTTGCGGAACTGCAGAACCCTCAGACGAAAAACAAAAAGCTCGTACACAATGAAAACTATCACAAATTTCTAGAATAATTAATGCATATTTATAATGATTGGCATGGTAAACAAACTCGAACTTTTTAGATACTGAAAGAGCGACTCTATAAATCGCATTTTAGTCCTGTTTATGTGGCAGCAGCCTAAAAACATTTTCCCACCGGCCGCGCCTGGTTGAAGACATCCTAAAATATCAAAATAATGTCCTTGAGAACTTTAGGGAGTGGGCAAACTTATCACATGTTATTATGCTTGTTGCATTTCAGAATCATTGTCAAAGAGAATCTTCTCTACCTCCCCACAATAGCTGTCTTCCAATCACTGAAAACTTATCACATGTTATTATGCTTGTTGCATTTCAGAATCATCGTCAAAGAGAATCTTCTCTACCTCCCCACAATGGCTGTCTACCAATCACTGAAATCAATGCTTGATTACGTTTTGTACTATGTATGCTGTTTATGCTGTTGCCCTGCACATCAAGTCCAATCTGACCCTGAAGAGCTCACTAGCCTATACCGCAACCAAAACTATGCAGGATCTTCAGGTTCCGAACTCTCGGAACCTCTCCTTGCAGAAGAGGCACGATACAGTGCAGACGACGAAGCCAACACAGAGCGTCACATTGACACTGACGAGCTTGAAGTCATTAATGAGCGCCACTCTGACAATGACGAGCTTGAAGTCATTAATGAGCGCCACTCTTACACTGACGAGCTTGAAGTCATTAATGAGCGCCACTTGGAGAGTTACGAGCTTGAAGTCATTAATGAGCGCCACTCTGAGAATGACAAGCTTGAAGTCATTAATGAGCGCCACTTGGACAATGACGAGCTTGAAGTCATTAATGAGCGCCACTCGGACACTGACGAGCTTGAAGTCATTAATGAGCGCCACTCGGACACTGACGAGCTTGAAGTCATTAATGAGCGCCACTTGGACAATGACGAGCTTGAAGTCATTAATGAGCGCCACTCTGAGAATGACAAGCTTGAAGTCATTAATGAGCGCCACATAGACACTGACGAGCTTGAAGTCACTTGGACAATGATGAGCTTGAAGTCATTAATGAGCGCCACTCTGAGAATGACAAGCTTGAAGTCATTAATGAGCGCCACATAGACACTGACGAGCTTGAAGTTACTTGGACAATGACGAGCTTGAAGTCATTAATGAGAGCCACTCTGAGAATGACAAGCTTGAAGTCATTAATGAGCGCCACTCTGACACTGACGAGCTTGAAGTCATTATTGAGCGCCACTCTGAGAATGACAAGCTTGAAGTCATTAATGAGCGCCACTCTGACACTGACGAGCTTGAAGTCATTATTGAGCGCCACTCTGACACTGACGAGCTTGAAGTCATTAATGAGCGCCACTCGGACAGTGACGAGCTTGAAGTCATTAATGAGCGCCACTCTGACACTGACGAGCTTGAAGTCATTAATGAGCGCCACTCTGAGAATGACAAGCTTGAAGTCATTAATGAGCGCCACTCTGACACTGACGAGCTTGAAGTCATTATTGAGCGCCACTCTGACACTGACGAGCTTGAAGTCATTAATGAGCGCCACTTGGACACTGGCGAGCTTGAAGTCATTAATGAGCGCCACTTGGACACTGACGAGCTTGAAGTCATTAATGAGCGCCACTTGGACACTGACGAGTTTGAAGTCATTAATGAGCGCCACTCGGACACTGACGAGCTTGAAGTCATTAATGAGCGCCACTCTGACTATGACGAGCTTGAAGTCATTAATGAGCGCCACTTGGACAATGACGAGCTTGAAGTCATTAATGAGCGCCACTTGGACACTGACGAGCTTGAAGTCATTAATGAGCGCCACTTGGACACTGACGAGCTTGAAGTCATTAATGAGCGCCACTTGGACAATGACGAGCTTGAAGTCATTAATGAGAGCCACTCTGACTATGACGAGCTTGAAGTCATTAATGAGCGCCACTTGGAGAGTGACGAGCTTGAAGTCATTAATGAGCGCCACTCGGACAATGACGAGCTTGAAGTCATTAATGAGCGCCACTTGGACACTGACGAGCTTGAAGTCATTAATGAGCGCCACTCTGACTTTGAAGTCATGCACAAACGTCATGAGCGCCTCATGGCTAAACTTTTGGCAAAATCTGAGCGCGAAAAATCATAATGGGGAGATTTAGAGAAGATAAGAGGAAGCAAGGGGTCTTGTGCTATCATCCGAGAGCATGGATAAACTCTTTATCAATGAAATAAGGTTGTAGTCAGGAGAAGGCGCAACTCAGACATGTTATGACAAATGCCATAGGATTTTGTTTACCAACAAAACATTGTCCGTTACCATCAAACCACGAGATACACCGATACAAAAGAAATTGAGTGGAACAAAAGTAACATCAAAATTAGTTGAGTCTCACAAATTGTGTAGAAAACCATAGTCTGAAAATCAACGGACATTGACCCTGGAACGTTTCTGGAATTGGACTTGGATACAGTTTGGAACCTCAACTCTGATTATACCTAACACTATAACATCACAAACAAATCAAAATCAGCTGCAAATCAACCTTCTCCATACACAGGAAAATTACTAACGGATCAAAATAATCAAACACTGCCTCTGGACCGTTTCTGGAATTGGACTTTGATACTATTTGAAACTTCAACTCTGATTATACCTAACACTACAAGATCACAAACATATCATTCAAAATCAGTTGTTAAAATATCTTCATACACAGGAAAATTATGAACGGCTCAAAACAATGGACTCTGCCTCTGGACTGTTTATTAAATTGAACTTTGATAAAGCCAGCGTCGATGGCATGTTGAATACACCGGTTCCCTTCAGAACACCGAAGTTAAGCGACATCCAGCGAGGTTAAGACTTGAATGGGTGACCATTCAAATTCTAATTCTCGTGACGCTGGCTTTTCCCGGCCTCACTCAGGCTGGGTGAGGTCAATGTGAGTAGCAGGTTTGTGAGTTTCCTGCGAATGGAGGGTAAAACCCCCGTCGTGATATGACCATGGCAGTTGAAAGCAACGTTAAACCCCACTTAAAAAAAAAGAACTTTGATACAGGAAATTTACTATCGGATCAAAATGATGGATACTGTATCTGGAACGTTTATGGAATTGGAATTGGATACTATTTGAAACTTGTACTCTGATTTTACGTAACACTACAGTGATGTTGTAGTGTTACGTAAAATCTACAACATCACAAACATATCATTCAAAATCAGCTGTAAATCAGTCGTTATACACAGGAAAATTCATAACGGCTCAGTAAAATGGACTTTGACCCTGGACCGTTTTTGGAATTGAACATGAGTGCAGCTTAGAACCTCAAATCGGAACCGAAACATGTTTTTTTTTGTAAATTTATTGTGTATGTAAAAATATATTAAAAAATTGATTTTTCCAACAAGTTCTTTGAATTTACACTGTTAATTTCAGTTCACTAGAAGCAAATTATCCATGTTATTAAATTAATGTAATCTAATTTGTTTTTCTAAAGGTGATTTTCTATATATATATTTTTTTTAATGAATATTTATTTAAAGAGAGAGATGGCTGTAACACTCAACGTCCTTGCCTCGGGGTTTTTCTTTTTGAAACTCAGAAAGTCAGAAGTGACAATATTATTCTTTATCACAACTACCAATATAATTCGGGTGCTATCTTCACGCACCTCTTCAAGAGTCATGCATAAACGTATTACCTAAAAGGTATAGCTTATGTTATTTATAATTTTTTTTATATATTAGTCTTGCTGGGGGGCTATAAACAGGGAGTAGACCAGCATTGGCTTGGTTGTGGGGGCACTTGTCAATTATTAGCGTCCTTGTATAGACAGTGGTAGAAGTGCTGAGTCATTCCTCCACTGTCTGGCTACCATCTTTCACGATGATGCCACCCTATGATGATGATGAACATTAAATTATTAATATTTAGTCGAATATGCGTACATTGTATACAAACATGTATACATATCAAATCATGTAGCTAGACATAAGCAATGCATGAGTAATTTAGGAACTCATATAGGTAGATACATAGGAAGTGTCATCAGACGTAATGTATTTATGAATTTCATTTGACCAAATAGTAAATTTTTACTACGAAAACAAAGACGATAATGATTTTAACATTAGATAATACTTTTACTTCTTGTAATGTATCTTATATTATATTTTACTTCCGAGAAATTTCTAATATTAGAAATCGGAAGTATTGTGTTCGTTTTTTGTAAAAAAAAATATTTTTTTGCTCCGATTTCAATTTTTTTCATATTTCTGGACGTTTCATAACCTCCTGAGCAAATTTGGTTTTGTGTCCGTCTGTCGGTCCGTCGGTCTGTCGGTCTGTCGGTCTGTCTGTCTGTCTGTCTGTTAAAACGATTCCTTGTAACGCGCAAATCTCGGAAACTACTCGACCGATTTTGATGAAATTTTGCACACATCTAGGAGACATTCTGTAGATGGTCCCATTTTAAATTCATCGAATTCGTACTAGCGGTTCTTGGTGAAAGAGACCATGCGCCTGACCACTAACTTTTTACTTAAACGCTTATATCTCGTGAACGGTACACCCGATTTTGATGAAATTTTGTATGGTTATGCATATTATTATTTTACATAGGTTTTTCATATTTAATTTTTAATTAATTATAATTTGACTCTGATATTTAAGAAAATCCGAAATTTTGGACAAAAAAGTCAAAAAATAAGGATCACGACTTGCCGATACAGAATTTTTTGTAGAATCTAGAATGTAGAAAAAAAAATTATCTACCATATAAAACAAATTTGAAGAAAATCGGTTCAGTCGTTTTGGAGATACAAGTAATTTTGTATAAAATTTCAAAATTGGCACGTGTTTACAATGTGAAACAATCACGAGGAAGTATTGTGTCCATAATTGGCAGTGTTTTTTTATATTTAATTTAAAAAAAAGTTTTGAGGCAGGCACGCGCCGGTATGGCTGCAAGTCCTGAGCTCGAATTTCTAAAATTTAAACATCAAAATTTCAAGTATCTATATGAATGTAAAAAGGAATACAGTCCAAACTATCCAAGATATGAAGTATATTGTGAATGACACAGGAGTGACATGAAAAAACAGAAGACTGAATAGAAGAAGAATACTATTATTTGGTATGTCCCGGTAGCTCAGTGGTAAAGGCGGCACTCTGTGAATCCAAAGACTCCAGAGGTCGTGGGTTCGAAACCCAGCTGGGACATGACATGTTATCCTCCCAATTGGGATTTTTACCACATATGTCTTGTCTTGAGCTTACTGCTGGAATAATGGGACTTTAATAGTCCTAATCGGGCAGTATAAATAAGGCGAAATTATTATTTCCTTATTATAGACAGAAGTTCTCCCTCAAAAGCTAAATGCTTCGTTGTGAATGGGGATTTGGTGACTGACCCGTGGGTGATCAGCAATTATTTTGCAGAGACCTTCGAGTCAGTTTATAACGGAATCCCATCAAACTACGAATGCAATTTTGCTCAGTTAGATTTATGTTCTGAGTTACAATTGCCAAGACTCACCGCTGCTGATGTAATGGATAGCATTAGAAAAATACCCGAGAAAGCCCCGGGATTAGATTCCCTCCCACCTAAACTTTTTAAACATGGCGCTGAAATATTTGTTCCTATTCTAGTCCATATTTTTAACTTTTCACTTTCTACAGCGACATTTCCTGACCTTTTTAAAATCACTAAGGTGACACAAATACCTAAAAAGGCCAAAAATAATGATTTTTCATCGTACAGACCCGTATCAAATCTGACAGTAATAGCTAAGATATTTGAAAGCTGCCTTTTCTCTCACATATCAGATTATGTATACAAAAAGATTTCACCCGCTCAGCATGGTTTCATACAACGACGTTCAACAACATCCAACTTGGTTGAATTTCACACTTTTGTGGCCCGGGCACTGAGCAGTGGCGAGGCACAGGTGGACGTAGTGTACACAGACATACATAGGGCGTTTGACCAGGTGTCTCACGACGTGCTCCTTCGGAAGCTGGCCCTGTTCGGATTCTCCGGAGATTTGACAAAATTCTTTGCGTCATATCTGCGGAGAAGAGAACAGCGGGTGCTCTTCGGTGGGGTACTATCTGAGCCCTATTTCCCTTCTTCGTCCGTAGTCCAGGGTTCAAAGTTATCCGGCCTCCTATTTGCGGTGCTCATAGATGGTATTGGGGAATGTATACGGCACTCGAGTTATCTCCTGTATGCGGACGACTTCAAGCTTTTTCGTGTAGCTGACAGCCATGGCGATTTTTAATAAGAATGCCACAGTCCTGGACATTGCCGACAGCCTTGAACAATTTAAAGAGAAAGCAAAGGCTATTTTTATATTTAATATTTTGCATGTAATTGTTCATATTTTTTTGTATAGATGTGATTAGATGTAAATTAATTGATTTTGTAATTGCCTACATGTTAGGCGTAAAATTGATTGTAAAAAAAAAAATAATATTATAATAATACATTATAAAATGATTCGTTTGTGTGTGTAAACTGTACCATAAGAAAAACTCGTGTCGTGAATCGATTGATCCTGGGTGGTTAAAAATTGGAATAAATACGAAACGAAACGAAAAGTGTACGAAAAAAAGTCGATATTAAAAAACGTTTTATTGAAGAAATATTTGCACAGTGGAAATAAGGAAATAGTAGGTAAACGAACTGAATTTGGTGGAAAGTTGGAAACGAGACTAGTGTTTGAACACTTCGGTATCCATTAGGAAAACTCCTAGAACCGGCATAAATATTTCTGGCCACAAGAATTTGACAATTCGTGAACCAGAGTTCACGACATTACGGGCAATAAAACAGAACAACGAAAAAGAAAAAAAACACTGCCAATTATGGAGACAATACTTCCTCGTGATTGCTTCACATTGTAAACACGTGCCAATTTTGAGATTTTATAGAAAATTACTTGTATCTCCAAAACGGCTCAACCGATTTTCTTCAAATTTGTTTTATATGATAGAATATCGTTTTGTCTACAATCTGAACTCCACAAAAAATTCTGTATCGGCAAGTCGTGGTCCTTATTTTTTTACTTTTTTGTCCAAAATTTCGGATTTTCTTAAATATCAGAGTCAAATTATAATTAATTTAAAAATAAATATAAGTAACCTATGTTAAACAATAATATGCATATTCTTACAAAATTTCATCGAAATCGGGTGTACCGTTCACGAGATATAAGCGTTTAAGTAAAAAGTTAGTGGTCAGGCGCATGGTCTCTTTCACCCAGAACCGCTGGTATGAATTCGATGAATTTAAAATGGGACCATCTACAGAATGTCTCCTAGATGTGTGCAAAATTTCATCAATATCGGTCGAGTAGTTTCCGAGATTTGCGCGTTACAAGGAATCGTTTTAACAGACAGACAGACAGACAGACAGACCGACAGACGGACACAAAACCAAATTTACTCAGTAGGTTATGAAACGTCCAGAAATATGAAAAAAATTGAAATCGGAGCAAAAAAATATTTTTTTTTACAAAAACGAACACAATACTTCCGATTTCTAATATTAGAAATTTCTCGGAAGTAATACATATTCGTATCGAAGTACAGTAGAAATCGTTTATAACGAACTTCAAGGGACCGGACAGATTTGTTCCTTATAGCCGATTTTCACTATAACCGATATATCGGCTATAAGGAACAAGTTCACTATATCCGATATGTATCGCTTATAGAGAACAATGTACGTTATAAGGGAACTTCGTAAGACATGAAAAATGTACAATTATGTATGAATGTAGGTACATTCATAATCCACTAATTCAAAATCTGAAACAATACTAACTTTAAAGTTCCTAAAAAAATGATCTATATTAGACAGGTCACTCATCTACTCCTTGACAAAAATCTGCATAACTAAACATGTTTTCTGTTTTACTCACAGAGCATCCAAATGAATTTTGTACGTTATAACCGATAGAAAGTAGCCACGGGACTTGAGAATTTGTTCGCTAAAGCCGATATTGTTCCTAATAGCCGATGTTTGTTATAAACGATACCAACGTTAATTTTCCATAAGTCTCCAAGGGACCGGAGATTTTGTTTGCTATAGGTGATTGTTCGTTATAAAACGGTGTCGTTATAAACGATTTCTACTGTATTCAGAAATCATCATCAGAAAAAACATTGAAATGTATGTTTAAAACGCTATAACTCGAATTGAGCTGAAATGTTCATACTTTTACTATTTGTGATGTATAAATTCATAAATTAGTAGGCACTATATCCAAGAGGTGTGACTGTATTAGCTCACTACTATTATTAGGCTGTATTCCTGCACTACTATTATTAGGCTGTATTAGCGCACCACTATTATTAATTAGGCTGTACTAGCGCACTACTCTTATTAGGCTGTATTAGCGCACTACTATTATTAGGCTGTATTAGCTCACTACAATTATTAGGCTGTATTCTCGCACTACTATTATTAGGCTGTCTTAGCGCACCACTATTATTAATTAGGCTGTATTAGCGCACTAGTATTATTAGGCTGTATTAGCGCACTACTCTTATTACGCTGTATCAGCGCACTACTATTATTAGGCTGCATTAGCGCACTACTATTATTAGGCTGTATTAGCGCACTACTAATATTAGGCTATATTAGCGAACTACTATTATTAGGCTGTATTTGCGCACTACTATTATTAGGCTATATTAGCGCACTACTATTATTAGGCTATATTAGCGCACTACTATTATTAGGCTCGCGCGCACGGTGTCCTAGGTTTGAATGCCAGATGATAAAAACAAATATGGCTAGCAGGTTATGAGCCCATTGCAAAACAGTTGCTACAACAACAAAAAAACTAACTATCGTTGCATTGGGCATTTAAAGTGGCTTTTTTTTCTTATTTTCAATCATTGGAAAACAATAGAAAATAAATTAATTAAAAATAAGGAAAATAAAATCTGAGAAAATTTATTTCATTCAGCCCTTGAACCCCCATCTCGGCCGAGCTAAGGTTCAATGTCTCCCTTCATTAATGAGTGATCAGCTGACCCTTGCTGAACTCTGCCCGAGGAAAATTGATTTTTTATGAGATGAATGAAATAAAATATTTATTTATGTGACTTTCTTTCGGTATATGCGAAGGTTTGTCACAGGGGAATAGAAAGAGAGAGTTATTAATTTATTTTACTGCCCTTTCTTTATCAAGTTTATTATATGTCTTCTCACTTTGAGTTGTGTAATAAAGCCATACGATAAATAAATATTGCCCTTTCTTTCTTAGAAAGAAGAATATAAGTATTGAAAAAAAAAAAAAAAAAAAAAAAATGTACGGTAGTATTGATGATTATGCTGTGTTATAGCAACCTGAAAAAAAGTCAGGCAGCATCGTTTGTATTTTAAATAAACTCTAATATATATACATGGTTAAGCTTACTGTAACATTGTTTATCTATAATGTATAGTTCCGAAATAGAAGAGAAAAGAGAAGGGTAGGTGAAATTTATGTTTTCAAATATTTTCTATTCTTTTTCATTTTTATTGTATATATTGTTTTTTTGATTTTTCACTGTTAAAATTATTATTTATATGTACATAATGTCCTTTTGTATCTAATAAAGAATTATATAATAATAATAATAATAATAATAATAATAAAGACAGCTCAAATATTTTCTTAGAAATTAGATGCCTCGAAACGAATCGACCACGCGACCTAAAGGTTTAGAGTAGGAAACCTCTGAATTAACTAGACTGGGCAGTTTAAGGATGATTTTTTTACTCTATATTCTGTAGTACAAGATGTGTTGGACCGGGCCAAATTATAGAGTAGAGCTACAACAGATATATGTAGAGCCAGAACGACCCTTATGTCGGAATGTGAGTTTCAACTTTCAACCAATCACAGCGCACTTCAATCTGACTTGAAGGACCGGATTTCTTTATTGTTGTACTAATAATTCGGCTCTAAATTAATCTGCAGAGGTATTGAGACATTTCAAATGAAGTAGAGTGAACTTGACCAATACGCTAAACAAAAAATAAATAAAACTTAGCCAGCTTTTTCGGAGCTGTCAGCTCTCATCAGGCTAGCCAGCGTCGATGGCTCGTTGAGAATACCTAAACCAGTTCTCGTTCTGTTACTGAATCCAAGCAACGGCCAGCGAGGACTTTGATGGGTGACCATTCAAATCTGAAGCATCGTGATGCTAGTTATTTCCGGCCGCACTCGGCCGAGCTATTGGATGAGGTAAATTTGAGTAGCTGGTTTGTGAGTCATCGAATAAAGTGTAAAACCCTCGTCGTGATATGATCATGTACCTAGTTGAAAGCGACGTTTAGCTTAAAAAAAAGTCCTCTTCAGGCAGACTCCATTTGTATCTAGCTATCTTTTTCTAGTTCGAGAATCTATAATTTAATACAAGTTAATTGGCTTAGCCTATGCCTGCTTCAAGACATGACCATAAAAATGCTTTCTGTAGTTGGGATTTTTTATTTGTTGGTTTAACGTCGCTTTCAACTGCATGGTTATATCACGAGAGGTTTTTTCACGCCATTCGCAGGAAACTCACAAACCTGCTACCCACAATAATCTCACCAGCTTGAGTTGGGCTGGAATGCCAGCATCACGAGGTCTTCATTTCGCTGGACGTTGCTTAACTTCGGTGATTCTAATAGAACCGGTGCATTCAACGCGCTATTGACGCTATCCAAGTAGTTTGGATTAACCAGCGTTACATATGCACTAGTTCTCATTCCAACACTGAAGTTAAGATAAGTTCAAATCCTCGTTATGTTGGATTTTCCCGGCCCATCCAAGGCTAAGTGAGGTTAATGTGAGTGTCTGGTTCGTAAGTTTTCAGCGAATGGAGGGTAAAACCCCAGTCTCGAATGACCTAGATGTTTTTCTTTTCTTAGGTTGTACCCACAATGATGAGCGAGAGTTCAGAGATTGTTCGAGAATCTATGATTTAATACAAGTGGGCTTAGCCCAGGCCTGCTTCAAGCCAGGTCGCTAGTAAGTTGATGAATGAATGGTGAGTAAATTATTTCTCTTTCTGATTTCCTTTTAATTCTGCTTTTTAATGGTCTTCTCCCTGTTTAACGTCCCCCAGCCAGACTAGCCACTTTGATGTCAGTAAAACTAGTTGGGTGGAAGAGTTCGCGGAATCTAACCTATCTCTAGGAACTTATTTATTAACATTTCTAGGTAAAACCTATTAGTTTTAGTAGGAAACCTATAAATTATGCTGAGAAATATTTAAGTGTTTTATTTGAAGATTATGAAACTTATATGAATAAAACCAGTGATAAATAATTTATACCCAGTAAAGACACTTTCTTGAATCACAGTACAAACTGTAACACCAGCACTAGAGTAGACTATAGTAGTTGTAGCACCAACCATACGTAATTCTCTGCAGCAGCTAAAGTGAAACTGATGCTATTTTTTATGCTTAACACACAGAAAAATCACAAAAAACTGCATTCAACCCGGACAAAAATTTGTTTAGAAAAGTGAAATATTTTTTTCTTCAAATTTAGGCCTTCGATAAAACGCACAGCCTGAAACTAAAGAACATGGGAACATATGAGATTTGTCGGGGAACATGCATAGACATTGTATTTGGACGAATTTCTATTTATAAGTAAGTACATCACGGTGTTACGGGATTTTTTTTTTAATTTCTCGTAAACACAACTCATCTCACGAGTAGGAAACGACTCCTAAATTTGTGTTCATTTACATATTTTTTTATTCTCCATTTTAAGTTGATTTATTTAATTTAATATTTGGACATTTCTTGTCCTTAATTTTCTTTTCATCTTCATTTTGCTTCTACCCGTTAATATATTTCGTATAACCCTCAAAATTATTTTCATTAGGTACTTAATGAATTATGTGAATGCAATAATTTAGCGAGGCGTCTCGCTAATGATTTCTTAAAAAATAAGACCGTCAAAGATGCCAGGATTTTTTTTAACGGGGGTCATTCACTCTATAAAAAATATCTAGATGATATTTCAACAGCATATTCTGAGTATTGCATGAAAACGTCCAAAAACTTGTCGATCTCCAAAAAAGCGATGATTATTATTGTAGCTCAAATTTAAATGGTTGAATTTCCACTGCAATTTCGGACGGGAAAAGTGCTACTGGAATGGCGAGGCTGAATGAATATAATTTAAAAAAAAATTCAAGAAGTACCTATAATTATTCATGTTTTTTTTTTTTTTTAATAAAATTCTTGTCCTAGGGACCGTCCTTCCGGAAGGGAACCGTGGATGCAAGAAGCATTTCCTCTATCAATGGCTAGACCAAAAAATTTTTGGTAAAGAAAATGATTGCGGCTGTGCGGCTAAGCCTTAATTAGTTCATTTTAAATTTAGTCCTGTTGCAAAATTAGGGAAAACGAAACGCCTTGTAATGTAGTGTACGGAATAAGTATAAATTGACTTCGAGCTATCAGTACCTATGAAATGTAGTGTACGGAATAAGTATAAATTGACTTCGAGCTATCAGTACCTATGATTTTTTTGCAAGCCTCCGTGGCTTAATGGTTGTGACTACTGCCCGTAGTCTAGAGTTCCCGAGTTCGATTACCGATTGGGACAGACTTTTCGAAGAAAATCCTGTTCCATCCAAACATGTGAGGCTGGCATTTCCGTCCCTACCCAGGCTAGGTGAGGTGCATGTGGGTAGCTACTGGTACGGTTCTCAGCGAATGCAGGGTAAAATCCCTGTCCTGACTACTTCAAATCAGGATGTACATCAGAATTAGAATCAACTGGTCACATAGATCTAAATAGAGGTCGGTGTGATGATTGGTGCTTCTCTTGTGGAACTCCAACCAGTCTATAATAACAATCAGTATGATTTTATAACAACAACTCAGATGTCAGTCTACCAATGCAAATTGTTTGTACCATTACCCACACATCTCCCAACTTAATATCCAGTAAACAGTTTTATAATAAATTAAGTATCGCAAAAAAAAATCTAGCATAAAATTTAGCTAAAAAATAGTAAAATTTAAGCAATAAATCTAGTATCAAACATTGTAGAAGTTTGGCAACACTGATATTACTAAGGGAACGAATTTTGAATTTTTGAAAATTTGAATTTGTCTTTTTTTTCCTCTTTTCTGAGCATGGGTATAGTGTAGCTGATAAGAAAAGTTTTAGTGAATTTCTTGAACAAGCTCAAATTCGGTGATTACACGAACTCTGTCATCTAAAATGGACGCAGAAAATGACCCAACACAAGTTTGGACTTGTAATAGATTTAGGTAGGGGGTATTTTGTAAATTCTGTGACTGGTAATCACCACCATTGGTAAATCTGTAAAACCAATCAATGTTTTAATAGCCATGGACAAGTCTACAAACCCAAGTTTTCTTAAGTTGATGGAATTGAACCCTGGTAAAGATCTTGCCAGCATTAAACAACCCTTGTCTGTTCTCTTGGATGGTTTTCTCAAGTACTCAAGGAAGTACCCTGACACCGTCAACTTTGCAAAGGCTGGAATATTCATCCAAAATGCTGCTTTCATGTACTCCATGGATGTTGAAGATTTGTTTAATTTAATTACCAATGTGTACCGGGGATTGTGTAGTATTAACTTGCAACCTGTTAGTAACTTACCAGCAATTAGCAAAGAGTCTGGTGAACCACCACTTCATGCTGAGGTCTCTAGGAGAAACTCGGAGGAGGATGAACAAGTTGTTTCATCCAAAGGAAAGAAACAATCAAGAAAGAAGATAGAGGAGTATGACAATGACCCTATTGATATTGTTGATCCATGGACATCTGACACAATTGATGAACATGGGGATGATATGGTTGAAAACTCAACAGATCTCTGTATTGATCAAGAGTTAGAAGTTGAAACAGTATTAGCTCCATGTGATAATTTTGAAAGTACTGAAAGCTTTATTAATAGACATGATATAACTAGAAAAAGGTCCAAAGATCTTCCCAGACATGAGTTCAAGATATTGGCTCACATGGATAATGATGGATTCATCTGCTCGGATTTCAATGTCTTTGTTGATGAAAAATCCAAGAGACACAATCTCATGACAATTAGCTTGTTGGAAGGTTCACAATTCATGGAAACTATTGACAGAGATAGGATGTTTTTGGAACCTGGATCTTTGGACACTTCTGGTGAGATTAAAGAAAATGATCCTGCAGATGGTTGCAGAGACCATGGTCCAATGCTTCAAGCAAGAGCCAATGCAAACAATAGAGATGATACACTCATAAACTTGAGGAATTTCTTAGAGTATGACAACAGAACTGATAACTTTGGAGTTCTAGCAGGGTGTCTAGAAGAAAATTCTAAAAAGTATCACAGGAGAAATGTTGTCTATAAGTATGAAAACAATAGGGCTGTAAATTCTGATTTACTGCAATTGCAAGAAGCTCTGAGTATTCTTCCTTCTACTTCAAGTGAATATTTACATTCAACTAAAGAAATTACTTTTGATCCTAATGTCAGATTTGAAGGTACCCAACACTGGTATGAAGAAGATTGGTATCATTGGCCACGTGTGGCAGAATCTGAGGATAAGGACAAAACTAAAGAAGTAATTCTGGATAATCTTCCTGATATAGATGAAAGCCAACTCATTCCTGAGCCTGAAAAAGCTACAAAAACTGGTGTTGAAGATGTCCACAGAAAAGTATTTACTAAAAGGGCTTCAAGATGGATTGAAAAGCATAAACCAATAGTAGAAAAAATACAAAAAAGAAAAAAGTTTGATATTCGTGAATATAGTGATAATGTTATAGAGACCATATCACACACAACTGTAGAAAAAGAAACTGCTTCACCTGTTCACACATTAGAAGATATTCTGGGTAAAAAATCTTTCAAGGAGGCATCCAAATACTTTCTATCTATTCTTGCACTGGCTAACAGTGGAAATCTTGGGCTAGAAAAACCTAAATCTGATGAATTGACAGTCAATAAATGTAATATTAAACTACTTTCATGTGAGAAACATTATGACAAGCTTGATGAAGCCATAACAGCTCAAACTGTTGAATTGGGGAAAAAATACAAAAAATAATTCATCACTTGGGGTAGGGTACCATATAATTATTTTTTGTTGCTATTTATGATTAAGGCCAAAATAATATGTCTATGTGACAGGTACTTGTGGTTCCTATGAACTTAAACATTGTGTTACCGATTGTTATAATTGTTTATTATCAAAATTTATTTTTTAGTATTTTCATGTAGGTAGGTATTATTCTTATTTCTGTTTGTTACCTGAAGAGAAACAAAATTCTCTATTTGATCTCATTTTTTGTATTCCTTACTTATTAAAATTAAAAGGTGCCTTTAATATTATGTGAACCAATAGTTCGGCTCAAAAGTATTTTTTTTAATAATCACAATCAAAGCCAAATTTCAAGAAATGAAATTAAAATTGGATCAAAAATATTTATTTTTTCATTTACCTAACTGAAGAAAATATTTGTATTTTGAACTGTTGGGTGAGTTTGATTGAGACCCAATGAGAGAGAAAATAAAATCCTATCATTCATCATTTGGTATTGATGCCTTCTAAGTGATATTTCTTCACAGGTTTGTGTTTATTACATTAAACAGATATGTTCAGTGTTGATGAAGCTACAATTAAAGAAAATATAAAATTGAAAAAAGTATTCAAGAAAATATAATCTTGTGAATTATTATTTTCCAATAATTTTAATTATTTTTTTAATTGTAGCTTCCTATACAACTCTGAAGATGCCCATGTCTGTTTGATGTAAGATGTAACAAACACAAACCTGTGAAGAAACTTAAGTTATATCCCATCTTATGACAAGACTTAAAAAAATGTCTAATATTTCCGCCCTGAATCTTCCATCAAAATGGTTTCACATATGTTAACATTTTTTGATATTAATGTATTTTTTATTTAGACAGGTGTACATTTTTTTGTTTTAAAATAATGATTTTTTCAATGTATGGGATGGATTAATAGACAAAAAATTGATCACAAGTTCAAGTCTAAACTTACACTTTCTCATTTAAAAAAATGTGCAAACTCTAGACTAGATAACAAAAATGTCTATTGATTTCGCCCTTAAATTGTAAATTTTACTATTGAAGTTTCATAGGTTTATTTATTTATTTTATTATACTGAAAGTGCAAATAAAAATTATTTTCTATCATATGAGCGAAACTTGCAGTGGGGCATTTTGCTTCGTTAAAGAGTTATGGCCAAATCCCTGTTTTTCCCACAGGTCTAGAGGTCACTTGGATCGATGCACGTTTTTAAAGAAATGATAGCCATTAAGTAATTTTTGACTTCATGTATGGATAGTCATGCATATTTCCCTTGAAATGCAGTTGGTTGCATGAAAAAATATTGAAAGACCAGAGAGATATTTAATCATAAGTTCAATACTTTTCTAAAATTTGATTTTTCCCTGTTTTCCCTTTCGTGAATTTAGAGTACTTCTACAATTGCAATTCTGCGTATCACTAGTTAAAAAAATACCCTATTATATTTAGTTTTATAAAAAAGAAAGCTCATTTACATTACTTTAAAGATCATGGAACGCAGTACACACAAAGCTCAAAAAACACTTCAGAATCATGATGGAAAATTCAAAATTGGCTGAATTTTAACAGAATTGGCGCGTAATTTGAGGTATAAATACACTGCTCTGGGATGTTTAACAGAGGGAAATTGATCATTCACAGTGGTCGGTCGGTGTGAACTTTTATGTGAATGGGGTTACGGAATCACAGGGTTATCATGAGGAAAAATGAGAGAGGCTGCAACAAAAGCAGCAAGCAGTGGTGTAATTATGGAAAAAGAATACATATGGAGAAAGACTCTGCGCTACCAACAAAAATTATGATTTTATTTTTAGAAGTAAAATTAAAAATATCATTTTTGTGTTTATCACAATCATGATATCAAAAACATAACAAATAGTGCCAAAAATTAACCTTGGGTTAAAACTCGAACATCCAACCTTAAGGTTACTATTATTATTAATACTTTATTTTTATTTTATAAACAATTGGACCAAGCTTTATTTACATTTTTTTTTTTACAATGAACATGGTAACAATTTGTGAAATAAATATAAACAAAGACTGATCAAGGGTAGTGATACAGTGATACATGTTTGTAGTTTATTGATAAACTACAAACATGATACATTCTGCAACACAGGACATGAAATGAAAAGAACCCAAAAGAATATGTAGCGAACCAAGGGCGAGGTTTAAAGCTTGTGGCTTTCTCTTCCACCGAACAAATTGATCGCCTTGTTATTTTAACTATTAGATTTGATTGATATAGTTGGTTAATAGAACTAATTGTACTCAGAAAATTTTCATTTATAACTTGCAGTTGGCACAAAAATAGTCACACAGACCGCTTCAGGCATCGAGTGTTCTTCAAAATGCAATAGCGCCCAGATTCAAAATTTGAAAGATGTGTTTCTCTCCTTCTGGTGCCGTTTGATAAGGCGTATCTCATTCGTTCTTTCACGCGTCTGAAAGAACTTTGTATTTATTGAAACAAAATAGCAAAGGGTATTTTTTTACCTAGTGATACGCAGAATTGCAATTGTAGAAGTACTCTAAATTCACGAAAGGGAAAAATCAAATTTTAGAAAAATATTGAACTTATGATTTAATATCTCTCTGGTCTTTCAATATTTTTTCATGCAACCAACTGCATTTCAAGGGAAATATGAATGACTATCCATACATGAAGTCAAAAATTACTTACTGGCTATCATTTCTTTAAAAACGTGCATCGATCTAAGTGACCTCTAGACCTGTGGGAAAAACAGGGATTTGGCCATAACTCTTTAACGAAGCAAAATGCCCCACTGCAAGTTTCGCTCATATGATAGTCCACGTTGGGCTGAAGCTACCCTCAAAATATTTGCATCTGTATACGGGACACCCTGTATAAATATTGGATGCTGTAAAAAAATATTGTATACATAATATTGATCGTATATAAATAAACCTCAGAACAAACCATACTATGTAATATGTAACCTTCCCGGAAAGTGGAGCCTAAAACTGTCAAGACATTATGACCTAAATTGACTGGATGTCATAACTTAAATTGAATCAGTTTACATAGAAGGAGCATTGGACATATATGTATTAGTCCGTAAAATTCTTCCAACACTGTGAGATTAAGGTATCTACTGTCTGTTGCATTAGACCTGAGAATTCATTCTACACAAGTGAGGTTTATGAAGTTAAGTTCATCATATTTTGTGTTATGTAAAAAGAATAATATTTTATTTTCCTTTTTGTTATGATGTCACTATTTTAGTGTGTACCACAAGATTTATTGGACATTTTACCATTAATATACAATATTGCTGCTCACATCAGAGCAGCAACTCATTTTTTCTCTCGAGGCAGCTACTAATTTTTCCTCACGAGGCAGCTACTCATTTTTCCTCTCGAGGAAGCTACTCATTTTTCCTCACGAGGCAGCTACTCATCAATGAGTCGACCCAGAACATCCAAGTCCAGCAGAAAAACTCCGGGGATCAAACCCAGGTCACCATGTGTGCAATGTCTAGTGTGCTAACTCATTTTTTCTCTCGAGGCAGCTACTAATTTTTCCTCACGAGGCAGCTACTCATTTTTCCTCTCGAGGAAGCTACTCATTTTTCCTCACGAGGCAGCTACTCATCAATGAGTCGACCCAGAACATCCAAGTCCAGCAGAAAAACTCCGGGGATCAAACCCAGGTCACCATGTGTGCAATGTCTAGTGTGCTAACTCACTCAGACATGTCTGCATTTTTGTGTTATGTTATTCAAAGTAACAGAAAATTGGAAATTCTTTGTACTTTGGATATCGGAGGTCCACTTATACCTCGCGAAGAAAAATGAGTAGTTACTTGTATAAGCCTAATGACTAGTGGTCGTATTACCAGAGTATAAAGAAATTCATGTAAAACAATTCGAAAAGTAAAGGAGGCTCTTAACAATGTTGCACGACACACAAAAAATGTGAAGCCTTGTGCTTCACCAAAACGAAATCATACTTTAACTGCACTTTCTTTGTGTTGTTCGCAATAAGTAACTCTTGCCTTACTAGATATATGCCATACACGAGACTTGAACCACCGAACTCCAGGTTACGAGTCCGCCGCCTTATCGATCTAGCTACCAAGGTCGGTTTTAGTGCGGTTTATGAATTCCAAATTTAGTCAAGTATCTTGGCAGTAAATCCTCTTCAGAACATTTTTCCCTTGATTCGATTTTTGGTCTCTTCGTCTTGCTCTTTCACGCGAGAGCTCAGCTGTTTCAACATAGACGTGACGGGAGCAAGTAGTGTGCTGTCCAGTTTCGCGACTCGCTCCAAATCTGCTTTTGCTTCCTCACAGTTCCAAACGTTCAGGTGAGCTTTGCCTCGCCGGTACAGGGCTTTAATGTTATCTGCGAGGGAGAAAAAGAGAATACATATAATTTCAATAGTGAAAGCTTTTTACATAGGTACTCCAGTTGAATATACTTTAAGTACATAATACTTTGAGAAGATAAAGCAGTAAAAAAAGCAAGTTACCCTTAAAATAATGCTCCATTAAATAGGTTGATGAGGGCAGCAAATGTCAGTGCTGATTTTAACTTCACTTGATTTTTTTTTTATTTTAACTTCACTTGATTTTTTTATAACTGTGATACGATTGTTTTTAAACCTTTCTTATGTAATATATTGATGTTATTTGTTTTCTGTTTGTAAATAGAGCTAGGCTCGTAAATATACACCCGTGCTGCGGACATTTAAAAAAAATAAAAAAATAGTAATAATATTAAATCAAACTTCTCACAAATAACTGGTCTTGTTGCATCAAATAACATAGAAAACCTAGAACCGCGTGAGAATTAATTGGAGCGAGAAAATCTCACATGGCCTCTTATTAGTGGAAAGGTGCTTAAAAAATTGGCCTCGGCCGTGATTCGAACCCATAATTCAACCTCATGTGATGCTCGACGTACTTGTAACCAGGAGGTCGCTGGTTCGAGCCAGCGTCGATGGCGCGTTGAATACACCGGTTCTCGTAGGAATACCGAAGTTAAGCAACGTCCAGCGAGGTGAAGACTGTGATGCTGGCATTCCGGCCAAATCCAGGGTGCGTGGGGTTAATGTAAGTAGCAGGTTAGAAAATGGCTGTATGGGTTGTTTTGCCCAATGCCAAAAAAAAAGTAGCAGGTTTGTGAGTTTCCTGCGAATAGAGGGTAACACCGGATCGAGATGACCTAGCTGTTGAATGGGACGTAAAAACCCCAGTTATTATTAATAGGTCGCTGATTCGAGTCCCTTGCATGAAAAATTTAAGTGACTTCACGATTGTGATGAACACAAGTAGGGGGTACGATAAAACTGGATAGTGCTATTGATTATAAAACTCAATTTTGATTACATTCTTCATACATCGGAAGAGTTAATAATACCGGGTGTACCGGTTTATTTATAAACGAGCGTTAGAGCCCTTTGTACAATACAACAATATTGTATTTTATTGTATAATAAAACTATAAAAAATATGTAAAAACAACACTCATCTTAGAAGCCAAATAGAAATAGCTTAGGATGGGTCCTCTGTAAAAAAAAAAAAAAAAAAATAAAAAAAAAAAATATGAAAAATAAAACAAATGATTTGTTATTATTAAAAAAAAAAAAAAAATATATAACAAAAATGTTGACTGCCCTAATTCATAACTTTTCTAAAGCATATTATTTGTTAGCGATCCGGTTTTGGACGACCTTCCCCCATAACAACTTTTTAAAGTTTTTTTTTTACCTTGATCAAAGTTGAGGACGGTAGTTGTATGCTCTATGACGGAATAGTAGTCTTTCTGGTCCAGCTTGCATTGGCTGTAGTTGAGGAGGATTGGTAGCTTCAGGAGATTCAGCTTCACCCACTCGTCATCGTTGGGTTTTTCTCTGAAAAATAAAATGAGATGTGTATAGGTAAACCACTTGACCACTGAGCTACCGGGACAGAAAACAGACGGAAGCAAGAATTCACATACACAGGGGTGTTGAAACCTGTACACAGTCAAATCTGGATGTATTATTAATATTATTGGTTGGAGTTCCACAAGAGAAGCACCAATTATCACACCGACCTTTAGATCTATTGTGACCAGTTGATTCTCTTTGGTTTTAACATCATGATTTGTAGTCAGGACGAAGGTTTTAATAATAATAATACTCTTTAGTGGAAAGTAACCACCAGGCGAGGTTAATGCTCGAAGCATTTTTTACCACCTAACCCTCCATTCGCTGAGAATCGTGCGGGCTACTCACATTAACCTCACCCAGTCTGGGCAGGGCCGGCAATGCCAGCCTCACGTTTTTGGAGGGAACAGAATTTTCTTCGAAAAGTCTGCTCCAACCGGATATTGAACTCAGGATCTCTGGACTACGGGCAGTAGTCACAACCACTACGCCACGATGGCTGGATATAAGAGAAACCTAAAACCTCGAAATAAGAAAACAATTTTCAGGCCCAATTTACCTCTCGTAAAAAAATAACCTCTTTATGAGAGAAACCTGGATATAAGAGAATTATTTTTCTCAATTTTCTAAATCTACGCTGAAACCGGGACTTGAACCACCGACCTCCAGGTAACAAGTCAGCTGCCTTATCGATCAAGCTACTGAGGTCGGTTTAATGCGACTACCCCACACTAAGGGGATACAGTCCTCCTGTTTTGTGGGTTAGTGTTGCCCTATCTGTAGAATAGAATAGAATATGCCTTGTTTATACTGCCGAGGTAAGACTGAAAAGTCCCTTTACTCCAACAGACAAACAGGTCTTATATATTTTATGGCATAAAAATCTATGTGATAAAAATCTATAGAATATCTATAGAATAGAATATACCTTGTTTATACTGCCGAGGTAAGACTGAAAAGTCCCATTACTCCAGCAGTCAAACAGGTCTTATATAATTTATGGGATAAAAATCTATAGAATAGAATATACCTTGTTTATACTGCCGAGGTAAGACTGAAAAGTCCCTTTTTTCCAGGTCTTATATATTTTATGGGATAAAAATCTATATATTATCTATGTGATAGTATGTGATACATACTTCTATCTACGTGATACATACTTCTATCTATGTGATATCTATGTGATACATACTTCTATCTATGTGATATTTATGTGCTACATACTTCAACATAAGTTGCTCGAGGTATCCCAGCGCCATCGTGTACTTGTCGAGTGCACCCTGTACATTGCCCGCCTTATACAGGGTGTTTCCTTCCTCCTTGAGCTTCGGAACCGAGGCTAGCTTCTCCGCCTCGCTCAGTTGCCAGGACTCGGCCTCATAGTCCTCTGGAGCCTCGACCTGCAGTAGTTCTGGAAGAGATAATTTATTAATATTTTTACTTCCGAGAAATTTCTAATATTAGAAATCGGAAGTATTGTGTTCATTTTTGTAAAAAATAATAATATTTTTTTGCTGCGATTTCAATTTTTTCCATATTTCTAGACGTTTCATAACCTCCTGAGCAACTTTGGTTTTGTGTCCGTCTGTCGGTCTGTTAAAAATATTCCTTGTAACGCGCAAATCTCGGATTCATGCATTCACACGCAATACTACTACATATTGCATTTACGTGTATGACAGTAGGGCTTTATTTAGACTGTCGCCTCGAGACAGCGAGTCCCATTACGCTAACAGTTAATAAGACTTAGTTGATATTATGTAATAGTACTTAGTATATGAACTTATGTTTCTAGGGTTACGTCCTTTTCAACTGCCAAGGTCCATATCGATACGGGGGGTTTACCAGCTACCCACATTAACCGAATGTGAATGATGCATCAATTGCATCATAATTTTGTGCATCATATTTGTCCATGTTTTTTTTTTTTTAGGTTCAATTTACAATCTACAATTTTATTAATCATCAATAATTGTAATAAGCAAATATGATGTAAGTTCATATCGTGTTAGAGAAGACACCCAGTGGCATCACTCTATTATGTTTTGCTTGTTTCACCATTGCTAGTCAGCAACACCCATATTCCACCTCTCACCCAAACCCAGGACTTTAATAAGAAAACAGTAGATCATAGCATAACTGCCATCAAAACCTACCAGGATCTCAGATCACTGTTATCTCCTTCAGTCAAGCTGGCTTAGGATGAGGTGCAAGCTGAGTGCTGGCTGAATCATAACACTGATGACTCAGCTATGATGACTCATGAAGTCATGACTCACCTATGATGACTCATGTCTCACCTATGATGACTAATGTCTCACCTATGATGACTCATGTCTCACCTATGATGACTAATAACTCACCTATGATGACTCATGTCTCACCTATGCTGACTCATGTCTCACCTATGATGACTCATGTCTCACCTATGAGGACTCATGACTCACCTATGGTGACTCATGTCTCACCTATGATGACTCATGTCTCACCTATGGTGACTCATGTCTCACCTATGATGACTCATGTCTCACCTATGATGACTCATGACTCACCTATGATGACTCATGTCTCACCTATGATGACTCATGTCTCACCTATGATGACTCATATCTCACTATGATGACTCATGTCTTACCTATGATGACTCATGACTCACCTATGATGACTCATGTCTTACCTATGATGACTCATGTCTCACCTATGATGACTCATGTCTCACCTTGTACATCTAGTACAATTTCTCACTTTTCTGTTTATACTGATACTAGCCGTTTGCCCGTGCTTTGCAACGGAACTAAATTTCAAATTTACTAAGGCATGGCCGTACTGCTGGACAGCAATGCCTTTTTGAACTTTTTATAATTTTTCTGGACAAAGCGATAATGGTTTGGGGGGGTCAATTCTGAGACATTTTTCGCTATCTCTTACCGTTTTGGCTAAACAACTCCGGACAAACAAACAAACATAGGAAGGGAGGTAGTCCTTTTTTCTGTTTTATATATAGAGATACTGATACTGACCTATGATGACTCATGACTCAGCTATAATGATTAATGAGTTCATGACTCACCTATGATGAGTCTTAACTCACCTATGATGACTCATGACACACCTATGATGACTCATGACTCACCTATGATGAGTCTTAACTCACCTATGATGACTCATGACTCACCTATGATGAACGTGAGGTCCTGGCTCTGTTTGAGCAGGAGGTTGAGATCATCATACCCCGTGTGCATCTGTACCCCGCAACAATGCCTCCTGGGCTGCTCCGTACCATCTTTACTGTGCTTGGCCGCATCTCGGAGAGTCTTGGATACGAATGGGTAGGCGGAGACCAACTGGAATGATAGTAATAATAATATCGCCTTATTTATACTGCCCGATTAGGACTATTAAAGTCCCATTATTCCAGCAGTAAGCCCAAGACATATTATTATGTGGTAAAAATCCCAATTGGGAGGATAACATGTCATGTCCCAGGTGGGTTTCGAACCCACGACCTCTAGAGTCTTTGGATTCACAGAGTGCCGCCTTTACCACTGAGCTATCGGGACAGACTTTTAGCTCGCCCACATCTCGTCCCCTCCCCTCTGATGGGTGAGAAGGGAAATGATATTTCCCATTAGTTCAACTTTAGAATAGAATAGAATATACCTTGTTTATACTGGCAAGGTAAGACTGAAAAGTCCCTTTACTCAAGCAGTCAAACAGGTCTTATATATTTTATGGGATTTAGTTTTTGTTTTTTAGTTTTTGAACTCGTTCAGCAGAGATTAGGTGGTTTTTTTTTACCTTAATGTATTCTGCAACTAGTATATTATTTATAGATTTCAGACCTTTTAGTAAAGATTATTTTTCATTATTTATTGTAAACTCCATTTGTAAAATTAATTTTATACAAATAAAAATTCTATTCTATATTTCCCATTTAGGTTCTGCGTCAACACGAGCGCACTGGAAGGTGTCTCTTACAAACAACTGTAAACATTTTTTTTTTTTTTTCAATACAATATAATTTGTCGGCTCTTGGGTTTCAACCCGCATAGCAAGCGGGTATCTCACCACTGAGCTGATCAAGCACTATTAATATGGACCGAATAGGACTTAAAATATTATGTCACTTAATTGGCTTGTTTCGGTGCCACCTTTACTTCAGATCAAGTCATTTGTTTTATTTTTCTTTCTTTTTATACAGAGGACCCATCCTAAGCCATTTTTATTTGGCTTCCAAGATGAGTTTACGAGGTTAAATGCAAATAAACGAGAAAAAAAATTGAAATCGGAGCAAAATTTTTTTTTTTTACAAAAACGAACACAATACCTCCGATATCTAATATTAGAAATTTCTCGCAAGTAAAAACCATGCATTGAGTGAGATACAAACTCACCTGGCTTCATTACCAGACAATACTAGAACCGCGCTCTGACCACACGAATGATAATGATTTTTGAAGTAGTCTGTTTCAGAAAGCACTCGCAAAATCTCACTTTCAAGCGGCAAATATCTTTCAAAAAATGCATTCACAGAGTGTGTTGCGGGTTTAGGGGGAGATTTGGGATTTTGAGAGCTTTTTGAAACGAGGACCAGCTCTCTGCTCTGAGGCTATAAACAGGGAACGGTTCAGCCATTCCTAGCCCAAAAACTGGAGGGCTAAGTGTCACCAACCACTCGAAAAAATCACATACTCCTAAATGTCACCTTTCATTTTTTTTATATATACAACTATACCCGTTTAGGTATGTATGTGTATTATACTACTGCAAATTAATACTTTATTTATCACTATCTCTATATACACTCATCATCAAAAAATTCGGGGCAAGAAAAATTTCAAAGTTGAGGATTCTTTTAATTTTTTCTCTACATCCTGTGGTTTTGTGAATGACACGAAAAGAAAGGTAATTTTGTTGTCAAGCAGGATCTATGTTTAATTTTAAAAAGGTTCCACTACCTAAAAATAGAAAAATAAAATACTGCAGAAGGTCTAAATTCCATGAAAACATCAATTTTCAAAATCAATGTATTTTACTTTTCACAAGGTATTTTTTCACACACGTGATTATGATTAGTATTTGGTGTTGCCACCTCTTGCTTCAATGACAGCCTGCATTCTGTTTCTCATCGACAGAATAAGATTCCTCACTACTTCCTGAGGAATTTCCTGCCATTCGTCAAGGAGTGCTTGTTTGAGCTCCCTGTGGTTCTGGGGGGGGGGGGGGGGTGGTTTTCGAGCGCGAAAGTTGATCGCAATCCGCAAAGGTACCTACAGACTGGTACTTATGATTGTAGACCAGGGTCAGGCAGACCACGGACAACAACGCCTCATGAGGACCGCTACATCACAATGACAAGTTTGAGAAATCGTGACATGTCGTCTGTTGAGATCCAACAAGTGCTCTCGATAAATCATGACGTCAATGTAAGTTCGTCAACAGTTAGAAGACGGTTGAAGGAGAAAAATTTAAGGCCAAGAATGAAAGCCACAGGCCCCAAACTCACCAGACGACACCGAGAACTGCGCTTGAGATTTGCACGAGAACACGTGAATTGGACAGATGAAGATTGGGGGCGTGTACTCTTCTCGGATGAGAGCCGGTGCTGCCTGTATTTCAATGATAGGCGGAAAAGAGTATACAGGAGGCCTGGAGAACGCTTCATCCCCTGTTGCATCCAAGAAACTGTGAGTTTTGGCGGTGGTTCTTGCATGTTCTAGGCAGGGATTTCGTTGGAAGGAAAAACAAACCTCGTTATCATCAACTGTGGAGGTGAAGGTGGCACTTTGACTGCAGTTAGGTACATTGACGAGATAATTGAAGAGCATATTGTTCCCTATGCAGACCAAATCGGCAACAATTTCATCCTTATGCAGGATAACGCCAGACCTCACACTGCACGCGTGGTTACAGATTTTCTTCGGGAGGCTGGCATTCGCACGCTGGACTGGCCCGCCAACAGCCCCGACATGAATCCAATTGAACACCTATGGGACGAGTTAAAACGTCGGTCCGCGCTCGAAAACCACCCCCCAGAACCACAGGGAGCTCAAACAAGCACTCCTTGACGAATGGCAGGATATTCCTCAGGAAGTCGTGAGGAATCTTATTCTGTCGATGAGAAACAGAATGCAGGCTGTCTTTGAAGCAAGAGGTGGCAACACCAAATACTAATCATAATCACGTGTAAAAAAATACCTTGTGAAAAGTAAAATACATTGATTTTGAAAATTGATGTTTTCATGGAATTTAGACCTTCTGCAGTATTTTATTTTTCTATTTTTAGGTAGTGTAACCTTTTTAAAACTAAACATAGATCCTGCTTGAAAACAAAATTACCTTTCTTTTCGTGTCATTCACAAAACTACAGAATGTAGAGAAAAAATTAAAAAAATCCTCAACTTTGAAATTTTTCTTGCCCCGAATTTTTTGATGATGAGTGTATAAAACAGAAAAAAGGACTACCTACCTATGTTTGTTTGTTTGTTTGTCCGGAGTTGTTTAGCCAAAACGGTAAGAGATAGCGAAAAATGTCTCAGAATTGACCCCCCCAAAACCATTATCGCTTTGTCCAGAAAAATTATAAAAAGTTCAAAAAGGCATTGCTGTCCAGCAGTACGGCCATGCCTTAGTAAATTTTAAATTTAGTCCCGTTGCAAAGCACGGGCAAACGGCTAGTATAATACATGTTATTATAAAATAAATATTTCGTTGAATGCATCAACGAGGGGCATGGTTCCTTCCACACATGCAGCATTTCCCCTCTGTACAGCCATCGATACCCCTTTCATTTTAATCCAAGGTCTTTCCTAGCCCAAAAACTGGTTGGGTGAAATGGGTTTCCATTTGTTCAACGATCCACTCAAAAAAAAATCACCTATCAAAACCAAATGCCGCCTTTCATTTTGACGCAAGCTCTTCTTAGCTTAATGCCGGGTCCACAAAAAAATACTTATTTCTGGAAAAGAAAAAAAAGTTTGGGGATATTTTCCTCCTATCCTGTCGTATACTTTTCTCTTTCCTTGCAAGATATAAATATCTTAATGACTTGTAAGTCTTCAATTCTATAAAAGAAATCTCCGATGCAAATAAAAAAATAACGAATTCAAAACTTTCATAATATTGTGTATTTTATAAAAAACAAACTTCTACGATATAAAAATATCTGACACTATGGAAAATGATTAGGTAGATAAATTAAATTTCATTATAGAACAATAGGTAATAATAGAATAAATATGAATACATGTTATACAAATATAACAGGTGGTTTGTTCAAGACTCTCTGTCTCTCTTTGAGAAATAAATTATAACGAGTGGTTCCGTGAACTGAAATCCTTAGTCGACCACTTAGGGCCGAATTATTAAACAGAGTTAAAGTTAAGATAAGATGTCTGGCTTACCTTAACTTTAATACGGCTTCATAAATTGGCCCTTAATCAAAGTCAAGTAAAAATGTCTAGAACATGGCCATTAGGACTTTTAATTTGATACAGCATTTATGTAAATATTTCAAAATCGAATACACCAATAAGACCAATTTTTGGGTCTCCAAGTGGTTCATCTAATTCATGTCACGAAATTCAAGTGCTCTAAATATTTAAGTTACATAATCGTAAATACAAAGTAACTTTCAAGGGCTGTATTACTGACTAAAATGATATAAATAAACAATATGTCATTACTTTTTCATAAATGAGACATACGTATTGAAAAAAATCACATAAATTTGATGTTTTAATTTATTTATTCTTACAAGTGGGTAAAAAACATTAACACCATACAACCTTTTATTGTAAAGGAACTTTCAAGATTTTGGCAGTATGAAAACGTCTCGTTAATATTAATTATACGTCTGTTTGTAAACTAATTGAATGAATGTCAATTCTATCAGTTTCTTAATTTCTTTCATCATATATTATCTTACTTAAAATAAATAAATAAATTATATTGATAAATTTTGGCAATCATGCATATGGTAACATTTTTACATTCCAAAAAACCAACATTGAATAATATTTTTATTTACAAGATTTCCAAAATGTAAAACATATTATTATGAATTTTCCTGTAAGTTTATTTCAATTTCGATACATTTGCAAAGTGTGGCGTGGAATGTAGGACATGGGTTCGAATCCAAACAGTGCCATGTTTTAATCTCTTTATTTGAACTGAATGTCATCATTTATTATTTATTTATTTATTTATTTCTTACAAGGGTGGAGTATACTACTATTTCACCCAGAAAAAGTTTTTTTTTTTTGGAATCATTGCATTGGAATAAGTTTTTTTTTTTTTATCTGTATAGTGTTGAGAATACACGTCGAAAGAAGATCACATTGTTCTTCTAATATATGAAGTGTAATGTATATTTCATAAAATATCGGTCAGGTAGTATATCATCCAACCGTTGTTGGATGAAAAGTTAAATACATTTATAATTTAATTATACAGGGTGGGGCAAAAGTCTGGAAACCCCTGAATAACTTTCGAATGCCTTCTTCGGTAAACTTAAAATTTTGTACGGTAAACCGGGCTAATAAGGCCTTCTTTTAGAGTGGGGTCGACTTTTGTTACCGGCCCTCATGTCGGGGCCAAGGGGGCCAACTTCATTTTTTTAAATACGAAACCGCACCTTGCGATACATTTTTGGAAAGGTCTAATTACCCCGACTTAACGTGCACAATTTTAAATTAACTGAGAAAGCCCTTTCAAAAGATATTCAGGGGTTTCCAGACTTTACTGCATACACAAAGTTGGACGCCATTTGCAAACAAATAATATTTAAAAAATAAAATTTGCACCAATGTATTTTTTATTTAAAGACCTTTCCAAAAATGTATCGCAAGGTGGGGTTTCGTATTTAAAAAAATGAAGTTGGCCCCCCTGGCCCCGACATGGGGGCCGGTAACAAAAATCGACCCGACTCTAAAAGAAGGTCTCATTAGCCCGGTTTACCTTACAAAATTTTAATTTTACCGAAGAAGCCATTCGAAAGTTATTCAGGGGTTTCCAGACTTTTGCCCCACCCTGTATAACAATGTAGTCAAATTATTCAAGGTTTGTAAAATTGTAAAATCAAGCTCCTTGAAAGATTTCAGCAAAAGATGTACTGCCGCTTTTCAAAGAGCTTGATTTAATAACAGCAAGTACATCTTAACTCATTTAAATAACAAGCTGTTATTTTATAACAAATTACAAAGTATAACAAGATTTTACTCAAACAGAGAGTACCCTAAGCTTTGTTTGTGCGAAAGGTCATTTCCTATCGTACTCACCACTGGCAGATGGTCAAAAACTACAACGTAATCTAGCAATTTGAAACCAAATAAATACTACAAAAACACGTAATGACGCCTTTTAAGGCACTACAATAATTGCACCTCTTTGATCATATCAGCCAAACACAGGTTAAACGTGACTCGCCTCTCACTGAACGCCATTCGTCGCGACGGCCGAGTACTTCTTGTAATGCCGCCGGTGGAAATCGTCGATACTATCTAGATAGTAACTCCCAGAGAAGAGGAAATCAGCGGGACGGGACTCGGATTTGAACGGGAAGACGTGCAAATTTTCGCGTTTCTTCGCCAAAATTCGCGTGAATTCGGTGGGATCGACCGCTCGCCTCGCTTCTAGTTTGGTTTCCACGTCGGATAGTTTATCGACAATCGTGCGAAGTCGGTCGATTTCGGCGGGATTGATATGCAGCGAGAACATGGAACTGCTGAGGCCCGACCCGTAGGAGAAGAGTCCTATGCGAGACATGGCTTGCAGCTGAGGGAAGGGGGTGCGGGTGAGCAGGGAGACCAGACACCCGTACAGGCTGGGCGTGTACATGTTGCCCACCCTGCTAGCCAGGTACAGCCCTGGCTTCGTCAGCCGCTCGAACGCCTGCTTACTGTGGCTCATGAAGTACACTTCAATATCGCGATTGAAATACGTCTCTTCTAGTCGGGTAATCTCACCGAACTTTTCCGTACCCTCATAGCTCGTACGATCTTTCGACGACATGAAATCGTTATACGCCAAACGTGCGAGAGACTTCTGCACCAGTTTACAGTACGGGGTGTGGAAGAGCATGGCGTCGAAACCCGACAAGTCCAGCGCTTCGCCGGTGAGCTTGGCAGCCTTCGCCCGGTAGCTCTGGTAGCAGTTGTCCAGGGCGGACAGGTAGCACTGGATGCTGAGCCTCCCGTCTACCACAGGGTACTCGGAGGTGAGGTCGGGCTTGAAGAAGTCGTACGCGTGCCGGATGTAGCTGGCGCGCAGGCCACGGTCAAACACGAGGGGCGCCCCGGGGCCCACCAGCAGGGCCACGGCCCCCGCCCCGCCCGTGGGCCGCGCGCTGCCCTCAGCATACACCGCGATGTCCCCGCACACCACCAGGGCCAGGCGCCCGTCCCAGTAACTAGACTCCACCCAGGCGAGGGCATTGAACAGCGCGCTGGTGCCGCCATAGCACGCGTTGGTTGTGTCCACGCCTTCCACGTTGAAATTCCCGCTCTCTTCGAACAGTTCCATCAGCACGGTTTTCACCGATTTCGATTTGTCCACGAGAGTCTCCGTGCCAACTTCAAGGCGGCCGATGTTCCTGTAGTCTACCTCGTAGCGGGACATCAGGTTCGACGCCACCGTGAGACAGATCGAGTTGATGTCCTCTAGATCCGAGCAGAAGCCCATCTTGGACTGGCCCAGGCCGATCGTGTATTTGCCGGCGGACACCCCGTCATGCTTTTCCAGTTCTGTTTGATCCACATACTGGAACGGGAAGTAGAATTCTATCCCGAGGATACCTACGTTCTCTGGCCAGTGAGACATGATGGGGTTAAGATTTAAACTGGAATTGTTTTTTTTTTTTTTTAATCAAAGATTCAATTGTTTTTAACAAGAAAAAACAAAGTTTTCTTTAGTATTTTTTTCTCACTAAAATTTGAAGAAGTTTAAAGTTCACGTTGTATTTAATTAATACCAATAATTAGTTAAACAAATTTATTTTTTGTTAGAATTTGAAACAAAATAGTTAGGCAGAAAACAATTTATGGTTTAGATGTACAATGAGCAGTGTGAAGAAATGTAGTATAAAATTCAAAGCAATTTTATAAAAATAGAAATGAGAAAAAGAGTAGATAAAAAATAACAAATCTTCTCTAGAGTTCAAGGTTTTTAAACAAGGATCTCTTTGCAATGCAAATTTTGTCTAAGTCACAAAAACATTGAAGATAATTTCAGCTGTTGGCTTTGTTCAATATTATGTTCTCATGTAAGTATTCTCTTCGATCTACAGTGGTGTAGTCCAGTAATTACAGGGTGGTTCACTTGAGTGGTCTTGTTGTCAGGGGGTATTGTGTACACTTGCTCGTAACTTAAGTTCAGTATAAACCCTGAAGACATAGAAAATAAGAAAAAATAAATGAAGTGGGAATGAAAAATAAAAACAAGGAAATCAAATAATGAGTGCTGGCTTGATTCACTAAGGTAAAAGTACAATTATTGAACCTCTTAGTCATGGGATCAATTTCTTTTACTAATTAACATGCCATCTTTTCTTTCATTTATGGGTTGAAAGTGGAAATGTATAGAGAATGCAGCATCAGTTACACAGTCAACACAGCATTCACACTGATCACTGGAATTGATCTTGGCCAGGCATGCTTAGAGGTCATGAGGTCAAGGCAAGATGAATAAATCATGGAGGTGTCAGTCAGTCATAATCAATGAACACAATCATTGTGTTAGTTAGTTTCTTAGAAGTTAAGGGGAGGGGGTGATAATTTGACACATCTGTTTTGGTATTATTATAATAAATAGAAGTTATGGGGAGGGGGGGAAGTAATTTTCAAATGGAAATTCTATGTCTTCTCCACAATAAATAATTGCTTATAGTGCTTTCACTGGTTATGGGGTTTTTTTTAATTACTACTTAGTCTATACAATATGTCTTCTGGACATATATTCTACTTTGCCAGGAGTCAAACCTTAATCAACTGTTTGTACAAGAAATATGTTACCCCAAATACCCCACTTAACTATGGTGACTACTGCCCAATTGATTTTGTGAACTTGGATTGAAAAAAATAACCAGCATATCATTATTCTAAAGTTTTTTTTTCACTAGAGAAGATTTGTTTTTAGACTTAAAACCAAAGAATAAGAGACACACACAACACAAACAAAAAGAAAATGCAACACACACAAAAATGAAAGCCAAAGAAAATTATTTGTTGCAGTCAACTTTAATAAATTAGGGTGTAGGTATCATGTAACAAAGTGACTCAAGATAGTCAATATTTTTCAGGCCTCCTGATTTAATTCATACATTATTTTTCTATCCACTTATTGAATATCTACACCAATGTTATTCCTCTAATTTAAAATATCTTATGGAACATAAAATTAATTATCAAGGTTTGTTTTCAGTAGAAACAAAACAATATTACTAAATATGAACTAGTTTATAAGGTGATTTTTCAGTATAACTAAGATTTTGGACATAAACAAATTTTGATTTTTGTATTATTGAACCTAAGATCTAAAAATCCCTCCATTGCACTATGAACAGATATTTTTTAAATTCTTTTTCTTCTGCTTTATCTTTTACCAATTTTTTTTAGAGTTGGCATTGGTCAACCTCTTCCTCATGGTTGAAGTTGTAGCACTACTATTTTTTTTATAATAATAATGCCTTCCTCAATGCCAACCCTGTAAAAGGTGACAGTTATCTGTGTTATTTTTGGCTTGATAAGGCTGGTACCATATCTATTTAACACCCCGTAGTAAAAGGATAACTCATAGTTGACAGTAGGTATCTAAAGAATGATTTCTAGCAATTTGCAGCCCAAGGTAGTAACTGCTGACAAAATATTTTGTTCATTAATATGGCTGGTGTAGTAATTAGAACATTTTTTATTGTTGAGATCTCTTTTACATATAAAAATTTAATGTAAAAAAAGCTGGATATATTGCCCTTAAAGTTAAAAAATGAAACTAAATTATAAAGTTTTAAATCAGAAACTGCAATACTTACGGATTTATCACAGACAAATTTGGAGATTTCTCCAACTGACATATGCTTCACAAGCGTCTCCCAGACTTCTAGTTTGAACTTCTTTCCCAATACTAATTGCATAGGCTTGCCCAATTTACGGCTATCATCAAGTAACGTGTTGTCTGGATCACAGAGTTGAGTAACAAAATGAAAATGAACCTGAAGAGAATTGAGAAGGATACCATCAGCAATGGTCACTAACAAAACACAAACATATCAAAAATGCAAAGAAAAATAAGGAGGATTTGAATTATTTTTTTTTTCTCCCAAACTTTGTCTTTCTGTTGTAATAATAATAACACTCTTTAGTGGAAGGTAACCACCAGGCAAGGTTAATGCTCAACACATTTTCTACCACCTAACTTTCAGGGTCTTATTATTATGTGCTCACAAACTCAAATTAATTAGTAAATATTCATGCACTGGGTGAGATTCTAACCAACAGATCCCTACGCTACCTGGATTACCAAATAAGCACATTAACCACTTGACTACCAGTGCAGGTATTGTATGCAAAAGAGAAAGGAGAAAACTTTTTATTTGCCAATAATAGAAAGTGCTAAAATGCTTCCTTGTAATATTCTGAATAAAATTAATTAATAAACAAAATATAGATCACAAGATTGGTCTTTAGCATTAGTTTTCCCATTTAAAACAGTATACAAAATCTAGACTTTAGTCCACAAAGGTAGGTAGAACAAAAACATCTAATTTCCCCCTATATATCATAGTTAACAGGAGGACCCAACATTTACATTTTATACTTATCAATGAATTCTTAACAAAATAATTTACAATATTCAACAGTGGCCATTAAACCACATAATTAAGAAGGGAAAGAAAAATATAACTCACCTTGAATCCGTCTTTTATTTCCCTGTACTCTTTTCCAGTGTGAAGAATGTGCTTCTGAATCAGAGGGCTCCTAGAATCCATCTAAACAAAACAGAAGTGTGGAAGAGAGAGTAGGAATAATAAGTATAGGTAGGCATTATTAGTATGACCTAAAACCTTGACACAGAATATTGGGGTCTTCAAACTTTCTACCTGTGGACAGGACTTTCTAAAACCAGTTCTCTTCAAAAGTAGAGAGAGGTGTTTCCAAAAAAGATTGTGTGACAGTAGGTTAGAGTCCACTAGCCTGATCTACATACCTGAAATTCCTTCAAGACATCTGTAGCCCTGGGGCACTAAACGTCATACCACGTAACTGACAACTGTCCGAGCGACTGACGAAAGAAGAAATCTAAAGAAAACAGCAGACAGCTCAATTCCTCATTCAAATTTGTTTGATATCAGCACATGAGCATAGCATAGCACTCAGCCACTCAGCAGTTCATTAGTTTCTTATCAATCACGATTGTCACAAATCATCATTTCACTCCAACAACAAAAATGTAATCACAAATCAGTTCATTTTATAAAAATTTCGAAAATCACAAATCAAAGAGATTGTAATACAGATATATCTGTGAAGTGTGAATCGTAGCAAGAAAAGATATCTGTGAAAATATGGTTCTTAGGGAAAATTTTTAAGCTCGAAAGGGAAATTTTCTCGTCGTGGGACTTTCTTGTGGGATAAAATTATGTGAACTCGATTAAAAACTACGCCTTCAAAATGTAGTAACGCAATGTTCTCACTCGAATAATATGCACTGAACATTGCATTCACAATATTTGACAGTTCGTAACATAAAGATAAAGAAGGTAGAATTAAAATGCAGGGATGTAAACCAAAAGACAGCAATCATCCATTAACCAGACGGTAACAGAACAAGGGGTCTGCCAATCTAAATAATATAATGTAGGTGTAGGAAAATGCAAAGTGAACAAAGAAGATATATTTATTTATTATTATCCAGTGGTGTAGCCAGGGGGGGGGGGGGTTTGGGACAAACCCACTCCCCCCCCCCTCCCCGAAAATTCCAAGAAACCCCAGCAATCAGCATAGATGGAATATACATTAGGCGAGATTTCTAAACCCCCCCTGAAATCCCCTCAACCCCCCCCCAAAATGTAGGTCTAGCTACGCCACTGTTATTATCCATACAGGGTGAGTCATTTCAAGTGATGCAGTCAATTCTCGGATGCTGTTAGAATCCCAAATATCTATTCAGAGATAATTTTCAATATCTCACTGGGGGACAGCCTGCCAGCACTTAGCGGAAGGTAAATTTGGCAAATGATCTTATTGAAAAAGATTTTGTGTTTAATGAAATTGAACTAGAAAAATACCATACCAGAAAAAAAGAATCTATGGTTAAATTTCTTGTAAATGACTACTCGGATGGACCAACACCTAATAATTATTCATAGAAATTATTTAATAGTATTTTTAGATCTTAAAAAAAAAGAGTGTTTCACAGCCTTCTTTATTTTGTAGCCATGAAACAGGAGTTACTGTAGACACTTGTGGTCTGTGTTGTAGCCTGGCCATCCCGTAGTATGCCTCCCCTCTGATGGGCAAGAAGTGACACAATACTTCCCATTTAGGTGCTGGGTCAACACTAGCGCACAAGAAGGTATCCCTTACAAACAATTTATTGTAACCAAATTATAAATACAAATTTTTGTTGGCACGTGGGATCGAACCCAAGACCTTCCGCATGGCAAGCAAGTGCTTAACCACTGAGCTAATCATGCGCTCGTGTATCTTACTAATGTAGTAAGATACTCAATTCATGGCTTTCACTTTAAGACCTGAAAGGACAAGTTTTCATGAACCATATATTATGATAGTTGTGTATGTACTTTTTGTCATCAATCATGTTATTATAGATACTATATTGATCAGTGCCCATCATCTAATGATGAAGAGGACTTGTTTATTATACTTAGGGAGCTCAGGCAGAAATTCCCTACTATTGAATAATCAGTGTAATCAAAAATGTATTTGTAAATAAAAAGGCAACTTGTTTGCAATTAGAGTTTAAAATAACACATTTTCATTTTACTTTTTTATTAATAAAATGTCTCAGCATGAATGTGAAAAAAAAATCAAATCAGGAACATTTAGAAGTTCCTAATTGCTCTAGGAAAAACTAGAAGTTCCTGTAACATATTTGTTCAGTATAATCAGTATCAGTATAAACAGAAAAGTGAGAAGTTGTATTAGATGTACATGAATATCAGAACATACCTGGACAGCTGTTTCGAGCTTATTTGCTCTCATCAGCAGGTAATAGTTCTGAATATCCATGCCATCAACTAACCTCTCTATGTTAATCAGTATAAACAGAAAACATACACAATGCTATCTCATTTGTTGACCATGTCTGAGTCACATGAAGCTTTTTTACAGTAGCTAATTAATTCTAAATAAAAACAAATAACATATAAAGTTTATCAATTCTACAAATATATTTTAGACATAGTAGGAGCCTAGACTAGACACTGGATCTGTGTATGCATACAATCCTTCCCCCATTGAGAGATGGGTATCTGTGCATGTATCATGTACACAGATAGTTGTTTAAATAAGAATATCTGACAAAATAACAGTTAGTTGTAATATTTATATATTTACTTCTAAACTGTAAATTGTAAAGCTGTGTATATTTTGTTAGAAACAAATTTTATCATTTTATATAGTATCAATTGAAAATTTCTCACTGATAAATTTCTGTATCTGAAGCTTATTTCTTTGACCAAAAGAATATTCTGTTAATAAATGTGTCTGAAGGATGAAAGGGTTGGCAACTACTAGGGCTGATGATACTCGAGTAGTAGAAAAATTACTCAAGTAATTTTCCAAGGGGTAGGTACTGAATATAAATTATGTGAGTGCCTAATAGACTGGTGTATTCAATATGCCATCAACACTCGCTCTAGGATGAAAGATTGAAAATTTAGAAAGTTTGTTTTGATAGCAACTATTCCACTAGAGACTTACCACCAACAGCTTGTGTGCTCAAGTACTCATGTCATTTTCACTTCTCAAGTAATTTTCTGTTTGATACTCAAGTGCTCAAAGACCCAAGTACTAGATTCAAATCATCAGCCCTAACTATTATCCCTGAACAACTCCCCTGTCATTAACATGTCAATCCATGTTTTCTTGATTGCCCTATAAATTGAACTAACATATTATTTCAATCCCATTTTTCACCACTCCTCAGATCACACAAATGATCAGTGAGCATGGTACGCTGTTCAAACTTCTTCAACTGTGCTGTTCTCTTTTCGTTAATCCATTTCTCATGCTTGTTCTGCTCCTTCAAGTATCCACATTCTTCTTGTACACTCAAATATGGATGTCTCAACAGAAACATGTTCCTTTCTTCAACTTTGATCTCTTCAATTTTCTTTGCCTTTTGAATGGGAGTGACTGGTTTAACAATGCGGTATTTTCCATGCCATATGCTACCCTTCGGGTACTTGCGGAGAGCTCCTGCTCTGAACAAGATGTTTGTTAGATGCATGGTGAATATTTGCCTTCTAAATAGGTACCTAGGAATAAAGAAGTTCTTTCTGCTGATATGTGGTGTAGAAAGTAAATGAGTTTTTATGAGGTTACCATTGTAGAGTTTAATACAACACTGAATACTTTAAAAAAAATAGTGTTCAAACAGTTACAAAGTTCACAATCTAGTTGATTATAATTATTATAAAAAATTAAGAGCCGATTCTTCATTTTTGCCAAAAACACGAACCACCTAACCTCAAAATCAGCGTTTCGCTCGAAATACGCTTACTTTTTGCAAATTCAGGGATTGGCAAGAATATAAACAAAATTGTGGCGGTAATTTAAAAAAAAACCTTCATTATGTGAAATTGAGGCGTATTTGGTATTTGATCATTTGTCAAATAATTAAATATAATAATCTTTACTCTATAGAAATAAACAACGAATTTGATTATTCAACAGGGTTCAACAAACAACCATAAACATTATTTACGAAAAATTCTCTAGAATGTCATTTTTAATTCCTTACTACAGTCATTTACCTTACTACAGTCATTGCTTCCCAGCTTCATTTTTTTTTATATATTTCTTCATCTGTTAACTTGCCGATGAGGGCGATGAGGTAAAGTGAAGTCGCTGAGATTAACGTTTTGGAGATCGCGCATGGCACTTGGTCTATTTTTGTGCATAAATATAAAATTGTCGAAATCGAATTTTGTTTCAACGAAATTCGGATCGCCCTAAAAGATTATTGCTTTAAACCTGGCGGGACGCAGTCATATATATATTATATACGAATGTCAAGAAACCAAGGTCTGTCGTAATCTAGCTTGTGATCAATTGTATACTATGGACATAAAAGGAGCCTAGACATTGGTTTTGGGCGTCCATATAATCCTCTCACCACCGTGATTTAGGTATCAATACCTATCTCACGGACACGGAATTATTATTATATAATTGTATACTATTTGTAAAATATTTTTTTTGTAATTATTACTAAGTTACGCGCGCCCTAAAACTTTTTATATTCTTGTTGCAAATAATATTGAATGTTATAGATGGCGGCATGCAGTCATATCCGACACTGAAGGAACTAACATTACGACAGACGATTACAACAGACCTTTTGGTTCCTTCAATGTCGGATATGACTGCGTGTTGTTAGGTTATAATCGAGTTATTTTGCCTTAAATTACAGTCAATTGTATTTGCAACAATAATAAAAAAAGTTTTAGTGCGCGTGTAAGTTTATAAAAATTACAAAATTGATTTAAAAATTTATATCATAAAAATAGAACGCAAATGACTACTGCTAGTAGTGGGATTATATTTACTCTGCGAGAAAAAACATCTTAGTAAAAAAATCTTGTGACTGAGGTATGTATTATTAGTACCTCTTTGGTAACTTCAGCAATAAGAGTTAAAATATTTTGCCGTACCCTGTAGAAATTTCGATAAAAATTTCAAGACGTTGGTAGCTTCGGGTGCATTAGCTTTTCTTGTTTTTATGCTATCTGTTTATGTTCTTGAATTTTTTAAATTTTGGCGCTTTTACTTTTTTGCTACCTTTGGCGTATATCACAAAAAATACGCCAACTCCGTTTCGCGAGAGCAAAACTCTACTGGCGCTATCTTGAAGAATCCTTTGGAACTAACATTTTTCGAAAAACACGGTGTTTTTTTGTAAGTGAAGAACCCATCACTAGATAAGATTTCTAAATCTCAATTTCAAATAATGGCGCGCATGAGTTCATAAGGGGCTATCATATTTTGAAAATATCTGTTTCATCACAGATTACAAGAGCCGGGATTCAACTGAGGGCAACATTTTGATCTATCTCGTTTGTCCCGGTAGCTCAGCGGCAGTGGTTAAGGAGGCACTCTGTGAATCCAGAGATTCCAGAGGTCGTGGGTTCTAAACTCAGCCGAGACATGACAAGTTATCCTCCCATTTGAAATTTTTACTACATAATAATAATAATTATGTGTTTGGCTTACTGCTGAAATAATGGGACATTAATAGTCTTAATCGGGCAGTATGAATAAGGCGATATTATTATTATCTCGAACTTAAATGGGAACTGTGGGAAATCGTTTCAGAGTCAGTGGGGTCCCATCTCATTTGATCATAAAGTGGGATGACGGCTTGACACTCACTCAGTAGTAATAATTAAATTTTTATTAACATTTAAGACGAAATATAAAATATTTCCTCCATTTTTGAGGATTTTGGCACAGTGCCCATCTCACTGCTGCAGAATTTCCTCGCTGAATGGCGAGTGAAATTCTTTGACTAAAGAATGCAGCAGCCCTTCTATCACCAGTACTCTCAACTAGCCGCAGTCTAAAACTTTTCCTTCACAAACATCTTGGCCTTACACCATCATGGTCCAATGGTAATCAACTCACTCAGTTGATCATGAGTATCATGACACTCATGCATCTCTATTTTCCATACTGGTACGTCCTAGGATGGTGAAATTTGTTATTTATGTGCCCTTGCAGACACAATTACACATCAACCACCAAGAATCACAAGATTTTTTTTCTATGAGCAGTAATAATATTAAATTTCATCACTGAATGTTTTGTACTATCAAAATATTTTTGCGGCGTACGGAATAGGGTTCGCTAATAGGGTTTTTTTTTCGTATGAACAAAGTCCTAAAAACTCGATGAGCGTACAATATGATTATACTATTCGTTCTAAAAGCATTCAGCGTGTAGTCGTGTAGGAGAAATGCTTGTTAGCCGCCTTCCTGCTCACCAGCAGGTGTACTGTGTGTAGGTGATTTTAATGCGAACAAGGTACAAGATTCACACACAACCGAAAAGAGATCCACTACGCCCGGCATTGTTTTTCTCAAGAATTCAATTTTGAATTTCTAATTTGAAAATTGAAATTTGAAATACCTTTACTGTTGTTTTTGTGAAATATTATTTGAGTCTCATCATCCACCTTATCTTAAACCTATTTTCAAGAACTGGTAAGTAGGTAACTCAAAGCTAAGGGATAAGGTACAATCTATCAATGAACCTAACAACTTTATACCATCACCATTACTTGGCTAATAAAAGTAATTTAAATAAATAAGAATGTGTTTCTTTGTGTTATTATATTACAATTTTAGAGGCTAGCGCAGAATTATATGACTTTTCCGTGTCTATAATATCCCAATATTATATTTTTTTGCCTATAATTTCACCTCTGGTTGCTACTCATTTTTCCTTATGATTTTATGAGTGGACCGCAAACATCCAAGTACAGAGCACAAAAATCCCTGCCCTGCTGGGGATCAAACCCAGTTTACCATGCATACAATGCCTAGTACACTAATTCACTTGTCTGCTGTTATTTAAAGTCTATCTTTGTTATCTGATTAAAATGGTTCTTTTTGGGTTAATTACACCATGTTTATGGGAGCGTGGATGTCAACTTCTGAGAACTTGAATGATATCTGTTACTGTTTACAAGTTCATAGACTATCAAGGTTCTAAGGTGTTGAAAAAGTGAAAAAAAACTACTGGAAAAAATAGACTTTTGAGTGATTTATTACATATTGTGCACATGAATCAGTCTTCTAGACATGTTAGAAGTTGTAAAATGTATAATTAGTCTTGGCCAAAAATTGTAGTACTGTTGTCATCCAAACTAGCATTTACTGGGACTTTTTTTTAAAAAACATTTATTTTGAGTTATCTAAAACTGACAATAACACAAATTGTTGGCACCCCAAACATGGTTGGCTTTAGGTAGGGCATCCAGCTGTAAAACGTGAAATTAGGAGTGCCAGAACCTAACAAACTCAACCATTCTGAAGAGATAGGCCAATGCCTACCCCAAGTAAGTTTGGGAAAAGGCAAAGGAAAAGAAGAAGAAAGGCTGAACAATTTTAAAATATTTTAACATCTAGAAATTTAACCATGATTATAAAATAAATTAAAAACCACTACTGGTGTTTCAATCATAGTATTAAATGCAAGCCTAATCTAACTTTTTTTCTTTCAATTTCAGGTGGATCCAAATGGCTGGAACTGAAACATTGGTAAGGATATGAAGCTTAAAATGATTACATTAATTAGTATTACCTCTTGTGTTAAAAGAAAATTGATATTTTTCTCATTCTCACTATTGGGCATGGAATTGGAACTATTCAATAACATATCAATTAAAAAAAAAATAAACATTTTATTTTATTTGACAAATGGTCTTGACATAATTATGAATGACCTGTCATAAATTACAAATTTGTTTTTAAAAAAATCTATACTTATAAAAGAGAGTTTCACTCACTGACTCACTGATATAATGTACAAATATTTTTGTACATTATAAAAAAAAAAAAATCTGTAATAAATCTTTTATCATTATTAGAAATTGTTTTTTGTTCATTATAGTCATTATTTTTTAAGTGTACATTGACCTGCAATTGAACAGAATGACACAGAGATTCATGTACATACTTATTAATAAAAGTTTTTTTTTATAAAGAGAATGATGTATTTCCAGGATCTTGAGTTTAAAAAAGTAAGAGGTGTATGTTTCTAAACTGCTTGTCAAACTGAAACTAATATATTTTATTTTCCCTCTTACACACATATTGTCGGCTAGAAGGTAAAACTGACCAAGTGACAGTTCATTTCTTGATTTTTTGTTTCTCTGGTTGGAAATTAACCTAACTATTGGTTAAAAATCAAAAGTTTGGTAGTATTCAAATATATGTGTGGGAAAAAGCGAAAAAAACAATTATTACCTGAAAGACTGATGGAGATTTAAATGACCAAATGGAGATGGTCCAATTGCAGATGGTCAGTTTTACCTTCCAGCCAACGATATGGTACTCTAAAAATATCCTTTAATTCCCTGCCCCCATTGTTTTCTAGTCTAATGGCGGAGAGTCTGATGGATCATTGAAGAGGAAGAGTGAGGATGACAGCGAGATGGAGGTTGAGAATGGTTTCGATGCCAAGAAGGTGAAGTCAGAGAAGTCAGACACTCTGAGTTTGGTGAAGTCAGAGAAGTCAGACACTCTGAGTTTGGTGAAGTCAGATACTCTGAGTTTCTTACCCCTGAAGGATCTACCATATGAAGACCAGGTAATGAACTTCATTTAGTATTCTGCATATGTTAGTAAATAATTGTTGTAGTCTACTGGGAATTTTAGGACTCACAAGTTTCATTTGGATAGTATGAAAAGTAAAAAATGCTGTTAAGGGAATTAAATCAAAAATAGAAACAACAAATCAAAAGTACACTAATCAGTATAAACAGAAAAGTGAGATATTGTACTAGATGTACATGAAAATCAGAACATACCTGGACAGCTGTTTCGAGCTTATTTGCTCTCATCAGCAGGTAATAGTTCTGAATATTACCTAGTACACTAATAAAAAATACACTAATAGATCTTATTCTTATTCACCAGCTCAAAAAGAAGTTTGATGAGGTAGAAAAGTGTTTCCAAACATTCCACACCTCGTTCCCAAAGCAGTACCCGGAACTCAGTGACTGGCACAAGAATCAACTGCTCAAGTGGTTCAAGGTAGAACAAATCCGACCCTCACCCAAACAGGAAGGCTACAGAAACAAGTGTGAACTCACTATTGGTAAGTGAATTCAGCAATTCAGTAACAGAACTTGAATTATTAAGTGTTTTCAAAACCCATATACAATTACACACCCATCTGAATCTAATAATGCTGTTTCTAGTAAAAATATCTGGCTTAGGTTGGAATTGCAATATCCTGGCTTAGTTGCAGCCTCAAAAGTAGTGTAGGTAATAAATTTATTCCTATAATGGCTATACAGAGTGTCTGTATAGCCAAAATAGGACTAAAAAGTCCCTATAGCATATACCTGGAAATGCTTCCTAACCAAGATATCAAGGAGATTCTGGTTTCTACTTTAAAATTATAAATCTATGCTTGTTGGGTTTTGGGTACACAGATTTAATTTTTGGTTTCGGGTACGCAAATTTAATTAATTTTTTCCAGTGGCATGGCCACCAAGAAGTCCCGACTTTGTGGAACATTCGCGTGAATATTCTCTGGGGACTTTTTAGTGTTATTTTGACCTCCTGAATCAATGGTAAAAATATCAATGGATAAATTCAAGACACCCTATACAGGGTGGTCCAGAAAGTTTGCACCAAAATGATAGGGGTAATAAAAGAGACCATTTCCAACAAAAATATTCCCGGACATTTTCCTTTATTTTTTGTCGTTTTCAAAATGGCGGCCAAAATGTGTGTTTTTCAATTATGTGCGTTCAGAACCTTGACAGCCTAAATGAGCATGATCATTAAAACATTGAACGGGTTAATTTAACTTATTTTAATTAAAATTTTATTCTCAATTCAAAAATGTAATCCGTTTTTTTCTAGGTGGTACAGAAAAAATTAAAAAAATCAAAAGCCAAACCAAAGTCGGAATATTTGAAAAACACGTTTTGGCCGCCATTTTGAAAACGACAAAAAAATAAAGGAAAATGTCCGGGAATATTTTTGTTGGAAATGGTCTCTTTTATTACCCCTATCATTTTGGTGCAAACTTTCTGGACCACCCTGTATATTGCATCGGTGTTGAGCACACTAAAGAAAGAGGATTTCTTAAATGAAATTTATTATATCTAATAATAAAAAATAAAAATATATTCACATTATCTCGGAAAAGAACACAAAATTTTACTATGCTCTCTCTCATTAATTAATCTTTCACTGACTTCAGCAGGCAGTTATAAATAAAATCCTTCCTCCAGAATGAGACAACTTGTATATCTCTCTTCTCTCTTTTTCTTTCCAATTCCATGTTTCTATAGTCTCATTATATTACAATTTTAGTGGGTAGCACGCGCAGAAATAGAGGACTTTTTTCCTATTCCTTGAATATCCTAATATCTTTATCTTTTGCCCATACATTTATTTCTAAGAGGTATGAGTGGACCCTGTATAGAGCCAAATTCTGACGGCTGGGATTCAAACTTAGGCCACCATGCATGCAAACCTAGCATACTAAGTACTTGGTCAACATGACTACTTTTGTTCTAACTTGGTAACAATTGACTTGAAATCACCATGGCTACTTATATTCTTTCCTTTCACACAATATTTGGTTTTTCTCATAGGCCTTGTGAATTTATTTCTAGAAATTTCAAACCTTATTAATTTATTATGTCACTGATTCAATGGTTTGGTACAATTTTCAAAAATGTTCAACACTTATACAACACTTTTTTTTAGCATTTTTTCTTGGTGGGTTGGTCTTGATGTAATTAAAAGAACCTACCATTTATTATTATTTAAGTTAAAGGTGGTTTTTGGTTTCTGAAAGATTTACTAGAATGTCTAATGTTGTGGTTCAATAGTTACACATTGATTTGTTAAAGAGCCCTTGTCATTTACAACACATTGTTTTGGTTGGGGATGGGTTTGGTCAAAAGAGCTCAATATTTCCAAGTTTGGTGTAAGGATAAAATTCTTTTCAGAACCATTTACACAATTGGAAAGATGAAGATATGGTTTGGTGGGGTTGGCAAAGTAAGAGGGTTAGTTTTACGGTTCTGAAGAGGTTTACCATTTTGGAGTGAGATAGCTTGTATTTATTCTGATGGTGGGTGATTGGTTTCTTGGGAATATCAGAGAGAAGTTATTAGTTGGTTTTTAAAAGCTATCATATTTGAAAATATTTCAGCCATCATGTACATTAGAGCAAAATAAAATATAAAATTGCTGTCAACATATCTGACGAAAGTCCCCCAAAAAAGTGCGATTTGTGCATATGTGTTCCTTTTTAGGTTTTAACCCCGAAATCGGCAAACTGGGTGCAGGGGTGCGAACATCAAATGAGTCAGAGAAGGTTGAAATCAACACAACCGATGAATCCTACATTCACTTGCCCAAATCCATGATAGATGTGTCTCAGGTAAAATCCCATTTTGAGACCCAAGGGAAAAAATAGTCTCACATCCAACAATTTTTTGGAATTTGGTGCCAATCCTGGTAAAGTATAGACTTTGGAATTATTTTTAATTTGGAATAATTTTACTTTTATAAAATTGGAGTTATATTGTATACATTTTGGTGTTATTCTCATTGTCCTTTCTCCTATGGAAAAGCTCAAACCCTTCTTCACTCTAATGCCTCTATCTCTTTCACTCAAACATCTTATACTGTGTTTCAAGCAGTTACTGTTTGCTCACTATTATGAAGGTAAGTGTAGCTTTGGTAAGTATTGTTAATTTCTATCATTTACATTTTGGCAATTCCATGGCTTGCTAATACGACCAGCTACCTACATTAACCTCACACAGCTTTGATTGGGCTAAGAATAGCACCTCGCTGAACATTGCTCAACCTAATTTCAGTTACAAAACAAGAACTGGTGTATTCAACATGCCATTGATGGTGGTTTTTTGCATAGCATAAAAATATCTATTTATAGATTAAAAAAAAAAGAAAAGAATTAAAACAAAATTGATACTATTAAACTTTAACAGAAAATAGGTAATACAGGTATATGTAGGTACACAAATGGTTTAAAAAAAAAAAAAAAAAAAAAAAAAAAAACACTAAAATCAACCATAGTGGTGCCTGTTAATGTAACTTAAGCTTTGCTTTAATGTACAATAAGAGAAGTAGGTAAGATTAGATTTTACAATTTTTGTTTTGATATAATATACTGTACAAACATTTTTTTTTTTTTTTTTTTTTAACAAAAAGGTTTTCTGCTGTATATCCCAAGCTGTTTTTTTTTAACTGTTAAATTTTTTTTCAACTTACTGATACCATTTTCTACTTATTCCACTAGGAATTCTCAAAGTTCCTTGAGCCGTACAATGACAACAAGGAGGAATGTCCGTACATCTACCTCTACATCAGAACCAACATCAAAGATGATCTGATGGTGATGGTCATCGTGCAGGCGGAGAGTGATGCAACAGAAGAATTCACTGGGTACAAGGATGCTGTGGTTAAATTCTTAACAGAGGAAAGCGAAATATCCAAACAGTTGGTCAGAAGTATCTATTTGCAAGCAAGACCGGAGGGGTAGGTGAAATAATATGATGTACTATGTCTTTTGTTTTATTTTATTTTTTTTTTATTTTTTTATACTGCCAGCATAGATAGGTCTATAAAGTTCCTTTTTACTAGCAGTTGAAACAAATTCTTATTTATTGGTCCAATAAAAGAGAATTTTTTGGTTAAGCATTTGCTTGCCATGCAGGTCCCAGGTTCGATCCCCCGTACCGACAAAAATTTGTATAGAGCAGAAAAATTCCTGTCCCGCTGGGGATCAAACCCAGGTCACCATGCGTGCAATACCCAGCGCGCTAACTCACTCGGTAACGGTGACTACTTGTTTGAAAAGTATATTTAATTAGATAGTTTAAAAAAGGGAAAGAATAAAATTAAGGTATTAACTTACTACATAAAGGATTGAGTGGAAGAGATTGCCATAGGCAATAACCCCGCCCTTTAGTTAGGACTTATGTTTTTATATATTTTCTATTCTTTTTCATTTTTATATTGTTTCCATTTTTTTCATTGTTAAAATAATTATTTGTATGTACTTAATGTCCATTTATACCTAATAAAGCGTTGTATAATAAAAATAATAATAATAACTTTTTCACGGCAGATCTACAAAGAAATCGTTTGAGCTGCTGTTCACTCACGCCTGGGGTGAGTACCATCTCACTGAACAAGTACTCGATGTGACAATGCTGGTGACTCCCTCTCTGTTCTTCAACATCAACACCTACGCCACTGAAGTTATCTACCAGAACGTCATCGAACTGGCAGACTTGCGCAAGAAGAAAACTCTGGTGGTGGATTTGTTCTGTGGCTGCGGAGTGCTCTCCATGATACTCGCTAAGGTGAGACTCTGTGACAATATCTGGTACAAAGGGAAGGTAGCCAGCGTCGATGGCGCGTTGAATGCACCAGTTCTCGTTGGATCACCGAAGTTAAGCAACGTCTAGCGAGGTGAAGACTTCGTGATGCTGGCATTCCGGCCCAACCCAGGCTGGGTGAGGTTAATGTGGGTAGCAGGTTTGTGAGTTTCCTGCGAATGGAGGGTAACACCCCCGTCGTGATATGACCATGCAGTTGAAAGCGACGTTAAACCAAAAAAAAAGAAAAAAAAAAGGGAAGGTAAAAGAAGTTATCATATTTGTGTTGAAATGCAAAAACGAGACCTAGCCGTAGTAGTTGTATCCCTGGGCTTAAGATTTTCAAGTTTATATATTGTTTCTTTACATAGTAAGTTATCATATTTGTGTTAGTCACTTTTGTGATATCACAACTACTCAAACTCGCTTTACTAAATCTACGCTGAAACCGAGACTTGAACCACCGACCTCCAGGTTACAAGTCCGCTGCTGCCTTTTCGATCAAGCTACTGAGGTCGGTTACAAAGGGAAGGTAATAATAACAATTCCAAGTCTCTGAGATAGGCATAGATACTTATATCACGGTGGTGAGAGAATTTTATGGACGCCCAGACCCAATGTCGAGGCTGTTTTCATGTCCATTGAATCTATTGATTTAGATTTTATTTTAATTTATTCTTTATTTAATACAATATAAATTTACATAAAATGACACCTCCTAAGATAATTCTACCTTATTGTGTTAGGTTTTAATGTCTTGTGAGGTTTTAATGTCTTGATTGAGATAGTCAGAATGGGAGTTTTAGCCTCCATTTGCTAGGAAATTTATCAGCTACCCACATTAACCTCACCGAGCCTGGGTAGGGCCGCGTGTTGGAAAGGAACAGAATTCCTCAAAAGTCTGTTCCTACCGGGAATCACACTCAGGATATCTGGAATACGGGCAGTAGTCAACCGTTACGCCAGGGAGGCTTGCAAAGGAAAGGTGATACTCTGTAATAACATTTGGCACAAAGGGAAATAAGAGTGCACGATTAGCTCAGTGGTAAGATAGTCGCATGCGAAATGTCCCGGACCCCAGAGCCAACAACAAATTTGCATTCAAAATTTGGTTACAAAAATTCAAAATTTAGGGTATAAGGAAAAGACCAAGAGGAATACACGGCGGCGCAACACATCTTCCTACCTCTGGTGTACAGAACACTGGGGCTCTGGGTGATAGCTTGATCTGTCTTTCACTGGTTGGATTCCAGCCTTGATAATATTAATTAAAAAAAAAAACGAAAAAAAAGATGAGTGTTTCACAGCCGTTTTTATTTCACAGCCATGAAACAGGAGCTACTGTAGACGCTTGTGGTCTATGTTGTAGCCTACCCATTCCGTAGTATGCGTATGCCTCCCTTCTGATGAATAAATAAATAAAGATGATACAATATCATCTGTATTTATTTGGAACTCTGCTGACCCGTGTGTCCGGAGACAACCGATCACGGCATTACCTCATTCAGCATATTGCAATTGCTATACAGAGAGGTAATGAGGTTGAACATGTAATCCAGAGAGGTAATTGCTCAAGCATTCTGAGTACTTTGCCCTCTGGATTGCAAATGGCAGAGATATACTATCTGTAATAAATAAATAAAAATATATAAGTGCATGAAAAAAATAATAAGAAGACTCTGAGGGTTAGGTGGTAGAATATGTTTTGAGCTACAATTTTCATTAAAATCGTTAAAAATAAAAAAAATATCATGTGTATTTATTTATTTAAAATGATTCCTGTTCACAGAAAGCTCGCCAGGTGGTGGCTATCGACCCGTCCAAATGGAACATCAAGCAAGCCAAGAACATGGCGGCTCACAACAACATCAAGAACATTCAGTTCGTTATCGGAAAGCCGGAGGAGGCTCTGTTCACGGCGTGGAACAACATTCTGCAAGCCGAGGAGGTGGTCATGATCATTGATCCGCCCGCCAACTCTAAACGTGAGTGTATTTTTTTTTTTTTTTAAAGTTTCCATTTATTTATTTTTTTATACATACGTCTTCTACAAACAATGAGGGTATACCCACCTTACTTAAATTACACAATAATTTGACATGGTCGGTCCTTGCAATTGGTGGTCTTCTATGGTGCTAGTCTATTATTATTATTATAATAGTAAGCTTTATTAGATAGAACAAAAAATATATACAGTAAAATACAATGAAATTATAAAGAAAATCAAAAAGATTAAGCAAAGATACTAGAAAAAAAAAGAGAATGAAGTTATTGCCCTACCTAAAGGGCGGGGTTATTGTCTGTGGTAATCTCTTCCACCCAACCCTTAAGTCTAGTGTAAGTGCGCGAACACAACGGAGCCCTAGACCAGCGCCTGTATCACTTGAAATAATCTAACCATGTTATGAAATGTAAGCAGTCACACAATACTTCCCATTTAGGTGTTAGGTCAACACGAGCGCACCCAAAGGTATCCCTTACAAACAAATCTAACCCAATTTGGAATACTAACTTTTTGTCGGCTCGGGGGATTGAACCCGGGACCTTCCGCACGGCAAGCCAGCGCTTAACCACTGAGATATTCGTGTTCTCACACAATACTACAATTAAACAATACTTTGTTTAACTGTAGTACAACACGAGCGCACCCGAAGATATCCCTTACAAATAAGTGTAACCCAATTTAGAATTTTTTTGTCGGCTCGGGGGATCGAACCCGGGTCCTTCCTCATGGCAAGCGAGTGCTTAACCACTGAGCTAATCGCGCGCTCTTATTGTTTCACCTATTTTATTAACATATTTTTTTTTTAATTTCTAGTCATAAGGGTTTAATATTATTGTGATTTTTTTCTATTTTATCGTAAAAACTAGCCGTTTGCCCGTGCTTTGCAACGGGACTAAATTTCAAATTTACTAAGGCATGGCCGTACTGCTGGACAGCAATGCCTTTTTGAACTTTTTATAATTTTTTCTGGACAAAGCGATAATGGTTTTGGGGGGGGGGGGGGGGGGGGGGGGGGGTCAATTCTGAGACATTTTTCGCTATCTCTTACCGTTTTGGCTAAACAACTCCGGACAAACAAACATAGGTAGGTAGTCCTTTTTCCTGTTTTATATATAGAGATGGGCATAACTCATGAACTTGTAAAAAAAAAAAAAAAAAACATGTCTTTTTCCACGTTCTCCCCACAGCTCGCTTCTACATCGACGTGATCGGAGACATGAACAACCTCACGAAAGTGGTCTATCTCAACTCGAACAGCAAGAGCAACGTCGTGAAGAATCTGATGTCCCTCACCGAGGCGGCCCTGCTGCCCGTGCGTGTGGTGCCCGTGGACATCGCCCCCCACACCGTCCGCATGGAGATGGTCGTGTTGGCCAAGAAGTTCGACGCCCACCAGATCGCGCGGCCCATTGGCCCCCCCGCCGAGGCCCCCCAGGACATCTCCCCGGCCTCCCGAGGCTGGGGGGAGGCCTCCGGCTGGAACGGCCCTGGGCCCAGCTCCTACTCAGGTGAGGGCAGCACATTAGTCTCCTACTCCTACTCAGGTGAGGGCAGCACATTAGTCTCCTACTCCTCCTCAGGTGAGGCCAGCACATTAGTCTCCTACTCCTACTCAGGTGAGGGCAGCACATTAGTCTCCTACTCCTACTCAGGTGAGAGCAGCACATTAGTCTCCTACTCCTACTCAGGTGAGGGCAGCACATTAGTCTCCTACTCCTACTCAGGTGAGGCCAGCACATTAGTCTCCTACTCCTACTCAGGTGAGGGCAGCACATTAGTCTCCTACTCCTACTCAGGTGAGGGCAGCACATTAGTCTCCTACTCCTACTCAGGTGAGGGCAGCACATTAGTCTTCTACTCCTACTCAGGTGAGGCCAGCACATTAGTCTCCTACTCCTACTCAGGTGAGAGCAGCACATTAGTCTCCTACTCCTACTCAGGTGAGGGCAGCACATTAGTCTCCTACTCCTACTCAGGTGAGAGCAGCACATTAGTCTCCTACTCAGGTGAGAGCAGCACATTAGTCTCCTACTCCTACTCAGGTGAGGGCAGCACATTAGTCTCCTACTCCTACTCAGGTGAGGGCAGCACATTAGTCTCCTACTCCTACTCAGGTGAGGGCAGCACATTAGTCTCCTACTCCTACTCAGGTGAGGGCAGCACATTAGTCTCCTACTCCTACTCAGGTGAGGGCAGCACATTAGTCTCCTACTCCTACTCAGGTGAGAGCAGCACATTAGTCTCCTACTCCTACTCAGGTGAGGGCAGCACATTAGTCTCCTACTCCTACTCAGGTGAGGCCAGCACATTAGTCTCCTACTCCTACCAGGTGAGGGCAGCCATTAGTCTCCTACTCCTACTCAGGTGAGGGCAGCACATTAGTCTCCTACTCCTATCAGGTGAGGGCAGCACATTAGTCTCCTACTCCACTTAGGTGAGGGCAGACATTAGTCTCCTACTCCTACTCAGGTGAGGGCAGCACATTAGTCTCCTACTCCTACTCAGGTGAGAGCAGCACATTAGTCTCCTACTCCTACTCAGGTGAGGGCAGCACATTAGTCTCCTACTCCTATCAGGTGAGGCCAGCACATTAGTCTCCCTACTCCTACTCAGGTGAGGGCAGCACATTAGTCTCCTATCTCTACTCAGGTGAGGCAGCACATTAGTCTCCTACTCCTACTCAGGCGAGGGCAGCACATTAGTCTCCTACTCTATGTGCTGCCCTCATGATGGTTGATCGCACATAGAAATATGTGGTTCAGGACGAGCCAACTTTGAAATAAAGTTGGCTACCATCACTCACTCCTCCAGCTGTAGCCAAGCTGGCTACAACAACAACAACCTTTTTTATTTATTTATTTATATGATTGTACATAAATACACAATAAATATATTCGCATCTGTAATTGCTTCTCTAGCCCTAAAAAGCTGGCAAGTGTTCATGTTGTATTAAAAAAAAAAATCAATGTGGCAGGATTCTCAATTTTTGAGCTCTTCCATCGAACCACAAATTTGGTAAAATGTTGAGAGGATTTTTATCTCTCTTTCTCTGGATGTGCTGCAGTACCTCAGTACTATTCACCAGCTGACCTTAGAACTACATTACATTATTCCTGGGGGTCTTTTCTTAAAGAAATTCCTATGTGCTGCGTACATTATTTAGAACTACTGCACCCCATTTGGCTCACGCTTCACTTTTCTAATGAGTGTCTGGGTTGTTGTTTCTTTTGTTTTTTCAGGCATGGGAAGCTTTGGCCATCCTGACCTGGAGAGAATCGAGCAGCGGGCCTTCGCCATGGGCCTCGCGAAGGGCGCCGGCTTCATGGGCCCCCCCAGGAGGAGCGAGTACTACGATGATTTCCCGAACGGCCCCGCGAAGGCTGGGTTCGGGTATGGCGGGCCGCCGCGCTTTGGGGGCGGCTTCGGGCGGCCCTCTGGCCCCCCAGGACCCGGAGGGAACAGATGGAGGGGCAGGGGCCGAGGGGGGAGGTACTAGAGTGAGGCCCAAGTGCCCAGTCACTAATGAACAGATTTAACCAATCAACTTTACACACAATCAAATGGCTAATGGTGTTCTAATCAGTCTGTTAGTGACTATGCAACCATACTAAGGATTGATAGACAATGTCTCGTGGGTCTATTTGTTGAGCCATAGCCAACACTAGAAACATTGGGACTCGAAAAATCATTCAATTTACGAGTACCCTTGGCTTAAAATCACCTCAATTATAAAGCATTGGGACTCGAAAATCATTCAATTTAAGAGTACCCTTGGCTTAATATCACCTCAATTATAACTAGTGGTAATATGAGAATGATTCTAGTTTCTACTTGACTTTGAAAAGTTTGGTGAAGTCAAGACACACCTCAACTGTAAGATTCAATTATTCTGCTTTAAAACTTTGAAAACGGGTGGTAATAAAAAAAAAAAACCTCTTTTTATTCTTTATGTAAGTTTTAAAAAAAAATATATAAATGTGTCAATTTTTGATCTAATGGCTTTAGGTAACTAATAGAAAATTAATAATAGTTTTTTTTACAGGCTATGTATGTATTATAATAATGTCGATTCGTCTTTCTTAAGAATCTATATAGATTAGAGATCCACAGTTCTTCTAGGGTCTTCCCCTTTGAAATAAAAATATTTTCGTGTTTTAGGGCGAAAGTAATATACAACATCAATAGCTTAAGTCATTGCTTAGCGTCGGTTTTCCCTATCTTACACAGTATGCAATCCGTGACTTAGCGCCACAGATTTATTACAAAAACGTCTATTAATTTCGTACTTCGTGTCCTACCATCATTTTTATTTGCATATTTATATGCTTTATTTAATTTCCACTTTGAAGAAACAATATTTTTTAATTTCAAAATCCTGTTCTGCATACTTAAATGAAATAAATCTTTCTTCTTTCTTTTAGTATGTATACAATTGGTGTTTTATTTATTATCAATTTTCTTGTTTTTAAGAATCTAAAGGCAGGTAGTAGAACTCATCATTGCCAAAATGATGGTCTCTCATGTTGATTAAATGGGGAATGTCTCATCTTCTATCGATCTATCTTTTATTAGATTATAGTGGTGCATGTCAACATCTATGGTCATACTCTTGATTTACAGAACTAACGTGAACATAATTCAACATATCTTGCTATCGTGTGGCTGACATAATAGGATCATTTTATACAAGCCAATCACCAAAAGGTAGTCTAGTTTTATTTGGGGTTGAACAATGAACATCCTACTACAGTAGAATCTCGCTAACTCGAAAGAATTCTTCGGCCCCTGTCGAACTTCGCTCCTTTTTTTAAGAGGAGACTTAACAATCAGAGTCCTTGCTCCTCTAGCTCCTTATTTGAAATCCCGATAACTCTCAAAATAAAGCTTCTGTCCCTTATATTTCAAGAGCGGGATTCTATTGTACTAAGGTATCTTGATTGGGATTCAGGGCATGGATTACCAGGCTTCCAATATTTGGCTACTAATTGAAAGCATAACCTTCATCTTAGCTCTGGGGTCAAGGCGTCGCGCGTTGGTCTGGTAATCCAGAGGTTGCGGATTCGAAATCGGGCCGGGACATAACAAGTTATCCTCCCGATCAAGATTTTGAGCACAATTATGTCTTGGGCTTAGTGCTGAAAACGTCCAGCGAGGTGAAGACTTCGTCATATTGGCATTCTGGCCCAACCCAGGCTGGTTGTAGCCAGCTTGACTACAGCTGGAGGGGGGAATGATGGTCTCCAGGCAGCTTTATTTCAAAATCGGCTTGTCCTGAACCACATATTTCTATGTGCGATCAACCATCGTGAGGGCTTGCAACTTTTCTTTATTAGCCATTAAACCCTAAAGAAATTGCAAGCTAGCCTGACATGTAGGGGTTGGCTAGTCAGTTTTCTGTTTATAGTCCTCTAGTGAGACACTGGTTATTTCCCTGTTTAACATACCCCACGCTGAGTGAGGTTAATGTGGGTAGCAGGTTTGTGAGTTTCCTGCAAATGGAGTGTAAAACTCCCGTCGTGATGACCATGCACTTGAAAGCAACATAAAAAAAACCACTTCTTATTCCCAAAAAATAAAAAGGCCTTCTTGTAGAATCCCTGAAATTATTTAACAGAATATAAAAAGTTTATTGATATAATTTGTAAGAATTTTATTTAACTGCTTAACAATTATTTTCTCTATATCTTTTGTTCACTTGTCAGAATATAGAGTGGGGAGAGCTTATGCTTTCTTCTAGATCTTCTTGGACAAGAGCACTGTCAATTAGTGGACAGAAAAAAAATACTGGGTGATGAAACAAGTTCAATTATTTATCATTAGTGATGGCCTGGCCTGGTAAAGATAATGGAGAATAAAACAGATCTTTTAATTGCCACAATGTGTATTACTGGCAAGTTTATGCGCTTCAGAGGACCAGTTAGGTAGGAGTCCTAACACAAAATCTAGGAATGATTCCAGAGTTTGTTATATGTCTCTTTCTTAGTATAGGCATTCTTTACACCTCAGCTGAGGTGCTTGATTGTTATAAAACATCACAACAAGTTTGACATAGTTGGAGTAAAATTTTAAAAAAATGAGACCTCTTTTTTTCTTTGTCATCAGGACTACCCATGTTATATACACAAAAAGAAAACTTGAACTTTTTGATATCATAGACTTCTGTGGATTTTGAGATCAGTCTAACATTAGTTTAGTCCTTACTTGGATTCATTAATTAGTGATTGATCTTAGGGAGATGTTCACTTAAAAAACAAAAAAGAAAAAAAATCAAATAATGTACAGATCAAGTATTTTGTTTCCTCTACTCTCTCATCTCTCCTTCTTCATCATCTGCCTCTGCACCTCGGATGTACAAGATATTGTTACACCTGATCAGAACTTCTCCGAGCTTTCCCGTACAATGTCCATCAATGATTTCTTCAGTTGATGCTAGCTGGCAGTTCATGTATCCATCAGTGGACACAAGTATTCCTTTGTACTCATGGCCCCACTTGAGTTTGCAGATGACAGATTTGCCAGTGAGCAAGTTGAGGAAGGGTTTGGGATTACAGGGTAGGGGAGTGGACATTGTAAGTTATCTGGAAAAAGAAAGAATGAGAAATTCAGATGAAAAAAAACTAAAACAATGTACTTTATTTTGAATTGTCAAAAAGTGAGTAATGAAATTCCCAGATTATTATTATATTAATTTTAAATAACTGATGTTTTCCTGAGAGGTGTGATGATTTTTAAGTAATTGTTCAAACCCAAGTCACATTACTGTTACCATGTTCTGTTCACCTTAGATGTATTGAGCAAATAACTAAAAATTTTAATGTGAGCACATGTGTCATTCTCTTTGTAAAGAAACTGGGCTTCTATACCTAGTTTGATGAATGTATGTAATTTCTTCAAGTCATGTTGTCACAACTTTTTTAGTGGGTAATCATTGTTTTGAAACATCATGAGACAATAATAATCTCCAAGTTAGTCAAAATACCTTACTGTATGCACATAATGCCACCACTGGTCATCACCTAACAAGTAGGTAACTATATTCATTTTTCCTCACAAGATATGAGAAAACTCTGAACATCCAAGTGCACAGTAGATACCCTACTGTGGTTCAAACCCATGTCACCACACATGAAATGCCTAGAGTGCTAAACCACTTGACCACAAAGACTAGGGGCAAAATTATTAGACAAATTCTATAAATCAAGTCATTGCTAAGTGTTGGTTTTCCCTATCTTACACAGTACACAATCTGAGACTTAGCACCACAGAGTTATTACAAAATGTCTCTTAATTCCACCCTAAAACTACTACCGCAATACAGCAATTTTCTTTGAAATCACAGTGGTAACTCATTTCCTTGTAATAATGTTAGCTAAATCTATATATATAAGACAGAAAAAAGGACTACCCTCCTATGTTTGTTTGTCCGGAGTTGTTTAGCCAAAACGGTAAGAGATAGCAAAAAATGTCTCAGAATTGACCCCCCCAAAACCATTTACGCTTTGTCCAGAAAAATTATAAAAAGTTCAAAAAGGCATTGCTGTCCAGCAGTACGGCCATGCCTTAGTAAATTTGAAATTTAGTCCTGTTGCAAAGCACAGGCAAACGGCTAGTATAGGTATAAAAACCATTTAAATTCATTCATTCATAATCAACAGAACTATGGAACCACTAGCCCAAATGACTCCCAACTAGGCACAGTGTCTTCTTTTGGTACAAAGAAAGGATTTTAAAAAATCTTAGCCATGGGCAAAATCCTCACTGTCCGGCCACAAAGTGCCCGGTTTTAGATAATTAAAGTTTAATAAAAAGTTTACCTGGGGGAAAGACTTTTTCTCCGTGGAATGTAGGTGGTGCTAAATGGGTTGTCAGAAGACTAGAAATATATTATGTCAAATTAGGTATGTATTTTATTAATCAAATTATCAAAAGGAAAAATAATGCATGCACATAAGAAACGATAAACGTTTAAAATTTAAATTAGAAATAGATTGGGAAACTAGCCATGATGTTGAAATTTAATCACCTACAATACAAGAAATTGTTCACCTACAAATAATATTAGCAGAATGAGTAGTACAGTGAACAGATTTTTATGACAGTTGATCACCTTTGAAAATTTGTTGACAACAGATTTTTGCTTTCTTTATCCTAAAATAATATACATAAATATAATTATAATTATGTATTATAAGGAAAGAATTGAAGGCATCGCAAGACGAGCTATCTGCATTTTTAAAAATTGTTATTTTCAGCTCATTATTCAACCCGACGACCTTGTCACGTTGTCAAGCTATCTGTCATAAAATAAATATGGTCCGTTTTCATATACTTATAACTATCGGAGAGCCAGCGGCCGTCCACCAATGAATGTGACTACGAAACTGTCGAAAACACGATTTCAAAAAAAAAAAAACACTGCCAATTATGGACACAATACTTCCTCGTGATTGCTTCACATTGTAAACACGTGCCAATTTTGAGATTTTTTTAGAAAATTACTTGTATCTCTAAAACGGCTCAACCGATTTTCTTCAATTTGCTCTTTAAGGTAGAATATTGTTTTTTATACATTCTAGATTCTACAAAAAATTCTGTATCGGCAAGTCGTGGTCCTTATTTTTTGACTTCTTTGTCCAAAATTTCGGATTTTCTTAAATATCAGAGTCAAATTATAATTAATTTAAAAATAAATATAAAAAGCCTATGCAAAATAATAATATGCATAACCATACAAAATTTCATCAAAATCGAGTGTACCGTTCACGAGATATCAGCGTTTAAGTAAAAAGTTAGTGGTCAGGCGCATGGTCTCTTTCACCAAGAACCGCTAGTACGAATTCAATGAATTTAAAATGGGACCATCTGCAGAATGTCTCCTAGATGTGTGCAAAATTTCATCAAAATCGGTCGAGTAGTTTCCGAGATTTGCGCGTTACAAGGAATCGTTTTAACAGACCGACAGACCGACGGACCGACAGACGGACACAAAACCAAATTTGCTCAGGAGGTTATGAAACGTCCAGAAATATGAAAAAAATTGAAATCGGAGCAAAAAAATATTTTTTTTTACAAAAACGAACACAATACTTCCGATTTCTAATATTAGAAATTTCTCGGAAGTAATTATAGCTCTATTTACAAAATAACAAATTGTATTGGAAGGATTTGTAGCTTGTAGCTGCGGTCTAATTAAAAGCATTTTGTGTTGAAACTCTGCGCATTCTTTTGCCTTAAATTTGAATGAGCAATGTTGAAACAGTATGTTTCAGTCGGCGGGATTCGATCTCAGTTGATTCCAAATGAAGACGGAGTATGCACATTTTATACCAAGCCGTGATTCAATCACCTGCGTGCTAGCCTTGTGACTACAGACCTTCAGTTTCCCAAATACACATGTACAGACGTTGAAAATTTTGGTTAATTTGCTCAAAACATAGAAAAAGTAACAGAGACATTTTATCGCTCTTCCTTTAAAATCAAATCAAATCCCCTAGCCAGCGTCGATGGCATGTTGAATACACCGGTTCCCTTCAGAACACCGAACTTAAGCGACATCCAGCGAGGTTAAGACTTGGATGGGTGACCATTCAAATTCTCATTCTCGTGACGCTGGCTTTTCCCGGCCCCACTCAGGCTGGGTGAGGTTAATGTGAGTAGCAGGTTTGTGAGTTTCCTGCGAATGGAGGGTAAAACCCCCGTCGTGATATGACCATGGCAGTTGAAAGCGACGTTAAACCCCACTTAAAAAAAAAAAAAAAATCAAATCCCCCCGACTGAAACATTTCCAAACAAAATGTTGCGCTCAACTCGAAACGGGTCTTACACTTAACGGACAAAACCCAATTCGGAAAATCTTCTTTCTTCTTGTAGGTATTTATTTGAATGTAAAAAGTCATTGCAGTTCAGAACAAACACTAAAATAAAACTAGGTAGATTTTTTACTACTTGCAGGTACCCTTTTGTGTCTAAATATTATTACAGAGTTCTCTTTATTGTGGTAAAGTCCTCTTTCAATTCTTAAGGTCAAAATTTAAAATAGGATTAGAACAGAGATAAGAGAGACTCCTCTCAAGTTGCTTAACTTCAGTGACTGAATGAGAACTTGTGTCCATTGACGCTTTCATATCTACTATTCGATATCGAAAGTATTGTTTTTGCTCTTCTTATTATTTAGATAATTCTAAGAGTTCTAAGAATACATTATTTATGGCACATTGCATATCCAAAATAAATAAACGGCGCTCATAGAATCGTCCAGCTGCATGTAATTTTTGTCTAAAACTATGATCTTTGCAAGGCTCTTTATAAACTGATTTCTTGTAAGCACTGAAGAGAATAATATTAATATTCTTCCCTCTTTTATTTCCTTTCTCCACCCTTCTATTTTTCCTGTCTTCTTTTGTCTCTCTTCTTTTTATAATTAATCATGCATTCCTTTCATGCACTTAATCATTATAAAGCAAAAAATATTTACTTTAATTTTATCATTTTCAAGTATCATGACTGTTTCACTTTGTTCTTTTTATTCCTTATCCTCTCTTTTTCTTTCTCCTTCTGTCCTTCTCTTCCTTTGGTTTCCTCTTCCTTCTTCTTCTATTTCTCTCCTCTAGAGTTACTTTCAGCCTCTTACTCTACTAATATTCGAGTTTCCTTCTCTGTATCTGATCTCTCTACCGTAATTCCATTTTATAATTGAGGCTTTTATTTTTTCATAATTCTAAGACTGATTCTTTGTTTTAAATATTTGAAGTGTATAAATTTGTGCAGGTCTTTTTTATCATTCAGCTATCCTGTTATTTTTTGTACTCTATTTTTGTTTGAAGAATTTCTATTTTTTTTTAATGTAATAATTTTTAATTTGATAACGTATCTAATTCTATGCAAGCTTTAAATTTGTTTTGTCAATTCGATTTGAAGTTTTGAGGACGAAAGATGTGTTGAGTTATTGAAGAGAATCCGTAATTTGAAAATAATTTTGCGTCTTTTACCTAGTTCATGAGTAGAGCATAATTATCCTGAAAACTAAAACTTGAGCCTACATTCATTTTTGCTTCAGCCTTATTAATCGGATTGGTAAGTGAATAAAAACAAAAGCTCATTTATTTAATAAGATATGATCAAATAGCCGTATTGAACCAGGATTTTTAATGATATTAACGTCACAAACATTACAAACAACCGTTCACAGAGAGACTGGTCAATGAGTATGACCAGATCAATAAATTATTCTTTCGTCTACCTCATAGATACAAGGTCCATACTCGAATCGGTACAAGAAACATGAGAAGGGGAAGAAAAATGTTAGGTAAATGTTACCTAAAATAAGAAGATAAATAATAAAATTAATTATAAGGTGGTATTAATTGTCTCTTTATTTATTCTTCACACCTCGGTCAAAGAGTTTGATGTATAGTTTAAATAAAGAATAAAAGTACTACAGTTGGACTGTAATCACATATTCAATCTCTTGGTTTTAACTCATAAAATCAACCAAAATATCCACCACCGTAGCCTAGAGAGTTGTATCCACCGTAGTTTCCACCAAAGTTTCCGTAGCTACTGCCATACAGACCTACATTTCCGTATCCGTATCCGTTGCCATAGAGACCACTTCCATATCCATACCCGTTTCCATATCCATAACCGTTTCCATAGAGACCACCACCTAGTCCAGCGCCTCCATACAAGCCGCCTCCTAAGAATAGGTTCCTCTCAACTCTGACTTTGTGCACGTCTTGCTCTTGGCTTGCTGGGTCTAGGTTTGGGTTTAGGTTGACTGGTGGAATGTTCTGTTGGTTCTGGTTTGGTTGATTTTGGTATTGTTGGTTCTGGTTCTGTTGGTTTTGGTTTGGTTGATTTTGGTATTGTTGGTTCTGGTTCTGTTGGTTTTGGTTCTGTTGGTTTTGGTTCTGTTGGTCCTGATTCTCTTGAATCTTTGTTTTCCCGGGGAAAGCCTTTGAATCTATGTTTACTGGTGGAATTGAAGCTGCATTCTGTTGGTTCTGGTTGTATTGGTTTTGGTTTTGCTGGTTCTGTTGAGCTGGGAACTGCTGATTTTGTTGAGCATTGTTCTGCTGTTGCAAGGCTGGAAACTGTTGGTTCTGGTATTGTTGATTTTGTTGGTTCTGGTTCTGCTGATTTTGGTTCTGTTGCAATGCTGGATACTGTTGGTTTTGGTTTTGTTGGTTCGGGTTTTGTTGGTTTTGGTTTGGTTGATTTTGGTATTGTTGGTTCTGGTTTTGTTGATTTTGGTTTTGGTATTGTTGGTTTTGGTTTGGTTGGTTTTGGTCCTGATTCTCTTGACTCTTCGTTTTCCCGGGGAAAGCCTTTGAGTTTATGTTTACTGGTGGAATTGGAGCTGCATTTTGTTGGTTTTGGTTTTGTTGAGGCTGGTTCTGTTGTTTTTGGTATTGTTGGTTCTGGTTCTGTTGGTTTTGGTTCTGTTGAGCCTGGTTCTGGTTCTGTTGAGCCTGGTTTTGGTTCTGTTGAGCCTGGTTCTGTTGGTTTTGGTTCTGTTGGTTTTGGTTCTGTTGAGCCTGGTTTTGTTGGTTCTGGTACTGTTGGTTTTGGTTTTGATTCTCTTGAACCTTAGACTTCGAAGGATATCCCTTGTACTGTTGAGGAGCATTATTCTCCTGTGGGCCTTGATTGATCACAGGTGACTTTGAGCTATTCTTCGAGGTGGGAACGTTGGGTTTGTTGGCAGCGTCGGTAGGAGACGCAGGAGCGTTCACTCCGAAGGAGGTGATGGCGGTTTCATCTCCTAAATTGGAGTGCGTGGCCGAGGGTGCGTTATTGTGGGAAACACCTGGAAAGTCACAAGAACAAAAATTAGAAAAACACTAGTGCCAATATTTTTTCTTCTTCCTTTTTGATTCGACAAGATAGATATTAAGTTCTTGTACTTGTACTATTATGTATTCACCAGATATAGTAAAAGTTTTTTAAACAGACGAAATTTCAAATTAAGAGTAGAAAATTTACTGTTGTTTGCAAAACCAACACAACATGAATAATTTATCCTCATTTATAAAAGAATTTGACTACAGTGTAAGGGAGCCCAAATCAATTGATAGGGAAAAGGGTCAAAGAAAATCTTATATTCTTATATAATAAACACAATTTATAAATAAAATTCCATTTTATAAATAAAATGGAATTTCAAGTCACTACTTACATTTCTACATTTGAGACAATACGCAAAATCTAGGATTTTGTCCACAGAAGTAACTATAGCAAAAACGTCTGTGAATTTCCCTCAAATCCTATTCAGGCAGAAAAAAATGGTTTTCAATGTTCTCTTAATATTCTTTTTCCGTCCCCTTAAATGTTTGTTATAAGGAACATCCAAGTAAAGAGCAAAAGAATTCCTCCCCCACTGGGGATCGAATAGGTTCGATCCTCACTCACTCCTCCACGGTGACTAGAAAATAAATTATGTGAGCTTTAAGGAAATAGAAAATTTTACAATATCTATCAACACTTACCAGAGGGCACAGGGGTTGCTGTTGCAACGTACACTAGACACACCAGCACCAAACTCCTCTGTGTTACTCTGAGCACTGCCATGATTGTGTAGGGTGTTGACGACAGTGAGTTATCTGGGGTTGGGAGACAACTTATATATTCCTGGATTCAGAAGTTAATTAGCACCTGGATTTGCCCTTTGGTTGTTCTGATAGCAACTATAGGTAAATAAGTATTATTACTATCATGTTTTGTTTCACCGTTGTGATTATAATCATTACTAAAATTCTCAGCCTCATCAACACCATCATTTACATCAGGAACCTCATCAATGTCATCATAAACACCATCAAGAAAAACAACAACAAGAACAACCTCAATATCATCATTAGGAAGTAGAAATAAGATAGGATTCCATTTAAAACAGATAAATGTTAGGAAACCGCTTGATTGCCATTTAATTATTACTAGATTCTATTTTTAGTACATATTTACATATTAGGTATTTATCAATAAAGGGTTGGGTGGAAGAGATTGCCATAGGCAATAACTCCGCCCTTTAGTTAGGATTATGCGTATATATTTTGTTTATTTTTTTCTTGTTTATATTAATGTTGTCAATTTTGTATTTTAATTTTCACCATTATTTGTTTGTACGAGTATATACAATTATACATTTGTTCTACTAATAAAGAGTTTCTAAATAAAAAATAAAAATAAATAAGGTTCAATATCAAGAAACCTCGCTGTCTTGCTGGAGGATCTTAAACAGTTACACATTTGTCAGGTTAACGTGGACCTCAGTCAAGTTCCAGAAAGCTTTCTTCACTCTCATAATCCTCAAATCTCTTTTTCAACTGCACTCTGCTTGGGTTACTGGGGTACAACACAGATTGGTTAGGTTATTTTAACGAAATTTGACGGTTGAAAGGGAGATTTGGAGATTTTGAGTGAGAGTGCTTTCTGTAATGAATACTTGAGCTATTGTTAGTATTAATATTTTTATCATCGCCATCATTATCGTCAGAATCTTAGTTGTAAATCTTAGTTATGTAGGTAATAAGGTTTGGGTGGAAGAGATTGCCATAGGCAAAAACCCCGCCTTTTAGTTAGGACATAATGTTTCTATAATTATATTTTTCTATTCTTTTTCATTTTTATTGTATATGTATATTGTTTACATTTTTTTCATTCTTAAAATAATTATTTGTATTGTACATAGGTATGTCCATTTATATCTAATAAAGTGTTGAATAATTATAATAATAGGTAAGAATTCGGATTTCTAGCAGTACAAATCAATGAAAGGAATATGTTCCTGCAGGCGATAGACCGTCTATATCTGATAAGAAGGTAAATACTTAACTAATGTTCTGATAAAGGATTTGAATGATACTCTTGTGGTTGTAGCGGCGTGGCGTAGGGATCGTCGAGTGGGATTAGGCTGAGTGAGGAAGAAAATACCGCCTGGTTTTAGTATATGTCTTGTGGAACTTGGTTACTTTTCTTGTCATGAGTGATGTGTCATTGTTGCTGAAAGTATTGACGAGGGTGGAATTCTTTCAGATCACCGAAAAGCAATGTTTTAGAATCATGTTTTTTTATTACTTTTGTTTGTGTGTAGGGTGGCTGAGGTTAATGTGGGAAGCAGGTTTGTGAGTTTCCTGCGTATGAAGGGTTGGGTGGAAGAGATTGCCATAGGCAATAACCCCGCCCTTTAGTTAAGACATATTATGTATATACAGGGTGTCCCACCAAACTTGGACACCTCAAATTACTCGGCCCCTGAAAGAGTTTTTGAAAAATAAAAAATCCTAGGGTACATGGTCTAATTATGCGGTTTCAGTCATGAAACTTTTTTTATGGAGGGTGGTTAAAAAGTCAGAAATTGAGGTGTCAACTTTCGATTTTTAAATGGATCGACCTGAATTTTATTTGATAATTTTACTTCTAAATAGTTACTAAGTACTTTTTTAAACAAAAATTTTACATACAGGGTGGTTTTTTTTCGACCAATTTTTTTTCTAAATCTCGAATAACTCAAGTTTGTTTAATTTTTTCGATAACAAGAATAAAGAGTGTTTGTGTAATGAAAACACGCACTTTCAATTGGCATCAAATTTTTTTATACAGGGTGGTTCACAAGAGAAATAATGACTTGATTTTTTTTAAAACTGAGATTTTTTAATTTTTTATTTGGGTTTAATAATTCTAACCTAATTTTACACATTTTTTGTTAGTCATATCGAAAAACAAAACTAAAGTGTTGTACAGGATGAGACATAATTTTTTTGTGACACCCTGTATATGGGCAGTCAAAGAGACGTAAAATTAAATATAAAAACTAAATGTGCAAGAAAAACTTCGATTTTTAATTATATAAAAAAGTTATGGTGTTTTAACTAATATTGTCACATGGACCACCCTGTAGATATTCTCTTAAACTATCATGTGGGTACTCGAGGTTGTATAAAATTCAACGAAGACTTCGAATCGTAGAGAAAAACAAGTAAAAAACTCGAATTTTGAAGCCATTTTCAATTTAGTGTACACACTGAATGATTTTAAAACTAGAAATAAAAAGTAGGTAGGTGTAGACACAAAATTGAAAATGGCTTTTTGAATTCATTTTTTTCTTTCAGATTTGGACTCCTCGTTGAATTTTAGACAATTTCGACTACCCATATGATGTTTTAAGAAAATATCTACAGGGTGGTCCATGTGACAATATTAGTTAAAACACCATAACTTTTTTATATAATTAAAAATCGAAGTTTTTCTTGCACATTTAGTTTTTATATTTAATTTTACGTCTCTTTGACTGCCCATATACAGGGTGTCACAAAAAATTATGTCTCACCCTGTACAACACTTTAGTTTTGTTTTTCGATATGACTAACAAAAAATGTGTAAAACTAAGTTAGAATTATTAATCCTAAATAAAAAATTAAAAAAACTCAGTTTTAAAAAAAATCAAGTCATTATTTCACTTGTGAACCACCCTGTATAAAAAAATTTGATGCCAATTGAAAGTGCGTGTTTTCATTACACAAACACTCTCTATTCTTGTTATCGAAAAAATTAAACAAACTTGAGTTATTCGAGATTTAGAAAAAAAATTGGTCGAAAAAAAACCACCCTGTATGTAAAATTTTTGTTTAAAAAAGTACTTAGTAACCATTTAGAAGTAAAATTATCAAATAAAATTCAGGTCGATTCATTTAAAAATCGAAAGTTGACACCTCAAGTTCTGACTTTTGAACCACCCTGTATAAAAAAAGTTTCATGACTGAAACCGCATAATTAGACCATGTACCCTAGGATTTTTTATTTTTCAAAAACTCTTTCAGGGGCCGAGTAATTTGAGGTGTCCAAGTTTGGTGGGACACCCTGTATTTTGTTTATTTTTTTTTCTTGTTTATGTTATTAATATTGTCAATTTTTATATATAATTTTACTAATAAAGTTCTACTAATAAAGAGTTTCTAAATGAATAAATAAGGGTAAGACCTAGCGTTGTGATGTGACCATGCAGTTGAAAGCGACATTGAAACTAAATTGAAAAAAGAAAAAAAAAAAAATAGAAATAGAAAACAGAAACATCCCTACATCACTGCCCAGACACAAGTTTCCGCATATTTGCCCGGGGGCCTGAAGGCCATGTCTCATGTAAATGACCAGGATCTCAACAGGACACGAGATGATCTAATACCTGGAACCTGCCCGTCTAGCATCACTACCAACATGGAGGTGAAGAGAGAAGCACGGGTCGGCCTCGTACTGGCCTTCCTGATCAGTCTGGTGACGGGAACACCTATTTTTTCAGGTAATTAGTTATTTATTTAATGAATTGAGGGGGAGTCCCCATAATTGTTACCAAAAGACTTAAATCTATACATTAAAAAAAAACTTTTAACTAAAAATAAAGGTTAAAAAAAGTTATCATATTTTTTGTGTTCACCACTATTGTGATATCACAACGACTCAAACTCGCTTTACTAAATCTACGCTGAAACCGGGACTTGAACCACCGAACTCCAGGTTACAAGTCCGCCGCTTTATCGATCATGCTACTGAGGTCGGTTAAAAAAATAAAAAAATAAAATAATGGTGAGCTAATTGATAGGTGCTACTTTTCGGACTTGTTTCACACTTAAAAGTTTCGTTCACAGTCATTTCGGACATGAAATGGTACCGCCCTCAGCAGCTGAATCATTAAGGTGATGCACTAGCAACCTGGAGGTCGGTGGTTCAGGTCCCATGTTTAGCAAAAATATAGTAAATCAAGTAATTGTGATTTCACGATTGTGATTAACACAAATATGATCACTTTCATGCATGAAATGGGATGTGGGTTTTATTTCGATTGTGAATTTCATTGTATTTTTGGTTTGACGTCTCTTTAACACCTAAGTCATTCGAGACGGAGGTTTTACCCTCCGTCTCGAAACTTCAGTGACTGAATGAGAACTGGTGTAGGTATAAGTTTATATGCACGTAATTTGTAAATAAGTCAGTGAAACATTAACTATCCAATTTTTGTTATACCCTCTTGCAGAAAAAGCTGCAGGTAGTGTTGGCAATTTCAATTAGAAGGTGAAGCTGCCACTAACCTAAATAATAATAAATTATCCATTTATTCTGTTTTATGCCTCACAGATTTACAAAATGAGAAACCCTCATCCACCTCAATTCCAATTCCTACTGAAAATACACCCAATGACGATAGCATTATAGTGCCTCATCCAACACTCATTGATCCACTTGATCCACTGGACGTCAAAAATGTACAGTACGAAGAGAATTTCATACATCCAATGAATGAAGAATTGAAAACCATTATAGATACGATAGACAGTATTGAATCTAATATGGGATCACAAAATAGTGCATCGGACGGAAAAAATCTGGGGCACTTGATCGACCTCCTAGAAGAAATCAAAAGACGAATTGACCTCTTTAAGAAAGACGTCGCAGAAATATTGGGACCCCTTGCATTAAACGGGGGTTTCCACAGACCACACCATCACAGACATCACTTTTCAGGCGAATTCACACAAACATCATCTACAGAAATAGAATCAACAAGACCGGAGAAACCAGAAACCGAAGACAAACCAAAACCAGAAGTTCCCCTCAAAATAGACTCGCCAACAGAAGAGAAACCTGTTGTCCCTACAAAAGATAAAGTCCCTGCTAAACCAACTAAAGTTGACGTTAATAAAACTCATGAAACCGATATTAAAAAAGGAGAAGTAGAAACGAGTGGTCCAATTAAAACTGAAAAACCTACAAAAACAGAAACAAGTGATCCAATTAAAGCCGAGACACCTACAAAAACAGACAAGAAAGAGCCAACAAAAACCGAGACACCAACAAAGACAGACAAGGAAGAGCCAACAAAAATCGAGACACCAACAGAAACAGACAAACCAGCAAAAGAACCAATAAAAGAAGAGACTCCAGCTGAGCCAGCTCCCGCCAAAACAGATTTCACTTCAAAATTTATAAATCCAAGAGCCAAGAGGAGTCCATATCGGGGATTTGGAGGTCCTTACTACGGAGGAGGAAATTTCGGAGGATTAGGATACGGAAACGGTTATGGCGGAGGCCTTTATGGAGGTCCATATGGAGGAAATCGATACTCTTACGGTGGTTATGGAGGCGGTTATCCTTATATTAATAATGGAGGATGGAGACCTGTACTCTATGGTTGACTAATATAAAATAATAAAACTTATGTCTAACGTTTCTTTTAAAAATAAAATACCGTTTTAAATTAGTATAGTGAGAGCTTTTCTCTTTTTGTTTTCTTTTTCCTGCACGTACCAATTTTTTTTTTTTTGTTAATTTAAATTTGGGGTTTACATTTTTTTTCAACTGCATGTTCGTATCATAACGGAGGTTTTACCGTCCATTTTCTGGACTCTCATAAAGCAGCCAATGAAATTAACCTCACCTAGCCTGAGTGGGGCCGGGAATGGCCAGCTTCACGAGGATTCGAATTTGAATGGTCATTCCCAATCCAAGTCCTGACCAGCCTAATCTGGATGTTGCTTAACTTCAGTGACAGAACGAGAACTAGTGTGTGCCATCGACGCTATTATCTAAGTTTTAGTACTGAACAATCACTTTGTTTGCTATTATCACATAATATTCCTTGTAAAATAAAGTTAAAATGATGAAAATACACTAAAAACGCTTTGAGTGGTCCCTAATAATTTTGTCAGTAATTTTTAGTCAATCTAATAAAACAAGGTGATTTATTCAAAGATCAATAATTTATGCCATACATTCTATCTTATCTAGTTTTGAACGTAAAAAATAAACACATAGAAAATCAGAACACACGAATGTACAATTTTATTACAAAAATATAAAAGTATAAATAGTGACAATAATTTAAAAGCTAGACTAATTGCTTATTTGCAAGGTTCATTTTGGACTGATTTTAAGCTTGTACTTTTAGCGGTAGTTTTAGGTAATTTTAAAATAGGCGCTGGTGCAATCAACAATTTGTCTGTTAAAGTTTTGGATGACTTCAATTCAGGTTTTTTCAAAGCTGACATTTTTATGTCAACATTGTTTTCTGAATTCCTGGGTATTGCTGGTGGATTAGCGTTAGATTTCTGTTCCTCATTTGCCTTGTAGTAAAGTTCGTTATTTCCTATCTCGTAACCATTCTGACTGAAAGTGTCGTAACCATGGTGTTGTTTCATCTCTCTGTCTCTCGCTTTCAACTCAGCTAAACTTGCAAACATTGAAGGTCTTGTATGAGTATTTGAAAAAGAATTCTCATCATTTTGGTATTGAAATGATCCTACTACGGGGGCGCTGAAAGAAACTCCCATGGGGGAGAACTGATAGGACATTGCCGCAGGTATTAATTTTTGTTGGGAGAGTTGAAGCTTAGTGTCCTCTGGTGAATCCACGATCTCATGTGCCCTGTTGCGTGCGCATGGTGTATTGGCAGACTTCAGATCAGATTCAAACGATCCTGACGGAGGGTTGTTGAAGAAAATGGGGGATATGACAGCGGGTGGGCTGCCCATGATGGGTGTATTCGAAGACATGTAGGCGTTGCGATTGTAAGGAGACATTGGCATACTCCTTTGGAAATTGTACGGGCTTCGGTTGTTCATACCACATGGACTATTGCTGTTTCCTGAACAAGGACTCGGGAAGCCAGACGGTCCATACCCTGAGTAGGCAGGCTCGTAGTTGATGGACCCGCCAAGTGGAGTTCTAAAGTGCAGACCGGAAGCAGTGGGAGTCGCTATTCCCATCATTATGGGGATGTTGGCTAGGCCAGAGTTGTAGGTTACTCTACTTCCCGAGGGTAGCTGGAGGACTGCCGGAGAGTTGAAAGTTTCCCTAGATTCGGGCTCCTCCAAGGTTCCCTCACCCTCGCTTACTTCAGTATTCTTCTTATCTTCAGGGTCATTGACTTTTTTCTCTTTGGAAATATTTCTATTTATTTTTTCCAAGATTGCTGCTTTGCCACTTTGGAGTTTCTCTTCAGCAGCTCTTAGATTTTCTTCGATTCTACGTTTTAGCTCTTCTGCACTGAGCTTTGCTTGAGCTTTGACGACATTTTTTGTATCGGAATTTCTTGCTTTACCCACATTCTTGGTGTCTTTCATCATGGGATCTTCTTTTAGTTCTTCTTCTGCGTATTCGACTTCTTTACCCGGAGGGCTGCTTTCTCTCAGAAGATGATGGTGTGCCAAGCCGTGACTACCTCCTATTCCATGAGAACCAACACCAGAGATGTAACCGTGAGTCCCTAGTCCGGAAAGACCGGTGTTGAGAGGTATAGTGTGAGTACCAATGCCTGAAACATGGCTGTGACCGCCGATGCCTGTAGAAACGCCACCTGTGAAATAATAATAATCAAAACAATGAAACACGCATAAGTGCAGTAAGAAAAATACACTGCCAATTATGAACAATTTTACTAATTCACTTTTATATTTACAAAAGTTCATTTTTGTCCAAAAGTTTAGATTTTCTTAAATATCAGAGCTAAATAAATAGTTAAAAAATGATTATAAATTACCTTATACATACCAAATTTCATCAAAATCGGGTGTACCGTTCACGATATATAAGCGTTTAAGTATAAAAAAAATAGTGGTCAGGCACATGGTCTCTTTCAACCCGAACCGCTAGTGCGAAGTTGATGTTTTTAAAATAGGACCATAATTTCAGAGATTTGGCCGTTCAAGGAATATTTTTACCGAACCGACAGAAATCCAAAGTTGCTCAAGAGGTTATGAAACGTCCAGAAATATGAAAAAAATTGAATTCGGAGCAAAAAGATGTTTTTTTCACGAACACAATATATACTTCCGATTTCTAATATTAAAAATCTGGTGTAAACATCACACGACTTTCCTTATCCCCCAAAAAGAAGTCGAATTCCGCCACTGGTGACTCAACGGGAACGGATAGTTAAAAATCAGTGCCAAATTCGTAATCAGCACCTTAAAATCATTGGATTTGATATGTCGCAACCCCCATCTGGGGTAAATAATAAAAAAGTTAGTCCAAGCGGGTCCCCCCAAAATACCGGTAAATTGAGGCCGGGTTCCAAAAAGTTCAAGATATCAAAAAAATGATGAGAATAGACCCCTATTATTTTTTTAATCCGAGAAAATGTTGTTCTCTAACTTTTTTTGTATCTTTAACCAATTTAAAGAAGCGGCGCTTGCGGCTAATATTTGCGGCCCTGCGGCCGCAGAATGCGACCGATTTCAACCAAAAGTTTCATGGTTCGTCTGGTGTATAAAATGAATTACCATACCAAATTTCAAGTCTCTAGCTCTTACCGTTCTCGAGATATCCTGTTTACACACACACAGACAGACAGACAGACGCACGGATTAATGGCTGAAAACAACTTTTTTGGTATCCTGAGGCTATGATTCGTCCAGAAATGTGAAAAACTGGGTAGGTCAAATTTTCGACGAATACAATACTTTCCTTATTATAGATAAGGAAAGTAAAAAATAATCAAGTGGAAGAACTAAAAACATAGACATATTAAACACGTAGTCTAGCTCGGAGACTGTAAACTTACCACCTCTAAGATGATGGAGATGGCTATGTCCACCGATTCCAGGCAATGCCACGGGAGGAATCACAGGCTGGGGCACGAGGAGCGGTGCATGCACCACGTTGCAGGCTACACCCGCCGGCACCAGGGCAGGCGTGACGTGTGAGGCCACAGGGACTGACGTGACGTGTGAGGTTCTGAAGATAGGACGTGGATCACCCAGAAGAGAAGGTGAGTTGTCCATGACTTCGTTAGCCCAATATGAAGATACACCTTCCGGAAGGTTTTCTGAGTTCACTGGACCCGAAGAAGTGCTTCTAAAAAGAAGAGGTGAGTTTCCGAGGATTTCATTAACCATCAGTGGTGATGCAGATCCCTGCAGATTTGCTGAGTTCACAATAGATCGGGATTGAAACTGCTGTGGATCTTCTACAGGGTTCATCTCAAAATTATTTGAACGATAGTTTCCATTGAATTGATTATTTTCAACCAATTTTGGTTCGTATATTTGGTTTAACGGGACATTGGGACGCACAAATTCTTTCACTAAGACAATTTGAGAAGCGCTGCCGTCCAATCTTCCTTCATCTTCAGCGTCTCGACAGCTTCGACCGTCGGCAGTGCGACAGTTTGCATTATAGGGATAGCTGTAACCAGAGGGTCGGTAGGGGTACGGCCGGGACGAATAGGGATAGCTGTGAGATCCTTGATACTCGTACGATGGTCTGTAAGGGTAAGGTCGTCCAGAATAGTAGCTATCGCCTCTGAACTGTGGGACATCACTGCCAAGTGGAGTGAGTTTGAGAGTGTCTTCAGATCTTGATTGAAACTGAGCGGGAACAGGAGATTCCATGAAAACATTCTCACCATTCGAATTGTCATTTTCTAGAGATCTAAAAGGCAAAACGGGTATAGCGTTGATAGGAGAGACTTGAAGGACTCCTCTGGAAACTTCGTCATTGTTCACCCCAGCGGATTTGCACTTTCCACTTCTGCAGTAGGGGTCATATTGGTCATAATCGTAATAGTTCTGGTATGGACGGTAATGATAGGGCCTGGAAGGGACATAGGGGTACACGCTTGGTCTGTACGGGTAGGATCCACCTGAGTAATAATTATTGTTATAGGCGTAGTAATCGTAGGAATTTCTCAGGTCACTATCAGAAGCTTTCGGGTTTAACTCTCGATTAAATTGTTCTTTTGAATCTGCATTTTCTGGGTTGGATATTTCGTCACTCAATAATGGATCAGCTGATTTTGAACCATCATCAACATTGTATGCTCCATGCATCGGTCCCTCGTTTGATATTTCTTGTTGGCTCCCACTGTCTAGTCCATCATTTGATTTTCCAGCAGCTTTGAATATGCCATCATTTACGCCATAGTTGTTATACGGATAGGAATAGGAACTTGAATCAAAATCATTGATCATGTCATTTCCAAAGGAAGAACTGTACTGGGGATTGTATTGATTAAAAGAGCCTATTTCAGGGTCCAGGTAACTATATGTGTTTGACGACATTTCACCATCCAAGTTCATATCCCAATCTTGAAAGTTATTCCTGGCAACACCTGAAGCATCACTAATCTTAACATTGTTGTTTTCTGATAACATACTTTTTGGTGTTTGTCCGTGTTCCAGTGTACCGTAAGTATCTCTATGTAGATAGTCCGATGTCACTGGTGTTGTTTTCAAGGGTTTCGGTTTATCATCGAGAAACACTGCGTTCTGAGTCATATAATTTCCTTTCGACTGATAATTCTTATCAGACGGACTAGAAAAACGCCTATCAGAAGGCATATCTTGAGATGTAGATTTTAATCCTGACCTATCTCCATTGACATTGTGATTATATTGACGCTGATCTCCTCTGTTGGCTGTCTGATGTTTGTAGATATTAGGAGAGTAGTACGTAGGGTCGTGAAGTGGATTCATGGACCATATTGTTTTGTCCACCTGCGGTTCAGGGTAGAAGAAGTTGTTCGGGGCAGAGTTTTGATTGGCAAAGGAGTACGTGTGATAGTCGAACGGCAAACTTGGCTTTATTTCAGGACCGCAAATAGTTGAGGGAGGTTTTGTTGGGTCGCTTTTGATTTCGAGACACACCGTTGTGGAGCCCTTGGATTTCTTGTATCGAGATTCTTCGTTGTTCAGCAGAGATTCCGCGCCACTTTCCGAATCCTCGTCGTCACCCTGAGGCATTTCAACGTAGATGGAGGACAAGACTGACCGTTTGGAACGGCTGTGATTGGTGTGTGAATCCTTCCAGTTTTTGTCTGAAATTCAGAAGAAAATGGAATATGAATATTATGATTTGACTTTAAACATCACTAGAACTGATGCATGCAGCAATGGCCAAAGATTATTATTTGTTATACCATTTCTCAGTGGTTCACGTAATTTGGAACCATAAAACAATTGCTGAAATATTAACCAGCAACCATCTTATTATGAAGGGGTTTTTTTTAAAAAGATGAATGTTTCACAGTCTTTTTTATTTCGTAGCTATGAAACAGGAGCTACTGTAGACTCTTGTGGTCTGTGTTGTAGCTTGCCCAGCGTGTAGTATGCATCCCCTCTGATGGTCGAGAAGTGACACAATAATTCCCACTTAGGTGCTGGGTCAACATGAGCGCACCAGAAGGTATGCCTTAAAAACAACTGTGACAAAATTTTGAATACAATTTTTTTGTCGGCGCGGGTGTTCGAACCCGAGACCTTCCGCATTGTAAGCGAGTGCGTAACCACTGAGCTATTCGTGCGCATAGCTCAGCAAGTGTAATTTACTTGCATAGTAAGGGAGGTGAATTTTTTTGTTTTTTTTTATGAACAGATTGAAAGGTCAAGGCACCTTTTGGATCTGTAGGCACAAACTGTCATAATTTTATATTATGAGAAAAAAAAACAAAAACAAAAACAAAAAACTTACATTTCTCTGAGTCCTCTAGATGCTTCATATGGTCACGGTACCTATTGTTCTTGTAAAGGAACTTGTTCGATTTGGGAATCAAATTTTCCAACCACATTTCTTTCTTTAATTTTTTCATCTCTTTGTCATGATCATAATCATCAATGATATTTTCAGATTCATCAAAATCATCATTTTTCAACAAAGTTGGCTGTGTACTGGGTGGATCAAAAAATTCATTCCAACCTTTTTGGCTGAATTTAGGTTTACCAACTACAGTTTCAACTTGATTTCCATCGAGTTTATTTTTCCTTTGTTCAATATTTTCAGCTTTAACAAACTGTTGATCTATTTTTTTGTTCTGTCTATTGTTTTCATTATTGAATAGATTGTTCTCACTTAGGATCTGTTTAATGTTGTTCTGTTCCGATGCAAATATTTTGTTTTCCTTCTTATTTAGTGCATCTATTGTTTTCTCAGTCTGGATTTTCTTCAACACCTGATACTTCTTCTGCAATCTTTTCTTTTTGAGGTCTTCCAAACTTCTTGGCATGTCATTTTCGTCGTATTTCTGTTTAGTTGTTATTAAAACTTTCTTGTCACTCGCATTTTCAGCATTTTTCTCGACTTTTTCAGTGTCCCAAAGATGTGAGTTTGGTGCCAAGAAATCGTTCTGTTCATTACTCACTAATTTCACGCCGAGTCCCGTCATTGAGTTGTCAAGCTGAAATAAGAAAAGAGATAATATTATGTCTTAACAAAGCAGTAAAAACAAAGAAAGAAAGAAAAAAAAAAAAAAAAAAAAAAAAAAAAACAGGATAACAGGATGAGACAAATGAGTTCAGGATGAGTTCATAAAGATAACAGGATGCGACAAACTTAATCAAAGGAAAATATTTAAGATTCCTGAATTCGATTCACGGTTGAAGCAGAATTTTCACACAGAAAATCTCGAACAATTAAGGGTGACAGTTCCGGCCCTATCCAGTCTGTTAAGGTTAATGTGATTAGTTCCCAGCGCCCAGCGAATGGACAGTAAACACCAAAATAAAACTATTGCACATGATCGGGGCGTCCATGTAATCCTATCTCACAGACACGGAATTATTATTATTTCAGATAAGATAGACTGTTCCTTAAGTTGGGCGCTCTGAACTATCTTAAATTTAATCCTGTACTATTATTCGGCTCTTAGTTTCTATCCAATTAAACAAAATTAATGGGGATGGACTCACTTTACTACTAATTCAAAATCTCTTTATTACTCATTCAAGAGAACGTAGTGAAAAAATAGTAAAGCAGAAAAATGAGACCCTTTGGAATTCGATCCCGGTTTTAAATTTCAGCGCCATCTTCAAGAGTCTGATTAAAAATGCCTACCAGTACACATCACTATTGTCTGACCCGGTTGTAGGGTTGTCAGTCAAACCCTTAGAATTAACACTGCGACCCAATTAGATCTAGTGTGACCAACTGATTCTATTTGTTTTTTCCTGATTGGAGATAGTCAGTACAGTTAGTTTACCATACATTTGCTGGGAATCGCACCCGCTATCGGAATTAACCTCGCTCAGCCTGGATTGGGCCGTATTCGGAGGGAACAGACTTTTCTGTTAGAAAATTCTGCTTCCATCCAGGAATCGAACTCATTGTCTCTGGACGACGGGCAGTAGTCACAACCGTTATACCGCGGAGGCTGGTCATCCGCGAACAACATAACTACTTGAGGAAGGTTGGTAAAATTGGTAAATATACGGACTTCTTGCTTTTTTTTTTATTATTTCAAAGATAATAATAATAAAAACTTTATAAAATTTTAATTTGGAAAAAATCTGATTTTGTTGACCTTAAGACGACCGACCACTTGGCAGCCACAATTGACCGCTCAGTTGGAGCTGCTTCAATACAAGCAATGCGCCGCTGCAAACACAAACTGTCGTATCTGCAAATTTTGCCATTTTCAGTTAAGAAGCGCACATAGTGGTTCGTGCTTGCTGAGAATCTTTGAAACTCACATACGACTAACCTTAAAACTTGAATACTTCGGGAAGGAGTTGAGATACAGATACGACAGTTCGTGACGTGAAAAAAGAAGAATGTGCGCTTCTTAACTGAAAATGGCAAAATTTGCAGATACGACAGTTTGTGTTTGCAGCGGCGATTGTTCATGTTGGCTGATTACTACTGATTAGTCATGGCATCCAGCGACCTCAGTAGTCAGTAGCTTGAATGATAAGGCGGTGGGCTTGTCATCTGGACGTCAGTGGTTCGAGTCCCAAGTTCGGTAAAAATTTAGCAGTGTGAGTTTGAGTAATTGTGACATCACGAAAGTGATTAACACAAATATGATGACTTTAGGGTTCGAAATATAAAACAAAATTACAAATACGGTAAAGGAAATCTGTCCCTAGCTATGGTGCGCTGTGATTGATGGAAAGTGCGACTGAAGAGACACGGTTCTTCCTATATTTTGTTACCAGTGCACTGGTAGTCAAGTGGTTAACACACTAGTTTGGTAATCCAGGTAGCGTAAGGATCCGTTGGTTAGAATTCCACCCAGTGCATGAATTTTTCCTCATTAATTTGAGTTTGTGACCACTTAATAATGAGACTCTCAGGGATAGGTGGTAGAAAATGCTTTGAGCATTGACCTTGCCTAGTGGTTACCTTCCAATAAAGAGTGCTATTATTATTATTTGTTGTCATCTTATTTGACAATTCGGTCCCAAGTGAAAATTTATTGGTAAAGATAAAGCGTTTTTATGTGAAACATAGTGATACTTTATGTGAAAACACAATGAACAAAAATATCTTATCGACTTAAATCACACTACTTCTTACCTGTTTTCTGACAGCATCTGCAACTTTATGCCCTCCTAGGTCATGAAAACTACTTGAGTCAGCACTCCTTGAACGATCTTGAGCAGCAGATTTCTGAGTATGCGCACTAGCAATGTCATTTCCCAAGCCGTGACTGAAATCACTGCGCGCTGATTGAATCAGATAGCTCAGGAGACACAAGATGAGATGGGACTTCATCTTCAGTCAGCACAAAGTGGACACAAATAAACTGCACCACTTTTTGTTAAAAATGAGGTTTTTTTTTAATAGCACATTAAATAATCTTCATTTTTTTCAAAAAAGCTTAAAAATTATTTATTTCTGGACTTTTTGTCCAGCCCCGTATATTTGAAAGATACGGCCAGCAGTGGTCCCGGGTACTAATGAAAACAAATTTATTTATTTTTTCTCATAATGTAATGTACTTGGAATTTAAAACCAGAATCTTGAAAACTTATGTTAACTGTTTTTAATCTTTGGAATTTCCCGTTAGACGGGTATGCGAGCAAAGAACTCAGTTGATGTGTACTGTGACACATTTCATTCAGTTAGACTTTGGACATTTTTGTTTACATTTGAGATTTCCAGGATGTTTTGGAATTTGATCATTTTGTTTTTGAATGTCGCAACTACTGTCTTCGCATGGTCTTCGTATGCAGGGCCGATTGCATGGTGAAATTTTTTCTCGTTAATTTCACTAGTACCATATTTTTGTGTGATTATCCAGCATTGATGGTACCTAGACACACAGACACACACACAGACAGACGCACGGACCAATGGCTGAAAACCACTTTTTTGGTATCCTGAGGCTATGATTCGTCCAGAAATGTGAAAAGCTGGGTAGGTCAAATTTTCGACGAATACAATACTTTCCTTATTATAGGATAAGGAAAGTAAAAATCTATTAAGAAAAAAAAAAACAATCATCTGTGCAAGTTTCAAGGGATATACGAAAGGAAACAATTGCTGAGTTCAATTTGTATACAAGATCGGCACATGTATGATAGCAGTTGATTGTTGGAGGTCTTGGCCCCACGCGGTCTGTCAGAACCACTCGACAAGACAAGACAAGCCAGACTGTCCTCAAGGCGGGCTATAGTGCGCTGTTGTTGGTTGAAACACTAACTAGAGGGACAGTCTGGCTCAACATAAATTTAATCCTGTTTTATAATTCGGTCCTTAGCTTCACAAAAAGTTATTTTTATTTATTATTTTTCTTCTTCTTTTAATCTGTCTTATCCCGCTCAAGCAGGGTCGACGTTGTTCAACCTCATGGTTGAGGTTGATTGATTTTGGCACATATTTTACGGCTGGATGCCCTTCCTAACGCCAACGATTTTATTTGATTTAACGTGCTGGATTAGGACGGGGGTTTTACCCTCAATTTGCTGTGAATCGTACCAGCTACCCACATTAACCTCACATTTATTTTTATTAAATGATTATTATTTATTATTTTCACAATTATTTTTATTTAATGAACCTGACGAGGTGGAGGGCACCCCGGAATCTTTCACTAAATCAGTGCCTGGGGTGCAAGTGTACACAAGGATGTAGTTCTGCTTGCAATAGTGACGTCATCAGTGCACAGTGGTTGCATCTTCTTGTACAGAAGACATGAATTTCACAATGCACACAAATTGCATAGTTGCACAGTTCTTTCACTCCTTAGGGTCTTCATTTTCTTTCTTCAGTTGCATAGCTTCAATACGGAATTACGGTCCGAAATACACGATGAGAGCAAATAGGCTCGAAATAAGTATCGCGAAATTCACTCACAATTAATTTTTTCTCCCTTTGCCGTCGAAACTTTCGGATCTTTTGGACCAGATGCCTTGGAACTATTCAATTCTATTTCCAAGTCTCTGTTACTTGAAACGAAAGAGAGACGTGAACGGGAGTACTTCCGACAAAGAGTTAGTTTCGCGATACAAAGAGGAAATGTGGCATCCGTAATGAGCACACTGAAGAAAGAAGACGTTTTTAATTAAATATATTATATCATTTGAATTATAACAGGCTCGAAATAGCTGTCCAGGTATGTTCTGATATTCATGTACATCTAGTGCAACTTCTCACTTTTCTGTTTATACTGACTGATATACATAATTATACATACCTACCTATTATGTTTTTGGAAAATCCGAACGTCTTCAATGATAGGACGTGATGCTTGCTAATACTGGCTAGTTCTGGTCCACGTCAGGTTGGTTGAGGTTAATTTGATTAAAAGTTTGTCTATATTCTGCCAATGGAGGGTTAAAATACGTTATAAAAAAGCTCAATGGTAGGCAAAAAAAATCACAACTACTTCCATAATACAAAACACCATTTAAGGCAAAATTAATAGACAAATTCTATAACTTAAGTCATTGCTAAGCGTCAGTTTTCCCTATCTTACACAGTACGCAATCAGTGACTTAGCGCCACAGAGGTATTGCAAAAACGGCTATTGTTTCCGCCCTTAGTTACCTATTATTATTATTGTGTAAATTTTTTTACGAAGTCCCTTTTACAATACACGTCAAGGCGTCGCGCGTCGCGTCGGTTTGGTAATCCATAGGTCGCGGGTTCAAAACACAGCTGAGACACTACATGACAAGTTATCCTCCCATTTGGGATTTTGATAATAATGCATCTTGAGCTTACTACTGGAGTAAGGAGACTCGTTAGTCCTAATTGGGCAGTATAAATAAGGCGATATTATTATTTTACTATATGACTTATTGTCAGGAAGTAATTCAAAACACTGTTGCAACATCAATGAATAAGTTTCACCATTTGAATGTATTATATCCAGCAGGTTAGTTAAAGGGTAAGATTGTATTGTTTGTGATTTTTCATGACAAAATAGCGTCATCTTTAAAATTGGACTGAAATAATTTCTCAATGAAACCATTTTGATTTTCTATAGCAAAATAAAATTTTAATTAGGTGTGTGTTGGTACCTTTAATGTTATCACCAGATCAATCATCTATGAGTCTAACAGATTGTGGAAATGAAAAAGTCTCCAAAATTTGTATTTAACACAAGCTCCCCTACTCTCAAAAATTCATTTTCACACGAGCTTACTCTCAATATTTTGTATTTAACACGAGCTTACAATTTCTAAGTCTACTGAAGTAGACTTTGCATTGTAAGCTTAGACCCCGCGGAGCTAAGGAAACTTATGATTATATGACTGGGAAGCTCAGAGCCAGAACAATGAAGGGGTCCCAGTAGTCCTCTCGAGAAAGTTGGGCAAAGTTCAAAAGATTTTTCTTACGAGTTAAAAGTGGACAACGCCGAAGGGATAAGGAAATAAGAGAGAGAGGAAGAGAGAGATACAGAAGGACAAGAGGGAGAGAGCAAGGAGGAAGAGAGAGAGAGAGGAAGAGAGAGAGAGAGAAAGAGAGAGGAAAGAGAGAACGATAGAGAAGGAAAGAGGGAGAGAGAGAGAGAGGGAGAGAGAGAGAGGGAGAGAGAGAGAAAGATAGAGAAGGAAAGAGGAGAGAGAGAGAGAGAGAGAGAGAGAGAGAGAGGAGAGGAGAGGGAGGGAGAGAGCGAGGAAAATAGAGAAGGAAAGAGGGAGAGAGAGAGAGAGAGAGAGATAGAGAAGGAAGGGAGAGGAAGTGACAGAGGGAGAGAGAGAGAGAGAGAGAGAGAGAGAGAGGGAGAGAAAGGAGAGGAAGAGAGGTGAGAGAGAGAGAGAGAGGATGCCGAAGGATGAGGAAATAATGTGAGAGAAAGAAGGAGGGAGGAAGAGAGAGCGAGGAGAAGAGAGAATAGGGAGAGAGGAGAGACAGAGAAGATAATAGTGTAGACTATGCCGATGGGATAAGGAAATTAAGAGAAGAAAGAAGGAGAGAGAGGTAAGGAAAGAGAAAGTGAGAGAATAAACAAAAAAGAGAAAAGAAAAATAGAGAGAGATAGAGAACGTGAGATAGTGAGAGTGGACAGTGCTGAAGTGATAGGAAACAAAAGGAAAGATAAATATAATAGGAGAGAGAGGAAAAATAAAGGAGAGAGAGAAGGGGAGAGAAAGGAAGAAAGAGAGAGAGAGAGAGAGAGAAGGACAGTACCAAAGTGATAGGAAACAAAGAGAAAGAAAATATAAGGGAGGAGACACAGAGAAAGAAGCAAAAGATAGAGAAGGGAGAGATAAAAAGAGAAAGATAGAGAAGAGAGAGAGAGGAAGATAGGTAGAAAGATAGAGAGGAAGTGAGAGAGAGCGAAGGCTGAAAAGTTATAGTGTGACGAAATCAGGCACAAGGGACTTTTAATTCTTATATTCTTCATCCTGTTATGCCTTCACCTACTTCGTTCACTCTCCTCTTCTTCTATTTCTCTCTCCCCAGGTCAATCTTCTCTCTCTCTCTCTCTCCCTCTCTCTCTCTCTTTATCTAAGCCACTGTTCTAAAACTTCCTCCCAGTTTTTCATCCTGCATCTCCCCTATTAGACTCCCTGTTTCATTCTCTATCACTATCTCTCTCTCAATTTATGGGCTCTTGTAAGTAACTGTGTCTCTCTTTTATGACCGTTGTTTATTTCTGTCACTTCTCCTACAAGCTGATCTATGTGGAAAGTCATCAAAGTATTATTATTATTATGAAACTCTTTATTAGAAGTACATTTATACAAACAAATAATGGTAAAAATTAAAATACAAAATTGACAATATTAAATTTAAACAGGAAAAAAATAAACAAAATATATACATATGTCCTAAGTAAAGGGCGGGGTTATCTCTTCCATCCAACTCTTAAAGTTTCCCTATCTAGATTATTAAGTATTAAAAAAAAAGTTATCATTTTCTCTTCCTCCCTCTCGCTTCTTCTCAAACCTTCATGAACCTTCATCGTTTTGAAAATCCAAGTTTAGGGTGTTCATAAATTATATATTTCCACCTGTAGCGTAAAACCCAATGAATAGTATCAATATTTTTTGTGTTATTCACAAAAGTGTTGTCACAAACTACTGAAACCTGCCTGAATTAGCTGAATCAAATGCGCCTTGCTCAGGACTTGAACTACCGACCTCCAGGTTATGAGTATTGAGTATAAACAGAAAAGTGAGGAGTTGTGCTAGATGAGTCCCTTGTCTTCACGATCAACCTTGTGATGTCAGTAATTTGCATCAAATATAATAATTATGTCTCTAACTTTTTCTTCTTCTTTTACTCTGTCCTATCCCACTCAAGTAGGGTCGACGTTGTACAACCTTTTGAGGTTGGTTGGTTTTGGCACATTTTTTACGGCTGGATGCCCTTCCAAACCCCAACGATTCTAATTGATTTAACGTCCTGGATTAGAACGGGGATTTTACCCTCCATTCGCTGGCAATCGTACGAGCTACCCCCATTAACCTCACCCAGCTTGGGTAGGGCCGGAAATGCCAGCCTCACATGTACGGAGGGAACAGAATTTTCTGTGTGAAAAATCTGCTCCGACCGGGGATCGACCTCTTTCTTAATTCCTTCAAGTTTCTTGTTTACATAGCGTCCGCTTTCTCAAATAAGTGATTGCCATAGGGGCATAGGAGGACAACTTTACATAATTATTTTGTAATTGACCATTTTTCCTTGTTTATATTATTCATAATTTTTATCATTACTTGTTTGTATATGTATAATTGTATACCTATGTCCTATATTAATAAAATATTCAATAATAATAAGAAAACCAGACATAATTTGTTTTGTTCGTACTTTATTACTTTTATTTTTTAATATAACAAAGGGAGAATTTTGAATTATCCGAAGGTACACCTTACAAGGTATATTAATCACTCAGTGATGGGAAAATTCATGGTGCATTACATCCCCGCCATCATCAAAAAGAAGTGTATTTCACCACTATGTATCTAGATGTTACCAAACAATAAACAAAATGGATGAAAACATGTGAGCAACATTAAAACACAAAAAGTTAATAATATTCCGTTTTACAATAATTAACTTTGGTTGCGTGAGATAACTTCCAATTGGGCAGACAGGGTAGGGTAATTTTTCTACCTAGCTGCCCATTGGGGCTCGGGGCCTTTTTGGCGAAACTTCGAAAATTTTTGGCCAAAACAACGAATTTGTGTTCGGAAAATAAAATAAATTGAAAATAAAATAAATTAGAGGAAAAAAGTTAGCTGAAATTAAGTTTCTAATTAATTTCACTGTTTGATGCTCGGTTAGTGGGTTGCTGTGGTATCATGGTACCGCCTGAGGTGGGTGGATTAGCCTTTCGGCACAAAAAGAACTCCAAATACCCAACTAACCTAAATTTGTTTAATATAAAAAAATGAAAGTAAAATAAAATAGGGCACTAATGAAAATGAACGTAGAAAAATTATTATTATTTTTTAATGTGGGTTTAAAGTGGCTTTCAAATAAGTACTCGTACATGGTCGTATCAATCATATGAGATTGATATTGGAATATGATGGTTGGTTGGAAATATGATGCACTAAATAGTAGTTCTCGTAAATTCGATGCTACACACTAAAAATTGCGACTTAATAACACAAATATCTAGCTTCTATATCTTCAGCTATGCTTTTATCATGACTTTCCTTTACATAGTATAAGGAAAGTAAAAAACGAGAGTTGGGAGAGAGACAAAAAAACAAAAGTTTGACCAAGGGAAGAGGAAGAATGAGGAAGAGCGGAAAAGATAAATGGGATAGGGGGAGAAAAGAAACTTGAGGGGCAGTAAAGGAGAGGAGGAGAATAATTAGGAAGAAGAAGTGCAGGAGAAGAAGAGAGAAGGAGAAATGGAAAAGGGGGAGAAAAGAAACTTGAGAGGGAGTAAAGGAGAGGAGGGGAATAATTGGGACGAGGGAGAGAGAGAAGGATAAATGTCTTCTTCTTCTTCTTCTTCTTTTACTCTGTCTTATCCCGCTCAAGCAGGGTCGACGTTGTTCAACCTCATGGTTGAGGTTGATTGGTTTTGGCACATTTTTTTACGGCTAGATGCCTTCCTAACGCCAACGATTCTATTTGATTTAACGTCCTGGATTAGGACGGGGGTTTTACCCTCCATTCGCTGGGAATCGTACCAGCTACCCACATTAACCTCACCCAGCCTGGGTAGGGCCGGAAAATGCCAGCCTCACGTGTTTGGATGGAACAGAATTTTCTTCGAAAAGTCTGCCCCAGCCATGAGTTGAACTCGGGAACTCTGGACTACGGGCAGTAGTCACAACCATTACGCCACGGAGAAGGATAAATGTAAGAGGGGGGAAAAAAAACTTGAGGGGAGTGAAGGAGAGGAGGGGAATAATTAGGAAGAAAAAGTGCAGGAGAAAGGGAAAGAGGGGGAGAGAAGAAACTTGAGGGGGAGTAAAGGAGAGGAGGGAATAATTAGGAAGAAGTGGAAGAGAAGAGAGAGTAGGATATATGGAAGGGGGGAGAAAAGATACTTCTGGGGGAGTAAAGGAGGGGAAGAATTAGGAAGAAGTGGAGGAGAGGAGACAGAAGGATAAATGGGAGAGGGCGAGAAAAGAAGCTTGTCGGGAGTAAAGGAGAGGAGGGGAATAATTAGAGAAGAATGTGGAGGAGAAGAGAGAGGGGGAGAAACAAACTTGTGGGGGAGTAAAGGAGAGGAGGGGAAGAATTAATAAGGGAGGTGTAGGAGGTAGAGGGGGGAGGAGAAAAATTATGAGAAAGTGTTGCAGAGGAAGACAAGAGAGTTTTGTGAGAGAAATTTAATACTCTGTTATTTTTGTTTTAATTATGTTTTGAACTGGTTAAAAATACGCAAATATCCCCGGGTGATTTTTCTTTTCGGATACAGCATATCTCTCAGTTTTCCACTCTTTCTCGCTCTTCTTTTTTCCTTCCAAACTTATTATAATTATGTAAGTATATTTAGCTATTTCTCACTTTCTGCCACCGTATTCGCCTCTCTCTCACTCTCTTTCTATATTTCTTTTTTACACATTTCTCATTTATCTCTCTCTCTTTCTCTCCACACATCCTTCTCCCTCTCTCTCTCTCTCTCTACATCTCTTTCTACGACTCCTTGCTTCCTCATACTTATCATCTACTACCTATGCCTTTGCTATATACTGCCATATACTTTGCATACTTATCATCTACTACCTATGCCTTTGCTATAGGTACCTATGCTATTAAAAATAATAAATTTATTTTATTGAGTATTAATACAATTTGGTACAAGTCCGGCGCCTTATCGATGAACCTATACTGAAATCGGTGTTTCATGGGAGGTAATCTTGAAATCAAATACATTTCAGATGTCTATAATGGACTTACTAATTGGGCAGTATATAAGATCTATTATTATTATTACTATGGTCTGGTCTGACTGGGAGACTGTAAACAGGGAGTAGACCAGCAGTCTGGCTGGGGGACTATAAAAATGGAGTAGACCAGCAGTCTGGCTGGGGAACTATAAGCAGAAAGTAGACCACCATTGGCTAGGTTTTGGGGGCCCTTGTCAATTATTAGCCTCCTTGTAAAGACAGTGGTAGAAGTGCTAAGTCATTTCTGCACTGTCTGGCTACCATCGTTCACGATGACGTCACCCTATGATGATGATGGGTAAGAATATTAATTCTTATTTGAGTGAGACAGTTGAGTCAACACAGAAGTGCCAGAAGATATCCCTTACTAAGTAAATAATGTTTAAAAAAATCTTAATCGAGTTTTAAATATAATTTTTCTCTCGGCTCTTGAGTGGGGTACAGTGGGCATTTACTCTCTGAGCTGATCATATTACCTTGAGCTTTCTTAATTCGCTTTCACATAAATAGCACGCTCTCGTTCCTGTCTTTCAACATCTGGGTTGTTGGTTCAATTCCCAACCAAGTCAAATATTTCTGCACTATGATAATAAGAATCACTTAAATAAGATCAAGTAGAGTTTACAGGAGGTACAAAAACATCACAATTTTATTGATTAACATCATAAATAATTATCAAAGAGGTACATTACATACATAGTTTTATTATTTCAAGTTCCCCTTTAAAAAAAGTATGTTTTCAACGGAAAACAAAACTAAGGGGAAGAAAAAAAGTTGGTAACTAATGTTTCCTTGGGGATAAGAGACTAGAATTATTAAAATGAACAAAAAATAGGTATATTAATGTGATTATTTAATACTTTGTGGCCTTCATAGTAGGACAGAATCTCAACACGCCAAAATTTAAATATAGTACATGACTTTTCTTCAGTAATAAAAGAGGCTTGCTTATATTAAAATTATAGCACTTACAACAGTTATTTAGTTGCAATATGTCAAAAAGTTAAAAATTCTAATAACCATAGCAATAGTTAAAGGTAAATTGCAAATGCGCAATTAAAATTTTCAATTTTGAAAATGGATAAAAATTAATAGTGAAATAGCAACAACAAATTTATATATGAAAAACAGAAATGTGGACTGGAATTTTTATATTGAGAATAGAAATGTGGACTGGACTTTGTATATTGAGAATAGAAATGGAGACTGGAATTTGTAATTAATTAATAATAGAAATGTGGACTGGAATTTATATTGAGAATAGAAATGTGGACTGGAATTTTATATTGAGAATAGAAATGAGACTGGAATTTGTATATTGAGAGTAGAAATGTGGACTGGAATTTTTATTTTGAGAGTAGAAATGTGGACTGGAATTTGTATATTGAGAATAGAAATGGAGACTGGAATTTGTATATTAATAATAGAAATGTGGACTGGAATTTTTGTATTGAGAATAGAAATGTAGACTGGAATTTTTATATTGAGAATAGAAATGTAGACTGGAATTTGTATATTGAGAATAGAAATGTGGACTGGAATTTTTGTATTGAGAATAAGAATATAGACTGGAATTTTTATATTGAGAATTGAAATGTGGACTGGAATTTTTGTATTGAGAAGAGAAATGTGGACTGGAATTTTTGTTTGACAATAGAAACGTGGATTGGAATTTGTATTATTTAGAATGGGAATGTAGAGTGGACTTTTTTTTATTAAATAAGGTAGAAAAGTAGATTTTTTAGTTACCTATCTATATTACTTGTATTTACCTACCTAGCAAATATTTTATTTTACCGAACCATTTTACAACATTTAGTAGAACATTTTGCGGATATTGTAGGTATAAACAAATATTTATGAAATTTTGAGCAATGATTATTTTATTCAAAGAGATACTTGGGAAATCTTTGTGCCCCAAAAATATAATCTACTTTTAATATGTTTCTATAGCCATACTCTTTACTTAGTCTAAATGCTCTTTGTAAATCTACAATATAGTATTGTTTGCTGTAAAAATGTACATTCAAATCCATACTGTATAGGTGCATGTGTATAGTGTATACTACTTATATCCATACATATACAGTATACACTTTTCGTAGCATAATCGCACATGCATGAGTTTTTTTTTCTGTGTCCAATAGAATTCGCCATGTATTTATACACACGTTCCTATACATTGTAGGTATGTACGTTTTTCGACAAAGCGTGTATTCAAAAACCCAGTAGTGATTGCAAAAAGTCGAGAATAGGAACGAATGAGCAATGCATCGCACACGGGCAACAAACCAAAAACAAAAGAGAGACTAGAGAGAGACTGTGTTGAAGAGATGGACGAGGCAGTGGAAGAAATAGAAGGGCAGAGCTGTAAGGAAAGTAAACAAGAGTGAACTTCACACGGCTTTCCACGTCCCACCGTAAATGAAGTCGAAACGCCAAATGAGATCGAGATTCTTAGAAGCCAAAGAAAAATGGCTTAGAATGGGTCCTCTGTATAAGAAAAAAAATTGAAAAATAAAACGAATGATTTATTATTATTATTTTGCCACTTGTGGCTCAACCCATGACATTTTTCAAGAATAATAATGTTTCTAATGAAATGGATTTACCTTCTTGTTTTTGGGTAGCAATCTCATTCATTTTTTTCTCAATATATTCGATTATTACCTAACAAGAGGACAAAATTACTGAAGGATCCTTTTTCAACATTTGGACGACAAAAACAACAAACAAGTACAGTTCTCGCATATTTGGGTCTTTAGTTAGGATGACAGTTGTGATAATATTCTGTTCAATGATACAAACACACTAAGTACATCTACCTATGTCTTTTAGGTTACGGAAAACATTCAAACACAGGAAAGTGGACATGAAAATATATTAAACCTCTTACTTTAATTTCAATAGGGAAGTAAAAAATGGAAGGTAGGAGATGTGGAAGAATTGGAGAAAGAATGAAGCTCTGATTGTAAAAGTCAGTGAAGCGTTTGGAGAGATTATTAAAAATGAGGGGTAGAATATTAGGTATAGACATTTACCCTCACAATTTACATATATATTATAGAAATTTATGTTACTGGCCTAACTGTTTTCTAAGACAAACCAGATTACATAGGTTAGGTTAAGCTTGGTTACGATTAGGTCAGGCTTTGGCTAACGCAACAAATCTTAAACCCATAAGTAATGGCCAATGTCTCTTTCCTGAATGGTTCAGGAGTTCTGGATGTTATTTGTGAATAGCAAATTTGAGAATAATAAAATTATTTTTGTTGTTGTTGCTTTTTCGGTTGTTTGAACTTTAGCTTGGTAATATTTGCAGGGTTTCCTAATATTTATCTGATGAACAATCAGCAATAAGAATTAATTGTTCTCCATTAATTTTGAGATAAAACTTAAAAGACTCACATTGATCAGATTATTACCAACTCTAATTTGAATTATTACGGTCTTTTACCGATTTAATTCGTCTATATCTATGTTAACCATAACACCTAAAAGCCGGCCACTCACTATCAGGTATACCTGACGTCAGGTGTCAGGTAGACCTTGTAGTATGTGGCAGCAAAAACGTCATTCAGACGACCAGATGGCGACCTGATACCTGATGAAAATTCGATCAGGTCCAGAAGGCTCCATGGTGACAAAACCTTCAGGTCTATCTGAAGAGTGCGAACAGATCAACAGTTGTTTCGGAAACTTTCGTCCGACAACACTGCCTGCTCAGTGCACATTTTCCAGTCTGATATTTTCTGCCCTAACCAGACTAATTATTGTAATGCTACTTTTTGATTAGCGTTGATGTGTCTTGTGTTAAAATGAAATCCGACTGTGACGAAATAAACGGGGTTTTTTTTACTGTCAAGGTTTTTTTTCTAGGTGAGAAAAACAACAGAGGGTATGTTTCACTGTGGGAAAAACATGAATGACAGTTTTGGTTGTGAAAACTATACAATTGAAGGTTTTCAAAAAAAAAAAAAAAACAAAAAAAAAAAAACAAACAAACAAAAAACAACTCTGTCACTAGAATAAGGATGACAAAATCGCATGATGTCTTTTATAATATGCATTATTCTGGCAATGTTAGTATTTGCGAATGAATAAATAACTACTCATGTATCCATTTATCTATTTTGAGAGAGTTTTACTGAATATCTGGGTCAGTGATATGGCTCAGATTACATTTCAATAACGTAGAAATGGATAAATTCTCTACATGCCTGTACCTATTATCTCTGACATTATGTATCTACATATAAAATTGAGAAAACCATACATCGTATGGTATGGTTTGCTATCTCCAAGTATTGGTAGTCAATGTTGTGGTTTAGGTGCTAGACTTGTCATGTAAACAAGCTTGTTAATCGATCCGTGGAACAGATCCCACCCAGTGATTGGATTTCTTCCTTATTTATTTAAGTGTATAAGACTCTGAGGGTTATCTCATAAACAATGCTTTGAACGCTAATCTCGCATTGTGTTTAACTTCTACTAAAAGAGTATTATTATAGGTATTATTAAATTTACTACATTTATTATAACCTTTTGAATGCAACATTCAGTAATAAATATTAATAAACAGATATAGCATGACTTTTTTCTTGCCCCACCCCCCCCCCCCCCTGCCTCTCACTAGTTTTTATATGAAAATTCTTGATAATCATTATTAAATAACTTACTTGTTTGTCTCATTCGTGCGAACTACAATTTCTTAGAAAAGATGAAGGTTTCTGAGAATGTCTTGTTCCTCAAATAAAAGATCAAAGGTCAACAAATTCCTGCATTTTACTCTTCAGTGCTCTCGTCAGATTGACTCTCGTCTGATTGAATGTGTGGCATGGGAGTCGTCAAGATATGTTCAGGAACTGGTAAAACTCCATCAGGAGATGGTGCAGGTGTGACGTCACTAACAGACGAGAGGATCTCTTCTGACGTGGCTTCTTCACTGGATTCCTCTTCAACGTTTTCATTTGAATCTTCTTCTTCCTCTACAGCTTTCTTTGGCTGAGCAATTTCTTCTAGATGTTCAGGTTCTTCTGATTCTGTGGACTCTACAGAAACTTCAGGATGTTCGACAGCCTTTTCCGTTTCAATAGGTGCTTGCTCTTGTGAAATATCTGCCACTTCTTCGGTGGATTCTAATTCGGAAACAGTTGGCTCAACGGTCACTTCTTCTTCTTGAATAACAGATTCGACTTTGTCACTTGACTTGATAGCGTCTTCAATTCTTTGAGCTGTTGTTTTTTCTAAGCTATCAATTTCAACGCTAGATTGTTTTCCGTCTACCGGGAAAGTTTCACTCAAATCTTTTTTCAAAATTTCAGGTTCTTCTGATGAATACTCATCTGATCCTTCGATAGCTTCAGTATCTTCTTCAATGTCATCTAGAGTTTCAGCTGACACGTCCCTTTTTTCAATGTCATGGAAAGCGTGGGTGAATAGTTTTTCCTCAACTTTCTCTTCGATTGGTTCAACAATTGCGACTTTCTGTTTTCTTTTTCTACTTTTAGGCTTTGCAACCTTGACTTTTTCTACTTTGATCTCATCTTTAGGCTCTTGAATCTCAAGTTTATTTTCAATGATTTTATCTTTGGTCACATCAATAATTTCAATATTATCGATATCATTTTTCACTTCAGGTGTTTCTAGTTGAGTTTCCTGTGTTTCGATTGGCTTTTCTTCTGGAACGACAAATCCTGTTATCTCTTCTAGAATAACAGATTCTTTATCTTCAGCGATTTCTCTGGGTGTGAAGATCTCTGTAATTTCTACAACTTCTTCGGGTAGCACAGTTTCTGTGATAGCGATAATTTCTTGTGGTAGGCTAATGTCTACAGCTTCCTCTGGTACTGCAGTTTCTGAAGCTCCATCAATTTCTTGTGGTTGGGCAGTTTCTGTAATTTCTACTACCTCTTCGACCACTTTTTCTTGAGTTGGAGTTAGAGTTTCATCAACTGTTTGTTGTTTCACCGGTATTTCTTGTCCAGTGAGAATACTTTGCCTAAGGAGCGGACTGTTCTGGGAGAGTTTGAATGTTCTTAGGTTACCATATTCGTCTTGGGTTGAGATGTACAACGAATGTTCTGGATTTAGAATGATATGTTGTGGTTCTTGGTAGTAAGGGTGTTCTTCATATTGATGATAATGAACTTGGTGTTGTTCTGGGATCATTATTTGAGCTTGCTCTAGAACCATTTGTTGAGGTTGTTCTTCGACTATTTTCTGGAGACAGATCTTCTGTGGCTCTTCATAGTGTTGATGTTGAACTGTAAAAGTAAGGTATGGGTTTAAAATAAAATATTAAAAAAGATTATATTGATACCTCACATATATGTAAGCACAGCTCTTTTTTCTCAACATTAACGTTTTGGAAAATCCTGGTGAATTATCACAAAGGATTATTTATTTTACCAGTTTCTATGACAATTTCGATCTACCTATAATGAATTTCACTTTATCCTGTTGAGGCTGGTTAAGCCTAACTCGTAGGTTATAATTAGATTGCTTCCTTGTATATTTTCCATAGACACTATAAGCATCTCTACAAAGTTCAAGACACTAAGGGCGGAATTAATAGACAACATCAATAACTTAAGTCGTTGGTAAGTGTCGGTTTTCCCTATCTTACACAGTACGCAATCCGTGACTTAGCGTCACAGAGGTATTACAAAAAGGTCTATTTATGTCGCCCTAAGGGCGGAATTAATAGACGTTTTTGTAATACCTCTGTGGCGCTAAGTCACGGATTGCGTACTGTGTAAGATAGGGAAAATCGACACTTACCAACGACTTAAGTTATTGATGTTGTCTATTGATTCCGCCCTAATTCACCGTCTACTTCAAACTGTTCACAATAACGTCACCATAAGATGATGAGATAATCTTTTCGCCTGATTGTAAAACTCACCTTGACTGTATCCTTCGGTGGTGACCATGCCAGGGCTGACTACTCGTGTTTGGTGTCCGGCCATGCCCATAGCTCCCAGCATGAAGTCGGGAATATACACAATCTGCTCATGTTGGGCCGCCGGGAATCCGAATGTAGCCGTCGACAGCGCAACCAGGACTGTCACGGTGAGCATTCTGGTCAAAGAAATTTCCAGGAAATTTTTTGTTCAGAAATCAGTTGGGGAATAATTCTGGGAAACAAGTCTTGAAGATCTGCTGTTTACCTTCAAGAATTGATATTTCGCGCGGATTTGACGAATTCTGCGAATCAGATGTGTGAAAGTGGATAACAATATGTTTTTATACTCTTGTGTTATTCTTGAAAAAGACAAGACATAGGGACATATTTTTTTTTTTTTTGATTAAAAAAAAAGTCTACCTATAAAAATTCAGATGATTTTTTAATTCAAAAAAGATGAAAAAAAGACGGAATTTTAACAGACGTTTATGCAATACCTCTGTGAAGCTAAGTCTAGATTTTGCGTATTGCCTTAGAGGGAGAAAACAAAATTAAATGCTCTTTAGACTTTTTAGATCTAGATTTTGTCTTTTAATTTCGCCCGAAGACTCCGGTCTACTCCTGTAGTGTTGACCATGGTTACATTTATAACATGATACATTTTTAGCACCATTCACTAAGGGATTTATTTAAAGTTAATACCAAGTCAACTAGTGTAGTGTCAGAGTTAATTCTATGCTCCTTAAAAAAGTTGTGGAGTTCTTGCTTGTCTACGAAAGTTGTCAACTTTACTATAGACCTTACTCACATTCTCCACCCACTTTTTAATCAATATTGATCGATCCACGATCAAATTGTACCAGCAAGATATTCAATGTGGCACGAAAACTACTTGCATTTTTCATGAAATTGAAGCTCCCATAGAGTTATCGCGTCAGAAATAAACAAACAGACAAATAATCTACAAAGTAAACTTGTTGAAGGCCTACATTATAAAACAGAATTAGATTTATAGTGGACACTATCCCTTAACTCGACCTATAGTGCGTTGTGATTGGTTAGCTTATATTTAATCCTGTTTCATAATGTGGCACTAAGACACTCACTTCGTTAGGTTATTATTAGTACAAAGATTATTGCTTTCTATTACCTTTCAGGTGTATTGTTTTTGGTCTGTCTTCTATATTATTTTTAGCACAGTTAAAATATCTTCACACTACACTAAGTTATAATTATATAAAGCAGATGAAAAAGGAGAAGGAATCACTTGAGCGTTCTCTTCCACCCAACACAAACTCACCTTGAACAGGCCCGGACACAAACGGAAGCACTCGACACTGCACTCAGAGGATATTCATTGAAGAGTCCGCCTTGAGGACTGCCAATATTTATACACTTATGTTCGGAAATAGGATGACCTATCTGATTGGCGAAACAATAGCGTAGATAGCAATTACTAAGAGGTCAGTAGATTGCCAGAAAGCTTATCACTTATCACACAGAACGTATTATAATGTGAACAATAAAGTTGATGGCATTATCTGTATTTATGTATGTAAAAGAGACTCAACCATAGAAGGTGTGATAAGAAAATTATAGCCATATTATAATTATTGTCAGCAATGCCAGCTAGCATTTATCATGGATATGATAAAAACATAATTATAGTAAACTCTTGTAGGAAAGCATAAACTGTTTATGGTTATTATTATCCCTAAGAAAAGAGGTATTCTCCTACATAAAGATGATGAAAATGCAACCACATGAACTGTACCTAGTGTCAGTACCTAAGCATACTTTACACATATACTTCTTCTTTTACTCTGTCTTATCCCGCTTGAGCAGGGTCGATATTTTTCAACTTCATGGCTGAAGATGGTTGGTTTTGGCACATTTTTTACTGCTTGATGACCTTCCTAACGCCAACGACTCTATTTGACTTAACGTCCTAGGTTAGGACGGGGGTTTTAACGTCCATTCGCTGGGAATCGTACCAGCTACCCACATTAACCTCACCCAGCCTGGGTAGGACCGGAATACATTATACTAAGATACCATAAATACATGTCACACATGTGTTTGATGAAAAATATATAGCCATAGGTACTTGTAAAAAGTTTAATAGTTGGAAAGCATAATATACTATACATATATTTAAATTGTATATTGTTGTTCCTAAGAACACATAAGTACTTCTAGAGAAATGATTCTTATCAGAGCCATAATAATATTTTGTCTTGTCACAAATGGATTGGATGCCACAAAGAAAATCCAGTGGTTATCATCAAAAAGATATTGTATATACAGATACAGGGTGGTGAGAGAGGTTACTTGTAAACATTAAGGGCCATAATATGGAACTGGATTAAAGTTAAAATACGAGTAAATATTAAGGGCCAAATTATGGAACAGGATTAAAGGTAAGATAAGCTAGCTATACGAGGTCTGTCCCGAAAGTTCGTATAAAAATGAGATAAAATTTTTATTTTACAATTAATCGGGTAATTCAATTTTGTCTCCTTCAAAATACTCTCGCTGGGACACAATGCACTTCTGCCATAACCATTTCCACTGTTTGAAGGCTCCTTAAAAGTCCTCAGTTTGAAGGCTTCTCAGCTGACTCGTCGTTGCTGTTTTAATGGCCTCAACGTCCCCCAAATGCCGCCCTTGAAGCACCAATTTTGTTTTTGGGATTAAAAAGAAGTCACAAGATGCCAAATCCGGTGAATAAGGGGGATGTTCAGTCGCTATGATCGAATTGTCAGTCAGAAACTCATGCACAACGAGGGGGTGTGAGCGGGGGCATTGTCGTGGTGGAGGATCCACCGCCCCTCTCGCGCCAAATAGTTGTTTTGCTCAAAGAAAGCTCTTCAGCCACCTGTCTGACGGTTAAACGACGGTCCCGCAGGACACAAGATCGAATTCTTTCCACATTGTCAGAAGTGCTGGAAGTGGAAGGACGTCCTGACCGAGGGTCATCTTCGAGACTTTCGCGGCCCTCACGAAAACTTTTCAACCACTTGTAGACTGTTGGTTCCTTGAAAACATCATCTCCATAAACTTGGTTGAGATCACTAAAAATTTCGCGGCCATTCTTGCCGAGTTTCGCGAGAAATTTGATGATGACGCGCTGTTCTTGAATGACTGAGATCTCCGACGCCGACGAGTGGTAGAGAGAGGGGTCACTTCACAGGTACCGGGACGAAACAGTTCTTTTTGTACGGCGGTTGGGCGCACACTGAGCATTGTTTAGATGTTATAGAAGGGGACGCAGCCCACCTGGCATCCCCACTTAGCTTTCCAGCCTTCCCAGAACACTTTTATACGAACTTTCGGGACAGACCTCGTACACGCCCTCAAGTCGGAGTTACACAGCACACTATTATAGTCCGGGTTGAGGGACAGTCTAGATTTTTGTACCAATGCTATAAAAGTTGATTCGTTTCAGATTAAAAAAAAAAACTGCGATAGTGTGTAGCCAGGTTTAGCTCTATAACGACTAACATAAATTATATTGGAATATCATAATACCCCGTGAATTTCTATTCTGTTTCTTTTTTGATTTCATGCGGCCCACATATCCTACTTCTGTTTTACCCTGTATTGAAATAAATTCTGCTATTTATTCTTGATTTTGTGCGTTCTAGAACAAACAAGCAGCATCCAGATAGTTCTATTGTTCTGATCGTTATTATGTTATTAACAATAACAATTAAATAGCTTTGTTTAAATTTCAATTTGTTTATCTTTAGTTCTGTATTGAACTGGATTATCACAAATTAATAATATCTCAAAGAAATCAGTTAGAGATAGATAGGTTAAAAAAACAGGAAACCTTGTGGGCCAATGATTTTTTGACACAACAGATTTTATAAACATAATTATGTAGAATTTAAGGTAACCAGGCGAGGTTAATGCTCAAAGCATTTTCTACCACCTAACCCTCAGAGTCTTATTATTATGTGTGTTTACAAACTCAAATTAATGAGTAAAAATTATGTACTGGGTGCGATTCGAACCAACGGATCCCTACGCTACCTGGAATACTAGACTAGCGCGTTAACCACTTGACTATCAGTGAACCTACAGGGGCGACATAAATAGACTTTTTTTGTAATACCTCTGTAGCGCTAAGTCACGAATTGCATACCGTGTAAGATAGGGAAAACCGACGTTTAGCAACGACTTAAGTCATTAAATTTGTGTAATAATTTCGACCTAGGTCTGGGTGTCGATAGTCGATACAATTCTCTCACCATCGTCGTGAGGTATCTGTACCTACAGACCCGAAATCATACTAATTTAATACGTTGGAGTGTGTATTGAATAATAAAAATCATCTTACTAAAAATACTTGTTGACAAATTACCGACCTCAGTAGCTTGATCGATAAGGCGGCGGACTTGTAACTGGGAGGTCGGCAGTTAAAGTTCCAGTTTCAGCGTAGTTTTAGTAAAGCGAGTTTGAGTAGCTGTGATATCACGAAAGTGATTAACACAAATAACTTTTTTACTTGTTGACAAATTAACCTATCATTACTTACATTTCTAAATAACAACTAGTTCATACACTAAAGTAAACAATGTGTTATTGTGTATAAACATTTTAAATAGGAACCTACTTCCGTTAATAGTGAGGAACTAACGAGTGGTTAATCGTTTAGACTTTAGAGCTTAACCGCATAATTTCAATTCCTTCACCAATCATGAAGGAAATAATAATAATATCGCCTTATTTGTACTTCTAGTACAACTTCTCACTGTTCTGTTGATACTGATACTGATTATACTGATTTATGCTGTTCCGTCCCATAATTCCAGCAGTAAGCCCAAGACGTATTATTAGGTGGTTAAAATCCCAAATGGGAGGGTAACTTGTCATATCCCGGCTGGGTTTTGAACCAGCGCCCTCTGGATTACCAGACGCCTTGACCACTGAGCTACTGGGACAGACAAATTATAGGTATGGACGCCTAGGTCGCCCAGATCCAACATCTGAGCTTCTGTTCAATGTTTCTATTAATTTTTTAGGCCCCAAAATAAGTTTGCTTAGGGTGTTACCTTCCAATCTATACTCCGTGGCGTAACGGTTGAGACTACTGGCCGTAGTCCAGAAACCTCGAGTTCGACTCCCGGCGAAGGCAGATAATTCAAAGTTAATTCTGTCCCCTCCAAACACGCGAGGCTGGTATTTCGGCTGGAATTTTCGGCCCTACCCAGGCTGAATGAGTTTATGGGGGTAGCTGGTACGATTCCTAGCGAATGGAGGGAAACCCCCCGTACTGACTATCTATCTCAAATCTCGACGTTTAAAATCAAATAGAATCAACTGGTCACAATAGATTAAATTAGGTCGCAATATTAATTGTATGGGTTTCACTGAAAACCCTACAACCAGGTCAAATAATAATGCCCTTCAATGGCTGGGAATCATACCATCTAGCCTCATTATCTTCACCCAGTCTGGGTTGGGCCGGAAATGTCAACCTCATGGCGTGCTCTTTAAAGTGCACATTTTTTTTGTTAGAAAATTCTGACCAACTTATGATTCGAGCTTACGACCTGCGAATTGTGAGTGAGTTACTTCTTGTTAAGAATATAGTATCATAGAAATTGTTTACATTCTTCTACTGTCAGGATATACAATTCAAGGTCAAGGATGAGGATAAGCAGAAATAACTAGATCACGAGTCATAGGTAGATATAGCACCCAGGACAGGGTGGTCCTTGATGTAATGCCACTCGGCGGTTGCAGGGCAACAGATAAAAAAAATACGTAAATGAAGGGGTTTTTTCATGGGCGTAGCCAGGGGGGGGCAGGGGGGGCAGCTGCCCCCCCCTAGAGAAACCTCAATAGTATGCAACATGGAAGGGGCAACTTAAATTTACATATGATATTTTTTGAAAAATATTTTTCGAGAAAAAAAAAAAAAAAAAAAAAAAAAAACATTGAAAAACCTTAAAATCAAAAATCAATGGATTTTTAAAAGGGTAAAAATATCAAGTAGACCCTAAAACAGCTAATAATTTGTAAATGTGGCAACATTGTCGTAGAAATGTGTATACAGGGTGTCCCACCAAAGTTGGACACCTCAAATTACTCGGCCCCTGAAAGAGATTTTGAAAAATAAAAAATCCTAGGGTACATGTCCTAATTATGCGGTTTTAGCCAGGAAAATTTTTTTATACAGGGTTGTTCAAAAGTCAGAAATTGAGGTGTCAACTTTCGATTTTTAAATGGATCGACCTGAATTTTATTTGATATTTTTACTTCTAAATAGTTCCTGAGTATTTTTTTAAACAAAAATTTTACATACAGGGTGATTTTTTTTCGACCAATTTTTTTTCTAAATCTCGAATAACTCAAGTTCGTTTAATTTTTTCGATAACAAGAATAGAAAGTGTTTGTGTAATGACTAAACGCACTTTTTATTGGCATCAAATTTTTTTATACAGGGTGGTTCACAAGTGAAATCATGACTTGATTTTTTTTTAAAACCGAGTTTTTTTAATTTTTTATTTGGGAATAATAATTCTCGCTCAATTTTACACATTTTTTGTTAGTTAATTCGAAAAACAAAACTAAAGTGTTGTACAGGGTGAGACATTTTGTAACACCCTGTATATTGGCAGTCAAAGAGACGTAAAATTAAATAGAAAAACTAAATGTGCAAAAAAAACTTCGATTTTTAATGAACTTAAAAAGTTATGGTCTTTTAACAAATATTGTCGCATGGACCACCCTGTAGATATTTTCTTAAACCATCATATGGGTAGTCGAAATTTCTGACTTTTGAACCACCCTGTATAAAAAAAATTGAGCGAGAATTATTAATCCCAAATAAAAAATTAAAAAAACTCGGTTTTAAAAAAAATCAAGTCATTATTTCACTAGTGAACCACCCTGTATAAAATTTTTTGATGCCAATAGAAAGTGCGTGTAGTCATTACACAAACACTTTCTATTCTTGTTATCGAAAAAATTAAACGAACTTGAGTTATTCGAGATTTAGAAAAAAAATTGGTCGAAAACAAAATCACCCTGTATGTAAAATTTTTGTTTAAAAAAATACTCAGGAACTATTTAGAAGTAAAAATATCAAATAAAATTCAGGTCGATCCATTTAAAAATCGAAAGTTGACACCTCAATTTCTGACTTTTGAACCACCCTGTATAAAAAAATTTCATTAGGACATGTACCCTAGGATTTTTACTTTCCTTATCCTATAATAAGGAAAGTATTGTATTCGTCGAAAATTTGACCTACCCAGTTTTTCACATTTCTGGACGAATTATAGCCTCAGGATACCAAAAAAGTTGTTTTCAGCCATTGGTCCGTGCGTCTGTCTGTCTGTCTGTCTGTCTGTCTGTCTGTCTGTCTGTCTGTCTGTCTGTCTGTCTGTCTGTCTGTGTGTAAACAGGATATCTCGAGAACGGTAAGAGCTAGAGACTTGAAATTTGGTATGCTAATTATAACTATACACCAGACGAACCACGAAACTTTTGGTTGCAATCGGCCGCAGACTGCGGCCGCAGGACCGCAAATATTGGCCGCAAGTGCCGCTTCTTTGAATTGGTTAAAGATACAAAAAAATATTATAGAACAATTATATCTTAGATTAAAAAAATAAAAGGGGTCTCTTCTGATCATTTTTTTGATATCTTGAACTTTTTGGACCTCGGCCCCAATTTACCGGTATTTTGGGGGGGACCCGCTTTGATTAACTTTTTTATTATTTATCGTAGATGGGGGTTGTGACATATGAAATCCAATGATTTTGAGGTGCTGATTACGAATTTGATATTGATTTTTAGCTAAATGTTACCTTTGAGTCACCAGTGGCTTTTGGTCCTGTTCCAATTCCTTATAATTATGATAAGGAAAGTCGTGTGATGTTTACACCAGATTTTTTATTTTTCAAATACTCTTTCAGGGGCCGAGTAATTTGAGGTTTCCAACTTTGGTGGGACACCCTGTATAGACTGGAAAAGTGATGACGTAGGTGCCGTCAATTGAGCTGCTCAAAAAAAGTAAACAAAGAAATAGCCCATAAGAAATCATGTATTTCATTTATTTTTCTTATTTTTATTAAAATAAAATAAGGAAAAACAACTAAAAGATCATTTTTCTAATTTTAATTAAATTTTTTCTGATCAATTTAAATTTTATGTATAGGTCTACAAGTGATGCAAAGCCCAAATCAAAATCTTCATATGGAGTTGGCTTTTTTTATTTTTTATTTTTTTAGGCTCATTCCGCTCATTACGTCAAAGTCCACTCAGAGGTGACGTTTCACTTTTTCAGTCTATTGGTGGGAAAATTTAAAAATAAATGTGATTTGACTAAAAACTTTGATAAAAAGTTCCATTTTCCGTTTTCTCATTGCGTTTTCTCAACAACAAAACAAATCCACTGCTTTTTTCCGCACCCAAAGGACCCCCCCCCCCCCCCCCCCACTTTCGACACGGATATCTTAGTTGCCCCCCCCTAGAGCGGATGCTGGCTACGCCCATGGGTTTTTTAAAAGGTTAAAAATCCTTCTTGCTGGCTTAGAGAAATTAATAATAAAAAAATAAAAATCAGCTCTGAGGTATACAGCCAATAGTTTTTTTTTTAATTTGGGTTTAACGTTGTTTTCAACTGCATGCTCATATCACGACGGGGTGTTACGCTCCATTCGCAGGGAACTCACAAACCTGCTACCCTGCCTGGGTTGGGTCGGAATGCCAGCATCACGAAGTTTTCACCTCGCTGGACGTTGCTTATCTTCGGTGATCCTACAAAAACGGTACATTCAACGCGCCATCCATGTCCTCTCTACGCTGTGTGCTGCTGAACTTCAGAGATCGTATGTATTCAACGTGTTCGTTTGATAAGAAAAAAAAAAGAAAAAGTTGTTCAATTTTGACCGACTAGTATCAACGGGTGACCCTGTAATTAATTATCAATTAAAATTTGCCTCGTGTTGACAAGCCTGTGGCGTAATCTATTTAAATATTATTAAATTTGAAACCCGCCCATGGTGAGTCAAGTGGATTTATCAATAAAAGTTTTTTCAAAAGAAAATTAATAGGTTCCTAAAATATAATATTACGTTATTATGTTGCACTACCTACATTACAGCACATACTAGCAGTAATTTGTGTAATAATAATGAAAGAATCCACCCAATATTATTTCCTACAGTTTGTAGAAAGCGATTCTCAGTTGCAGAAAGCAGCTACACTACTGCAAGGACATGGAACATTATTAAGAGATTTGTCTCATAAGAAACAGTTTTATCCAAATAAGAGATACTTTCAATGCTTTCCCCTTATTAAAACATAGTTTTACCACTCCAGAAGATAGTTTTCACACATATTAATAGTAAGATAAGAGCTAGAAATGATTATTATTATGAAAATGTCCCTCCCCTCCCACTTTACCCTTACTCTACTTATTCCTGCCCTCTCCTTCTCTCTGTTCTCTCATAATATTATATTCTTTATTCTCTCTATTACACTCTATCATCTTTTCTTACTCCATTTTATGTTTCGTCTTTATCCTACTTCTACTTTTCTTCTGTCTCTCCCTCTCTATCATTCTGTCTTTATCTCCTTTTTCCTCTCCATCATTCTGTTTTTATCTCTTTCTCCCTCCTTTACCTCCATTCTCTCCTCCTCTTCTTTACCTCTATTCTCCCCTCCTGTCCTTTACATAATTATTGAGGAAAATGAGAACTTCTGTGCTCTATAGCATCTCCATTTCAATTGAAACAAATAATTATCAATCATATTAGTATCTTTTTGTATCTTCTTGGATTAGTGTTTGAAAGGGTTTCTCATAGTTTTTCCTTCTTTCTTTTGCGGAAAAATGAGGAAACATCACATATTTCTTGAAGTTCCATGTTTAAATATGCTATAGTGGATTATGATTTTATTAAAAATTCTAAAATTCTGGCTTGGTAAAAAAAAAATATATACAAAATATGTGATAGTATTATACCCAGTGATACTTTAACTTGAATTATGTAGTGGAGACTGAAATGCAATTACATATATTTCCTGTCTGTTCCAATTTTTGGTGGAGATGCTAAAATTACAACAACAACAAAAATTCAGAAATCAGCTTGAAAACCCCCTAGCTAAGTAGCTCACTGATATTTATTTTTTCTACCTGTTTAGTTTAACTATCAGTGGCCCAGCGATCTGAGTAGCTTGATCGACAATGCTGCGGATTTATAATCTGGAGGTCGGTGGTTCAAGTCTCAAGTCAAGAAATAATTTAGTTAAGCAAGTTTCAGTAATTGTGATATAACGATTGTAATTAACTCAAATATGTTAACTTTTTTTTCTATTCGTCCATTATCTATGACCCTTTTCTCTTTCATTACCCGTTTTGTATTTTTATTTTTTCTTATCATATACATCATAGATCTACATAGACCTACATTGTGATTTGTGACGATTCGAATTCGAACCCTCGTGATGCTGGCTATACCTGGTCCCAATCAGGCTGGGTGAGGTTAATTACACTGGTGGTTCGTGGGTTTCCATCTAATGGAGGGTAAAACCCCCATCGTGATATGACCATGCAGTTGAAAGTGACGAAAAGCAATCAACATGTGTGTTCTACAAAGAAACAAAGCTCCCTTTGGAATGTTCGAAGAAGCATTTCTTTGCTGTGTCATTTCGGATTGAATGTTGCTAATCCCTCTACGAGATGGTAAGTTTTCTTCAAGTGATACAAGAGTACGAGTCAGTGTAATCCTCTTCCTTATCTTTTTAGTCAATAATTATTTTTAATCCCTTTTAATTTTCCAAGAATAACATTAACAATAATAATAATATTTTTTTTTTTCTCAATTTTCTTTTGTACCAAATTATTGTCAGCTGTTATTGCTGGAGATTATGATTGAGGTAGTAATACTTGCAACGTCACCTTCAGTGTAGACATAAGTGCAAAGTAGTCACTGTGGCAGAGCGAGTTAGCGCGCTAGGCATTGCACACATGGTGACATGGGTTCGATTCCCAGCGGGGGAGGATCTTTTCTGCTCTGTACTTGGATTTTCGGGGTCTACTCATACCTCGTGAGGAAAAATGAGTAGCTGCTTTAATGTGAAGCAGCGACCAGTGGCAGAATCTTAGGCAAAAAAATAATACAAGATATTGTAAATTGGCTTGGTTCTGGGGGCCCTTGTCAATTATTAGCCTCCTTATAAAGACAGTGGTGGAAGTGCTGAGTCATTCCTCCACTGTCTGGCTACCATCGCTCACGATGACGCCACCCTATGATGATATGATGATTGTAAATTAAAGTGGTAAAGTCCTATGATTCTGCGCTACCCACTAAAATTGTGACATAATAACATAAAGAAAAAGTATTATTATTATTATTATTATAAGTGCAAAGAAAAAGAAAAAAAAATACTATTTAGTTTGAATTACAAGAGCGTAAAATCGTGCTCGGTTTGCAATCCACGTGACCTGGGTTTGACTCCTGGGACAGTTTGAGTGGGAAGTCTTGTAAAGCTTTGCGAAGCAATGTTTCTGTCAGCGGGATTCGATCTCATTTGATTCTAAAGAAAGAGATAAAGAGCTTATTTGTGTTATTATGTCAAAAAATTTAGTGGGTAGCATCGAAATTACGAGAACTGATGCTAATGCATCATATCCCCAACCAACCGTCATATTCCAATATCTATCTCGTAATGCCGCCACTGGTCGTTGTCCTCTGTACAACTACTCCAATTGTCCTCACGAGGCTAGGGTAGGCCCCGACATCCAAAGAGCCAAAAAAATTCCGACCCCGCCGGGATTCGAACCCGGGTCACCTAGAGTGCAAGCCGAGCATGCTACCGCTAAGCCAAGAGCGAAGCATGTAACTCCTCGAAACAAAATATTGGTCTAATTTCAGAACGACTGTGTGGGGGGGCTGTTTCTGTTTCTGTTTTTTTTTTTTTTTTTAATTTAAAGTCACTTTCAACTACATGGTCTTCCACTCACCATTGGTTTCACTACCAATTGAAGCTACTCAAATTAACCTCACCCAGCCTGAGTGGGGCTTACGAGTGCTTAGTTTACGGTGTGTCTTGTCGTATATTTGGATGATAACAAAATGCTTTATCAGAAAAATTTGCCTGACCGGTAATTTGACAAAAATGGAGTTCAACAAGGGCAACCGAGAAATGTGATCATTTATTATATGACCTCATTAAAAATAAACAGTGTCCATTGACTGAAGTTCGGACAAAAGTGATAAATTTCTAGGTATCCGATTTCGGTGCCGTCATCCATATAAATTAGACAGTCTTTGGATTACAGAGGTGGAGAGTCACTACCAGACAGATTAATTCGCGAACATGATGGGTCATTAGCCATTTGATTGTGTGTAAAAGCGTTTGTCAAGTCCGTGATTAAATCTGTTTATTAGCAACTTTGCAATTTGACGAGACAAAAGAGTGAGTCAGCGCGAATTGTTATGATCAAAAGTAAGTTCGATACAAGGTATTGCTTATTATTGTTTACATACTCGTATACGTGTGAATCTCTTTATCTTTCTCTCTAAATATCTATTTCTCCCACATAAACCATCTCTGTTCGCTAATATCAACCTTTTCTCTCTCTCTCTCTCCCTTTTTCTCTCTTCCCCCTCTCCCTTCTCTCTCTCGCTCTCTTTCCCCTTCTCTCTCTCTTTCCCCTTCTCTATCTAGTTCCTTCTCTCTCCCTCCCTCCCCAAAGGTAAATAGAACCTATCCAGAAATAAGAATGGGAGAGACACATCAAGAGCAAACAATGTGTAGAAGGTGACAAACAGGAGGTATAACGAACAAGCAAACATCAGGAAGACGGCTTATACTATTTATATCGTTAGAATATAAATAGTATAAGCCATTTGTATTTATTTATTCGATAGAACAAATCGAAGGGGGAGAGGTTTGTTAACAAAATATCGACTGGAGGGCAACCAACGTTGCCGATAAATCGGAAAATGAATTTTTCACATGGAGAAAACAAGTAATGGAGATGTTGACAAAATTAAAAAAAAAGTAATGTAGAAGTCGTAATGTCTCAAATCTGTACGGTAATATCGGCCATCTTTGTTAGTTTTAATACAAAGGAAATCACAACAATAACAAATTAATTTTTTTTCTTACATGCTTTTGACGTCTGTTCTGGGACAAGTTTATTACCAATGAGATATAAGAATAAGATTTGACGTCTCCTTTAACTTATTTCTCCATGTTTCATGAAAAATAAAGTTTGAATTATTGACAACATTGTATTTATTTCTTTTCTTTTTTAAAAAAACTGGAGCATAAACAAACACATGGCCCCTTTCCACTATCGGCAAATCTCCACATCGTCTGTCGCCCTCGTGACAGACCTTCCCCTAATAGAATGTAAATAAGCCATTTATTTTTTAGTGAGTTTTGATATTTGTACTTTTATCAATGATATTAACAACAAAAGCAATGTTCCGGGCGGCGCTGATACACGATTCACTTACTTCGTTTTTCCAAGGCAATTTTACAGTCCAACATGGAATAAGATATCCAGGTTTCTCTTTTATCTACTTCTCTTATATCTCATAGTTCTAGGTTTGACTTTACTTTAACTCATACAAAAGATGAAGAAATATTATTTAAATTTAAATCTAAAAAGTATAGCGTATAGATGTTGTGTCAAGATTTTTACTTAATTTTTTTTTTTAACAATGTAAAGTCGTGTTTTATTAAGTTCCTCATCTTTCAATATGAAGTACCTCGTATTACATAAATTATCCACAACACACATAAAGGCCTATATGGAAACAGGTACAAATCTTTTGACATTCTTTCAAAATGTTTCTTATAACTTTCAATATAGGTACGTATAACATATAGCTAAATTCTTCTCTCTCTCTCTCTCTCTCTCACACACACACACACACTCAGAAGAGAAAGTGCCTGAAAGCTAAAAAAGAATAAAAGAGAATATAATGTCACTTCATATTTAGTTGATATTATTTTAAAGAGGTTCTCCCTTCTTCCTCATCCTTCTCCAATTTTTCTTTCCTCCCTCCCTCCTCCTCCTCCTTCCACTTAGTTTCAAAATATACGCATCGTCCCCACTCTTTCTGTCTCTCTTTAATTTTCTCTTTCTCTCTTTCTCTCTTTCTCTGTCCCTCCCTTCCTCCTTCTTCTTTCTATTTATTCTCCTATAACTTCTTCCTCTCTTCTCTGTACCTTTGTCTTTCATATACTCTCTGTTTTCCTTTGTCTCTCTCTTCTCCGAGTTTCTCCTTTCCTCTTTCTCTCTCTCCCTCTCTCTCTCTCTCCTCTCTGTCTCTTTCCTATCCATTTGCCTTTCTCTCTCTCTCTCTCTTTTTGAATCTCAACTTTCCTCCTTTCTTTGTCTCAACCCTTCTTTTGTGTATCCTTCACCCTCTCTCTCTTTCTTCTCCATATATCTTCTTCTCTATCTCTCCTTATCCATCTCCCTCTTTGAGATTCTCCCTCTCTCCACACTTCTCCTCCGAATTATTATTTACTTCTGTAACCCTCTTTATTCTCTCTACCAATATTTTTCTCTCCTCTCACATCTTACTTCTCTAACCCTCTTCATTATTTCCTCTCCCTCTCTTTTCCTTTTTGGCTTCTCTAACCGTCTTTTCTTCCTCTCCATATTTCTCCACTTCTCCTATCTCCCTTCTATATTTCTCCTTCCCCACCTCTTTCTCTCTCCCTCCTCTTCTCCTTCATACTATATTTACTTCTCTATCTCTCCTTTTTTCTCCCTCTCTCTTCCTTTTCGGCACTGCTGCTCTAACTATCTAGCTCCCCATAGTTTCTTCTCCCTCAAAGCACTTTAAACTTCTCTCTCTCCTTCTCCCTTCCTCTCTCTTCCCCCTTCTCTTTCCCTCCCTTCTCTCTCCCTCCCTCTCTCTCCCTCCTTTCTCTCCTTTCGGCGCTGCTTCTTGTCTTTAATACACGATGAAGAACGTCAGCAAATTGTGCTGATTCAGAAACGTGTGTACGATTCACTCAGCATAAAAATGATGATGGATAATATAATATTTTTCTGATACATGTCTTTTATTGATGATTTTACATTATTGAAAGAGAGAGTGTGAGTCGGTAGGTGTTTTCGCTATTGCTTGATACAAGTGAATTTAAACACATGTAACTGTACATATATTGTTGGAGTAATAAAAATAACAATCTTTAGTTTAAGCTAACCACCAGGCGAGGTCAATGCTCAAAGCATTTTCTACCACCTAACCCTCTGAGTCTTATTATTATGTGGTCACACAAAAAACTCAAATTAATGAGGAAAAATTCATACACTGGGTGGGATTCAAACCAACGGAACGGATCCCTACACTACTTTGATTACCAGACTAGCGCGTTATAACCACTTCACGATCTCACTACCACCAGCAACTAACGACATGCACCTCAACCACCCTGCATTGGGTAGGAATTGTCACGATGGTCAGGTCACCCAGAAAATAAAATAGGTCATTCTACTGATGTTTTTTTGCTGCTAACAGTCAGCGGTTCTGTCTCTACTTTTCTATATTATTCTTCTCATTTCCTCTTTGTCTCTCACCTAAACTTTTACTAACAATAACTGAATGTCAATCACTATTACTGGTTAAAGTTGTAATATTTAACTGAAAAGTACAGGAATAGTATTAAACATGTTTGATCAAGTTTTATTTACAATGACATAGAATATTATAATACATAGAAATTGAAATTAATAAAACAAAACATGATCAAGGGCGGTGCTAATGCCAACGGCATTCTCTTCCGGAACACATTATAGGAAATGATGATGATGACATAGTTAACATAAAAATAATAATAATTATTTGTCTTAATCACAATTACTGGAACACATCTAGCTAAAATAGTACAAATATTTGCCATACTTAGCAAACTTTATCGAACCATCCAACTCCAGATCACTTGAGTGTATTTTTATTGTAAAAAAGCACATTTATGTCAAGATGGACTCTCTAGTTCATGGAAACATAAATATTATTAATAATGAATCCACTTATCCATCCTTTTACTAAAGTCGACCATTCATTATTAATAATATTTATGTTGACACGAACTAGAGGGTCCATCTTGACATTATTGTGCTTTTTTAACGTAAAAAATACTCTCAAGCTCTGTCTAGCAGTTAGTAGCGCATTCTTATGTGAAAGCAAAAAAAAAAAAAAAACCAATTTCAAATGCAAGAGGTACTTCAAGTTTGGCTTATTCATTTCTTTATCACTGCGGTGAATTTTTCGCACATCTTGCAGAGTTCGACCTGGAAAGCAGAAAGCAAAAAAAACAACATTGACTGCGTTATTATTATTTCTTTGCTCTTCTTTCTGTCGTGTTTTCGTTTTCTATTTCTTTATTTATCTTTTCTAACTCTTCGTTTAGACATCCTTCTTCTACTTATTTTTCTTTTATTTTCTTCTTCATTTATAAATTATTGCTTTAACTCCTTCTTCATTAATCTTTTCTTACTCTTCATTTTCACATTCTTCTTTGTTCTTTATCATTTATTATTTCTTTGCTCTTTTTTCTGTCATGTTTTCCTTTTCTATTTCTATATTTATCTTTTCTAACTCTTCGTTTAGACATCTTTCTTCTAATTGTTTTTTTTTCTTCTTCTTCTTCTTCTTCTTCTTCATTTATAAATTATTGCTTTAACTCCTTCTTAACTCCATCTTCATTAATATTTCCTTACTCTTCAGTCTTCATTCTTCTTCCATTTTTAATTGTTCTCTTCATCATTTACTAATTCTTGGCACTTTTTCTGTCATGTTTTCCTTTTCTACCTCTTAATTTATCTTTTGCTCAGGTCTTTTAGTTCTCTTTTTTGGCTCCTGGTCTTTCTTGCATTACTTCTCCTTCTCCATACTCTTCATTTCTTCGTCCCATTATTCTTTTTACGCCTTCTGTTACTCCACTTGTTATCCCATGTTTTCTTCTATTGTTCTTATCTCTTTGGCTCCTTCTCTTTCTTACATTAATTCTCCAAGAGTTTACTACTCTTTATTCTATCTTCTACTTCATCAATTCATCACCCAAAATTCTCTGCTTCTCTCTTTTATTTTTATACCTTTAGTTACACCACCCATTATCCCAAGTCATCTTTTACTCTTGATCTCTCTTTGGCTTTATTCTATCTTCTATTTCCTCGCCAAGCTTCTCTGCTTCTTCTCTCTATTATTTTTATACCTTCAGTTACTCCACCTATTATCCCAAGTCATCTTTCATTGTTATCTTTCGCATCGTGTTCCACGTCTTTCGGCTACACAGTCGAGAAGTGAGCTTTCTCCGCGATGGTGGCTGTGTCTGCGGGGCTTTCTCTGGTATCCTACTCTCTATTTTCATGCCCCCGGGCGTCCAGAGATGGTGGGAGCCGCAGCATGTGCTGGGCGATGATGATTTTTTTCTTCTTTTTTTTTACAAGAGAAACAAATGCAAGAATAATCGAGTAATGAGAAGAATGTGGAGAAGAATTGCAATAATAATGACTAAGAAGAAAAGAAAAGAGATAAAAAAAAATCCTGACATCAGTTTACAGTAGTAGCTCAATCAATAAGTCATAACCTGGAGGCTGGTGGTTCAGTTCCTTGTATGTCAAATGGTTTAAGGAGTTGTTATAATTATCACAATGGCTTTAACACAAATATGAAAAATATTGTCAAGTGTGTGGTGTTTTAGAAAACAAAATACCAGTTTGATTGATACACTGCAAGCCTCAATATGGGTTGTTGGATACCTAGTATTACCCAGAGAATCTGAAGAAAAAAAGGGGAAATCTATATTAAAGAAAAATCTGTTAGGTGGTAGAAAATGCTTTGGAGGTTAACCTCGTCGAGTGGGTACCTTCCTTTAAAGAATAAGTATAATACTATTATGCATACTCATTGAATACGGTAAAGCTATCTTTGAAACGATTTAAAATAGTCATTAGCTGTCTTACGTCAATTCCCTGATCTGATTGGACAAAGTCAGCAGCAACAGTATGATTGGCGATACTACAAACCCAAAACAAATCATATTTTTAAGAATGACATCTTCGCACATCTTGTGCTACCGTACGCTGAGATCACGTTTTGCTTGAGTCTGCAGCTGCATCAGGGTACGCTGATTGCCTAGCGGGGGTGACTTCTGATTGAAGGGGCGAGAAGGAGTAATTGAAGGGGTTGGATAGCACATGTCACGGGTGGGGGTGATAGGGAGGAGGGCACGTCTATGACTCTACGTCAACATCCCGTGGGATGACTTATATGGTCGGAATTTTTCAGCTGACTAGACGCCCTGCTTTGACTATCTTTCTTATGTGAAAGCTGTCAATGAGATTCCTTATTGCTTCGGCGGTGACTGTGACCCGGTGTGAAGAGACAGGTTGCAGGGGTCCTTGGTTCGACTTGGACTGAGCGCGCGATTAGCTGAGTGGTTAAGCACTCGCTTGCCATGCGGAAGGTTCGAACCCTCGCGCCGACGAAAATATGTATTCAAAATTGGTTACAGTTGTTTGTAAGGGATACCTTCCGGTGCGCTCGTGTTGACCCAGCATCTAAATGGGAAATATTGTGTGACTTCTCGCCCATCAGAGGGGAGGCATACTACGGGATGGTCAAGCTACAACGCAGACAACAAGCGTCTACAGTAGCTCCTGTTTCATGTCTACGAAATAAAAAAGGCTGTGAAACACTCATCTTAAAACTGCTAGGAATTCTAGTAACTGACACGAGTCTTTTAAATATGTTTTTTAATTTTTTTTTCGAAGTTTCAACATCATATTTTGTTTATTTGGGTTTAACGTCACTGCATTGTCATATCATGACTTTGTCTAAATATAAATATAACAGACGATAAAAATAAATGAATAAATTAAATAAAAATAAAATGAAGTGGGTTAACGCACCAATTTCTAGGCAAACAACCCATCTATTTAAATAAACCTCACCCAGTCTGAGTGGGGCCGGGAATAGTCTTTAGAACATGGATGTATTCGAAACCAGAACGGTCACCAATTCATGACCTGGTCTATTCAACACACCATCATATTTGATCTCATTCTCTCTCCCTACTTTTTGTGGTTACACTTCTCATTTTTATTTTAATACCCATATCTTGATCATTTTGCAAAGGCGCCGCCAGCAACTATTATTCTAGTCTACGACACTTCAGAACGTCACCTGCGGTCAAAAAACTCAGACAGCAAAAAAAACATGAGAACAAATTGTTTGTGTTTCCTAAATTGTTTTTTTCATCAAGTGGGGAGAGAGTCTCAGACGACAGAAATGCAAGAAAAGTCCCGAGCACCCAGAAAGCTGAACATTTCAGATGTGATATTAAAACAAATCTCAAGATGCAATCTAGAAAAAAAAAAAAAAATATCTTTGAACAAACAAAGAGAGTGCAATTTTTGTTTTCTGCTGAATTCTTCTTCCTCTTTTTCCTTTTCTATTCTTCTTTACCTTCTCATTCTCCTTTTCTTCGTATTTTATACTTCATGTTTACATGTTGATTTTCTTTCTCTTCAGAATGAGAATCAACGCAGTAAAGGAAGCAAAAAGGGTAAAGAAAAGACAAGTAAAAAATATAAAAGAAGAAAAATTAAAGAACAAAGAAGGATAATAAGAAAAAGAGAAAAAAAAACAAGACGAGATTTTAACAAGAAACGAAGCATTATGGCATAACGTTAAGACTGGTATAATGTTAAACCGAAGTGTGCAAGATGATGAGAAACGAAATGATCACCGGAGGCTCCAGGAAAACGCTCATGCAAGATACAGGAGTAATGAAGGATATACCAGACGAGATGGAGTAATGAAGGATCTGCCAGGATATCAGACAGAATCTGAAGCAAAGTCTGCGCCAAGGATTTACCCAACTTGCACATTGTCTCAGACAAAATATTAATATTACTAATAATAACACTAAAAATAGCGATAAAATAAATTGCCTATTAAAATACATATATATAAAAAACAAGGTTTTTTTGGAAAGTTTCTAAATCGAAAATTTAATTGAGAATAGTACCAATGTCTCTTTATTTGTATTGGCGTTCTTCACACCTCGGCCGAGGTGTGAAGAACTGTGAAATGAAATTATATGAACAAGTACTTGGGAACTAAAAAGTGTCAAGAGTCGCAACACTCAACCCAACTATGGTAAAATTGAATGAACCATTAACATATTTGACATCTAGCGTACGATTGAGCTACAAATCTAGCGTACAAATATACATTGACACCTAGCGTACGATTCAGCTGCCTCAACGATTTCAATTTCAGGTTTCCCATTATTTTTAGATGAACAACGTTGATATCGAAAAATGGATCAGTCTGCTTTCCGTGTCCACACACTCCTGTGTTATATCATAGAGGTGTAATTATTGATACCGGTTTAACATTTTGGAGAGGCCTAGTAGCAGCATTCAAGGCTCCGCTTGTGTGGTGTATTGTTTTCTCAATAATAATATCTATTTATTTAAACTGCCCGATTAGGACTTTCGAGTCCATTAATGGAGCAGTGAGCCCAGATGTATTATTATGTGGTAAAAATCACCAACCTCAGTAGCTTGATCGATAAGGTGGCGGACTTGTAATCGGAGGTCGGTGGTTCAAGTCCCAAGTTAAGGAAATATTTAACAAAGTGAGTTTGAGTAGTTGTGATATCACGATTGTGATTAACACAAATATGATTACTTTGAACTTGATGTGGTAAAAATCCCAGATGGGAAGATAACTTGTCTTGTCCCGGCTGGATTTCGAATCCGCGACCTCTGGAATCTCTGGATTCACAGAGTGCCGCCTTTACCACCGAGCTACCGGGACAGACAGAATTTATTAACTCAAAACTGAGAAAAGTAAAATAGGTACCTACCTATGTAGGTATATCTTGAAATATACCTAAAATGAGCGCACGAATAGCTCAGTTGTTAAGCACTCGCTTGACATGCGGAAGGTCGCGGGTTCGAAACCCCGCGCCGACAAAAATTTGTATTCAAAATTTGGTTACAGTTGTTTGTAAGGGATACCTTCCGGTGCGCTCGTGTTGACCCAGCACCTAAATGGGAAGTATTGTGTCACTTCTCGTCCATCAGAGGGGAGGCATACTACGGGATGGGCAGGCTACAACACAGACCACAAGCGTCTACAGTAGCTCCTGTTTCATGGCTACGAAACAAAAAAGGCTGTGAAACACTCATCTTTAAAAAAAAAAAAAAAAAAAAAAAAAAAAAAAAAAATGGCATTGAAAAAGTCAGGGAACTTTCAATACCACTTATTACTTATGTTACATTGCAGCTTGAAACTCTGTTGAAACTCTGGGGCCCTGGTCACTGGAAACACAGCATTTCGTAAAGGAGATTGGCGACAAACTATCTCGTTTGAATGGTGATCAATGTTCTAAAAGCTTCTTAATCCAAAAAATATCAATCTCCTTTCAACGAGGAAATGCTGTGAGCATTATGGGCACAATTGCTGATGGCTCGCGTTTCGAAGAGCTGTTTTATATTTCAAGACGTCATTATAACTATTAATATTATTTAATAAACTTGTGTGAAACGTAATAAATATCCACCGAGCTCTGTGTTTGTGAAGTAAGCACATATAGCTTTCTAGTTCAACTTGGACCTGAGGTCCCAGCGCTACAACCAGTCACCTGTCAAGTGCACAGAGGAAGCACCAAGCCCTCACAGAATGTAAGCAAAATATTAAAGAAAACATTTAGCATAAAAATGTTGAAGAAAATAATCTACATGAAATACAACGCTAAAACAACAAAATGAAAAAAGGGAACTACAAAATTGTACAAACAAACTTACAAGACAAGTCGAGTGTTAAACCATTTGTGTTTTGTTTTCAAATCCACGTGGTAGCAGGTAAAAAATTGAGTTTTTTTACTTCTTATTATTTTTTTTATTTTATTAAGAACCTTGAATTATCTACCAACCCCCTTTATCATTGATATGGGTTAGAGAATTAGGGATATCATGTATGTGTTAATCAGACCTGTTATTTCACACTTGTTTTTAACCCAATGTCTTTTACATGACCAGCAAAACAGCGATTGTTATACTACTATGTTGTTATTCGTATTCTGAGAGCAAGAGCTCTCAGCTACTCAAAAGGTTAAACTTGGTCTACATGCATTGAAATCCAAAAAGGGAGGGGGGGGGGGGGGGAGGAGAGAAGGAGGGAGTGACAGAGAGAGATGAAAAAAAATAAAGAGAAAGGAGAAAGAGAGTAGAAGACAGAGAGAAAGAGAGAAAAAGAAAGAGAGAGATAGAGAAAAAATGAGACAAGGAGAGTAATATAAAACAAACCTAGAGTAATAATATATTAAAAAAGAGAAGTGGAGATAAAGAGGTAAGACTAAAGAAGAAATAGTTATGGGCATTGGACAATAAATACTAAAAAAGAAGATATAATAGAAAGAAATAAATGAGAAATGTTAGATAAAAGAGAAGTTAAAGATAAAAGAGAAGGAGAGAGAAGAGGTTTAAAAATAAGAAAATTTAATAAAAGAAGGTTCGGTAAGAAAAATCAGAGACAAGAAGAAGAAACAAGAGAGATAGAAGAATAACAAGAAGAATTCGGGAAAAAAGAGAATAGGATGAAAAAGAAGAGTAAAAAAAAAAAAATAGAGAAAAAGAAAATAGAGAGAAAAAAAAAAAAAAAAAAAAAAATAGAGAAAAAGAAAAGACAAGAAGAAAAAAGTAGAGGGATAGGAGACGAGCTAGAAGAATTTGGGAAAGAAAAAGAGAAGAAGACGAAAAAAACAAAATTAAAAGAATAAAAAATAGTACGAGAAGAAGAAGAAGAATAGTATAAAATGAAAAGAACGAAGAAGAAATGATAAGTAATGAAGAAAAAAGAAAAGAAGAAAAAGAAAAGGAAATCGTAGAGAAACAAGAAGAATAAGGAATAATCCAAGAGCAGGAAGTAAAAGAGTAAGATAAGTAGGAAGAAGATGTAAAAGAAGTTAGTAGCAAAAGAAGTGAGGAAGTAGGAGGTTGTTTTCTACAAAAAGAAGGGAAGGGAGGAGGAAAAGAAGGAGGAATGAGAGGAGGAAGAGAAGATAGGAGAGTAGAAGTGGAAGGAGGTAGCGTTTCATAAATTAATCAGCCTGCGGCAGAGAGAGAAGCAAATCAGCAACATACCAAACAGTTTAGAAAGCAAAGTAATGAGAGTGAAGGGAAGTACGGGAGAGAAAAATGAAGACAGAGGTAGAGATGGAAAATTAGAAAATGAGAGGAGAGAGTAAAGAGAGAAAAAGGAATGGTAGGACAGAAGGTATGGAAATGTAATGAAACTAAAGAAATAGATAGAGATAAAGAAAGGAGACACAGAAAACGATGCAGAGAGAAAATATTGAGAGGTAGAGAGAGGAAATAAAAGAGAGACGTACGGTCAAGTCATTGAAGTCGTGAAGAATGAGACAAGAAAGAGAATCAAAAGAGAAACAGAGATAAGTTCAGAAAGAGAAAAGGTATCTATGGTAGACATAGATGACAAAATGCATGAGAGACAGGTATGAGATACAGACAAATATAAGATACAGAGAGATACAGAATAAAGACAGATATGAGATAACTTGAGATAAGACAGTTATGAGCTGATAAAGACAGGTATGAGATACAGACAGTTATGAGATACAGCAGTTATGAGATAAAGACAGGTATGAGATACAGACAGTTATGAGATAAAGACAGGTATGAGATACAGACAGTTATGAGATAAAGACAGGTATGAGATAGAGACAGTTATGAGATACAGACAGTTATGAGATACAGACAATTATGAGTTACAGAGAGGTATGAGATACAGACAAGTATGGCATAAAGATAGCTATGGCATAAAGACAGGTATGGGAGAACAGAAAAAAATAAATCAGATAAAGTGAGAGAGATGAAATACTGTTTGCGTAAGGACTAAAGATTGAGAGAGAAGAGGAAACATAAGAAGTGGATGGAAATAAAAGAAAAAGTAGAAGAGGAGGAAGAGAGATAATACATAAATATATACATATAGGGAGCGAGAGGGAGGGGGATAAGGAGAGAAGGGAAAGTGGGGAATAAGAGATAGAGAGAAATTGAGGGGAAAGAGATAGAGAGGTAGGAACAGAGAGAGAGAGAGAGAAAGAGAGAGAGAAAGCTAAAGAGAGAGAGGACGTAAATCATAAACAAGAAACAAGTTAAAGAAAGAACAAGAACTATAAATTAGATGCCTTGACAGATGGGGAGAGTCCGTTTAGCCCAATACCCTTCTCTGCAACCTATGCAAAACTATGCAGGTGTAATACATTATTGTGTGTGTATGTAGTTCGAGTTGGCGAAACCTAGAGTTGCTGAGAAGATTGTATAGTTAAGGCTTACCTCTTGGGGAAAGTTGGGGCCGGATTATAAAACAAGATTATATTTAATACAGGCCAGACTGGGCTATAGTGCGCTGTGATTGGTTGAATCTCCGGCTTGATGCTGAATCTGGCTTATCTTAACTTTAATCCTGTTTCATAATTTGGCCCTTAAGGCTATTTGCATTTTAGGGCCGTGTATTATTAACTTCTTGGAAGCAATATGAATAGTGGGTAGTAGAAAAAATAAAAAAATAAAGTTGAGGGCTTATAATAGGTATAATTCTGCGATTTTATTCTATAAAGAATCCATCTTTATAAATAAAAGAAAACATTAACCAAGGTGGATTTCGTGTGTAGGCTCTGACTTGATAATAGACTTAATTTTTTATTGGAAAACTTCATTCCAGCGAAGTAAAACTTCATTGGGAAAACTCAAAGTCATAACTCCTCTGAACTACCTACAGAACAACTTCAAACGTGTTTTCCAAGTACAGGGTAGACCAAAAAATACACTGCGAAATTATGGACACAATACTTCCTCGTATTTTCAACTTTACCGACCTCAGTAGCTCAGTCGATAAGGCGGCGGACTCGTAACCGGAGGTCGGCGGTTCGAGTCCCAGGTTCAGCAAAAATTTAGTAAAGCGAGTTTGAGTAATTGTGATATACGATTGTGATTAACACAAATTAATATGGTAACTTGTTTTTCACTTAAATATATTAAGAAGTTTGATTTTTGCTTTTTATAACGTGTACGATAACACCAATATGATAGCTTTTTTTGATAACTGTTATTTTCGACCTCTCATTATCGCCTAGTCTATGAGATTTTTTTTCTTTTCAATTTTTTGGGCCATTTTTTGTCATCTATAAACTTATGAAAGTACCTACACAAACACATGGATACCTATTATACTAAACCTTATACATACATAATTATAATTATATTAAAGAATACTCTTAATCCCACGTAAAGGGTAGGGTTTTCTGCACCCCCTACCCACCTATAAGTCATCAGGGTGAGTCTCACCCTAACCCATACTCCCTTCACCAGGGTGGGTGTAAGTTAACCTAGGTGAGCATGTCAATCAGAAAATGGTGGTTTTTTCAACTTTCTATTTTTGTTTGTTATTTTTCATACCTTTTTTTTCGAAAAGCTATTTTGACAGACAGGTAGGTACCCCTTTTTTCTCGTCCTTACCTTCCCTCTCTTTTGCGTTTCTTTTCTTCTCCATACCTCCCTCTCCCTCTCTCTCTATCTCCCTTCCTCCATCTCCCTCCCTCTCTCTCCCTCTCCCTCTCCCTCCCTCTCTCTCTCACTCACTCAATCCTTTAGTGTGTGTCGCCTTTCTATCTTCTTCTCTCATCCTCCCTCCTTCCCTCTCTCTCTTTCTCCCTCTTCATACACTCGTGTCTTTCTCTCTCTTTTGTATTTTTCCCTCTACATTTTCTCTCTCTTGCTCTCTCTTTCGATTGCTCTTTAACGTTCCGTGTTCCTCTCTTTCCCTCTCTCTCTATCTCTCTCTCTCTCTTCTGTCTTTTTCCTTCCATCTTTTTTTTCCCTCTCTGCTCTTCATCTTTCTGTGTTCCTCCACCTCCACCTACCCTCTCTTTCTTTTACTATCTCTCTCTACTACCCCTGTATTTTTCCTTTTTTTCCCCTTTCACTCTTCCAGATAGGTAGACAGTATCTCCCTCACCTTTTTCTCTCTACCCTTTACTTCCCATCCTTCTTCCTCCCCGAATGTATTACATAGTTCTCGGCTGGGTGTCTATCATTATTTTTTAATGAAATATAGAAGCTCTGTTTACTTTTTTCGTCCTTCTCTCTCACTCTCCCTTTTATCCTGTCTTTTTTTCTCTCCCTGCCTTCTCTTTCGGTTTTTCTTTTTCTTTCTGTGTTCCTCTCCCTCTCCCTTTAGCTTTCTATTCTCACTCCCCTTGTAATTCTCTCCTCTCTCTTTCTCTTTATTTTTCTCTGCCTCCTCTGTCTCTTTCTCTCTCTCCCTCTTAATCTGTCTTTCCACTCAATTTTCCTCTGCCTTTCATTCTTATCTTATAGGTAACTAGGTGTTAAGGTAACTTCACATTTACTAGGTAATATCATACATATTTATGAAAACAGGGATGAGTTGCAATGAAGAAATTAATAGAAGCCCATCTTTTATTATTATATTATGAACACAATACTTTTTTTTATATAAATAATAAATACATTAAAAAATTCAACAATAAAATACGGGCATTCCCGCACCATCTTCATAAGGAAGGGTCATCACTTTCTCTCTTGTTCCTCTGAGACTAAGCGATGTTGCTATATTAGGGGAGGAAGAATGATGGAAATTATACTATTATTATTTATCAAGATTATCAAGCTTCATTCGAAGGACAAAGTATACAATATTTACAATATAAAAAATTAATAAATTTAATGATAAAATTGTTTGAAAATAAAATAAATAATAAAGAAGAATATAATAATGTCCTAACTAAAGGGTGCTGTTTTTGCTTGCGGCAATCTCTTCCACCCAACCCTTTCTCTATTTTCCTCTCTAATTATTTCTCTCTATTTCTCCCTTCCCTCTCCCTTCTCTCCCTCTCTTCCTTTAAACCCTTTTTCTCCCTCTCTCTCTTTCTGTCTGTCTTTCTCTCTGTCTCTCAATTCGAAATATCACGCGATTTAATTAATAAAACTAATATATTATGGGGTTGATGCCGAGAACACTGAATTTCGAATTGCAAAAAAAAAGGTGCGTTTTAAAAACGCACTCATCCTGTTTGCCCACTCTTTTTCTCCCTTGAACAGAAAAATAGAAGAAGAAATAGAGAGAGAGAAAAAAATAGAAAAATTCCTCCTCCTTTTTTTTCCTGCCTATATATTACATTGACATTTTTTGCGAGGCTTTTTTTATGTTTCAGCCTGGCTTAAATCCAGCGTGTATGCAGCGGTATTACGTTTCTATTTTGTTTGATAGCAAATTAATTTACCATGTGCAAAAAACTAGAAGGACGAACAACCGCTGTTCTGTTTTTGCATTTGAGTGTGATAGGATTTTCTTTAGTTTTTTTGATGTGCATTTTTTTATCCCCCCCTGAGCTTTTATTCATTTGCGTTCGAATAAACTCTTTTTTTATCTACAAAGATGAGTGTTTCACAGTCTTTTTTTATTTAGAAGCCATGAGCCAAGAGCTACTTTACAACGGCATGAAACAGCTCTCGTCAAGTCCAGTCAAAATCACCAAATCTCTCTTACAACCGTCCAATTTCGTTTAAAAAAAAACGAATCCAATAAATTCACCCTCTGAATGCAATAATCAAACGAAAATTAACGGTGAAAAAGGGGGATTTGGGAAAAAACTTTCTTTCTTTTCGATTTAGGCGCTTTTTAAATCTGTCAGTTGACATGTCGTTTGCGCCGATTCCTTGGTGTTAATTTGGGTTTAACTTCGCTTTCAACTGCATAGTCATATCACGACGGTGAAGTGAGAATGATTTCTGGACGAGGTTACGAAAATAACAAAATAATGTGTAAGAAGATATTCAAAAAGTTGAACCCCCCTTGTGATATGACCAGTTGACCATGCAGTTGGAAGCGACGTTAAACTCAAATAAAAAACAACATTCGACTTCCGATAAATTTCCAATTTAGATAGATATCGGAAGTTGTGTTCGTTTTTGTAAAAAAAAAAAAAAAAAAAAAAAAAAAAATCATACCTCAGAGGTAATAGAAAGTAGAGTTAATAAAATTATTAATTAGCCTCAACGTTACATTTAGGGCGGAATTAATAGACGTTTTTGTAATACCTCTGTGGCGCTAAGTCACGGATTGCGTACTGTGTAGGATAGGGAAAACCGACGCTTAGCAGTGACTTGTGATATAGAATTTCTCTATTAATTTCGCCCCTAAGTCAGAATTGCCCAGGAGCTACGCGTCTGATGAGAAAATCAGAACAAATTACAGGAGAAAGCTTTCCACCGCATCATTTATCTTAACACAATCAACCAGTGGCGATGCTGCTCCCAATCCCGGGGATATCATTTATCTTCACACAATCAACCAGTGGCGATGCTGCACCGAATCCCGGGGATATCATTCATCTTCACACAATCAACCAGTGGCGATGCTGCTCCCAATCCCGAGGATATCATTTATCTCTACACAATCAACCAGTGGCGATGCTACTCCCAATCCCGGGGATATCATTTATCTTAACACAATCAAACAGTGGCGATGCTGCTCCCAATCCCGGGGATATCATTTATCTTAACACAATCAACCAGTGGCGATGCTGCACCGAATCCCGGGGATATCCTTCATTTTAACACGTAGTGCGGGTACCCTATTAAATCCTAGCTCTCCGCCACTGACAATCGAACACAATACCTTCCACCACTACAATCAATGTATTGAATTGTTTTACATGAAAACCGTATTTGAGAGTTGCGGAATTCTGACGGCATTCTTCCATACAGCCCCTGTACGATACCACTACCCCATTGTTACGGCTCCCCCATAGAATTCATCCCCCTCTCCATAGAATTCTTCCCGCTTTCATTCGAAAAACACAACAGATTATCTGTAGCGTTTTAGTCGAAAATGTTTTGGTCAAAAGATTTCTAATTTTTTGTTTATGAAAAGAAAGAGGTGATTTATGGGTATATCGATCATTGAGTTGTTAGGATGACCCCTATGGTCTGAATGGAATACAGGTAGCGCGAGATGTACCTATACTATGCTATTGATACAGAAAAAGCATGGATCCGTGATTTTTTTTTCACCGTACAGATTTCCGCGACTTTCCGACTGCCTCAGGCAACTGAAATGCAATGTATGTCGGTAATTCATTGTGATCACAAAGTTAAACATATTTGAACAGCTACTGAGTGCCCCGACAAGTTGGAGCCAATAATTACCATGTTATTGCGCTTTTGCTGACAGGGTGGGAAAAATTCCCTAAATCTTTTCCTACCTCCCTCTATCATTTTTTTTATCTCTCTCTCTCTCTCTCTTTCCCTCTCTCTCCCTTTCTCTGGCTGCCCATTAGCTAACTTGACACAAAAAATTCTCACAATGATTCCTAATCTCATTTATAGACTTGGCCCATGCCTTTGATGTTGTTAAAAAAAGTTTTTTTCATACCAACCCTCAAAATTTGTTACAAAAATATCTCCAAAAGTGCCTTTACAAATAGTGGTGGTGGTTTTTTTATGAAAAAGTTCCTGCAGTGGAGTTGTTTTAAGTTATTTAGTGAGTTTTTTGCTCGTAACTTTTTTTTCAAGGGTAAAAAACTACCCCGTTCAGACTCAGTACGTTCGTAGCATTATCATTACGTTTATTATAAATTGCGTGAGTGTGTGAGAGAGATAGAGTGAGGATGAATGAGCGCAAGAGAGAGAAAACTAGAGAGAATGAGTGTGTGAGAGAGAGACAGAGCGAGGATAGATGAAAGAGAGAGAGAGAGACAGAGAAAATGAACGTACTATAATGTGTGAGTGTGTTGGAGAGATATAATGAACATACCTACATACATAATATGTGTGAGTGAAGAAACTGGAGAGTGGTATGTGTCAGATGGATGAGAGGAATGAGTATGTATACGAAATTGAGGGTGTAAACTCTAGGAGAGAGAGAGAGAGAGAGAGGGGGGAGGGGAGTTTGGGGAGACAGAGTATGTGTCTGTGTGAGAGACAGGTAATGGGAGCGAAAAATAGTGGTGGCCATTAAATTTAAACTGGACTCTTTGTGTCTCTCTCTTTCTGTCACTTACTCTTTATCTGTTCTTCTCTACCCTATCTTTTAGCCTTAGAGTATCTTCAACAACTCTCTCTCCCTCAGGAGAAGGGGTTTTTTTTTTTTTTTTTTTTTTAAGTGGGGTTTAACGTCGCTTTCAACTGCCATGGTCATATCACGACGGGGGTTTTACCCTCCATTCGCAGGAAACTCACAAACCTGCTACTCACATTGACCTCACCCAGCCTGAGTGGGGCCGGGAAAAGCCAGCGTCACGAGAATTAGAATTTGAATGGTCACCCATCCAAGTCTTAACCTCGCTGGATGTCGCTTAACTTCGGTGTTCTGAAGGGAACCGGTGTATTCAACATGCCATCGACGCGACGCTGGCAGAAGGGGTTTAGTTGGTAAGTTAGTAATGCAATGGGGGCACAAAGATATTGGAGGACAAAAGGGGAGAGAAATACTGACGAGGGATAAGACAGGAAAGAGGTGTTAAATATGAACGAGAGGGAGATATTTTGTGAAAATAAAGTGTGTGAATATAAGAGATGAAACAAGAATAAGGAGATAAATATTGGGAGGGAATAGGAGAGAGAGAATAGAGGAACACTTAAGAGGGATAAGAGAAAAGAGAAGATAAAGGTGTTAAATATGAAGGAGGGTTAGTGAGAGAAATATTGAGAGGGATAGAGTGTGAAAAAGAGTAGAAATTAGGATGGAAGGGAGGGAGGGAGGGAGAGAGAGAGAGAGAGAGAGAAAGAGAGAGAGCAGAGATTGTGAGAAAATAAGGTGTGAATATAAGAGATGAAAGGAGATAAGTACATGGGTGGGGAGAAGTGAGGGGAATGGGTGGGAAATATTGGGGAGGAAGAGAGAGGAATGCATTGTAACAATATTGTATTTATGACTTAAGTTACACGATAAATAACGTGTATAGGATGCGTCATAGGATACATTATTTATGAGGTACCATAATATAATATACAGGGTCTAAACAACCTCAGTACTCAGTAGCTTGATAAGGCGGCGGACTTCTAACTTGGGGATTTAAGTCCCGGATACGGCGTAGATTTAATAAAAGGAGTTTGATTAGATGTGATAGGTATCACGAAAGTGATTAACACAAATGTGTTGATAACTTTTTTGTACAGGGTCTAACACCGTACTTTTATTGGATGGCCTTACTTTAATTCAAGCTGAGCTTAACATCAATTCATTGGAATATTGTCTATCAGTAAACAATCCTTAGAATGTAAACAATTGCAATTTCTTAAAATTGCAATAGAGCTCCTAATTATGTATTTGCTAGAGGAATGCGTTGGTTGCCCTATATTTCATTTGGTAAAAGTATGAAGGGTTAAATTAGAACCCATCATAACATAATTTTAAAAAATAATCAAACCTCGAAATAAGAGAACAATTTCCAGTCCAACTTATCTATCTTAAAAGGAAATAATTTATTTATTTATTTATTTATTTATTTTTACAATTTAACGGAAAAAAAAATATAAAAGGTTCCATTTTTACAAATTAATATTATTAAACTTAAGCTATAAAGGTCTAAAATTAAAACTAAATTAATGGATAAAGGTATTTATTGTAAGTATATACACATTTTAACTAATCTTTTCAATGAATTGTTCAAGTGTTTGGTGGAATATATCGATTTCAGGCGTTTTCAATGTCTCTGTATTGTAAGATTTTAACATACGACTTAAAGGTGAGTAGTAGCCTAAGTTGGTGCGGTGTTTCTTTTCAGAGAAAAAATATAATTTGTGTCTTGTTCTTATATCATTTATTTTTATGGGAATCTTAGCGAGAATTTCAGGTAATTTTATTGTGTTATGGAGAACTTTGTGCAGGAATATAAGGTCTTGTTTATATCTCCTTTTCTCTAGTGTTTCCATTTGATTGTGGTTTATGATTTCTGTGTAGTCGTGATTGTTAATATGTATGCCCTGCTTGTATGCTAAGGATCTTAGGAATGTCCTCTGAGTTTTCTCTATAGTTTTAATGTGAATTTGACAGTGCGGAGACCAAACTGGAGAGGCATACTCTAGTATGGGACGTACAAGAGACATATACAAAATTTTATAGGTATTGGGGGATTTAAAATCTCGACTGTTACGATTTATGAAGCCCAGGACTCTCAATGCTTTGTTCTTCAATGATTGATAATGTTCATTAAAGCTCATGTTATGTTCTAAAATGACTCCAAGGTCCTTTATTTTATTTACACGAGGTACTAATGTGTTATCAATTTTGTAATCAAATAAAAGAGGTGATTTTTTGCGAGTGAAGGATACAATTTTGCATTTATCAACATTAAGAACCATTCGGTTGATTTCACACCAGTCGAATAGGGAATCGAGAGCAGCCTGAAGGCATGAGTGGTCCTCTGAAGTTTTAATTACGCAGCCAATGCGTTTGTCATCGGCGTATAGCCAAAATTTAGGTGTGAGGACTTGATGGACGTCATTTATGTAAATATTGAACAGGAGACCACTTAAATGTCCACCTTGGGGACATCCCGACATTACATCAAAAGGTCTAGATAGGAAATAGTCATCATTAGTGGTTCTTCTAAGTTTCACAATCTGTTTTCTACTTGATAGATAGTTTCTAAACCAGGAAAGCAAGGGATCAGTAAGTCCATAAGCTTCTAGCTTTGCACATAAGATGTTAATATTTACTTTATCAAATCCCTTGCTGTAATCGGTTGCGCAACAATCAAGTTGATATCCATCTTCTATGTTTTCTATGACATAATCAGTAAATGAAATCAAATTTGATGTTGTTGATTTGTTTTTTATAAAACCATGCTGGTTTTCAATAATCACGTTAGATAGGATGGGTGAAATTTTATTGTATACTAGATGTTCGAATAGCTTTGGTATGGTGGATAATTTGCTTATGGGGCGATAGTTAGCTATGTTGGTTTTGTCACCAGATTTGAAGATTGGAATTATGTAGGATATTTTCCAAATTTGCGGATATGTTCCATTTTTTAACAACCGATTAAATAATATTACTAGAGGATTGACAATAGCTCGTGCACAATTTTTAAGAACAATGGGGGGGATCCCATCTGGGCCGCTAGAGGAGTCAACTTTTAATTTAAGCAATAGCTTCAGAGTCTCGTCTCTAGATATAGTTATGTTTGATAGGGGGGATAGCAAGGAATCTGGATAATTGAATTGAGGTGGAGCTAGACACTCTTCTGAGTAAATACTGGAGAAGTTGTCTGCAAATAATTCAACAATATTTTGGCTATCGTCGGATTTGCTATTATCTAGAAACATGGATTCAGGAGTGTTATTGTCATTTTTTTTGTTTTTAATGAATGACCAAAATTTTTTAGGGTTTTGTATGAGATATGATTCTGTTTCATGGACAAAACGAGAGTAGTCAGTATTTGTTAAGATTTTACATTGTTGTCTTAGGCGACTGAATTCAAATTTCAGAATATCGGTTCTGTAAGTTTTGAATAGTTTATGGATTTTTTTCTTCTCGAGAATAAGATTTTTAAGAGTCGGGCTGGCCCATTTGGGAAATTTAAATGGTTTGAGTGTTTTTAGAGGAATATTTTTGTCGATTAAATCTCTAAGACATTGATAAAAACTTTGCAGAGCATCATCAGGTGTAAAACGCTCATCAAGTTTATGTTCCCAGTCTATGTTGTTCATAGCCTCTGAAATCGATGTATAATCACCATCCTTGAAACACTGTATGTTTTTAGTATGACTTAATGTGGTATCATGTTCCTTTGTATTTAATACTAAAAAACAAATATTAATAGTTAGTGGTGGATGATAAAGGTCAATATTTATGAGGGGATGGTCTGATTCTGTAATAATTATTTTTTTCCCCTCAAGATTAGAAAACACTAGGTCCAATATTGAGTGTGACAGAGAGTTTTCAATATGATTGTATTGTAATAAATTATGCAGATAGCATAATGAGGATATTATCAAGTTAGCATCTTCTGTATAGGAGGCTGACACAGCTGGTCTCAAAATATTATGCTTGTCATAACTCCATTTAATTTGAGGTAAATTAAAGTCCCCTGTAATTACAATTTTCGCTTCTGGATATTTTGTTGAAATTTGTTCAACACATTTAATAAAACTCTTATATTTCTCAATATTGGATCCTGGTGCTATATAGGTACAGTTTAAGATGCATATTGTATTATCAAAGCGAACCATAACAAATAAGGTCTCTACATCATTATTTACAATGGGAATAAGTTTAGAAAAAACTTTTTGTGTCACAGCAATCAAAACGCCGCCGCCACGCGAGCACGTGGAGGTGTTCGAGTTACGATCGCATCGGTAAACCGTAAAACCAGAAAAACCTAACTCAGCATTATTGATTTTTTCACAGAGCCATGTTTCTGATAGTAGGTATATGTCATAGTCTAAGGTTGGTATAGTACGTATTAGATCTCTTAACTTTGTTTTAAGACCCCTAACATTTTGGTAATATAACTTCCGTGCTATGATAAAGGGGGACTTTTTGTTTGTTAGTACTATAAGATTATTATGGTTCTGACCTGTTTGGCCATCACGATCATAACTCACACATCCTGTATATGTGTCTGGGTCATGGGTATTAAAAATTGTTGGTAATAATTCAACTCTGTCATAAGTGTAAGAAAAATTGTCTTGTATAGTATTGTTAGTCTTATAAGAAGAATCATTGGTATCAATAAAAGTGTTATTGGAGTAATCGGTGTCACATGACGTAGAATTCCCATCAGGGAAATTGTCTATATTTACATAGTCCAGTATATTATTATCATAATGATGATAATGATGTCGGTTGTTGGACAGCAAAGGAAGATTCAGCATCTCTGGTAGAGAGTTGTCATAGGGTGAAGAAAATGTGGTGAGATAACTGGAGGTTGGACATTATAAGAATAATCATATGGGTTGCATGTTATTCTGTGTTGTTGGTTTAATGGAAAATATTGAGATTGAAGTCCTGTTGTCTGACATGTGGAAATAAGCTGGGGGTGGTGCCAGGGTTGGAATGGAACAGGTTCGGGTTGGGTCCCATGTTGAGAAGCGATGTTTTGAGACTGATGATTGCAAAGTTCATGATGGAGGGGGAAGGTCGGCTCTCTCCATGAATGATGATCTGGTTCGGAATGTTTGATTTGGGATGTGTGGGTCAGGGCTGGTATCCTGTGTTGTTGGACAGAAGATGGGATCTGTACCGGAACTGAAACTGGTGAGATCTGTTTTCTGGAAGTTGGATGTGATTTTTGAGCTTCAGTTGGGATAGAAGATTTACCTGGAACTGATTTTGGTTTCCTTGTTGCAAATTTATTTTGGGCTTTCTGTTGATCATGATTCATATTTTTATTTTTAGCTTGATGTTGTTTTGGGAGTGGCAGCAGCTGTTGAGTTTGCTGTTTTGTTTGTTTAGGGAGAGTAGGCTTTACTGAAGGGACCTTATATTGATTTGTAACTTTATTTTTTGAGTTAGTAGTTTTCGATGTTTTAGAATTGCTCATGTTTTCGTGGTAATCTATTTCTTTTTCAATATTCTTAACTCCATCAGAATTTTGTGTGCAATTTCTGTGTTCGTTAGTTATTTGTTCAATTATTTTACTACTCAACCATTTTTTTCCCAATCTCCCTATATGAACTCCATCTCTTGTTAAGTGATGAAACTTAAGGAATCTATGAGTGTTGATTATTTGTATGTTTTTATACTGGGCGCAATGACGTTTTATTTTAGTATTTAATTTAATGATGTCTTCGTTTGCCTTATTGTTTTGTGGCGGGATCGAGATTAATATAATTTTGCATTGAAGTTTAGCAATCTCGTCTATAGATTTCATTATTTCGCTTGATTTTGTATTGTATAAATCATTGGTACCAGCAGTAATTACTACTACATCTGATCTTTCGGTATTTTTTGGTAGTAATGTTTTTGAAATTTCCTCTATTCCAGCTCCTGGTTTAAAGTTCTCCGATATTTCGAAGTTCATTGGGAAATCTGAATCTGTTATCATCTTCTCTGCCAAATATCTGATATGAGAGTCACCGATAAGGTGACATACTTTTTTAATATTAGCTCTTGGATTATTAATACATGCGTTGTTTTGTTTTTTGACTGTCTCTGCGTAGGTTAGTTTTTCAATGTTACTGATTATAAATGAGTTTTCTTTGATTTTTCTAGAGTTATCACTCACTTGGTTAGTTAAGATATCAATCATGTTATATATGTGAGACATGTCATGTGAATTTTTGTTTTGGTTGATATGAACATTACTATTATTCAGTGACTCGTCCATGGATATGTTATTAATTATTTGAATATCTGGTTCAATCGGTAAGATTCCCAAGTTAAATTGTTTAAACGGCCCTGCGTTCTTTTGGATGTTCAATTTGGTTGAGGTGTTATCGTTATTTGTAACGTCTAATAGCTGTATGCACTGAGTTTGAATTTCATCAGGTGGTAGAGAAGAGGTGTGTTCAGGTGTATCTATTCTTATATCTTGTGATGTTGGTATGTTGGAATCATTTTCTTTTGGTTTATTGATATCATTTTTATTTTTATGTTCATCTTGTGTGTTTGTGTTATTATATGACCTCTCTTTGTCTTCAGATTGTTTCAACTCTTGATCTAGACTTATGTCTTTTAGTGAAGCATTATTGTCAAATGTTGAACTATCAATAATGGTGGTATTTGATGAAGCATATGAGTGGTCGAGTGTAACATTACTTTGATCGAGAGATGAGGGTGCGATTTGATAGAAGTTTGTGTTAATTTCTTCTATTGTTTTATTTAGAGCTTTTATAGTCATGTTCATTCCTTCCTTCTCTTCTTCCAATTTACCAATCTTTTCAATATTTAGTTTACATTCTATTTTATGATTTTCGTTCATTTCACTAATTTGATCAATTGATTTCTGTGAATCGTTCTTTAGTTGTTTTGTAATATTTTCTAGATATATGATTTTTTCAGTGTCTTCTTTTTTTATTGTTTGAAACTTCTTGATTTCGTTTTCTGTATTTTTTAATTTTTCTTCCAATGATATCAATTGATTTTCGTTTTCTATTATAATGTCTGAATTTGTTTGTTTTTCTTTTTTCAATTTAAGTTTCAGTGCATCGTTTTCATATTGGACATCAGCGCACTGAGCCTCTAAAAGTTCTTTGGTGTCTCGGAGATTTTCTAGTTCGATATGAGTTGTAATCCATTTTGTACATAACTCTTCGAATAAGTCTTCTATTTTTTTGTCTTTGTGATGTCGAGAATTTTTTTCGATTTCAGATTTTAGTCTTATGTATTCAGCATAATCAAAATTTTTCAAATCGTCAAGCTTTTTAAATAATTTTTCTCTTTGCTGTCTCGTTCTCGCTGAGCTCGGGTTGGTTGCATCTTGTAAGTTAGGTAATTTCATCAAGTTTTTAGTTTCCATGGTTAACTGAACGCGCCCCTTTGTTATCTGATAGTTGAATAAGCTAAGTGATTCAAGGTCAAATTTTTGGTAGAAGTGATAGGGAATAGGTACTATAGATAAATATAGATAAGTACATAGATATTCACAATATAAAACTAGGCACATAGGTTTATCATTGTAAAAAAGCCAATCTACGTAACTTTTTTATTATTCACTGCACCTTAATTTCACTCTCGTTTTTGGATTCAGCGTTGAAAAATATGTAAGATTGTAATTAGTTTATTGATAAAGATCTTAAATTTCACAAAGAATAATTTGATTAATGGGGAGCGTTCAATTATTCAACCGTTCACTACAACGTCTCGAGCTATATTCTTATAACCTCTTTATAAGAAAAACCTGGATATAAGAGAGTAAAAATCCGGTCCCTTGAGTTCTCTTATATCCAGGTCCGACTGTATAGAAATGTACAAATGAATGGTGAACTGGATTAAAATTGCATTTAAAAAAAATGGGTAGGTATTTATGTGGATAGCTCTATCATGTTAAAAATGGAGAAAACATTTAAAGGTGGGTATTTATATTTATAAAAAATTCCATCCGAGGTTCCATATTTTACAGCGGTTGTGGCTTCAGAATTTTGGTATTTCAATGATTCTCGAGACCTGGAGGTCGGTGATTCGAGTGTCAACGAATCGTTTTCAACGAATCTATTTTACAGTGTGTTTTTTTTCAACTTTACGTTTCTGTAACATCAAGGTTGTGAGGAATGACCTTGCCTACAAATGCTAAAAAAGAAAAAGAAAAAAATATCTAGTTCATTCGAGACGAGAGTTTAATTTTTTATTCGCTGGAAATTCACAAAGCAGCTACCCACATTACTCTATTACCCACATTACCCTATTACCCACATTGACCTCACTCAGCCTGTATTGGACGTACCATCGATGCTGGCTGCTGGCTTCATTATACAGATGAAATTCAGTGAAAACCTAGGCACCACTCTGTATACATGTGTATGAGAATAATTATATGGCTAAGTATATGTTACCAAACAAGGAAGAAGACACTTGCATCCCCATAAATCACATCTCTCCCTCTTTATCCCACTCCACCCTCTCTCTCTCTCTCTTTTATCGTACTCTTTCTGTCTCTCACCTCCACCTCTCTCTCTCAATTGCATCCCACTTCCTCCTCCTTCTCTCTCTCTCTCTTTTCTTTCTCCCCCATTCTCTTCTTTTCACCTCTCTCTCTTCCTCTCTCGGTGAGTGTGTATGTTCTAGGCACATTCTTGACACGTTCAATTGGAGGTTATAAAGTCTTACCTACGGATTTCAGCCAGAGGAAAAGAGAAAGAGGCACATACTTAGAGTGAGAAAAAGAAGAGCGTGTGAGAGAGAGGAAGAGAGAGAGAGAGAGTGTGAGAGAGAGAAATAGGAGAGGATAGTAGAAGGAGGTAAAATATAGACAAAATGTAGATGTAGATAGGGATAAGAAATAAATATAATACGTACATGAAAAAGAGAGTGTGTGTGTGAGAGAGAGAAAGAGAGAGAGAGAGAGAGAAGAGGAGAGTAGAAATAGGTACAAAATAGGCAAATAGTATTAAAATATATTAATGATAAGAAAACACTATAATATTTATTCAGCACATGAGAAAAAGCAATGGAAAAGTGTGAGAGGAAGAGAGAGAGAGAGAGAGTTAGAGTAGAAAGAGTAAGATTGAGAAAAAGTAGTAGAAAGAGTAAGATTGAGAAAAAGTAGTAGAGAAATAGAGAGAACAAAAAAAGGAGGAAAAAGGATCAATGAAGAGATTGTGGGTAAGAAACGTGTGTAAAACATTAAATGTAGATCAAGGGAATAAAGTAATGAGGGAAGGAGAAAGAGGCAGTAATACCAATAAAATAAGGAAAAATAGTGAGCCGTAGAAAGAATAAGAGAGAAGTATAGATAGATAGATTGAGAGAAAGAAAAGAGAAAGAGAGAGATAGATTATAGACTTATATTTTACTTCCCAGAAATTTCTAATATTAGAAATCGGAAGTACTGTGTTTTTTATGTACATGAAATTAATATGGCTTTAGTTTTAGGGAACCAAGCAAAAATATTGTATAAATCTGTACACCTACTGTTTATTCTGTTAATATAAAAACAGAAACCATGATTAACATTAAAATTGTACTCTTAAGCCTCAAGGAAATACAAAGTTTATTTATTTACTTATAAAGCCCCATTGGCACCCAAATTAATAGGCTGTGGTCTCCTTTAAAAGAGTATATTATATTTTTACATTGTTAATGATCTGTTGCATGAATATACATAAAAACAAAATAATGACCTACTAAATACAAAATAATGACTTACTAAATACAAAATAAAGACTATGACATTGACTAAAACTTAATATGACAAGAAAAGAAAAGAATACAAAGTATTAAACTACTAAGAACGAATTGTAGTGCCAGACTTTTGAGCGGCAGTTTATTTTCAAAATGCCTTCTGAAAACTGTCAGCGTATTAGGCCCAAGACAAAGGATCCTATTAATAGAAATTAATTTGAAGGAGGAACTTTCAGCTTTCTTTCTAGTGAAGTCATAAGTGAAGGATTGAAGCTTTTTACTTTTAGACTACAAATTAAGCTCAATTACTGATAGGTATATCGTCTGCTATGACCTTCGATTTTAAAAAGATGATAGTCAAAAACCACTTAAAGTAATAATTACTAATTATTATTATAATTGTACAAAATAATTATTATTTTGTCTACAGAATGGTCATTTTCCTTACTCTGGTAAGTGATTGACCTCTTTTAACAGAAATAAAGAATATTTCCACTATTTTAACCACTATTATTAGCGAAATATGATTTTACTTGTTTAAATTTAGAGTATGTGTCGTTTTAATAGCGTTATTCAAGTAGAGAACAATATTGATAACGCAAGTAAACAAACATTGTCACAGAAAATCAGAATTGTAAACAAAATCTTTAAGGTGGCTTTCAACAGCACAATGTGGCTCAATAGTCATACTGTGCCTTGGATAGTTGGATGTCTAGTGGTTTTAGTATAGTGTAGTGGCTCAACACTCTCAACAGTCATACTGTGTCTTGGATGTCTAGTGGTTTTAGTATAGTGTAGTGGCTCAACACTCTCAACAGTCATACTGTGTCTTGGATGTCTAGTGGTTTTAGTATAGTCTAGTGGCTGAATAGTCATACTGTGTCTTGGATGTCTAGTGGTTTTAGTATAGTCTAGTGGCTCAACAGTCATACTGTGTCTTGGTTGTCTAGTGGTTTTAGTATAGTCTAGTGGCTCAACAGTCATACTGTGTCTTGGATGTCTAGTGGTTTTAGTATAGTCTAGTGGCTCAATAGTCATACTGTGTCTTGGTTGTCTAGTGGTTTTAGTATAGTCTAGTGGCTCTATAGTCATACTGTGTCTTGGTTGTCTAGAGGTTTTAGTATAGTCTGATGATCCAGGTAACGTAGGGATCCGTTGTTTCGAATTTAAAAATAAGAGTCAATAATTCGGCCCTTAAAAAACAAGCATTAACCTCGCTTTGTGATTTAACACAAATTATTGTCAATAGTTTCTTTTTAATTACAGTTTCTGTCATAATACTTGCCAATATTTTCTGTGCCAATAGTTCTATTACATAACTATCATGTTGTTCAGTGGTCAAAGCGTTGGTCTGGTAATGGAGAAATTTCTGGTTCAAAACCCAGCCAGGAAATGACAAGTTATCCTCCCATTTAGGATTTTGACCACATAACAATACATCTTGGGCTTACTGCTGGAATAATGAGACTTTCATTAGTCCTAGTCGGGCAGTATGAAATAGGTGATATTATTGAGTGTAGATCAGAATAAACAGACAGTATCATTCGGTATAAAACACAAAAAAGATAAAATAGTTATTAAACAGTATTGTGCCAATAGCTTTTGTATGATAGAGGAAAATTCTGCCACCAAGCTCCCAAGTATGTAGTTCCTCAGAAGACAGGGAGGAAGCATGGAGTGTACACACAATAGCGCGCACAACACATGAGGTGTCACACACAGCTTTCCAAGTTCTCACACGCAACTATCCGATACAAAGGAGCTTTCTTTTTGGCTTTTGGGAAAAGCGAAAATCACGTGACTCAGAAAGCTATGGAGCGCCTTTGTTACGTCAAGAAAGCCAACATGAAAAGTTTATGAAGGGATGGGTGAGGGAGGGGAGGGGGGCATTGGACGTCCAAATGGGAAGCCACTTGAGTTGAGGGAGAGGGGGAGAAAGAGAGAGACAGAGGAAAAGAAAAGCAATACAAAGAGTGATAGAGAGTGAAGGAAAAGTAATAGAAAGAGAGAGAGAGAAGGTGTAAAATCGTGAGAATGAAAAAAGAATAAGTAAAAGAAAATGGAGAGAAATTATACAAAAAAGATAAAGAAAGAATAAAATCAGATAGAGAAAGAGAAAGAAAGAGAGAGAGAGAAAAGAGAGAGAGAAAAAGAGAGAGAGAGAGAGAGAGAGAGAGAGAGAGAGAGAGAGAGAGGGGGGGGGGATATAGAATATGTAAACACGTAACAAAGGAATAAAAGAGAAAAAGAAAATGAGAAAGAATAGCAATAGATTGAGACAAAGATAGATAATTATTATAAGATACAGTGTTGGGATAGCGTTTAGGCTGATAAATAGATTTAAACATAATGACATCTACTTTGATGGATTAGGCGGCGGGCTTGTAACCTGGAGGTCGGTGGTTCAAGTCCCGCTTTCAGCGTAGATTTATTAAAGCGAATATATTGTACAAATAATGATTACAAATATTCAGTATAAACAGAACAGAAATATTAACAATATAAACAATAAAAATGGAAAAAATAGATAAATATATATATTATACACATACACACATAATATGTGTCCTCACTAAAGGGCGGGGTTATTATCTACGGCAATCTTTTCCACCCAAACCTATGAGGTGCTGAACCTACCCTTAAAATATTTGCATCTGTTCCTGGGACCCCCTGTATGTTTGAATCCACAGGTGGGCGTTTCATCGAGGCTCTCTATTACTTCCGAGAAATTTCTAATATTAGAAATCGAAAGTATTGCGTTCGTTTTTTGCTACTACCTATTTCAATTTTTTTTTCATATTTTTGAACGTTTCATAACCTCCTGAGCAACTTTGGTTTTGTGTCTGTCTGTCGGTCTGTAACGCACAAATCTCGGAAACTACTGATTTTTGTACACATATAGAAAACATCCTGTAGATGGTGAAATTTTAAATTAATCAACTTCGCACCAGCGGTTCTTGGTGAAAGAGACCATGCGCCTGACCACTAACTCTTTACTTAAACGCTCATATCTTGTGAACGCTACATCCTATTTAGATAAAATTTTGTATACATAATCATATTATCGTTTTACATGGGCCTTTTATAATTATTTTTTCATTAATTGAACACAAATTTGAAGAAAATTTGTTTTGGAGATATGAGTGATTTAGTTAAAATCCCAACATTGCCACGTGTATACAATGTGAACCAATCACGAGGAAGTATTGTGTCCATAATAATTGGCAGTGTTTTGCATATTGTGTTAGCATAGCGGTGATGAGCCTAAGCTACAACAAGAGAGAAAAAATTCATGGCGTTCGCAAATATTTCTTCCTAAACTGAGGTTACGTAGGTAACAGGAGAGAGTAAACATGAGAAAATATTAAATTGCCTCACACGTGATTTTTCAAATTCCAATATGGATTGGCGTATTATATTCCCCGTGAAACACGCGCTAAAGTAAAGACATCGGTGGATGTTGCGTAAGAATATTGGTTGGAAAATGACGTGTAACGTACGTTTAGGTCGAGAGGGGGTCAGGAGGAGGGGTTGGGGGGGGAAGGGGAATAAAAGAGAAGAACAAAGAGAGAGATGAAAGTAATCAGCAGGAGAGCAGGGAAAGAAAAGAAAAACGGGGAGAGAAAATGAAAAAGAAAGGACGTAGAAGGTGAAATATGAAAAAAAGAAATAGAGATAGAGTATGAGTTCACGTTTAGGATAGTAGGACAAATACAAACAAATAATACAACAAATAAATTACAATATTAATAATAATAATGTGTTTCTATATCACAAATGGGTAGCGCAGAATTATAGGACTTTTTCGTATTTTTAACACTTAGACGACCGGGTGTACCACCGGTGGTACACGCACGTTCGTACGGAATGGACCGGGTGTACCACCGGTGGTACACAATGTCGGAGAGCCGTATTATCGCCGGTCCCACAAGATAATTCACGAAAAACCATGCCGGTCGTCTAAGTGTTAATAACCCAATATCTTATTTTTGCCTATAATTCCGCCACTGGTCGCTGCTAAAATTAAAGCAGCAACTCATTTTTCCTCACGAGGTATGAGTGGACACCGAACACCCAAGAAAAAGCAGAAAAAATCTTGTCCCGCTGGGGATCGAACCCAGGTCTCCGTGAGTGCAATGCCTAACGCGCTAACTCACTCTGCCACGGTGACTACTTTACAAAATGGAGAACACAAAACAAAAAAAAGAAAATACATTAATATACAATATTTACAGATGTCCTAACTAAAGAGCGGGGTTTTTGCCTATGGCAATCTCTTCCACCCAACCCTTAAAAAGAAGATGACTTATATCTGTATAACTAGTTAGCTGTTGTAGAAAAGGAGACTCTCCAATCTTCTTGGTACTCAAATTGTTAATTTATTTGGAGAAATAAATCAACAATTTGAGTACCAAGAAAAAGGAATTCAAGCACCTCCACCACCAAACATTACTTTACTCCATCGTATAATATCGAACATATTTTCACATGGTCACTAAAATAGTCCTTCTTAAATGATCTCTAAAATGTATCTTATTTAGAGAAAAAAAAAAACAATAATCCATCGAATAATATTGAACATTTCACATGGTTAACTAGAATAGTCCTTCTTCAATGATCTCTAAAAAGTCTCTTATTTAGAGAGAGAAAAAAACATTACTCCATCGAATAATATTGAACATTTCACATGGTTAACTAGAATAGTCCTTCTTCAATGATCTCTAAAATGTCTCTTATTTATAGAGAAAAAAAAAACATTACTCCATCGAATAATATTGAACATTTCACATGTACCTATACTAGAATAGCCCTTCTTGAATGATCTCTAAAATGTCTCTTATTAAGAAGAAGAAGAAAAAAAAAAAACATTACTCCATCGAATAATATTGAACATTTCACATGGATACTAGAGTACTCTTTCTTGATTGATCTCTCAAATGTCTCTTATTATTAAGATTTTTTTAAAAATAATAATAAAAATTATAAAAAAATAGGACATTGACATTATAGGGTAGCATAGCCCCTTGTGTCCACAGGGGGTACAGATATATCTGCAAACCCCCGCTTTTCCTGGCAACATTACTGACACGGAAACTTCTTGTACTTTCAGTTCTGTGCTAGCATAAATTCTCAACATTCTGGACGTTTTACTTCTCTACTTCTTGACATCTCTAGTTGAAGTCAAACAATGCGGGTTGCATGACGAGTATTTTTGAAGGCGCAAGAGATGCGGTTGCCGGGGTCTCGAGACCGATTGGCAAGTAAAGGTACCTATTATAGAATTCAGCCTTGATGATGTTCATGTTAGTTTTACTTCCGAGAAATTTCTAATATTAGAAATCGGAAGTATTGTGTTCGTTTTTGTAAAAAAAAATATTTTTTTGCTCCGATTTCAATTTTTTTCATATTTCTGGACGTTTCATAACCTCCTGAGCAAATTTGGTTTTGTGTCCGTCTGTCGGTCTGTCGGTCTGTCTGTCTGTCTGTCTGTCTGTCTGTTAAAACGATTCCTTGTAACGCGCAAATCTCGGAAACTACTCGACCGATTTTGATGAAATTTTGTACACATCTAGGAGACATTCTGTAGATGGTCCCATTTTAAATTCATCGAATTCGTACTAGCGGCTCTGGGTGAAAGAGACCATGCGCCTGACCACTAACTTTTTACTTAAATGCTTATATCTCGTGAACGGTACACCCGATTTTGATGAAATTTTGTAAGAATATGCATATTATTGTTTTACATAGGTTAATTATATTTATATTTAAATTAATTATAATTTGACTCTGATATTTAAGAAAATCCGAAATTTTGGACAATAAAGTCAAAAAATAAGAACCACAACTTGCCGATACAGAATTTTTTGTGGAACCTAGAATGTAGAAAAAACGGTTTCTTACCATATAAAACAAATTTGAAAAAAATCGGTTGAGCCGTTTCGGAAATACAAGTAATTTAGTATAATAACTCAAAATTCGCACGTGTACACAATGTGAAACAATCACGAGGAAGTATTGTGTCCATAATTGGCAGTGTTTTTCTTCTTGCTTTGGTAGGCAAGGCTATTTCATACAGCCACGTTCATATTAGTTAAGCACTTCAAGCAGCTCTTAAATGCGTTGTTGTATACCTAATTATTTATTATTGTCATGTTTGAAAGGAAGAACAGCCCAAAAAAATAGTGTATCATAGTTTGGATCCAAAGGACACATGCCATATAGCCAAATAAGTGTAGATCATTGGAGGGGAGCATACAATACCTGCTGGGTTAAACTAAATTCTAGCAGAACTGAAGAAGTTATGGAAGTTCCAGGCCGAAACCAAGCTTTATTATATGAGAACAATATTTATTATACCTATAGGAACAAGATTTACGATAAGAGAACAATATTTATTAAATGAGAACAAGATTTATTATAAGAGAACAACAGTTTCCGGATGTTACAAGAGAACTTTGGTCTCCTGAAGTCGAGATCGCTTGAACGATAGACTCCTAGACCAGTGCATTCTGAACCAGAAACAGTTTCGCCCATCCGACTCCCTGAAATCTTGCCTGCTGTAGAGTTCTATATAACGAGAGCCTAGCTGTTCCTAGACATCTGCCTGCCTGAAATCTGGCCTGCTGTCGAGTTCTATATAACGAGAACCTAGCTGTTCCTAGACATCTGCCTGCCTGAAATCTTGCCTGCTGTAAAAGTTCCATATAACGAGAGCCTAGCTGTCCTAGACATCTCCCGCTGAAATCTTGCCTTCTGTAGAGTTAATATAACGAGAGCCTAGCTGTTCCTAGACATCTCCCTGCCTGAAATCTGCCTGCTGTCGAGTTCTATATAACGAGAGCCTAGCTGTTCCTAGACATCTCCCTGCCTGAAATCTTGCCTGCTGTAGAGTTCTATATAACGAGAGCCTAGCTGTTCCTAGACATCTCCCTGCCTGAAATCTTGCCTGCTGTAGAGTTCTATATATAAACCGAGATGCCTAGCTGTTTCCTAGACATCTGTCTGCCTGAAATCTTGCCTGCTGTAGAGCCTAGCTGTTCCTAGACATCTGCCTGCCTGAAATCTTGCCTGCTGTAGAGTTCTATATAACGAGAGCCTAGCTGTTCCTAGACAGTCGTGTCGGCGTAATGAAAACTAAACTGTTTATTTTGAAATAATAGTCTGACATGGGCGCTTCTGTAGTGCGCTATGTTGTTGTTCCAAGTACAGGGTGTATAGGAAGTTTTTTGGGGGGGTTTAGCGTCGCTTTCAACTGCATTGTCCTATCACGACAGGGGTTTAACTCATCACCCAGGGGTTCGTTGGTTCGAATCCCACCCAGTACATGAACTTTTTCTTTGTTAATTTGAGTTTGTGACCACATAATAATAAGACTCTGAGGGTTCGGTGGTAGAAAATGATTTGAGCTAACCTCCCCTGGTGTTTATCTTCCACTAAAAAGGGTTATTATTATATACAATTATACATGCTCAAATCAATAGCATTAATTTGAGCATTTTGAGCCTGGTTGTTACCTTCCACTAAAGAGTATTATTATTATTATAATTCGCTGGAAACTCACAAACCAGCTACTGAGTTATGTGGCAGAGAATGCCTAAGGCATTAACTTTGCCCTAGATAACAAAACAATTGTAATTAAAAATTGATAATGTTCTTTGTTTTTGTTACATATTTCTAAGTTTATTTTAATTTATTGTTATTAATTTGTTGTTGTAGACTGTTTTGTAAAAAAATAATTTGAAAAAAAAACTCAAATTAACCGCACAAAGCCTGAGTGGCGCCGGGAATACCAGCATCACGAGGGCTTGAGTTCGAGTGGTCACCCATCCAAGTCCTAGCCTCGATGGACGTTTCTTAACATCAGTGACTGAATGCGAACTTTTGTATAGTTTAGCACAAGTCAATGGATTACCAAGTTTTGTCTCGAAAATACAAGAAAAGTCGGTAGGGTACAAATTTTGCTTCTCTGTACTAGAATGGTCGGGGTACAGTTATAACTCGTGAGGAAAATTGAGTAACTACTTGTATAAATAACAGCCAATATTGGAATAAACAAAGTAAAAATAAAAGTAGAATATGTTAGGTATTATTAGAAAAGTTAAGAATGCTCTTAAGTCTTTAGTAATACTTTGCTACGGATTTCGGGATTGTCTGTCCCGGTAGCTCAGTGGTAAAGGCGGCACTCTGCGAATCCAGAGAGACCAGAAGTCGCGGGTTCGAAACCCAGCCGGGACATGACAAGTTATCCTCCCATTTGATATTTTTGACACATAATAATATATTTTGGGCTTACTGCTGGGACTTAATAGTCCTAATCGGGCATTATAAATAAGGCGATATTATTATTATTATTATTTTTATGTTATTATTACCCACAAATATTGTGGAGAGGCACTTGTTTCACAGCAAAGAAATCTCCCCACCTACTTAATTTTCCAAGTACAAAACACTCATATAGACTACCCGAGTGTCATGAAGTTGACAATTGTAACTTTCTGAAACACCCTATTGTATTAATTTCTAGGAAGTTGTTGTTGTGCCAGATCTTAGAGTAAACACACTTTGTATTATTATTGTTATTATTATGTTTATTCATATTGTTGTTGTTGTGATGATAATCACTGGTGTATTTGCTGTTTTTCTTTACCGTTTTTATTTTTATGATATCTATTTTCATCCAGGTGCGAAAACAGGCGCAAAAGGGCACTGGTAGTCAAAGTGGTGAAGGCGCTACTCTGGTGATCCAGGTAGCGTAGGAATCCGTTGGTTCGAATCTCACCCAGTGCATGAATTTTTTCTCATTCATTTGAGTTCGTGACCACATAATGATAAGACTCCTAGGTTTAGGTGGTAAAAAATGCTGCATTAACCTCGCCTGGTTACTTTCCACTAAAGAGTGTTATTAATATTATAAAACAGTCAGTTATTGCCTGAATGAAAATCAATTTTAAAACAGAATGGATTTTAATACAAGCCAGAACCGCCCTCAAAACAAATTTTCATCAAATCACAGCGCACTATATTTCAACCAATCAACTTGAGGGAGAGTCTAACTTATTTTGAACTTGTTTCTGTTTTTAATATTCGAATCTCAGCCAAAGTCGATGGCACATTGAATACAACAGTTGGGTGGAAGAGATTGCCATAGACAATAACCCCGCCCTTTAGTGAGGACATCTATATAAGTATATTTTATTTATTTTATCCATCTTTTCTTTTCTTGATTATAATGTTCTAAATTTTGTATTCTAATTTATGTCCTATAGTTAAAAAGTGTTACATAATAATAATAATAATAATAATAACAGTTCTGTTCTCATTCAGTGAAGACAACGTCCAGCGAGGTTTGAACTTAAATGGGAGCTTATTCAAATTCGAACCCACGTGATGCTGACTTTTTCCGGCCCATCTCATGCTAGGTGAGGGCTGAGAATGTAGGTACCCGGTTTGTGAGGGTAAAACCCCTTCTCAAATGACTTAAATGTTAAGCAGGCGTAAAGCAACTACAGAAAAATATTTTTTGTCATCTCCTTTGTTTCCGGACGGACTGAGAAGATATAAAGATAGAGTATGTAAAATTGTATATAACAATCAAACACAACAACACAAAGAGTCAGAGAGAGGCACTATATCTGTTTAAATCTGTTTCCAGAAATAGGTATATTATTCTGAGCCAATTTAGCCAAATTAATTGCCTACTATTTTTTATCGAATCTATTGAATCCTTTGTTGCTCAGTGCATATTGCATAACTTGAATTATTAGGCGCTCATAGAATTCTTAGTAACTAGGTACCTACTTGGAATATTAATTGATAATACCTAATTGTTATAAGCCATTGTTGTAAAATAAACATAAAGTTTTTAATCATTCAAACACTCTCTCTTTCTCAGCCCCCCCTCTCTCTCTTTCTACCCCTCTCCTTAACCTTTCTATGTTTATCATTCTCTCTAAAGGCTCATAGCATTATTATATCAGAAATTGCTTCAAATCTTGACCTCGCCTCTATTGATTTCCCATTAAAATATATTATATTGAATAGAACTTTCAGTTTAGGTTATCTACCTCATGTTAGTTTGCACTTTACGTGTATTGTTATATTGGTAACAAGGAAGTATACGGGGTCCACTCATATCTCGCGAGGAAAAATGAGTAGTTTCTTGTATTATGAACGACTATTGGCTAACGGAAAGAGCCCGGAACATTGCTTCTGGGTGGGATTGCAAAATGCAATAACTTCGACCTTTTTCTTTGAACATCAGCATAATTATAATTTATCAATTTATTTCTGTTTTTCTTTTATACTGTAAAGTAATTTGATTATTATTTGTAATAATCTCATTGTACATTATGTCCTTATTTTCTGCTCTATACTTGGATGTTCGGGGTCCACTCATACCTCGTGAGGCAAAATGAGTAGTTACTTGTATGAGACCAGTGGCAACATTACCAGTGTAAAAAGAAATTAATGCAACAAAATTTAAAAAATGAAGGAGGCTCTTAGTAATGTTGCGCTACCCACAAATATTGTCAAGAGGCTCTTGCTTTCTCACAAATTTCATACTTCGAATGTATCAAATAAGGCATTCATGGAAAGCATGCAAGCCTCTCGTTAGGATACACACAGGTTTTGTGTTAACAAAACAGTAAGCTGCTAAAGGAAAATATTTGCCAAAGTCTTGATGAGTTGTCTAGCAAGCTGACCTTCAACTAACCTTCAAAAAAGGGTGTAAATATTTGTTTATTTTCAATAATGAGAAAGAAAAAGAAATAGGTACCACTACCGCAGTGTTATGAAAAAATATTTATAAAGTTAAAGTTATCATATTTGTGTTATTCACTTTCGTGATATTGATAATATCACAACTACCCAAATTCGCTTTACTAAATCCATGCTGAAACCGGGACTTGAACCAGCGACCTCCAGGTTACAAGTCCGCTGCCTTTTCAATCGAGCTACTGAGGTCTGATAGGATTCACTCTGAGGTAAACAAAATATTTACAAAATAAACCAATGCTTACAATTAATAGGTGAGAGTGCGAACTAGCGGCATCCATTTGGCTTTTCAGTGGGCGCTTCGTATTTATTTTTTGATCTCTCTTTCCTTGTAAAAATGTACTCAACATCTGTGGAGATCAGCAAAAAGATATTTCTTCTCATAGTAAAAAAATCCGTTCAGTAGTTTCCGAGATTTGCGCGTTACAAGTAATATTTTTAACAGACCGACAGACCGAAGGACAGACAGACACAAAACCACAATTGCTCAAAAGGTTTATGAAACGTCCAGAAATATCTTGAAAATAATAATCTCACATGACGAATGGGCCAGGGGCCACTTCAATCTGACCAAAAAAAAGTACGATCGGTCAAAACAGAATTGTTTCATCATTTGGATTTCTTCCATCAAGTTTTGTTTTTTCTTCCATTCTCCATGCCACAAACTGACGTCCTTTGTCTCAAAATGATTGTCAAGACAGAGAAAACGTTCAAGGATCAGAAGGAAAAGTCTTGCGTTTTTTTAGTTCAGGGAGGAGGACTTGGAGCTTTGTCTCGATGGGCTCTTTGTTTAAACGAACTGGATATATTTGAGTGATAGATGGGAATGTGAAGGACGTTAGGAGATAATAGGAAAGAGGGAAAAGGAGGAGAAGACAGAGAAGAAGTAGGGTGGGTATGAGAAGTAGACGAATGAGAAGAGAGAGAGAGAGAGAGAGGGGGGGGAGAGAGAGAGAGAGAAAGAGAGAGAGAAAGAGAGAGAGAAAGAGAGAAGTAAAGATTGTAAAGAAGGGGAAATCGAAAGAGAAATAGAAAGGGGAAGAGAAATATATGGAGAAAGAGGAAGAGAATACAGTTAAGAAGTAGGGTGGGTATGAGAAGTAGAAGAATGAAGAGAGAGAGAGAGAGAGAGAGAGAGAAGGAAAAGGTAGGGTAAAGGAAGAGGCAAAAAAAGTAGTAAAGATTATAAAGAAAGAAAAATCGGAAGAGAAATATAAGGGAGAGGAGAAGTATATGGAGAAAGAGGAGGAGAAGACAGAAAAGGAGGAAGATGAGGAGGTAGAGAGAATAAAAAGTGACAAAGAAAAATGAGGGGCAGGAGGGGTAGTGGAACAAGGAGGCGGAGGTAAAGGAATGAGAGATGGAAGAGTAAGGAAGATAAAAAAGTGAAACCAAAGGTATATTGAAGTTTTGGGAAACAAGATTTCCATCCATTGTCTTTTGTTTTTTATCCTCTTGAATGCAATGTATCTTTCTCTCTCTCTGATTTTTACCGTTCCTTATGTTTCTCTCTTCCTTTTATATTTTCTCTTCGTCTGTCTCTGTGTCCTTTTCTTAATCCGTCACACAGAACACACATTGTAACATTTTTGCTTTAATCGAAAAGAAACCTCTTCCTCATAGGAATTTCTTGGGAGAGTCAGAAAGAGGGGAAGGTAGGAAGGTAAAAAATGAAGTTCTAGCAATGAACGGAGCAGGAGAGCGGAATATAAGAATGGGCAAGAAAGAAAAGATATAGCGAAAGAAAGGGAAAGAGGAAGTGAGAGGGAAACTCATAGAATAAGAGAGAGAGAGACAGGTGGAAAGAGAGGGATAGAGAGAGGCAAAGAGGGACAGTAGCGAAGGAGGCTGGAAGAGACGGAGAAAGGAAAGAAGGAGGGAGGGAGGAAAGAGAGATAAAAGAGAGAGAGGAAGAGAAAGAGGGAGAGGTAGAGAGAGAGAGAGAGAAGGGGAGAGAGAGAGAGAGAGAGAGAGAGAAAATAAGGAGGGAGAGAGATAAGTAAAAATAAGTCCTGTCTAAAGTGACCCCATGATGTCTTGTCTTTCGGATTTTGATTGATAGCCTTTCTTACATACACGTCCAATTTTTTACCTTGGCTTAGGGTGGATAAACCCCCTCACTAGAAATCCTCTAAAAAGAAACTTCCCGTATACTGACTTCAGTGGCGGCTCCTGACTTCAAGACTAGGTGAAGTCAAATTATACCCAGAAGTATTGAAAAAATAAAATTATTAATTTATCAGATCTTAGTTCTTATGGTCTCATAAACACAGCCCATTGTAAGTTATGGCTGTTTCCCTGCAGAGCATGATTTTCTCTCATACCAGTTTTGCATCATATAAGTTTTTATAGGTACTTTTTTTGGAGAACACTTGGTACTTAATAAATAAACAAGGCCAGCAGAACAATTTATCAACACTTGAGCTGGTACACAGCCATTCATTTTTCATAAACCATTCAGGCTTGAACTGTATGGCTGTGGGGCAGGCATTTGCTTTACTTTTTTAGTGGTGGTTATAGTAATTGGAGAAATTGGACATCCAGTAATCATAATATTTTCTTATCCTCATTACTTCTTAATCTGAATGGGGTTACTTTCAATGTTTGAACCCCATGATTTTGTGGGAATCTCATTGTTTCTTTGAAATATTGTTATTAATTATTCATCTTAATAAAAAATATTTATTCATCTTAATAAAATATATTAACTAAAAGTTGGTAAAAAGAAATTAAAATAAAAATATTAGGATTATACCTCAGTAGATAGGTAGGTACAACATTTTAAAGAGGGGTTAGAACTGGGAAGGAAAGAAAGTTAGTTGAAGACTAAAAATTACAATCCAAAACTGGAAGAAAATCCACCACCAGATTACAAAATAAATCTAAGAAAACATACTTACTACAAATATAAAATCAGCTTATTTGTGTTACCATTGATGTTTAAATGACTATTTATGAAAAACACAGATATTGCCTTATAATTTTAAGTACTTCACTGGAAGCTGTGTGCTTAGCTACCTGCAAAATTATAATGTTATTTCTGACACTGAAAGAAGTACATAGCTACTTCATATTCAACTTATTATGAAAAGCACAGGTCAGATCAGGTAGGAATAATGTTTCTATCCTGTATCAAATACTGGGAAATAACTTTATTAACTAGTTACACCAATTAAAAGTCACTTGATTACCGTTGAAAAGATTTGAAAATAATCTAATAAAATTTAAAAAGTGCGCTACAAGTTTTGTTTACATTCTAAAGATAAGAGATACAATGTTGCCAAGTTAATTTCATAGCTAAATTTCTACAAACTTCAAGAGCTATATTTTAAATTTAAAGAAATCCCTCAAATCATGTAAGACGTATTTATTTATTTAAAAAAATAATACTACACCGCCTGAACAGAATTTTCTTTTGAGAATTTCATTTCAAAACGTCTAATTTCATGATTTTTTTTTTAAAGTGGTTTCATAGTCAGGATCTTAAACAGGACCAAAATTGTCCCTATTTAAAAACTTCTTGGAACAACTAGATAAAAGATTATCTTATTTGGCTCAATTTCGGTACCTACATTAAATAATTATTTCCGAGATTTGACTTCAATCGAGATGTCCTTTTTAACACTATAGTTGACAAGATACATATTAAGTAGTTAAAATTTATTGGTATCAGCTATCGTTTAGGAACTATGTATAAAACTAGAACCCAAAAAATGAGAAATAATATCCAAAATACCTGACACAAAATCCTGCTTTCCTAACGCCTACGTTATTACTATTTTTTTTTTTTTTTTTTTTTTTTAATATTACAAGATTGTGCTAGATATGGGAGGCTAAATCATTGACTGGTTTCCTAGGTCTGGCATAATGCTACTGGCAACAGTGTTAATATCAAAAACACGTGACATCGCGCATGGTATGTGGCTTCGTGACATTTCGTATGAGGTCGTGTAGATAATGTAAACTGAATACAACTGAAGACTGTCCTCAGTAGCATATTACATAGATATAGTTCTTGCCTAATATTTCATGATACCTACTTGGAAATACTCAACTCTGATTGGTTGATTCAAGGACAACTGAAGACAATTGGGAATTGTCTTCACATTTGGTGTTCTCCTTGGAAAGTAACATGAAATGTTAAGCAGCATTGATCTATTTTACACAAAGCTTACTCTTTTTTTTTGTTTTTTTTTTTGAGTTGGATCAATTGTGCCATGTTCAAGGGATTATGAGTAGTGTTTTCACTGTTCAAAATTAGGTGAAAATGTCTTCAGTGTCTTCACCCGACGAGCCGCCACTGACTGACTTCCCCTTTTAAATAAGTTTCGTGACTTCCACAAGGAAGCAATTTATTTTTTGATAAAACCAAATACTGAGCTCTTAGTGAAAATTTAGTGCTAAGTGATGTCTTTTAAAATACATTCTCACTTTTTTCAGGAAATACATAAATTTACAGTCAATCGACAGATTTATTCCAGGTTAACTTAACGAACAAATTTGTACACAATTGGATGATTTTTAAGTAGGTTAACTCAATGAACAAATTTGTACACATTTGAATGATACTTCAGTAGGTACATACGTAAATACGTACCTACATCGAAGTGCAACTTCACACATTACTTATTCTAGTAAATCTTTTTTTTTTGGAATAATTCAAATTTATTTCAGTCTTTTACAAAACTTTTATAAACTTTGCACATAAGGATAGGATAACAGGTTTAGGATAATTAGACAAGGACAAGGATAATTAAATAATGGGCAAAAGAATAAATGTCATTAAGAAGAAAAAAAGAAGAAAAAAGTAATAAAAAATACACAAAAAATATTTACAAAGATTAGGAATATACATACATACATACATACAAACACACAGACACGCACACATACATAAATATTAATATTGCAATGAAGGAACAAGTATGAGGAGTTATACAAATGACAATAGGGAGAAAAAAGAAGAAGAAGAAAAAAAAAAAGGAAATTCAGGTATGTAATTTAAAATAAGGATTTGATAAGAAAAGGACAATATAAATGAATAGGAAATTGACATAAAAATGGAAATACAATTAAAGGAACAAGGAAGGTTAAATACAAGGAGTTACAGTGCATTCACTATGTCGGGTAGGTCTTGGGGTAAGTGAATTCTTTTTCGTCTAACATATTGTCTTTGACCTACACCATGTGGGTTATCCTTAATGAAGGAAATGCTTCTTTGAAGAATGATATCATATAAAGGTTTAATGTTTAGATCTTTATGAATATCAGAATTCCTGACAAACCAGGGGGCTCGAGTAATAATTCGTAGGACTTTGTTTTGAAACACTTGAAGTTTCCTAATGTGAGACTCTGCTGCTGCCATCCATACAGGGCAACCATAGGTGATGACAGGGAGAAGAATTGACTTGTAAATCAATATGGCAGATTTCATCCTTAAAGATGATTTCTTATTGAGAAGGGGAAATAGTTTGGATAGTCGCTGGTAAGCTTCTGCTGTCTTGGTTGTTATGTGATCAGCCCAGGTTAGCCTTTTATCAAACCATACACCCAGCCATCTCACAGAAGAATCTTTCCAGGGAATACTTTGACTTCCGATGGAAATGCAGGGAGGATTTGTGCACCTCCGCAGGGAAAAGATCTTGGCTTCAGACTTTTGAATGCTAATAGTAATACACCACTTGTGGCACCATTGAACAATCTGATTTACCATGACCTGCAATGTCGCTTGAGCAGTATTGATGTTTGTGTCTGAACAGGCAATAAGTTTGTCGTCTGCAAACATTCCAAGGAAACAAGATGGGGAGATGGGTGGAAGATCTTCTGCTATGTCACTTACATACAAGTTAAACAGGATTGGCCCAAGGACTGATCCCTGCGGAACTGAAGCACAAATTAGTCGAATGGAGCTAAAATTTTCTTCTAGTTTGACACTGAAGGAGCGTTCTTTTAGAAATGAAGAAACAATGCCAATCAAAAATTTGGGAAACTGTAACTTGTGCATCTTGAATATGAGACCATTATGCCAGACTTTATCAAATGCTTGCTGAAAATCCAGGAAGAGGGCGGTAGTTTGCTTGTAGTTTTCAAAGTTTAAATTAATAAACTCTGAAAATTTGACCATCTGATCAATGGTGGAATGTCCTTCTCTGAAACCAAATTGAAATTTAGGTAAAACGTTCCAATCATCGAGAACTGTCTTCAAGCGGTACGCTATGAGTTTTTCCAGCAACTTTGATAATGTTGGCAAAAGGCTTATAGGTCTGTAACTTGCAAGTTTCTTTTTAGGCTTTCCAGGTTTTGGAACCATGGTTACCTGTGCATGTTTCCAGTTGTAGGGAAAATAATTCCAACGCAGACATGCATTAAAGAGAGCTGTAAGAAATAAGATAGCACGAAATGGAAGTTCTTTAATGACCTCATTGGGAATTAAATCATGCCCTGGTGATTTCTTTTTCTTCAGGTGGTAAATTTCTTCACTGACTTCAAAAGGAGTTGCATAGGGAATTGGAAGCTCAACTGATTGCCAGTCATTAACAATTGTTTGTTCAACATGAGTAGCATGGGCTGTATCAAAGGAGTTCATGTTTAGTGAAAAAGTTTCTTCCAACATGTCGGCAAATGCTTCACACTTATCAGCTGGGGATGTGACATATTGATCATCACCAGTTTCAATAGGAGGGATAACGTCTCTCTGCCTCAGAATTCTTTTGGTTTCTTTGTATAGCGTACCATCATCAGGATGTAAGTCTTGGAGGTAGTCTTGATAATTGTCATGCCAAAATGCATCAAGTTGCTGCTTGACTTTTCTGGTGAGAATGTTTAGGAGCTTTTTATCATTGGTACATCTATTTCTTTGCCATCTACGTCTGATCCTATGTTTGTAGGAAATAAGAGATCGTAAATGAAAGGGAAGAGCAAATTTATATGAATAAGTCTTTTTAGGACTTGATGATGAGTAGACACTCTGCTTTACAATGTTTGTAAACTTGTCAACAGCATCATCAATAGAGTTAGTGCTCTCAAAACTGGATGGAATTGAGGTCTTTGAATTCACTTTGTTACGAAACAAATCCCAATCTATAGGACCATTAATTAATTTTAATCTTGGGGGGTATTGAAGTAATATGGAATCAATTTCAATAATGACGGGTGCATGATCAGAAGGCAGCTCAGCAGACAACACTTGTTGTGACATGATTCCAGAAACATTTTTACAAATTAAAATATCCAATACATCAGGCTCACGATTCAAATGTGATGGAAAGTAAGTAGGCTCATCTGGACCAAGGACTACCCAGTCTGATTTGTTCATGAGGTTGAATAATTTAAGCCCATTGGGATTGGAAGAGCGACTGAACCAAGCAGGATGTTTACAGTTCAGGTCTCCAGCCATGATTGTTGGAGTGTTATTCCCAGAGAAAATTAAGCTCATATCTCTTACAGATAACGGCTTACTTGAACGGTAAGTAGAAAATATTCTCAAAAGTGAACCATTTGTTAAGGTAACAGTAATGCCTTGAATTTCAAAGCAGATAAGAGGAGGAAATACAATAGGTTCATGACAAATATTTTTTTTGATAATTACTGCAACACCACCAGCTGCTTTTTCAGTAATTCTGTCATTTCTGTACACTCTGTAATTTGGAATTTTAAAGTTTTGTTTGGGTGTCAAGTGAGTTTCTGTCACACAAGCAATATCAATATCATGACGAACAATGAAGTCAATAAAAATCATCCTTTTAGAACTTATACCATTGGCGTTCCAATTAAGGAGGGCTAACTTGTGAGAAGTGAATTGTTCAACGTGATCCATTAAGGAGCTGTAAAATAAAATCTTGAATCATAGGCTTGATTTTGTTTAATAGAGAAAGAAAGAAAGGCTTTAAAGCTGAAATGACTGTTTCCAAGAGAGAATCTAGTGGTGTTGGCTGGTTAGAAGGTCCTGGAGGAAGCTGAGAAAATTCTAGATGAGGTGATGATTGAGAAGCAGCAGCAGTTGCCGATTTCAGAATATTTGCATAGGAATGGTCGCCAACCATATACGGAGGTCTGGAACTTGAAATGTGGTTATGAGGCATTTGTGGAAAATCACTCATGGGTGGGGGGACATTAGAATAATGTGGGAGAACATTGTTGACCAAAGGGAGATCTTTAAAACGCTTCTTTTTTAATTCAGCATAATATTTGCAACCTCTGTAGTTAGCTGAGTGATTTTCACCACAGTTAGCACAGACTTTAACAACCTCATCACCTTGCATTTTATCACAAGCAGAGGAAACATGGTCACCTGAACAGAACATACACTTAGGTGAACGCTTGCAGTAGTTTTTAGTGTGAGAGAAAAGTTGACAGTTGGTACACTGTGGAATATTTGGGGATCTTTTCTTTGGTTCAACCAAGACAACACAGTTGAGGAGTTTATCAAGTTCATATATCTCTTTGTTCTTAGCATTATTGCTTAAATATACTGATACAACTGGGATAGCCTTTTTGCCTTTTCCCCATACTCTCATGAGTTTGAAATCAGTAAAACCAAGTGATTTTAGTTCTTCTACTATTTCACTATCTTGAAAATCTGTAGGAACATGTTTAATTACTACATCTATTGTTTTTTCTTGAGGCAACCTATAGGTGTGGTATTCAATATTCTTGGAATTAAGACTAGGACAAAAAGCACGAAATGCATCAGTGGTGCCACAATCTATGCGCAGAAAGTCTTTACTATCTCTAAGTGAAAAGTCTGGATTGACAGCTTTGAGGTGAGTTAGGAGTGCACCAACAGTAACACTCTTTTTGGAAACAAAAATAGGGGGAACCTTAACTTTGGGTGGAACATCAATGTCCTCATCATCATCAGTGACATCAGTATTATTTTTGGTGGATTGTGTGTTATCTAGAGGTGAGAACCTGTTTTGCAACACTATATTGTTAGAAATGTTTTTGTTGGAGATGTTGGTTTTGTTTCCACCTTTAAGTCTTTTATTACTTGTCACAGTTTCACAACTGCCAGATGATGAGATGGAGTGGTCACGGGGCCTTGACTTCTTACCTTTCCTAGTAACTGTCATAAAATTTTCATTACTTTCTAGAACACTGTCTGGGTTTAAAGAAGAATGCACTATAGTAGGGTGAGTGGTAGAGTGACTACAAGCATTATGTTGAACAGGACTGGGATGACTAGAGGCTGAAGGGATGTGCTGGGTATTCATTGGAGTAGGATGAGGATGAGTTGCATGCACAGGACCAGGATGACTAGGAGGGGCTGGAGAGATGTGCTGGGAATTTGCTGGAGTAGGATTGGGATGACTGGAGTATTGTTGAGGGAGTTCATGTTGAACAGGATATACAGGTCTATAGGATAGTTGAGATTGGGCATGCAGAGTGGAGGGAGGATTTTTAAAATAGGCATGATCTTGAAGATAGGCTGGTGATTGAGGATAGTAGGTAGGAGGAGAGTGATACTGGGAGTACATATACTGGTCAATGTGGTCATTGGAAGAAGGAACGGGAGAAGTTTGAGAGACTACAGATGGATGGTTGTAATTTGGGTACTGTCTTACCGACTGATGATTATTCATTGGGAGCATAGTGCTCCCCTTCACTGAAGAACTCAGTACTAGATTTTATGAGAAAAATCAAATTTCAAATGAAATACTTGAATAAAATGAAAAACTTCAACAGAGAAAAAATAGGCTTCAAAGAAATTTTTGAAAGGCCTAAAATTTTACGGAGCAAAACGGAAAAGGTCTTCACTCAACCAGAGGCAGAAAAAGAATCTCTAGTAAATCTATAATAATATCGGAAGAATGAAATTGTGCTCGTTGAGAAAAAAAAAATGCTCCGATTTTCTATTTACATATTATCCACAGAGGTGCGTGAAGATAGCACCCGACATTGAAGCTAGAATTATGTACCACCTACCATAATTTTCAATGTCGGGTGCTATCTTCACGCACCTTATCCACATAGTTCTACGGGCAGGGAAAAGGAGGGAAAGAAAGAGAGGGAGGAAAAGTTCAGTGGGGGATATAGCGAGAGGGATATACCTATTCGTGGGATTTTTTGTCAGATAATGTCGAGCTCTGCGACACATAATTGGGACAGACAGCAGACAGACAAGCATCAGGTGTCGAGGGTGACAGTTATTTCAGATGTAGCTGTGCTGGTGGCGCTTTTTCCGCTTTTTTACTTTCCTCATCCATTGCAATAGTAAGGAAAGTATTGTTTACTTTCCTTGTCCTATAATAAGGAAAGTATTGCTTACTTTCCTTGGACTAAAATAAGGAAAGTATTGTTTACTTTCCTTATCTTATAATAATGAAAGTATTGTTTACTTTCCTAGTCCTAGAATAAGGAAAGTATTGATTACTTTACTTATCCATTGCAATACCAAGGAAAGTATTGATTACTTTCCTTATCCTATAATAAGGAAAGTATTGTTTACTTTCTTTATTCTGTAATAATGAAAGTATTGTTTGCTTTCCTTATCCTATAATAAGGAAAGTATTGTTTACTTTGCTTATCCTATAATAAGGAAAGTATTGTTTACTTTGCTTATCCTATAATAAGGAAAGTATTGTTTACTTTCCTCATCCTATAAAAAGGAAAGTATTGTTTACTTTCATTATCCTATAATAAGGAAAGTATTATTTACTTTCCTTATCCTATAGTAATGAAAGTATTTTTTAGGAAAGTATTTGAGTTTGTGTTTGAGTTTGTGACCACTTAATAATAAGACTCAGAGGGTTAGGTGGTCGAAAATTCTTTGAGTATTAACCTCGCCTGTTGGTTAGCTTGAACTAAAAGGCTGTTATTATTATTATTCGTTGAAAATTTGACCTACTCAGTTTTCACATTTCTGGATGACTCATAGCCTCAGGTTACCAAAAAAGTTGTTTTCGACCATTGGCCCGTGGGTCCGTGTTTCCGTCTTTTTTTTGATATCTTGAACTTTTTATAACTCGGCCCCAATTTACCCGTATTTTTGAGGGTCTCGCTTGGACTACCTTTTTTTAAACATCTTAGATGAGGCTAGTGACATATCGAATCCAATGATTTTGAGGTGTTGAATACGAAATTGACATATTATTTTAATTTAATTTTCATGAATTAACGGGGCAAACTCATGTTTATTTGATATAAATATTTAGAGTCACCAGTGGTAGAATTTTTTTCTAGTGACAAGAAAAGTCGTGTGGTGTCAAAGCAGTTTATTTCCTCTCCTATTCTAGAAGGTGGAAATGAAGGGACCCGGAACTGTGAAGGAATCGGTAGTTTTCTAACTCACAGTAATATAAATCCCCCAAAAACACCACTTCGTGGTTAAAAAAAGAAGAACGCCTCACTCAAAAGAATGATTAAAATTAGCTAAAAATAAATGATATCAAATTGAGAACACCTTACCCCCTCTCTTTCTATATCTCTGCACTCCTCTCTGAATTTATTCCTCTTTTGTTTATCTTTCTTTATCCTTTCTAGGGGTCATCCCAAACTTGATTTCTCTTTAAATTTACTTGTTACACGGCAATAAAAAATGGCGGTCGGAGTATGATTTTTCTGAACTTATTTGATTTGAATCGAGAAAATTACACCGCGACCGCCATTTTTTATTGCCTTAGCAACAAGTAAATTTAAAGAGAAATCAAGTTTGGGATGACCCCTAGAAAGGATAAAGAAAGATAAACAAAAGAGGAATAAATTCAGAGAGGAGTGCAGAGATATAGAAAGAGAGGGGGTAAGGTGTTCTCAATTTGATATCATTTATTTTTAGCTAATTATAATCATTCTTTTGAGTGAGGCGTTCTTCTTTTTTTTAACCACGAAGTGGTGTTTTTGGGGGATATCAGTTCTTTTTGTACGAAAATATAGGTTCATACACTACTGAAACATTATGAATAACAAAAGTAAATAAGCTGAGAAAATGTGAATGTATGTACCAAGTTGTCTTTTTTTAAGATATAGTTCTAGCAGTAGGTATTTAATTTTTCTAAGGTCAATATGTATTTGGATCACAGATTTGGCCCCCTGAGTCCCCAAATTGAGTAAATAATATATAAATTTGCAATGCAAGACCTTTTGATTCTATACTCCACATGATTAGGTTTATCTTTCAATGTTAAATAGACCTCGGAGCCTCCTATGAGGGACACTAAAACACCTGGATTTACTAATGCCAAAGAAATTAATTTGTAATCACCTTATCAAGGTGAGGTAATGAGTTCTCTCCCGTTGACCTTTTCTTACCCGAGTTCTCTCCGGCTTGTTGCAGGGGTCACCACGAGTATCTCTCCCGGAAATAAGACCAAGCTTTTTTACATTAGGTATTTAAGAAAATGAAAAAACTATAAAATTGTCATTTTTATATAAGAATCGGCCTTTTATAAGGAAATCTTTAAAATCTCTAACTAATGAAAGGCAATGCCTTCAGTGTATAGTAGAGTTAGGTAAAATACATAGAAGGCCATGCCTCAGGAATATAGTAGGGTTAGGGATAATACATAGAAGGCAATGCCTCGGGTTTATAGTAGGGTTAGGTAAATATATAGAAGGCCATGCCTCAGGTCTATATCAATGATTCCTAGGTGTTTCGATTATAATTTTTATGCTAGGCCTAAACTATGTAGGTATTAAATCAGGTAAAAATGCAAGCGACGCGACGGGAGACAATTTGGTGTTGATAAGACCATGAGCGGGAGAGAACTCGGTGGTGACGTCCCTTATCAATACCTCACGAGGTATGAGTGTACCCCGGACATAATGGACAGAGAATAAAACTTCCCTGAAGGGGATCGAACCCAAGTCATCGTGCGTACAAGCCTAGTATGCTACCCACTTGGCCAAAGTCAATACTTTGTCACAACTGTTAGTGAGTAGCATCGACATTATGAGAGCTAATTCATCATATTTTATCTCCATCCAACCATGATTCTCCAAAATCAATCTCATAATGCCGCCACAGGTCATTGGCCAATTCTGCAACTACTAAAATTTTCCTCGCGAGGGTAATGGGGTCGTCATGAAGATCAAATATAAAGATCGGAAAAACAAAACAAAACGTTAAGCCCAAATTGAAAATATAGAGCTAAAAAATTTCGTCCCCGCCAGGATTCGAACCCATGCTGACTGGGTGGCAGGTCAAGCATGCTACCAAGAGACAAAGTTAGCTTCTAAAGATACGAACGGAAAATGAACTAACTAAATTAATACTTGGAAACTTAAACATTAAAATTTTGCAGTGAGAGAGCGAGGTCATCTCGAAAAATACGTACTGGCCAAGATCTGACCACTAAGCTAAGGATTCGAAGGTACCTACCCGCCAAAGAAAATGAAAAGGCCACCAGGTGCCACCCAGTGGACCGGATGAAGGAATAAAATCAATAAATTTGGTATCTGCTCATCAAGATCTTTCATTTGATACCACTTAAGATTAGCATTATCCTTCAAATCCCGATTTGGGCTCCCAAAACCCGAGGCCGCCCAAATGGGCCGCCCGCTTATAATTTAGAAATTTTTTTTGGTCCAGGCTCATCTCCATTATATCTTGATCACTTTAGACACCTCACTTAATCTTCAGTCCTAAGTCAAAGACACGAAGTTGGGTCTCAAAGGATCCGTATGAAAAAAAAAAAAACAGAAAAAAAAAAAAAAAAAATTATGAATCTTTTCATGTCTTTCACGATTGTTGGGGGGTCTCGAAAATAGGGTTCCCGTTGGCCTAGGAAGTCAAACAAAAAGTCAAATCAATTTATTTTTCAACGTAGAGTCCATTTCCGCAATAAAAATTGCAATTTTTGAAATTCATGTTGCACTTTTCGCTGGCTGAAAGTACATGAAATGCATGGGAACTATGTTTTCCGTAACCTTACACTCTGCCGGGCTGTCTCTTTCTTTGTATAGGCGTTCTTCACACCTCGGCCGAGGTGTTTGATTTCTTTATCTATGTCTTTTTTTATGTTTCTTTTTTTATTATTATTATTTTCCTCCTTTCCCTTAAGAAGGTACGTCACGGAGAATATAAATGGAGACTGAGGATTTTCTTTGAAATAATCTCGGTATTTGATTGACCAAATTCAAAAATGAATTTAATTTCTAGGTAATAATGGTCTGTAATTGTGTTTTTTTTTTAATTTGGGTTTAACGTTAACGTCGCTTTCAACTGCATGGTCATAACTCGCTAGTAACTAAAAAACCAGTTGCTCAAATTAACATCACCCAGCCTGAGTGGGGCTAGCATCACGATTGTCTGCAATGCGTAGCGCGCTAACTCACTCGGCCACGGTGACTTCTTGAGAAGTTATGTCAATTTTACTGATCATTTACTGAACAAGTCAATTTTTCAAATCCTTTGGCAAAAAAATTGCAATTTTTTCGCTTGCATATTGTCCTACACGATCAATAATGATATCCCCAGTCATCTTTATACTGACTTTAATGGATAGTGTAGGGTGAGCTTGAAAAATGGCACAAAGCCTGGATTTGTATTATAAAAAGGCTCAAAGTATACAATGGCGGCATACCACAGTGTGATGTTCCTCCTGGCCATTCTAAAGCTTTGCTTGACCTTTTCTCTCCCTGTTTCTTTCTCTCCTTTACTCCCTCACTCTTTATCTCTCTCTCTGTCTCTTTTCTTTCCTCTTTCGTCATCTTCCTTCAGGTGTTTATCGTTTGTTTTTCTCCTTTTCTTTGATTTTTATTTACTAAAAATCAAAGAAACAAAAGGTTTCAAAATTATTACTACTTTCTTTTCTACCTTAAGCGTTATTTTTTACTTTTAAGCGTCCATCTTAAATTCCATTCTCTCTCATTTTTACTTTCCTACTATCTAACTCTCTCTCTCTCTCCCTCCATGTTTTGGAGAGAGGAGAGAGAAGGAAAAGATGAATGAATGTCGTGCATTATTCCCGTGTAGTTAGTTACTGGATGTGACAAAACATTCATAATAGCCATCATAATAATTTTATCTTTCACTTGTCTTTTTCACAAACCTACTTGGGGTCGGAATTTGTCAACCTCTTGCTCATGGTTGAGGTTGTTTGGTTCTGGCTTTCCTTAATCTACATGTTACAGTTGTATGCCTTTTCTAACGCCAACCCAAATGATCTGTATTATTGTCTTTTGGCTTCACAAAGCATAGGTAGGTTAGGTACCATATCTGTTTAATTTACCTAGGCGAGACATAAAACCTAATAATTATTTTAGAAAACTAAGGACTCGAACCACTGACCTCTAGGTTACAAGTCCGCCACCTTATCGATCGAGCAACTGAGGTCGCTTTACCATAAAATCGAGCTCAGAAGTAGCGACCCTAACCCGATATACTAGAGACCCATACTATACTGGGTCTCTTAGTGTGACAAGTCTGGATAAGATATACTGTCTCACTTTAATATTTCTTTTACTATGTGCTATATTTTAATGTAAAAGTTATGTAAAAGAAATGTACAGTAAAACACATTATTATTATTTGGCAGGGTTACGGAAAATGCATTCAGGATCGATGATGACTTTCGGTCTGGAATTTTCCAGCCACCCTGTAGGCCCTGGTGAGTGCTGGAGACAAATGTCCAGGATCAGATTCCTGGATAATAAACGACCCTAGTTGGTGTGCTCCGCATACTAGTTAGGAGGGGGAGTTGAACCCTCGACCTATATCAACACAGCACATTTCTTACTCATCGAATATTTTCAATAATTCTGCCATATTATACTCATATTATTGTTTTTTTGTGCGCTAATGAGAATATGAATTTTAGATGTTTTCGTAATCTGCGCAGGCTTCCTCTTGCCCTTCCTTGCTGGTCATTCATTGTGTATGACATTAGATCAGAGGTTCCCAAAATTTTAGACCGTGCTCCCTTTTTTTGAAATCCTAGACTCCCACGGCCCCTTCCCTTTACATCACTTTACTTCACGCTCCCTTTTGCTTGATTTCACGCCCCCGTTTGGGCAGATGTTGACATGCACCATTACGGTCTTACAAAAAATAGATATAATATATTAAAAGATAGATAAAGAATTCACCCAATGAAAAAGGAGACAGTGTAACACTTTAACCATTCAATTTCGGAGGCTGGTGTAAAAATAAAATAATCTTACATGATAAAATAAAAAGTGTGTGTGTGTGTGTTTGGGTGTGTGTATGTGTACTACCCCCCACTCCTCCACTGCTTGCACTTTTGAACCAGCAGCGTGACAGTTCTCTTGCTTCCTAACTTTATGATCTTCTGTCCTTCCCTTTACAAATAATGTGTTTCCATTTCCTCCAGATGTTTTCTCTCCTCTTCTTCTTCATGTTTTCTTGTATCTTATTTTTCTTCATACTTTGTTTCCTCCTCCTCCTCCTCTTTTTCCTTTCTTCTCCTTCTCTTCTTCCTTTTGATACATTGTTTTTCTTTGCTTTACTCTATATCTCTCACTCTCCTCTCTCTTTCTCTCACTCTCTTTCTCAATCTATCTGTCTCTCTCTCTTTCTCTCTCTCTTTCTCTCTCTCTCCCTGTCTCCTCTTAAAACACAAGCTGGGATCTCTTTCGACCCTTCTTTCTACTTTAGAAGCACTGCATGTGGGAGGACACAGAAAATGAAGAAGCAATAAAGAGGAAGAAGATTGGAAGCAGAATAACAAGAATAGAGGAGAGAGAATTTGATGGGAAATAGAGGAGGGTCTAATGAAGAAGAAAGAGAGACAGAACAAGTATAAGAAAAAGTTAGGAAGAAATATATTTTAAGTAAAAAGAATGTTCGAAAGAGATCGAAGAAAGTTGGTGAGGAAGAGAAAAAATGGAGGTAAGAGGAAATAAAAAGAAATAAAGAGGAAGCAGAATAATCAAGAATAATATGGAAAGAGGAAGAGAAATGGAAAAAAGCAGAGAAAGAGAAGTTGGGGAGGAAGAGAAAAAATTGGAGGTAGGGGTAATAAAAAGAAATAAAGAGGAAGCAGAATAATCAAGAATATGGAAAGAGGAAGAGAAAGGGAGAAAAGTAGAGAAGGAGAAAGAGGGAGCTAAGAGTATGTGAGACATTTTTCCTGTGGTGTCCCAGCCACTGGCCGGAGGGTTTTTTTCACCAAGTATTTAGAGCGTGTCCACAAAGAATTTCGAATCATCACCGTCGCCTCGTATACAGGGTGGAACACTTTTGTTTCTGTGTATGTGTGCATTTTTAAAATCTTAAGGTTTCTTTGAAAAATCTGTGACTAATCAAACTTTGACAAAGGAGGAGAGGAGGAGAGCGCGGCAGAGTGTAAAGTAATAATATAACGAGTATAATAGTATTGCCTTCTGTTGGGTGCAAGAGATTGCAATAGGCAATAACCCCGCCCTTTAGTTAGGACATATGGAGGTATTATTATGTGGTCCCATCTGGGTTTCGAACCCACGACCACTGGCTACCGTGACAGGAACAGATAGGTAGGATGGCTGTTACTTCTATAGAGAAAGCGTTTGTTGTTGTTTAATTTGGTTTATGTCGCTTTCAACATTATTACGATCACGACAGGGGGTACTACTCGCCCAACAAACCACCTATTCAAATCAAGCTACACCCAGCCTGAGTGGAGCTAGGAACAGCCAAAAGAAATTCTGTAGTCATTAACACTACTCTTGATCAAGTTTTATAATTACATTTTGTAAATATTCCATATCGTCGTCCCAAACACGAAGTGGCGTATCTTCGAAGTACAGATTTTGGTGGCGTGAATCGAGATACGTCAGCTCGTTCTTTGAGGGAGATATTCGAGGCAATAGACGCCGAAATTGAATATACTCATGGAATTGGAACGCTTTGAGATGGAGATACGCCTTCGTGAGGTGATGAAATCCATGATTGGAGCTGGATACGCCAGGGATCTCAAATGTCCATTTTTTGAGATACGCCACTTCGTGTTTGGGACGACGATATCTATGCTGTAAATAAAGTTTGATTTGAATTGTTCGATAACAAAGTGGATTGCCATGATGACCGCATGGATGGAATCTAAATAAGAAAGGGTTAGGTGGAAGAGATTGCCCAGTTAGGGCATCTGTATATATTTATCTATAATGTTTACTCCTTTTCTTTTGTCTTCTAGTTCATATTTTTCTCAATTTTGTATTTTAATTTTCATCATTACCTACCTGTTTATACATAATAATTCTGTCCTTTTAATAAAGACTTCAATTATAATAGAACGGTCACCCATCCATGTGCTTAACCTCACCACGTTGCTTAACTTCAATGATTAGAAAAGTGTTTGTGACAACTATTAAGCTGTTCGGAACTTGGTGTCTTGTCTTGTTGGGATACTGTCGCGGCTCCAGAGAAATAGAACTCCCCATTTATCCTGTAGTATAACAGCAGCGCTGGCACTAGGGGGGGAGGGGAAGAAAAATATTAGTGCACAAGGAAGCTGTCACAATTAAATGTCCAGGGACTGCATTTCCTGTCCGTCTCCCTCTTCCATCTCTCCCTCTTCCACCTCCCCTCTTCCACCTCCTCTTCATCCACCTCTCCCTCTTCCACCTCCTCTTCCACCTCTCCCTCTCTCCACCTCCTCTTCCATCTCTCCCTTCCACCTCTCCCTCTTCCACCTCCTCTTCCACCTCTCCCTCTTCCACCTCCTCTTCCACCTCTCCTCTTCCACCTGCTCTTCCACCTCTCCCTCTTCCAACTCATCCTCCTTCTCTTCCTTACTTCCTCTTTCTTCTCCTTCTTCCACCTTATCCTCCTTCTCTTCCTTACTTCCTCTTTCTTCTCCTTCTTCCACCTCATCCTCCTTCTCTTCCTTACTTCCTCTTTCTTCTCTTTCTTCCACCTTATCCTCCTTCTCTTCCTTACTTCCTCTTTCTTCTCCTTCTTCCACCTTATCCTCCTTCTCTTCCTTACTTCCTCTTTCTTCTCCTTCTTCCACCTTATCCTCCTTCTCTCCTTACTTCCTCTTTCTTCTCCTTCTTCCACCTCATCCTCCTTCTCTTCCTTACTTCCTCTTTCTTCTCCTTCTTCCACCTTATCCTCCTTCTCTTCCTTACTTCCTCTTTCTTCTCCTTCTTCCACCTCATCCTCCTTCTCTTCCTTACTTCCTCTTTCTTCTCCCTCTTCCACCTTATCCTCCTTCTCTTCCTTACTTCCTCTTTCTTCTCCTTCTTCCACCTTATCCTCCTTCTCTTCCTTACTTCCTCTTTCTTCTCCTTCTTCCACCTTATCCTCCTTCTCTTCCTTACTTCCTCTTTCTTCTCGCTCTTCCATTATTGTTTCCTCTCTCTAGGTTCTCTTGCTCGCTCTTTTCTCCTTTCTTTTCTTTACTTTTCTATTTCTTCTTGCTCCTCTATAATTATTTCATTTCTCTTTTATTTCTCTTCCTCTCTCTCTTTATTATCCTCCTTCCTCTCTATATTACTCTTCCTCTCTCTCATTTTTTCTGTTCCTTTTTCTCTTTATTTCTGTTTCTGTTTCTCTGTTTCTATTTTTCTTTCTCTTTCTCTTTCTTTTTGCGAGTGCGAAAGAGAAAGAGAAAGAGAGAGGAAGAGAGAGAGAGAGAGAGAGAGAGAGAGAGAGAGAGAGAGAAAAAAAGAAAGAGATTCCTACGATTTTGGAGGAATAAAACAATATTTGATGATAGAGATATAAAGATGATTTACAATATCAAAAGTAAGAAAACCTGGAAAGAAACTTTAATTCCTGAAATTATGAAACGTAATAGTTACTTTTATTATTATTATAATTACAAGAACGTAATTTATTAATTATCTTACTAGGTCAAATCTTAAAAAATAAATAAATTTTGAAAGAAAAAAAGAAAGTAAGAATTTCAAAAACAAATGCTTTCAAATAACTTATTATTTTTCTTTGAACGTCATTTTGTCTTCTAGGTGATCGAAAAATTGTGAAAGAGAGCTAACAATGTATACTAGTATAGATTGCTATAAAAAGTATAGAATATCTCTAAGCTACTATTTACTCTTACCTTTGAAAAGGCAATCCAATTTAGAAGGACCACTTTTCTGTCAATATTGGATGCAAGAGAGAGCGAGCGAGAGAGAGAGAGAGATAGAGAGAGAGAGAGAGTGAGAGAGAGACACTTTGATCCTTTGAATGATTTAAAAAAAAATACCTTTTAATAAAATGCATGATATTGAGAAAAAAAGAACAAGAAAGCATGGAATATTACTTTTTTGGGAACAAAGACATTTTGATGAGGAAAAGAAAATAGATCCCGAAATAAAAAATACCGACTCAAAGAGCTAGGTACGAAAGGAGGGAGGGAGAGAAAGATTGGATAAGAGAGAGAGAGAGAGAGAGAGAGAGAGAGAGAGAAAGAAAAGGAGGCGAGAATATTCGTTTCTCTCTTTAACAATGTAAAAAGAGCTGTTTCAAAATTCCCACATAAAAAGAAAGAACATTATAAAAAATCCGTCAAGCCGTCGTCAATAGCACATTTTTCGACACCAGTTCTTGTAAAATCATTCATCGAGCCTGAGATCCAGAAAAGGGAAAATTCTGGATCCCATCAAGTTCCTGTCCTTGGCTTGACCCAAGAGTTGCGCACTGGGCTTGCACGTACATTGAACTGGGTTCGATCCGCAACTTACTTATTACTTACTGACGAGTTCTGACAGGCCGTGTGGGCCCAAGATCTCCAACAACCAACTTCTACCATTCAATCCGATCTTGTGCATATTCATACCATTCTTCTGCTCAATTCTGCTGTGCCTCTTGGTTTTCTCTGATCATACCAGGTTCTGACTCCATCAATCCAACGTTTTATTGGTCTACCTTTTCTTCTTGGACCATTATATGATAAGTTTAGTACTTTTAGGATGTTAGTATCTTTATTGGCTCTTGCAACATGACCAGCCCAGCGGAGGATTTTTGTCATGGTGTCAACAATAAGAAGTTTGGAATTGTACAGGTTCCATATAACTATGTTTTTTTGTAATTTTCCAAGTGTCAGTTTCTTCTAATCTTATGGGGCCAAATATACTTCTTAACCTTTTACGGTCCAGTGCATGTCCCACATGCAACCATAGAAACGCCGCTACACTCCAGTATAAAATTCACTAGAACAGTCCTTAAGGTCCAGTGCATGTCCCACATGCATTGTTTTGTTTGATCATCAGGTCGAGTTGTTTCGGAAAGAAACGAAGCGCTACGGTCCAGTAGATTTTTTCTTTCAAATTACAGACCTCGTATACAGGGTGTTTGTAGACGACCCATACTTTTGACTTTGTAAAAAGAACAATAGATCCCCAATTAGCGATATGTGAGCTAAAAATGAGTAAATAATCAGGTATAAAACACTGTTAAAAAAAGGTAGGTAGTGGAAGTACAAAAAGACATGTGTTGAAGAGGGTCGTGAAATCAATGCTAATTAAGCCACCCTGAATCACACATCATCCATCTTTGTCTAACTCATGTCAACACTGAACCAACCTTCCGCAGGTTGCACTGATAATAATGTTTGTTTACACAGCCGGCTTACATTTTAGACACTTTTGACTTGTTCGTAAATATTCTACGGAATATCACGAATCGACTAGAATAAATCTGATAGGCTGATAATTAAAGGAAAATATAAAATGAAATCGAATAAAGTGGAGGGAAATCTTGCATGTGAGACATGCACTGGACCGTAAGAGCGTTATTAATAGTTGCATGTGGGACATGCACTGGACCTTAAGGACTGTTCTTGTGAATTTTATACTGGAGTGTAGCGGCGTTTCTATGGTTGCATGTGGGACATGCACTGGACCTTAAGGACTGTTCTTGTGAATTTTATACTGGAGTGTAGCGGCGTTTCTATGGTTGCATGTGGGACATGCACTGGACCTTAAGGACTGTTCTTGTGAATTTTATACTGGAGTGTAGCGGCGTTTCTATGGTTGCATGTGGGACATGCACTGGACCGTATGGGCAGTTCCAATTTTTTTTCACTGGAGTGCAAAAGGTTGATATTTTTTTTTAAATGCTTGTAGCTTGTTCTGTGTGTAGTTGTGTACTTTGTAACTGGCCATGTTTCACTACCATAAAGGATGACAGATTGAACAATTGTTTTGTACATTTTGATCTTTGACACACAGAAACCACATACCTACTAACCTTATACATAAATTACAAAACCAATAGGATTGGATGGAAGAGATTGTCATAGGCAATAACCCAACCTTTGGTTAGGACAATTTTTATAATAATTATTTTTTTCTATTCTATATTCCATTCTATTCTAATAACCAACTAACCATGCATTGATAAATTACATAACCACGAGTTGTTAAGACGCTAGCATGAATTTATCGTAATTTAGCCAGCACCAAAACTACTGGAGTAAGGCGACTATTTAAGTCTTAATTAGCACTTCAAATAAATCTTTATTATAAAAAAAAATCATCCCTATCCTCCTCTTCTCACAATAACAGATGAGAGTGCCTTATGTCTACTGTACAGGTGCGTTAAGTTCTGGTGCCAACTTAATGCACCTCTGCTGTACGAGTACGTGGACCGCTAACTTAATGCATCTACGGGGACCAAGTGGGGAGTGTTGCATAGCTGCAGGAGCATCGTCTGCTGACCAGTCTGGCTCTCTGTGCAATTGTTTCTCTCTTTATGACATAAATGTGCAAACTATCCCTGCTGCTTCCTCTTCTAGCATTTTTTGAGCTTTTTTTTACTCATTAAAATAGAGAGGTTAAATTTTAATAGGTATTTGATGGTATGAATATTTTAATTTTTTTTTTGTTTTTTATTTATTTATTTATTTACACTTTATTTATTTTTACAAAACAATCATCAACAAAGAATTAATAACACTAAAATTAAAAAAAAAACTTAGAAGTACCTATGTACAAAAAATAATAATAAAGATCAATATTAATTTTTAATTACAATTTATTGTTGTGTAATCTGGGGCGAAGTTAATGACTTAGCCATTAACTGTTCCAAAGAGCTCAAAACATTCCAAGAGTAAGAAATCTGTCTTCATTTAATAAGCTAAAGAAATAATCTAACTTTTGGTAGGTATCTTAATAAAAAACCTACCTATCTTAATAAAAAAATACCTTATTTTGTGTTTATCACCCTATCACAATTTATCAAATATTTTTTTGCTAAACTAGGGATTCAAACTACCAACCTCCAAGTTACGAATCCGCAGCTGTATCTCGATCTCATACCCCCCACGGCTGTAGCCTAGCCAACTACAACAATAAAAACAACAATAACAACAACAAAATCAACAACAACATCATCAACTACTACTGAATGAGGTCAATTTAGTATATTATTAATAAATATTATTATTGGAGTAAGCGATGAGCGATTCCCACCTTCCCACCAGACAGCTCCACCGGTACTAACGTTCCGGTCACGGGTAACCTGGCACGCGTGACTTGACAAGCGTGACGTCACCATTAGTGTCCCGACATCACGTCGCCCCTAATGAGCGGGTCACGGCTAGCTGCCCTCGAAGCTTTGGAAATTGCGCCAGAGTCCAGCTCCAGACAAGCAAGAGTCGTTTTTTCTATTGCACAAATATTTTAGTAAAGTCGAAAAAGTTATCATATTTGTGTTTATCACTTTCGTGATATCACATTTACTCAAACTCGCTTTGCTAAATCTACGCTGAAACCGGGACTTGAACCACCGACCTCCAGGTTACTAGTCCACTGCCTTATCGATCAAGCTACTGAGGTCGGTCAAATATTTTAGTAAATAATAATATTATTAATTATGGTAGTATTAACTTGATGTAGCGCCCTTGCTGTTTGAGTACAAAATTCGTGCTTTGCCACACAAAATAAGTACAAAATTCGGGGTTTGCCACACAAAATAAACAGAAAAATCTCACGAAAAAAAAAAAAATACTATATTGCACAGTTTCGACTGGTGAAATGGACCCTTGAAAAACTCATATGGGAATTTGATTTGAGTAGTAGGAAAAACCTGTAAAAATTCCAATAAGCAAGAATTTGATATAACTCTGGCCTCGTTTATCCGAGGCTCAACATATTATAGTCAAAAGATGCGCTCCGAGCTTTTCTTTCTTTTGCCCTAACCCCCAGCTCTCTACTCCCACCCATATTATTTTATTATCTGACCTGTTTGCAGGGTTTTCAGTGAAACCCTTACAATTATTAACACTGCCACCTAATTAGATCTATTGTCACCGGTTGAGCCTATTTGGTTTTAACGTCCTGACTGAGATATATAGTCAGGACGGGGGTTTTACCCTCCATTCGCTGGGAATCGTACTAGCTACCCACATTAACCTCACCCAGCCTGGGTAGGGCCGGAAATGCCAGCCTCACGTGTTTGGATGGAACAGAATTTTCGTCGAAAAGTCTGCTCCAACCGGGAGTTGAACTCGGAAACTCTGGACTACGGGCAATAGTCACAACCGTTGCGCCACGGAGGCTGGTACTCCCACCCATACCACTGAGCTAATCGTGTGTTACTTGTCCCGCCACAGTATTTTTCCTCAATTTCTTCTCTTCAAGCCGTCTCCGCATTCACATTTTGTCTTCCTTGCATTCCACTTTCTTGTATTCTACACATCATGATTTATAATAATACCCTAACACCTCTCTTCTTTGTACACCCGTTCCATCTTTCCAAATCTTTCTCTCTCTCCTTTCTCTCTCTCTCTCCTTTCTCTCTCTCTCTCTCCTTTCTCTCTCTCACTCGTCCTCCCTTTTCCAATTTCATTGTCTAACCTTCTCCCTCCTCTAAAATGTTTCTTATACACATTGTATTGCTTTTTCATTTATCTCTCTCCTCCTTTATCTCTCTCTCTCTCTCTCAAACTCTCTCCCTCTCTCTCTCTCCCCTCCCTCCCTCTCTCTCTCTCTCTCTCTCAATTATCTCTCCTTTCTCTCCCTCTCTCTCTCTCTCTCAATTATCTCTCCTTTCTCTCTCTTTATCTCTCTCTCAAACTCTCTCTCTCTCTCCCCTCTCTCCCTCTCTCTCCCACTCTCTCTCTCTCCTCCCTTTCTCTCCCCCTCTCTCTCTCCCCCTCTCTCTCTCCCCCTCTCTCTCTCTCTCCCTCTCTCTCTCCCCCTCTATCTGTGTTTCTTCTCATTTTAAACACCACCACCTCTTGTTCTCCCTCATCTGTTTCACCTTCACACCATCACCAGCAGGTTCATTTATCTTATTAATTAAACAATTCTGTTTGTTGTTGTATGTTCTTTCTTTCTCCGTAGAGAGTATTTTACAGAATGCCATTTTTTTATCCTCCCATACCCTCCTCTCTTCTGATCTTTTTCCAGGATTATTTCACCTAGTTTGTATGTTTGTCTGTATGTATAAACATTCGTACGTACATACAAAATGTAAAAAAAATGTTTTTTTTTTCTTTCTTTGGACTAGGGCAAAACAATCTATTGAGAGATGCGGACCGATGAAAAAAAATAAATAGGCATTCGGATTCGTAGCTTGGAGGTCGGCCGTTTTTTGTAACTTCAAGCAAGCAAAAGGAGCAGCCCTTGCGGTCGCTTTTGTGGCCTGCGATTGAAAAGTGCGGACTATTTTAACGAAAAGTTACGTTGTTCGTATGGTGTACAAAAATCAATTTCCATACGAAATTTCAAGTCTCTGTCTTTTACCGTTCTCGAGATATCGTATTGACGGAAGCACGGACGTACTTATACGGACGGACGCAGGGACCAATGGTATCCTGAAGCTAGGATTCGTCCAGAAATGTGAAAAATCAACTTCGACGAATTCCTGCAGTACTTTTCCTTATTAAGTTATCATATTTGTATTAATCAATTTTGTGATATCACATCTACTCAATCTCGCGTTACTAAATCTACGCTGAAACGGAAGAGGAGGTCAAAGAAAGGAAAAGTAAAGAAGAAAACTTATCATATTTGTGTTAAACACTTTCGTGATAATCTCAAACTCTCTTTACTAAGTCTACGATAATTCTCCGACTTGAACCACCGACCTCCAGGCTATAAGTCCGCCGCCTTATCGATCAAGCTACTGTGAGAGTACTTTTCCTTAATTCAGGATAAGGAAAGTAAAAAGTAGAAGGTATAAATATGTATAGGTAGAGCTAAAAGTATCTACCATGCATGACCAAAATGTCCGTATGGTTGTGAATTTTCATGCTTTGAATTCTAAAAGTTGCAATAGTTCAAAATTATTGGGATTTACTTATACCGAAAGTTTGAAACATTTTTCAACGTTATAATTTATTTTGACCCACGAATATTTTGTGGACCTATGAATATTTTATTTTGACCCATGAATATTTTGTGACATTCCAAAATTGGGAAGGTAAATTATCCATCGTCTCTTAAAAAAAAAGAGAGACACAAGTAAGGAATAAAAGTAAAACTTTCGAAAGTTGGTCACCACTACATTTGTGTGAACTTCACTGATTTTAATATACGTCGTACTAAAAAAAACACCAGTCGTGTGGTGTGACACCACACGACTTTCCTTATCCCCCAAAAAGTAGCCAAACTCCGCCACTGGTGAAACCGTAAAATATAGCAAAAAATTAATGCCGAATCGTAATAACTATAATCAGCACCTTAAAATCATTGGATTTGATATGTCACAACGTCTTACAACCCACATCTAGGATGAATAATACAAAAGTTAGTCAAAGCGGGTCCCCCCAAAATACCGGAAAATTGGGGCCGAGGTTGAAAAAGTTTAAGATATCAAAAAAATGATGTGAGACCCCTAATTATTTTTTTTTTATTGTAAGAACAAGTTGTTCAGATAAATTTTCCGTATCTTTCATCGTTTAGCCAGAACCGCCAAACGAAAACTTTTGCAAGTTGGTCACTACTACATAAACTACATTTGTGTGAAGTCCACTGATTTTATCATCCCTCGAACTTTAAAAAAAAAAGTTTCTATTTAATTGAAAAATTGTTGGAAGACATAGGTTTGTAGGTAAAAAAACACTGCCAATTATAGACACAATACTTCCTCGTGATTGCTTCACATTGTAAACACGTGCCAATTTTGAGATTTTATAGAAAATTACTTGTATCTCCAAAACGGCTCAACCGATTTTCTTCAAATTTATTTTATATGGTAGAATATTGCTTTTTCTACATTCTAAATTCCACAAAAATTCTGTATCGGCAAGTCGTGGTCCTTATTTTTTTACTTTTTTGTCCGAAATTTCGGATTTTCTGAAATATCAGAGTCAAATTATAATTAATTAAAAAATAAATATAAAAATTCTATGTAAAACAATAACATGCATATACATACAAAATTTCATCGAAATCGGGTGTACCGTTCACGAGATATAAGCGTTTAAGTAAAAAGTTAGTGGTCAGGCGCATGGTCTCTTTCACCCAGAACCGCTAGTATGAATTCGATAAATTTAAAATGGGACCATCTGCAGAATGTCTACTAGATGTGTGCAAAATTTCATCAAAATCGGTCGAGTAGTTTTTGAGATTTGCGCGTTACAAGGAATCGTTTTAACAGACAGACAGACAGACAGACCGACAGACGGACACAAAACCAAAATTACTCAGTAGGTTATGAAACGTCCAGAAATATGAAAAAAATTGAAATCGGAGCAAAAAAATATTTTTTTTTACAAAAACGAACACAATACTTCCGATTTCTAATCTTAGAAATTTCTCGGAAGTAATAAGATAGGTAGGTACTTTATCAAAATTTAAGATATAATATTAATAATACTCTTTAGTGGGAGGTAACCACCAGGCGAGGTTATTGCTTTAAGCATTTTCTACCACCTAATCCTCCTAGGATAGGTAGTTATACTCGTGTTTCTGTTAATAGGTAATACATCATTCACGTGGGACTTTGGGTATACTTTTCTGAGTTATGATATTGCATGATTTTGAATAACTTTTTAAAAAGACTCACCTACCTTTGTTTTATCAAAAAAATCCGTTTGTATGGATTTGTATTATACTTTAGGGTTTGTATTAAACTTTATTAGGGTTTGTATTATACTGGAACTTAATTGTTTGAAAAACTAATGAAAACAGAATGAAATTCAGTTCAAGGGCTTCACCCGAGTTGTTTTTCCTATTTTTTTTTTTTTTTTTTGGGGGGTACTGCCTGGTCACATCACGACGGGGGTTTTACCCTCGACTCGCTGGAAACTCACAAACCAGCTACTCAGATTATTCTCACCCAGCCTGAGTGGGGCTGGGAATTTCCAGTATCATGAGGGTGCCGTTTGACGTAGCTAAACTTGTGATCGACGCTGGCTATCTTATCTCTTTTAACCAATTTAAACAGAAAAGTGAGGCTAAAAAAATGGCCTTGCCACCCAATGCCAAAAAAAAACAAAGAAGTGAAAATTTCTTTCTTTCATAAGTGTAACTTTTTTTATCTCTCTTCTACAATTTCTCTCTCTCATTCTCCTTCTCTTATGTTCTACATTTCTCTCCCCTTCGTATCTATTATTTCTCTCTCCTCTTTCTTCCTCTCGCTCTCTCTTATTCTATCTTAATCTACTTTTTCTCTCTATATCCTTGTCTCTCCCTCTCTCTTTCATAACTGTACATCTCTTTTTCTCTCTCTTCTAAAATTTTCTCTCTGATCCTTCTCTTATTCTCTACATTTTTCTGCCCTTCGTATCTACTAAAAAAAAAGTTAAGTTATTATATTTGTGTTGATCACTTTTGTGATATCACAACTACTCAAACTCGCTTTACTAAATCCACGCTGAAACCGGGACTTGAACCACCGACCTCCAGGTTACAAGTCCGCTGCCTTATCGATGAAGCTACTGAGGTCGGTCTTCGTATCTACTATTTCTCTCACCTCTTTCTCCTCCTCTCGTTAACTCGACTGACCATATTTTCTCTCAATATATTTTATCTTTTCTACATTTTTACACAATAATAATATACATTCTTTTTATGTAGTTCTTCTTCCTTCGCTTACTTCCTCTCCCTCTCTCACTTTTCTAACATTTTCATTTCTCTTTCTCTAATTCTCCTTCTATCTCTCTGTCCCTCTCTCTCCTATTCTATCCCAATATCTACTTTCTCTCAATATCTCTCTCTTTCTCTCTCTCTCATCTATTCTATCCTAATATCTTCTCTTTCTTTCAATATCTCTCTCTTTTTCTTTCTCTTTCTCTGTCTCTCCTATTCTATCCCAATATCTTCTCTTTCTTTCAATATCTCTCTCTTTTTCTTTCTCTTTCTCTGTCTCTCCTATTCTATCCCAATATCTTCTCTTTCTTTCAATATCTCTCTCTTTTTTCTTTCTCTTTCTCTGTCTCTCCTATTCTATCCCAATATCTTCTCTTTCTTTCAATATCTCTCTCTTTTTTCTTTCTCTTTCTCTGTCTCTCTTATTCTATCCCAATATCTTCTCTTTCTTTCAATATCTCTCTCTTTTTTCTTTCTCTTTCTCTGTCTCTCCTATTCTATCCCAATATCTTCTCTTTCTTTCAATATCTCTCTCTTTTTTCTTTCTCTTTCTCTGTCTCTCCTATTCTATCCCAATATCTTCTCTTTCTTTCAATATCTCTCTCTTTTCCTTTCTCTTTCTCTGTCTCTCCTATTCTATCCCAATATCTTCTCTTTCTTTCAATATCTCTCTCTTTTTTCTTTCTCTTTCTCTGTCTCTCCTATTCTATCCCAATATCTTCTCTTTCTTTCAATATCTCTCTCTTTTCCTTTCTCTTTCTCTGTCTCTCCTATTCTATCCCAATATCTTCTCTTTCTTTCAATATCTCTCTCTTTTTTCTTTCTCTTTCTCTGTCTCTCCTATTCTATCCCAATATCTTCTCTTTCTTTCAATATCTCTCTCTTTTTCTTTCTCTTTCTCTGTCTCTCTTATTCTATCCCAATATCTTCTCTTTCTTTCAATATCTCTCTCTTTTTTCTTTCTCTTTCTCTGTCTCTCTTATTCTATCCCAATATCTTCTCTTTCTTTCAATATCTCTCTCTTTTTTCTTTCTCTTTCTCTGTCTCTCTTATTCTATCCCAATATCTTCTCTTTCTTTCAATATCTTCTCTCTTTTTCTTTCTCTTTCTCTCTCTCCTATTCTATCCCAATATCTTCTCTTTCTCTCTCTCCTATTCTATCCTAATATCTTCTCTTTCTCTCCCTCCTATTCTATCCTAAAATCTTCTCTTTCTCAACTCTGATCGGGCGCTTTCTAAATAAATAATTGAATTGAAAAATTACGTACATCTTTCTGACTGTATGTTTCTCTCTCTTTCTTTCTCGTACCTATTAATCTTTGTCCAGCTCTCTCCTTTTCTCTCTCAGTTCTATCTCTCTTCTTCTTTTTCTTCTTCTCCTTCTCTTTCTTTTTATATTTCTCTTTCTCTTTTCTCTCTCTCTCTCCTTTTTCTCTTTCTCTTTCTTTTTCTCTTTCTCTCCTTTTTTTATCTCTTTCTGTTTCTCTATTTCTTTGTCTCTCTCACTTTCATATCTTCCATCTCTTTCCGTTTTACTCCCTCTCTCCTTCTCTTTTTCTTTATCTCTTTCTCCTTTTATTTAAAACTATACAGATCTTCACCTCTTCTTCTTAGTATCCATTCTTCGTTTTCTCCTCTCTCTCTTTCTCTATCTTTCTTTTCTTTATCTCCCTCTCTCTCTCTTTTAACCACATGTGCCTAACATCAAGGAATAAAGTTTTCGGTTTTTCAGGATGAAACATCATTTACTTGAAGTTCAAAATACAAAATGGGACCTCATTTGCAAAGTTGCGTTTAAGCGGAAAATTGATGTTTTCTTTCAAATAAAATGGAAACCAATGTTTTCAATATTTGATGCTTGTCCATTTTATTTTTATGTTATAAATAAAGAGTCTGTCTGATCTCAGTAACTAAAGCGTTATGGTGGCGGACTTGTAATCTTGAAGTCAGTGGTTCGAATACCAATTAATAATAATAGTAAATTTAATAAGGGCAAAGCAAAACAATTGCAAAGTAGCTGTGATAAAATCTCTTGTAACTTGAACTTGTATTTAACGATTGTGATTGACACAATCATGATTACTCTATCTTAGCTTCAAGAAAATGATTTAATGATACATACATGTAAAAATACAATAAGGAAATTGATACTTTAATGATGAAATTAATAGGAAAATCATTCAAATAAACAAATCTAAAAGATATCAACAGATTAAGAGGAGACAAAAGTCAGAAAATTATGAAAGAGAGATAGAGAAAGAAAGAGAGGGAGAGTTAGAGAGAGAAAGAGAGAAAGAAAGAGAGGGAGAGATAGAGATAGAGAGAGAGAATGAGAGAGAGAAAGAGAAAGAGACAGAGAGAGAGTGAGAGAAATGAGGCAAGGGAAAATTGAAAAGAGGTAGACAAATGTTGAGAATACGAAAGAAGGTGAAATAGAAGATTACTGTTCCGAGTTGACTTGATTCGAATAATTCGCCTGTCAGGAAAATGTACAGCAAACATTAGAATTATTGCAAGTGGAAGAAGCAAAGAAAACAGGGAATACATTGCCAAAAGAATTTATGAGAGAGAGGAAAAGTTGAAAGAAGCAGGGAGGCAGAGAGATGGAAGAGGGGGAAAGATAAGAGAGGGGGGGAAAAGGAGGGAGGGGTGGGATGAGGTGAAGATTTACGAGAAGATATAAAAAGAGGTTGAGACATGTAGAGAGGAGGAGAAAAAAGAGAGGGAGAAAAGGGAGAGGGAGGTCAAGGCATGTATGAGAGTTGAGAGAGAGAGAGAGAGAGAGAGAGAAAAGAAAGAGAAAAGAACGTATTTGAAAAAAGTGGAATAAGTGAAAGAGGAAAGAATAAAGAGAGAGGACAGAACAAGAGGAGTGAAAGATGAAATAATAAAGACAGATAGATGGAGCAAGATGATTAAGGGAAATAAAGAGAGAGACAAAAACATAAATAAAGAGGAAGAGTGAAAAACGGTAGAAAGAAGAGACAGTGAAACAGACATGTACTAAGAGAGGAGAAGAAGATGGAAGAGGGGAAAGTAAGAGAGGGGAGAGAAAAGGAGGGAGGGGTGGGATAATTAGAGAAGATATAAAAGAGGTTGAGAATTAGAAGGGAGGAGAAAAAGAGAGGGGAAAGGAGAGGGAGGTCAGGATGTAGTGAGAGTGAGAGAGAAGAGAAGAGAGAGGAGAAAAGAAAGAGAAAAGAAGTATTTAAAGAAAAAGAGGAGAGAAAAGGATGAAGGGGAGAAGGAAAAGAATAAAGAGAGGAGGGAAGAACAAGAGGATGGAAAGAGAAAAATTGCAATTTGAGGGGAGAAGAGATTAAGAAATAAAGAGAGAGACAGAAAATCATAATAAAGAGGAGAGTGAAAAACGTAGAAAGAGAGAGACAGGAAACAGGACAGTGTACTAGAAGAGGGAGAAGAGAAATTGTAGAGGAGAGAGAAAGTAAATTAAGAGAGAGAGAGATGGTGAGTATATAAAAGGGCCAGAGAGGAAAGAGAAGAGAAAAAAGGAAGACGAGTTACTTTTGAGGGGGAGAGAGAGGAAATTCAGAAGAGAGAAGAGAGAGAAAGAGAACAGAGAGAGAGAGAGAGAGAAGAAGAGGAGTTGCTATTTAGAGGGGGAGAAGAGCGAAATTTAGAAAAAGAGAAGAGGAGAGAGACAGGAAGAGGAGTTGCTATTTAGAGGGGAGAGAGAGAGAAATTTAGAAAAAAAGAGAGAGAGAGAGAGGAAGAGGAGTTGCTATTTAGAGGGGGAGAAAGAGGAAATTTAGAAAAAAAGAGAGAGAGAGACAGGAAGAGGAGTTGCTATTTAGAGGGGGAGAGAGAGGAAATTTAGAAAAAGAGAGAGAGAGAGAGAGGAAGAGGATTGCTATTTAGAGGGGGAGAAAGAGGAAATTTAGAAAAAAAGAGAGAGAGAGACAGGAAGAGGAGTTGCTATTTAGAGGGGGAGAAGAGGAAATTCAGAAAAAGAAAAGAGAGAGAGACAGGAAGAGGAGTTGCTATTTAGAGGGGGAGAGAGAGGAAATTTAGAAAAAGAGAGAGAAGAGAGAGGAAGAGGAGTTGCTATTTAGAGGGGGAGAAAGAGGAAATTTGAAAAAAGAGAGAGAGAGACAGGAAGAGGAGTTGCTATTTAGAGGGGGAGAGAGAGGAAATTAGAAAAAAGAGAGAGAGAGAGACAGGAAGAGGAGTTGCATTTAGAGGGGGAGAGAGAGGAAATTCAGAAAAAGAGAGAGAGAGAGAGAGGAAGAGGAGTTGCTATTTAGAGGGGGAGAAGAGGAAATTTAGAAAAAGAGAGAGAGAGACAGGAAGAGGAGTTGCTATTTAGAGGGGGAGAGAGAGGAAATTCAGAAAAAGAGAGAGACAGAGACAGGAAGAGGAGTTGCTATTTAGAGGGGGGAGAAAGAGGAAATTTAGAAAAAAAGAGAGAGAGAGACAGGAAGAGGAGTTGCTATTTAGAGGGGAGAGAGAGGAAATTCAGAAAAAGAGAAGAGAGAGAGAGAGGAAGAGAGTTGCTATTTAGAGGGGGAGAAAGAGGAATTTAGAAAAAAGAGAGAGAGAGAGACAGGAAGAGGAGTTGCTATTTAGAGGGGGAGAGAGAGGAAATTTAGAAAAAAGAGAGAGAAGACAGGAAGAGGAGTTGCTATTTAGAGGGGGAGAGAGAGGAAATTCAGAAAAAAAGAGAGAGAGAGAGAGGAAGAGGAGTTGCTATTTAGAGGGGGAGAAAGAGGAAATTTAGAAAAAAAGAGAGAGAGAGACAGGAAGAGGAGTTGCTATTTAGAGGGGGAGAGAGAGGAAATTTAGAAAAAAAGAGAAGAGAGAGGAAGAGGAGTTGCTATTTAGAGGGGGGAGAAAGAAAGAGAAATTTAGAAAAGAGAGAGAGAGAGACAGGAAGAGGAGTTGCTATTTAGAGGGGGAGAGAGAGGAAAATTCAGAAAAAGAGAGAGAGAGAGACAGGAAGAGGAGTTGCTATTTAGAGGGGGAGAGAGAGAGAAATTCAGAAAAAGAGAAGAGAGAGAGAGAGGAAGAGGAGTTGCTATTTAGAGGGGGAGAAAGAGGAAATTTAGAAAAAGAGAGGAGAGAGAGACAGGAAGAGGAGTTGCTATTTAGAGGGGGAGAGAGAGGAAATTCAGAAAAAGAGAGAGAGAGAGACAGGAAGAGGAGTTGCTATTTAGAGGGGGGAAAGGGGAAAAAGGAAATTTAGAAAAAAAGAGGAGAGAGAGACAGGAAGAGGAGTTGCTATTTAGAGGGGGAGAGAGAGGAAATTCAGAAAAAGAGAGAGAGAGAGAGAGAGGAAGAGGAGTTGCTATTTAGAGGGGGAGAAAGAGGAAATTTAGAAAAAGAGAGAGAGAGAGACAGGAAGAGGAGTTGCTATTTAGAGGGGGAGAGAGAGGAAATTTAGAAAAAAAGAGAGAGAGAGACAGGAAGAGGAGTTGCTATTTAGAGGGGGAGAGAGAGGAAATTCAGAAAAAAGAGAGGAGAGAGAGAGGAAGAGGAGTTGCTATTTAGAGGGGGAGAAAAGAGGAAATTTAGAAAAAAAGAGAGAGAAGACAGGAAGAGGAGTTGCTATTTAGAGGGGGAGAGAGAGGAAATTAGAAAAAAAGAGAGAGAGAGACAGGAAGAGGAGTTGCTATTTAGGGGGAGAGAGAGGAAATTCAGAAAAAAGAGAGAGAGAGAGAGAGAGAGGAGTTGCTATTTAGAGGGGGAGGGAGAGAAATTCAGAAAAAAGAGAGAGAGAGAAGGAAGAGGAGTTGCTATTTAGAGGGGGAGAGAGAGGAAATTCAGAAAAAGAGAGAGAGAGGAAGGAAGAGGAGTTGCTATTTAGAGGGGGAGAAGAGGAAATAGAAAAAGAGAGAGAGAGAGAGAAGGAAGAGGAGTTGCTATTTAGAGGGGGAGAAAGAGGAAATTAGAAAAAGAGAGAGAGAGAGACAGGAAGAGGAGTTGCTATTTAGAGGGGGGAGAAGAGGAAATTAGAAAAAGAGAAGAGAGAGCAGGAAGAGGTTGCTATTTAAGGGGAGAAGAGGAAATTTAGAAAAAAAGAGAGAGAGAGAGAAGAGGGAGTTGCTATTTAGAGGGGGAGAAGAGGAAATTCAGAAAAAAGAGAGAGAGAGACAGGAAGAGGAGTTGCTATTTAGAGGGGGAGAGAGGAAATTTAGAAAAAAAGAGAGAGAGAGAGAGGAAGAGGAGTTGCTATTTAGAGGGGGAGAAAGAGGAAATTTAGAAAAAAGAGAGAGAGAGAAGGAAGAGGAGTTGCTATTTAGAGGGGAGAGAGAGGAAATTAGAAAAAAAGAGAGAGAGAGAGAGAAGGAGTTGATTTGAGGGGGGAAGAGGAAATTTAGAAAAAAAGAGAGAGAGAGACAGGAAGAGGAGTTGCTATTTAGAGGGGGAGAGAGAGGAAATTAGAAAAAGAGAGAGAGAGAGACAGGAAGAGGAGTTGCTATTTAGAGGGGGAGAGAGAGGAAATTAGAAAAAGAGAGAGAGAGACAGGAAGAGGAGTTGCTATTTAGAGGGGGAGAAGAGGAATTAGAAAAAAAGAGAGAGAGAGAAGGAAGAGGAGTTGCTATTTAGAGGGGGAAGAGAGGAAATTAGAAAAAGAGAGAGAGAGAGCAGGAAGAGGAGTTGCTATTTAGAGGGGGAGAAGAGGAAATTTAGAAAAAGAGAGAGAGAGAGACAGGAAGAGGAGTTGCTATTTAGAGGGGAGAGAAGAGGAAATTAGAAAAAAAGAGAGAGAGAGACAGGAAGAGGAGTTGCTATTTAGAGGGGGAGAAAGAGGAAATTTAGAAAAAAAGAGAGAGAGAAGGAAGAGAGTTGCTATTTAGAGGGGAGAAGAGGAAATTAGAAAAAGAGAGAGAGAGAGACAGGAAGAGGAGTTGCTATTTAGAGGGGGAGAGAGGAAATTTAGAAAAAAAGAGAGAGAGAGACAGGAAGAGGAGTTGCTATTTAGAGGGGAGAGAGAGGAAATTCAGAAAAAAGAGAGAGAGAGAGAGAGGAAGAGGAGTTGCTATTTAGAGGGGGAGAAAGAGGAAATTAGAAAAAAGAGAGAGAGAGAGACAGGAAGAGGATTGCTATTTAGAGGGGGAGAGAGAGGAAATTAGAAAAAAAGAGAGAGAGACAGGAAGAGGAGTTGCTATTTAGAGGGGGAGAGAGAGGAAATTCAGAAAAAGAGAGAGAGAGAGAGAGGAAGAGGAGTTGCTATTTAGAGGGGGAGAGAGAGGAAATTTAGAAAAAAGAGAGAGAGAGACAGGAAGAGGAGTTGCTATTTAGAGGGGGAGAAGAGGAAATTCAGAAAAAAGAGAGAGAGAGAGAGGAAGAGGAGTTGCTATTTAGAGGGGGAAGAGAGGAAATTAGAAAAAAGAGAGAGAGAGAGGAAGAGGAGTTGCTATTTAGAGGGGGAGAGAGAGGAAATTAGAAAAAGAGAGAGAGAGAAGGAAGAGGAGTTGCTATTTAGAGGGGAGAGAAGAAATTAGAAAAAGAGAGAGAGAGAGAGAAGGAGAGGAGTTGCTATTTAGAGGGGGGAGAGAGGAAATTTAGAAAAAAAGAGAGAGAGAGACAGGAAGAGGAGTTGCTATTTAGAGGGGGAGAGAGAGGAAATTCGAAAAAAGAGAAGAGAGAGAGAGGAAGAGGAGTTGCTATTTAGAGGGGAGAAGAGGAAATTTAGAAAAAGAGAAGAAGAAGAGAGAAGAGAGGATTTAAAGAGAAGAAGGAAAAGGAATGATAGAGGGAAGAGAGAATTGAAAAGAGGAGAGAGAAGAGATTGAAAGGAGAGAGGAAGAAGAGGTATTAGAGGGGGGAGAAGAGGAAATTTAGAAAAAGAGAGAGAGAGAAGAGAGGAGTTGCTATTTAGAGGGGAGAGAGAGAAAAATAAAAAGAGAGAGAGAGAGAAGGAGAGGAGTGCAAGAGGGGAGAAAGAGGAAATAGAAAAAGAGAGAGAGAGGAGGAAGAGGAGTTTTTAGAGGAGAGAGAGAAATTTAGAAAAAGAGAGAGAGAGAGGGGAGAGAGAGTATTTAGGGGAGAGAGAGGAAATTAGAAAAAGAGAGAGAGAGAAGGAAGAGGAGTTGCTATTTAGAGGGGGAGAAAGAGGAATTTAGAAAAAAGAGAGAGAGAAGAAGGAAGAGAGAGTTGGTATTTAGAGGGGGAGAAGAGGAAATTTAGAAAAAGAGAGAGAGAGACAGGAAGAGGAGTTGTTTTAGGGGGGAGAAGAGGAAAATTAGAAAAAAGAGAGAGGAGAGAGGAAGAGGAGTGCTATTTAGGGGGGAGAAGAGGAAATTAGAAAAAAGAGGAGAGAGAAGGAGAGGATTGCATAGAGGGGGGAGAAGAGGAAATTTAGAAAAAGAGAGAGAGAAGACAGGAAGAGGAGTTGTATTTAGAGGGGAGAGAGAGGAAATTTAGAAAAAAAGAGAGAGAGACAGGAAGAGGAGTTGCTATTTAGGGGGAGAGAGAGGAAATTTAGAAAAAAAGAGAGAGAGAGACAGGAAGAGGAGTTGCTATTAGAGGGGGGAGAAGAGGAAATTTAGAAAAAAAGAGAGAGAGAGAGAAGAGGGAGTATTTGAGGGGAGAGAGAGGAAATTTAGAAAAGAGGAGAGAGAAGGAAGAGAGTTTATTAGAGGGGGAGGAAGAGGAAAATTTAGAAAAAGAAAGAGAGAGGAGACAGGAAGAGGAGTTGCTATTTAGAGGGGGAGAAAGAGGAAATTTAGAAAAAAAGAGAGAGAGAGACGGAAGAGGAGTTGCTATTTAGAGGGGGAGAGAGAGGAAATTTAGAAAAAGAGAGAGAGAGAGACAGGAAGAGGAGTTGCTATTTAGAGGGGGGAGAGAGAGGAAATTTAGAAAAAGAGAGAGAGAGAGACAGGAAGAGGAGTTGCTATTTAGAGGGGGAGAGAGAGGAAATTTAGAAAAAAAGAGAGAGAGAGACAGGAAGAGGAGTTGCTATTTAGAGGGGGAGAGAGAGGAAATTTAGAAAAAAAGAGAGAGAGAGACAGGAAGAGGAGTTGCTATTTAGAGGGGGAGAGAGAGGAAATTTAGAAAAAAAGAGAGAGAGAGACAGGAAGAGGAGTTGCTATTTAGAGGGGGAGAGAGAGGAAATTTAGAAAAAAAGAGAGAGAGAGAGGAAGAGGAGTTGCTATTTAGAGGGGGAGAGAGAGGAAATTTAGAAAAAGAGAAAGAGAGAGAGACAGGAAGAGGAGTTGCTATTTAGAGGGGGAGAGAGAGGAAACTTAGAAAGAGAGAGAGATGAGTTCAAAGTGGAGTGGAATGTGAACTGAAAAAAAATGTGGGCAAATTAGCTGAAAAAGAAAATATAAAGTGTTTGCTGAAGTTTACACGAGAAGAAATGAGATAGAGTGAAGGAGAAGGGGAGAGAGGAAGGGAGAGAGAGAGAGGGAGAGAGAGAGGGAGAGAGAGATTGAGGGGAAGAGAGAGAGAAAGAGATAGTGAAAAGGAAGGGGAGGGAAAGAGAGAAGGGAGAGGAAAAGTAGGGAGAGGAGCAAGGAGGAGATAGATGCTAGGGAGGAGCATGAGAGAGCAAATAGAGAAAAATTATGTGTTACCTATTAGGTAAAAGTGAGTTTAATGAAATTAGGTGAAAGTTATTTTTCTGTGCGTTAACGTTAATAAATTTACGGTGCTCTCTCTGGATGTTTCTGGAGTGGTGCAGGGCTGGTTTCAGGTCCTTGGGGGCGGAATTGGGCCAGCTAGACTAGGGTTTGATTCCCAACCGCACAGATAGATTCACCATTTGTGTTGATTACTTTCGTGATGTCACAACTACTCAAACTCACGCTGCTAAATTTGAACCGAAATTTGGACTCGAACCACCGAGTTAACTGACTTCCAGGTTAAACGACAGCTGCCTTATCGATTAATCTACTGAGGCCGGTTTTTTCACCAATTATTCATACCACCATATATTATGTCTATCCCGGAAGCTCTGTTGTCAAGCCGTCTCGTCGGTCTGGTAGTCCAGAAGTTGCAGGTTTAATTCCCATCTAGGACATGACAAGTTATGTTCACTGGTAGTCAAGTGGTTAATGCGCTAGTCTTGTAATACAGGTAGCGTAGGGATCCGTTGCGTTGGTTCGAATCCCACCCACCGCAGAACGTTGATTGCCATAATGATCATGCAGATGAAGTAAAAACCATAACGTTCACCAATATATATTCTCAACACGCTGCACGTTACTTAACTTCAGAAATCGAATGAGAACTAGTGTATACTGGTATACCGGTGTTTGAGTTTGACGATCCGCAAAACCATTTTCCGAAGATCACAAGCGTGCTATCTCTGCTCCCATTATTTTCATGTCAGATCAAACATCATGTAGCGTCGACGGCGCATTGAATACAGCGGTTCTCGTAGGATCACCGAAGTAAAGCAACGTCCAGCAAGGTGAAGACTTCGTTATGCCCAGCATTCCGGCCCAACCCAGGCTCGGTGAGATTAATGTGGGTAACAGGTTTGTGAGTATCTTGCGAAAGCGACGTTCTTCTTCTTCTTCTTCTTTTACTCCGTTACCGTTTAAGCAGGGTCGACGATGTTCAACCGCATCGTTGAGGTTGTTTGGTTTTGCCACATTTTTACGGCTGGATGCCCTTCCTAACGCCAATGATTCTATTTGATAACGCGTCCTGGATTAGGACGGGGGTTTTACTCTCCATTCGCTGGGAATCGTACCAGCTACCCACATTAAACTCACCCAGCCTGCGTAGGGCCGGAAAGCGACGTCCCCCAAAAAAAACTTCATGTGTCTAAAGTTGAGACTCCCCCCCTGGGTAGAATAGCGCAGTCAATAAATTACAGGATTTAGCGTTGCTTCTAACTTTAATCTGGTGAGTGTTCTTCTTTCTTCCCTAGGAAACTTCTGAGCGTTGAATTTTTTGGCAAGAACTCTTCTGAGTAATGCGGATTCGTGTATTTATTCTGATCGATTGGCATAAGTATTTGACAGTTGTATCCGGATTGAAATGTGTATGCAGTTGGACAATGTTAAGATTGGAAAAAAATTGCATGCGGTTTCTTTATTTTTCGTCGCTGTCAACTGCATTATACTGCATGGTCATATCGTGGGTACGGGGGTTTTGCCCTCAATTCGCCGGAAACTCACATCAGCAACTCAAATCAATCTCAGCAGCTTGAGGGTCCGGGAATAGCCAGCATTACAAGGGTCCAAATTTAAATGGTCACCCATCCAAGTTCTGACCTTGCTAGACGTTGCTTAACGTCAGTAACCGATCGAGAACTGTAGCTTATTCCAGAAACTGTTTCAATTAAGTAAAAAACCCAAATACGGGATTCAGATCACATTGAGGCGATACTGTGAAACCCGTACTTGGGCCTCAGCCCAAATTTTGACAGTGGCTTATAGAGGCCATAACCCAAAAATGCTTCGGCGTTGAACGTTTTAACCTTTGTCTATCAGTTTAACCTCTTTTCCTCACCATTTCTCTTTTTCTCTTTCTCCGTCATTCTCACCCTCCATGTCTCTATCCTCCTTTACCTCTCCTCTAACTTCCTCATTTTTCTCTTCTTCTCCTGCTCTCTCTCACTCTCACTCCTTCTTTCTCTGTCTGTCTCCCTCTCCCTCTCTCTTTCTCTCTCTGTCTCTCTCTTTCTCTGTCTGTCTGTCTCCCTCTCTCTCTCTCTTTCTCTCTCTGTCTCTGTCTGTCCCCTTCTCCCTCTCTCTTTCTCTCACTCTCTCTTCCTCCTCTCTTTCTCTCACTCTCTCTTTCTCTCTCCTCTCTCTTTCTGTCTCCCCTCTTTCTCTCACTCCCTCTTTCTCCCCTTTTTCTCTCTCCTCTCTCCTCTCTCTCTTTCTCTCTCTCTCTCTCTCTCTCTCTGTCTCTCTCTCTTTCTCTCCTCTCTCTCTCTTATTCCATGCAAAGTGAACAACTTCTCTCTTCAAATTGATTTATTAAAAAAAAGAAACAATTTATAATTATATTCTTTTAACTTCATAAGAAAAGAGAGGGAATGAGGCATTTCTTTTATTAGAACATCACGCTATGCTAATCCGTAATGATTGACCAGTGGTCTTCAATCAGATGAAGTTTACTAGTATGATCAGAATGTTATTATTATTATTATAATAGACTGGTTGGAGTTTCACATAGGGTTGGGTGGAAGAGATTGCCATCGGCAATAACCCCGCCCTTTAGTTATGACATATATTTCTATATATTTTTCTATTCTTTTTCATTTTTATTGTATAATATTGTTCCCAGTAGGTTGTCCGTATCACAAGTGTTGCCACCAAGTCCTTACCTCGCTGGACGTTGCTTAGCTCATTATTGCAGGATAACTCACATACAAGAATACCACATACAAGAAAACCACATTAACCTCACCCAGTCAGGGTTGGGTCTGGAATCTAGACAACCAGTGGATTACCAGAATCACGATTATTGCCACCAAGTCCTTACCTCGCTGGACCTTGCTCAACTTCAGAAATCTGAGGGTCGAATATACCCTAGCTCATGCTACCTATAGTGGTGCTGTGCTAGGTTGAAATTCATACTAGAGGAAGTGTTATAAGGTATAGTGTCCACTTAGATTAACTAATCCTGTTTCAGGATTCGGCCCTTAGTAGATGTATTCAATTTCGACGCCGGCTTTGGACTGATAGTCAAGTGGTTAACGCGGTAGTCTTACAATCCACTTAGCGTAGGGATCCGTTGGTTCGAATCCCACCCAGTACATGAATTTTTCCTCATTAATATGAGGTTGTGACCACGTGAAAATAAGACTCTGAGGGCGAGCTGGTAGAAAATACTTTGAGCATTAACCTCGCCTGGTGGTTACCTTCCACTAAAGAGTGTTATTGGATAGTTTGAGAACCAATGTTTCGTCAGGAATGATTTATAATTCAATTCAATAGAAAAGGATAATAATAATAAGGAGGAACTGAGAGACGGGAAGAACAGGAGCCGGCTGGGAGAATTGCAAATTTCATTAAATATACGGGTAATCCAGGCATGCTTTTTTTATCATTTATTTTAGTGTGCCAACAACCTATATTAGGCATGCTTTGATCACTTTGATGGGTCCATTTCGCCAGCACCACCACCTTTGAAATGTATTATTATTATAGTATCTATGCTTTATTAGGTAGAACAAAAATATATACATCAGTAAAATACAATGAAATTATAACAATTTTTTTTAAATAGATTGAGCAAAGAAACAAGATCAAAAATGAGGTGCTAAAGTCCTACCTCAAGGGCGGGTTTATTGTCTGTGGAAATCTCTTCCACCCATATGTAATGTTACATTTCAAAGGTGGTGCTGGCGAAATGGACCCTGCTTTGATGAGTCTTCATGATCCTTACATCCATTCTTGCTCTCCCATCAAGACTTTTCTTTTTTTCAACGAAATCAGTAGCACAATCGTAAAGGCTACGTTGTTCGATGATCAGAAATATGAAGAAAAAAATTGACCATGCATCTCAAAAAGCAAAGTTTATCCCAAAATTAAAAAAAAAAAAATATTATTATTTTTTTCTTAAGAAACTTAAACATATTGAATTTTAGATTTAGAGTAATGTAAGATGTTAAATTGCACTAACCGAGGTATTGAAAGAGTTTATTATTATCCATTTTATAATTTATTTGTTTGTATTTGTCCTTCTAATAAAGTATTCAATAATAATAATAATAATCAGAGGTTCGAGCATTTTCGTAGGAATAAATTTCGATAGGGGTTTAATATCAAAAACGGAAAAGAAAGTTATACATTACTCTCTTATACAAATATACACCCCCCTCTCTTCTCCTGAATCTATAAAACTGATTAGATTAAATAAAAAAAAATCAAATCAAATTTAATTTTTTGTTTATTTTTGTTTGGCTGATAGGAGGGGTTTGAACCATCATACGCCCTTCCCCTATTAACCGTTAGGCTAGGGAGGCATAACCTGTAGATCAATGGTTCGAGTCCCAAAGTTTGGGATGGTTAAATAATTCAGGTTTCCTTTCCCCTTATAAATTCAATGTCAATCAAAGCGTATCCAACTTTTTAAATAATTTATATCACACTCATCAGTAAAATTTGCGATGCGATTTTTCAGCTGATTCGCTGAAATAACGTACTCGAATTTAAAACGCCGTAATTCTACATGAAATTTAAAATAAAAGACTTCCTCTCTCCTTCATCGATATTCATATTACTTCTCTTCATTTCTCTCTCTCTCTCTCTCTCTCTCTTCCTCCCTCTCTCTTTACCTTTTCTCTGTCTCTCTCTCTCTCTACCTCCTTCTCTCTCTCTCTCTCTCTATCTCTCTCTCTATCTCTCTCTCTATCTCTACCTCCCTCTCTCTTTATCTCCTTCTCTCTCTCTTTCTCTCTCTATCTATCTCCTTCTCTCTCTCTCTCTCTTTCTACCTCTCTCTCTTTGCCTCATTTTCTCTTTCGTTCTGTCTCTACCCCTCTCTCTCTCTCTTTAAACTTCTTCTCCTTTCTCTCTGTCTCTCTCTACACCTTTATCATCATCTCTACACTTCTTTGGTACCTATGTCCATCTCCCTCTTTCTAACGATAGCTATTAGAATTAGACTATAATTATTATGTAGAATTATAGATTGATATCTCTCTTCCTGTCTTCACATCTCCATATCAAAACATCTATTATTCCTTCCTTCTCTCCCTTTCCACATCTCTTTCTCGTTTTCGTCCTACATAATTTTACTTTACCCTCCATCTCTCGATTACTCACTCTTATTTTATATCCTTTTGTCTCTCTCTCTCCCTCTTTATCTTCTATCTGCCCCTCTCTTTCCTCTCTCTCTCACCCACTTTATCTTCTCATTTTTTCCTATCGCTCTATCCCTCACTCCCTTTATCTTTCTCTCTCTCTCGCTCTTCCTTTTCTCACTATATCTTTTCCTACTCTCACTCTCTCTCCCCATACTCTCTTTTTTTTCCCATCTCTCTCCTTTCCTTCCCCATCTTGATTGAGTATCTTTCAATTTCTCATGCCCTCCCTCGCTTTGTTCTGCCATCAATTGAAATTGGAAAGGAACTTTTCGCCTACCTCCCATTTCGTGTTGCTGCATTTCTCCAATAATATTATTAATATAATGTACTTCTGCAAATGTCGACAGGCGGAATGAGCGCTGAAAAGAATTGGAAATTTACATACAGAGCGACAATTTATTTCTTTCTCTCGCTCTCCTTCCCTTTATGTCTCTCTCACTTTTGTTTCTTTTAGGAGAAGGAAGTGTTTCTTCTTTCTCTCTCTCTCTCTCTCTTTTTCTGTTCTTTACTCTTTTTTTATAATCCTGTTACACCTCCTTTACTTTCTCCTTTCTCTCTATTTCATCTTCTTTTCTCCTTCCCTTCTTCTTCTCTTCTTCTCTCCCTTTCCTCTTTCCCCTCCTGATCCCCCCCCCCTTCCCCCTATTATCATCCTACTCCCCCTCGTCCTCCTCCACTTCCCCGTTCTTTTGTTCATCCTCCCTCCACCCTCTCCTTCTCTCCCTCCTCCTCTGTATCTTTTACTTTCTATTATTTTTATTCTAATTTAGAGAAGATAGCGGAGCATTTGGATCTGGAAGATCTAGAAAAAGACATCAAGAGATAATAAAGACATCTAAAATGTACATTATAAGATGTTATTCTGATAAGATGCAAATTCCTTACATCAAAGAATGATGTTGTCATACGACTTTTAGATTATCTATGCGGAGTTCTGCAAGGGAACAGTTTGAATCCCACCTAATTCTTAGTAATTTGACGGAAACTTTGACTAACATAATGAAACCAAAACAACTTAGGGCCAAACTATTATTATTATTCTTTTTTAGATGTAAAAAGACAAAAATAAATAAAATTATATACACACATATTTCCTAACTTAAGCGCGGGGGGTTATTGCCATCTCTTCCACCCAACCCTTATGAAACAGGATCAAAGATGAGCTAGACAACTAGATACGCCTTTAGGTCGGTGTTTCAAGCAATGACAGCGCACTATAGAATAGCCCGAGTTGAGGGACAATCTGGCTTATCCTGTTATTCAATTTGGCCCTTGTTGCTTATCCAAATGATAGAATGGCTTATCTTTATCAAAATACTACCCATTCTTTTTAAGGGCAGTTTCTTTTTGAACTTGAAATTTTCTCGAGAAGCGTGATCACTAATTTAATCAGGCCTCAATTCTCATTTAAATTTCGATAGCTATTACTTACCGTTTGTAGGCGGCCACAACTAGGACCCTGGCCAATACCCTACACCATAGACCGATAGATAGTCGGATGGATAATGAAGAGATTATTTGTGTTATTTTTGTTTGTATAACAATCACAAGTATTATTAATAATAATACCCATAGGTGCCTATTCTCAGCATCATAAAATGCCTGAACAAATGCCGGGTGCGGGTGATATGATGATTTATCGACTGTCTCCTTGGAAAAGGGCCTCATTTAATGGTAGGTGCACATTATAAGATTTCCCGCCCTTTGTAGTTTTATTTTTTACAAATAATGGCTACTCGTAAAAGTACAATGTGTTCTCGTTTCATACCTATACCTTTGTTCAGTATAGTTGAGTGTGTGTGGATTTCTTCTTAAATGACACTTTTTTTTGTTGTTGTAACCATGAAGTTCAACATGATTTTGTTTGTTTATTTAGTTTTAACGTCGCTATCAATTACATGGTTAATAGTCATGTCACGATGGGAGTTTACCTACCGTTCGCTGGTCAATCAAACCTGATACTCAAATTAGCCTCACCCAGCCTGAGTGGAGCAGGGAACAGGAGGAGAGAGGAATGGGGTAGGAAGAGTGGTGTTCAGGGGGAAACCAATATCACATATCTCCCGGTGGTGAAAGCATTATATGGACGGCCTGATAGGCAATAGGTGAGTTCGGTGCGAAGATTACCCGCACCTTTTTCGCATGTATGAATTCGGTGCCGCCGAAAAAAGGTGATGTATGAGTTCGGTGCGGTCCTAATGACTTATAAATTGATTGTTTTTTTTATAATGTACTCTGTTGTTAGTTAACAGTCATCCTGCTGTTATTAAGTTAGTAGATTATGTTGTAGACAGTTACATTCAGCAAGGCTGTCCATTTCCTCCTTGAAGGCCATGCCTAGGGTTAATAGTAAGATTAGGTAAAATACAATGAAGGCCATGCCTTGGGTTTATAGTAGGGTTAGGTAAAATACAATGAAGGCCATGCCTTGGGTTTATAGTAGGGTTAGGTAAAATACAATGAAGGCCATGCCTTGGGTTTATAGTAGGGTTAGGTAAAATACAATGAAGGCCATGCCTTGCGTTTATAGTAGGTTTAGGTAAAATACAATGAAGGCCATGCCTTGGTTTTATAGTAGGGTTAGGTAAAATACAATGAAGGCCATGCCTTGGGTTTATAGTAGGGTTAGGTAAAATACATTGAAGGCCATGCCTATAAGGAAAAAAATACTATAATTACCTGATCATCAGGGCAAGTAGGTACCAGGGCACCGAATTCATATATGACCTTTTTTAGGCGGCACCGAATTCATACATGACCTTTTTTAGGCGGCACCGAACTCATACATTTTTTTATTTTCCGCACCGAACTCATACGTAGCCGCCTGATACAATGACTGTTCAATAATCCGTAGGTAAATGACAATTTCTCAGAAATGGTCGAATCTAAGAAATGTTTAGACACCATTTGGGAAAGAAATTGATTGGAATTAAGGGTGATCCCCGTTCCAATCATTTTCTTTACCATTCTTTGCAATCGGCATTTTTAGCTGTGTCATAATTGTCATATACATAATTAATAATTATCTCTTATAGTAGGTTTCTCTTACTTTTTCACTGAATACAATACATGCATCGTCTCTCCATTAGGAACTATATCCACCCTGTAAATATGTAGCTAATAAAATGAGTATAGCAGCTCACTTGTCATTACTCTGTACCTATTGCTTTCTTTTAGACTTTGCTGTTTTTTACGAGGCTCGCATAAAAAATTGCACTTGTTCCTATTTTATGACATTTATAGCACATCGTATATCTATATGCAGATTTTTTATGCTTCGTAAGCAAAAAATCAAATCAGTAAGGTTATATTTTATTTAACCTTCACCACCATCCGTTGCATAGTTTAAGATCATGAACTGCTAAATTTTAATTTTATTGTTGTCGTATAGGTATATATATTTTTTTTTTTTTAATCTACGGATACATCCATAATACATTTGACCTTCACCACCAGTTGCATAGTTTAAGATTATGAACTGCTAAAATTTAATTTTAATGTTGTCGTATATATTTTATTTAACTTTCACCGCTAGTTGCATAGTTTAAAATTATGAATTGTTAAAATTTAATTTAAATGTTGTTCTTAATTTTTTGATTTTCTGGTGGTCGCTCATTGAACTAATCCAAGATTTAAATAATGATTATGATTAATACAATATCAAAGTCCCCATTAATTAAAATGCAATGAGAAATATTTTTGTCTGTTTACCGACATTAACCTCATCCTGGGTTTAATTGGCAATAGTTCGATTCACGAGTTTTCGATTGAAGAGTCACCTATCCAAATCCTGACAGTGCAGGACGTTGCTTAATTTCAATAACAACACGTGCCATCACCTCTATACAAGATACGAACACCAGATATATACCCGTAAGAGAGAGAAAGAAAGTAAAATTTATTTACAAACAACTGACATCACTATCGATGCTTGCCATAAGACACAGTACTCTTGTTACTTGTGTTTTGAAGTAGACAATGACTATGGTTATTTTCAGGATGGTTTGTATATATCTATGCCTATACCTACTTAGTTATATTATTATGTACAGCTAAATAATAGATATGCATGTCTGAAAGATAAAGGTTTTCCATGTTTTTCCGTCGAGCAAGAAATACATTTGAAAGGAAAATCACAAACTAATCAGAGCCATGTAATTAAATTTCCACAGCACTGCTAATAATTATAGGTACAGGTTGGTATATCAATTCCTCACACACACCCGCCCACTTATGAATGAATTATTATCAGATTATACGTCTGAAAGGAAAGTCTAACCTCCTAATATATCAATTATCCACAACTCATATAGATACTAATTAAAATATCAATTATCCTCGACTTAATTACTAATAATACTCAAGTCCTGGTCTGGATTTCCACAGCTAGTAAAATACCTAATTCCGAGTCCGTGAAATAGGCACAGATATACCTACAATCTACATATATCCCGTGGTGAGCTCCTTTGTGTCCATTGATTCTCTTTCGTTTTAACATCCCGATTCCTGAATTTAGATAGTCAGAACGGGGGTTTTACCATCCATTCGATGGGAATCGTACCAGCTAACCTCATTAAACTTACTCAGCCTGGGTAGGGCCAGAATTCCAGCCTCTCGTGTTCGGGGGGCACAAGATTTTCTCTGTGAAAAGTCTGCTCCAACCGGGAATCGAACTCAGGATCTCTGAACTACGGGCAGTGGTCACAACCGTTACGCCACGGAGGCTGGCCTGATTTCCAGGTCAAGCATAATAAAGATCGATATAATTATTTTAATTTTTATAACAAATATTATAAGAGATTAATCAAAAAGTCAAAGGCATGACCATTACAATGGTTATTAACACTGAAAATATTCGTAGTCTAGAACTTTCAGAGAGCCCTTTTACTGTAACAGTTCTTTTGGGGATGTAAATAATATTATACCTATGAGTAAAAATTCAAGCATTTCGTGGGATTCGATTCAACAGGACGCCACTCAAATTTAATATTAGTAAAAGAAAATTCTAAATAGACATCAAAAACACTTGTTAGAAAGCCTTAATGTTCAGCCTCTGTATTTATACCAAAGTCAATAATATAATAATAGTAGGTATTAAGGTAGTTCTAGTAAGCTTATTAATTACATACAAATTAATCCTATTACATCACTTACCTATCTGCAGGGCCAATTTGAGTAAATAAAACAAAACCTTTTGGTTGTATGGAAAAGCTTTGCCTACCAATGCAACAAAAAAATCACAAAAAGCCTCTCACAGTATAGGTAGGAGCAATGGCAAATTCACCAGACCCGGGCAACCTCAAGAAGCCCAAAAGGGGAAAAATGGGGGCCCGAATACTAGTCTGCCTTGCAAACCCACAAAACTGTGCAAGTGTGCACGGTCCTATCTCCTGCCTAGTTGATAGAACTGTTCAGTCATTCAATTCATATGGTCTCTAATAGGTGTCTTTAAAAGACTTTTTCTTGTCTCCCAAAATAACAATCCAATTCCATAATTTGGCCCATAAGGCCAGTACATGAAAATATTTTTGACCCAGGTTTCTAAAGGAGGGACAGGACCCGTCAAACTGGAACACAAGATGGGACATTTTGGAGGCTTGCAACAAGAGCATAAAACTGTCTCTCAACTCGGACAATATAGTGTGCTGTGATTGGTTGAAACTCCAACTGGAGGGCGTGTCTGGCTTCTCATAACTTTAATGCTAGCAGTAAACTCTCGCCGAGGCAAGGCGAGGGCAGCCGAGCGCGAGAGTGAAACTTGTGCACCTCGGCTAGGCTCGGCTAGCCAAGTCTCGGGTATGTCTCGCGGTCCCTCTCCTAGGGTGGTCTCGATGCCGAGCGCCTCAGCAATAGGGTACTGCTAGCATAATGGTGTTCCATAATTTGGCCCTAACTTTCCACCAATCACAGGGCTCCATACAAGCGAGGTTAATGCTCGAAGCATTTTCTACCACCAAACCCTCCTACCACCTTAATGAAATGTGTGCTTTCCATTTAAATGATGGTTTATGTAACGAGCATTCCGTTGGTTTATTTCCGTTAGATCGGAAATATGTACTATGGGGTCCCCAAAATGGCAGATCTCCATTAGAAACTATATAGTAAGTTTGACTTTAAATTGCCATTTACAAGATGGTCGCCGCATGACATGATTTGATCCACACATTCCATACTTTTTGTTCAGTATTATGATGGCTCAGTATTTAATAAAAAGGTATTTTGTACAGAGATTGTGGGTGAGAGAGAAGTAAGACTAGACCATTCCTTAACAGCGGATCACATGTGCAGAGGGTATCACAAAGGTGAGAAGTATGTACAGTGTTGCCAAGAGTCCAATGTGAGGAGCCGCAATGTTGCCAGATGCCCGTACTGAAACAAACGAAAGCGATAGAAGTGAAACTGGGCGGAATCAATGAAGAAAATTGGACAGTAGTATATCTTTTATTGTTTTTTTTTTTCAAATGCATACTCAAATACTCGCACAGTGATATTTACTAATAACTGGTCGTACGGTTGAACTTACCTAGTTTATTTCCCCTGTGTAAGATAGTGATTAATGAGAAAAAAAAGTTATCATGTCTGTCCTGGTAGCTCAGTGGTAAAGGCGGCACTCTGTGAAACCAGAGATTCCAGAGGCGAAATCGAAACCCAACCGGGACATGACAAGTTATCCTCACATTTGGGATTTTTATCATAATAATACGTCTTGGTCTTACGGCTGGAATAATCGGACTTAATAGTCCTTTTTGGGCAGCATAAATAAGGCGATATTATTATTATTTCTTACTCTATAATAAGGTAAAGCAGGGTAATATGCACACTTACGTAAGGTACCACAATATTAAAAACATACATAGGTTCAGTAGCTTAATCGATAAGGCTTGTAACCTGGAGGTCGGTGGTTCAAGTACCAAGTTCAGCAAAGATTTAGTAAAGCTTGTTTGAGAGTTTGAGTAGTTGTGATATCACGAAAGTGATTAACACAAAAAATATGATAACTTACATACATAGCTCCCTTTCTATGTAGAGTAAAGCAGAGTAAAAAGTATAATTACCTTAGTTACTAAATTTGATCATCTGAAATGGTTAGAGTGTTTTCAGTTTTGATGAACCTAATTAGATCTATTGTGACAAAGTACTACATAAGTTCATTTCTATTACTATACATATCATGTATAAGGTAAGACAGGGTAAACCGTTAACTTACGAAACGACGCCTCCTTGGACCGAAACACTTTCTCCTCCACCACCGTAGACTCTTTAGTCCCCACCCACAGCACGGGGAGAAGGGGGTACAATAGTACTTAGTACATACCTTCAACAATTCGCACCAACTTTATTTCATATGTGAGGTAAAGCAGGGTGAAAAATTCTCTTCTACTGGGGGTACAATAGTACTTATTACATACCTTCAACTATCCATACCAACTTTATTTCATATGTGAGGTAAAGCAGGGTGAAAAATTCTCTTCTACTGGGGGTACAATAGTACTTATTACATACCTTCAACTATCCATACCAACTTTATTTCATATGTGAGGTAAAGCAGGGTGAAAAATACGCTTCTACTGGGGGTACAATAGTACTTATTACATACCTTCAACTATCCATACCAACTTTATTTCATATGGTAGGTAAAGCAGGGTAAAAATACGCTTCTACTGTACTTTTTTTTAAAGATGAGTGTTTCACAGCCTTTTTTTTATTTCGTAGCCATGAAACAGGAGCTACTGTAGACGCTTGTGGTCTGTGTTGTAGCCTTCCCCCTCTGGTGGGCGAGAAGTGACACAATACTTCCCATTTAGGTGCTGAGTCAACACGAGCGCTATTTGGTTACAAACAATTGTAACCAAATTAAGAATACAAATTTTTGTCGGCACGAGGGATTGAAACCGGGACCTTCCGCATGACAAGCGAGTGCTTAACCACTGAGCTAATCGCACGCTCTACATGTCCTACATACATAGATCACATAGGCTCATTTCTTTTTCTACATAAGTAAGGTAAAGCAGGGTAAAACGTTCACTTACGAAACTTAAGGTAGTTACTACTGGACGTTATTTCTTATTCCATATGTTGTAAGGTAAAGCAGGGTGAAAATTACGCTTCTACTATACAACCTACAACATGTCCTACATACATAGATAACATAGGCCCATTTCTTTTTCTACATAAGTAAGATAGAGCAGGGTAAAAAGTGCACTTACGAAAGTTAAGGTAGGTACTACTGGGTGTTATTTCTTATTCCATATGTAAGGTAAAGCAGGTTGAAAAGTACACTTACGAAACTTAAGGTAGGTACGACTGGGTGTTATTTATTATTCCATATGTAAGGTAAAGCAGGGTGAAAAACACGCTTCTACTACATTACCTACATGTCTTTCCTACATACATAGATCACATAGGCCCATTTCTTTTTCTGCATAAGTAAGGTAAAGCAGGGTAAAACGTTCACTTACGAAACGACGCCTCCTTGGACCGAAACACTTTCTCCTCCACCACCGTAGACTCTTTAGTCCCCACCCACAGCACGGGGAGAAGGGGGTATAATAGTACTTATTACATACCTTCAACTATCCTTACCAAATTTATTTCATGCGTAAGGTAAAGCAGGGTGAAAAGTGCACTTACGAAACTTAAGGTAGGTACTACGGGGTGTTATTTCTTATTCCATATGTAAGGTAAAGCAGGGTGAAAAGTGCACTTACGAAACCTAAGGTAGGTACGACTGGGTGTTATTTCTTATTCCATATGTAAGGAAAATCAGGGTCAAAAATATGCTTTTACTATACTACCTACGTCCTACATGTCCTACATATTATTATTATTATTACTACTATACTACCTATACATGTCCTACATACATAGATCACATAGGCCCATTTCTTTTTCTACATAAGTAAGGTAGAGCAGGGTAAAAAGTGCCTTTCGAAAGTTAAGGTAGCTACTACTGGGTGTTATTTCTTATTCCATATGTAAGGTAAAATAGGGTAAAAAGTACAATTACGAAACTTAAGGTAGGTACTACTGGGTGTTATTTTTTATTCCATATACAAAGATAAAGCAGGGTGAAAAACACGCTTCTACTATACTACCTACATGTCCTATACATACATAGATCACATAGGCCCATTTCTTTTTCTACATAAGTAAGGTAAAGCAGGGTAAAACGTTCACTTACGAAACGACGCCTCCTTGGACCGAAACACCTTCTCCTCCACCACCGTAGACTCTTTGGTCCCCACCCACAGCACGGGAGAGAAGGAGGCCTCACACCTCACTTTCATCTCCCGGTTCTGGAACAGATCGTCCGCTAAGTAGGTGTGGAGGCTGGAGAGAGACTGGATAGCGCCATGGGGGTGTACCAGGGGAGGGTAGTCGAACACCTTGTGCTCGGGGACCTGGGGGAGGTGGAATGGAGGCGAGTTTTATTTTACGGTACCAGTATACCTGATTTAGTTAATCATTATGAATTTTTTTATTAACAGAGCATATTATGTACAAACAAATTAATAATGATGCAATTTTTGAAGTACTCTAAATTCACGAAAGGGAAAAATCAAATTTTAGAAAAATATTGAACTTATGATTAAATATCTCTCTGGTCTTTCAATACTTTTTTATGCTACCAACTGCATTTGAAGGGAAATATGCATGACTATCCATACATGAAGTCAAAACTGACTTACTGGCTATCATTTCTTTAAAAACGTGCATCGTTCCAAGTGACCTCTAGACCTGTGGGTATTTGGCCATAACTCTTTAACGAAGCAAAATGCCCCACTGCAAATTTCGGCTATATGATAGTCCACGGTGGGCTGTATACGGGACACCCTGTATATGTATAATATGTATATCAACATAGACATAGATAAAATATACACAGATGTCCTAACTGAAGAATAACAACCCAGGTTACAAGCTCGTTCCTTCAACGTTGGGTCCGTTAAAGTCGATCTGAAAATAGATATTTAAATTGATTGAAAGAAAATGCTCCCGTTGCAGTTAAGAAGGCCATAATCTCCGCCACGTGTAGTTATTTAAGTTCCTTCCTGCAACTTTTCATTACAAAGGCTTCAATAAAATCCATTTATCAAAGAGTCAGTACAAGAAATCAGAACCTACCTACCTCCTCTTCAAAGAAGAAATAAATTTCTTGACGTTTCGAAACTAAATTTTAAAATATAAATTTTCTGAAATAAAACATGGCGGCATCTGAAGTAAAAATATTTCCACTTTATTATTTCTCAATTTCATGATTTTCATGTTCCCAATCAACTCTTTCGTCCTTTCTGCCGACTGTAAAAAAGGACCAAACGATTTATTCGACGTCTTTGACAGAAACTTGAGCAAGTTTTCTTCTTCAAAGGAAAAGAAAACTTCATCTTTTTTAACTTTCCGAGAAGAAAATTATTTAATTCAATAAAACATGGAAAAAATATACAGAAAACAATTTTCCTTCGATTCCAAGCAGACGTGGAAAATATATATCTGTGTATTAGAGTAGTTGTACACGCCAGTTAAACTGAGAGACAGGCCAACTAATTCATCACACAATACTTTCTTTGAAAAATTAGAAAGTTTTATTTCTTCTAATAATAGGTGAAGACCTATTATTAGAATATTAATGTATATCAAATGCCAAAAAGTTCATTTTCAGTTCATTTTGAGATAGTACCTACGTTTTTTCATGTCTGGTCATTCCACAGTTTGATTTTTTCTTTTTTGGAAAGTAAATTTTTTGTGATTTTTTTTCTTTCTGGAAAGTCACTTTTTTGTGATTTTTTTCTTTTTTGGAAAGTCACTTTTTTGTAATTTTTTTTCTTTTTTGGTAGGTCACTTTTTTGTGATTTTTCTCTTTTTTGGAAAGTCACTTTTATGTGATTTTTTCTTTTTCGGAAAGTCACTTTTTTGTGATTTTTTCTTTTTTCAAAAGTCACTTCTTTGTGATTTTTTTCTTTTTCGCAAAGTCACTGGTTCCTGCTAGCTATACACAAATTGAGCTTAGCACCCTTTACGAGTGTGTTCATTGGTAGCTACATAGCACATGATTCCGTGTCTAACTAATAAAAAAAAAAATTGGCACTTTGCACATTGATGAGTTTTCAGGTATAATAATAATTCCGTGTCCGTGAGATAAGTATTGATATCTAAATCGCGGTGGTGAGAGGATTATATGGACGCCCAGATCCAATGTTTAGGCTCCTTTCATGTCCATTAATTCTATTTGGTTTTAACGTCCTGACTTGAGGTAGACAGGACGGGGGTTTTACCCTCTATTCGCTGAGAATCGTACCAGCTACCCACATTAACCTCACCCAGCCTGGGTAGGACCGGAAATGCTAGCCTCACATGTTCGGAGGGAACAGAATTTTCTGTGAGAAATGTCTGCTCCTACCGGGAATCGAACTCAGGATCTCTGGACTACGGGCAGTAGTCACAACCGTTACGCCACGGAGGCTGGCTTCAGGTATTATTATACCTATTATAATAGGAAACTTCATCAGAAACGTCAGTTCTCGGTAAAAATATCTCAAGAACGGAATAGGCTAGAGACGTCAAATTTGGCTGGAAAACTTTTCGTTGAAACAAAACTCAGCACCATTGGTGAAACTTGACTAAACTTCTTTTCGAGGGAAATTTGTGTCATGTTCATCCCGGCTGCACCCGAGTTACGGCCCGAGGCATGGCCCTATATTTATTTTTCCTAACCCTACTCTACACAATGAGGCATTGCCGTACATCGTTTCGGGCCAGAACTCAGCGCCCCGGGTTCACAACAGTTAATTTTCTTAGTTGTACAAGACCAGTCAAGACCTTCGCAAAGCTTCCTGGAATTTTTAACCTTGTGGGGAAGCACATCAGACGACAAGTACTAGTAAGAAAGAGAACTGAGGAGAGAGAACCGATGAAATAAGTAGGAAGAGAAAAGGCAGCATAGAGTATAATTTTGTTTAATAGTTCCCATGGACAGGGGAGAGGTGGGTAGTTGAGAAGAGGAGGGAAGATAATGAAGTAGGGGATGGAAAATGGATAGAAAAAGAAGAGAAGATGTGGAATAATAATAATAAAATCGCCTTTGTAGAACATTCACCTGAATGTTTATGCACAATTGAACATGCACATACAAATAAAACAATAAATTAAATTAAATAAGTGGGTTGAGTTAATTCAAAGAGGACCTAGGTGACATAAATGAACTACATTTCGAGAAATATGCATAGTTTTGAAAAAAAAATGTCACCTGAGACCTTTTTTAACCAACCCCACGAAAATACTGCCCAATTAAGTGTACCTAATTATCCCCCAAATTATTCCAGCAGTAAACACAAGTTGTATAATTATGTGGTCAAAATACTAATAAATAGGATAACGTGTCATGTCCTGGCTGTGTTTTGAATCCACTACCTCTGAATTACTAGACCGAGATGTGCGAAAGAGGAAGAGAAAAGAAGAACAGGTAAGAAGGTAGAGGTGGGTAATAAGAAGAAGAGAGAGTAAAGGAAAGTTAGAGAGAAGAAGAGATAAATGAAAATTGTCGACTCAGAGAGAGCAGCCTGTGAATACTAAATAGCTGCAGAAGCCTCGAGGAAGAAAGAGAAAGATTGAGACAAGGGAGGAAGGGATAAGTAATGAGGAGTAGAGGAGGAGAAATAAGTAGGAGGAGGAGGAGAAGGAAGAGGAGAAGGAGGAGGAGGAGGAAGGGATAAGTAATGAGAAGAAGAGGAGGAGAAATAAGTAGGAGGAGGAGGAGGATAAGAAGAAAGAGAAAGGAGGAGATGACAAGGTGAAGATTAAGATGATGCTGGAGGTGAAGATAGAGGAAAAGAAGTAGGGAAAGTGAGAAGTAGGATGAAAAGGAGGAAGGAGGAGAGGAAGTAAAAGGAGAAAACGATGGAGAAGGATAAGAAGAAAGAGAAAGAATAAGATGACAAGGTGAAGATTGCGACGATGCTGGAGGTAAAGATAAATGAAAAGAAGTAGGGAAAGTGAGAAGTAGGAGGAACAGGAGCAAGGAGGAGAGGAAGTAAAAGGAGAAAAGGGTGGAGAAGGATAAGAAGAAAAAGGTAGAAGGAGATGACAAGGTGAAGATTGAGAATGACTGGGACTATGGTGGAGAAGTTGAATTAGAAGGAGAAGGGAAAGTGAGAAGCTGAAGAGGAAAGGAGAAGTAGAACTAGGAGGAGAAATAGGTGGAGAAGGATAAGAAGAATAAGGTAGAAGATGACAAGGTGAAGATTGGTACGATAAAGGAGAAGGTAAATGGATTTGTCTTCTCTGCCATCAAAAATAGTTTTGATGGCAGAAATTGCCTGAGGCAATAAATACGCCCTTTGTCAATGAAGAGTTATTATTATGGTAGTCACCGTGGTCGAGTGAGTTAGCGCGCTAGGCATTGCACGCATGGTGACATGGGTTCGATCCCCAGCGGAGCAGGAATTTTCTGCACCGCAGGACCAGTGGCTGAATCATATGCAAATTCTCTTGATTATGAATTAATTAATGAAAGTAAATGGACATATTAAGATTATGATCTAGAAGAGATTAGTTCACGATAAAATAATAATAATACTAATAGTATCGCCCTATTTATACTGCCCGCTTAGGACTATTAAATTCCTATTTTTCTAGCTGTAAGCCATAATTATTACATAATATGTGGTAAAAATTCCTAATGGGAGGATAACTTGTCATGTCCCGGCTGAGTTTCGAACCCACGACCTCTGGAATCTCTGTGTTCACAGAGGCCCGCCTTTAGCACTGAGGTACCAGGAGAGATAAATTTTTGCACAATAATATTATGCTGTCTCATCTAGTCTCTGAAGAAATTGATAAGTCAAGTAGTGCTTGCAGATGACCTTTGGGACGTACGTAGCTCTGCTGGGCTGACATCAGACATAGAAAGCTAGGAAGCTTTCTAAAGAAATTAATATTAACTGTTAGGTGAGTTAGTTATGAATACTAATTTATAAATGAGGAAGAAGAAAAACGAAAGAAAAAAAGAGAAGAGAAAAAGAATACAAAACATTAAGACTGATATAGAGAGAGAAAGAGAGAGAGAGGGGGGAGAGAGAGAGTAGGTAGAGAGAAGAGGGGGAGAGATCAGGGAAAGAGGAAAGAGAGAGAGAAGAGATAGATGGATAGGACTCTAGTAGCCGGGTGAGATGGGTCTGCCAGGTCACAGCTCATGTGGATATAAGGTCACGTGATCACTTTGGAGTTCTGTTATTGGTGGAAATTGATCACGTGACCTTACATAATTAAAGGTCCCGGCCATAAGGAAAGAATAAGATATACTAAATCAAAGAAGAGAGCCCAAAGAAAGAGAAATATTTTATTGAGATAAAGAGGAGGTAAAGAAGAGGTAGAGAGATAAAAAGAAGAAGAAGAAGGAATAAGATTAGGGAGGAACACGAGGTTAGAAAAGTTGCACTTTTAAATTAAAATAAAATAATATAATATGTAACTTTGATGGAACGGTAAAGTTGGCAAGTTTAATTTTGAAGTTAGCGCCCTACGACAGGGGGGGGGGGTTTATGTGATATTTTCTTTCCATCTTAGCAAGTGTTGTGATTAAGGTAATCCTTCAAAGTTTGGGCCCAACTTTCAAGATTCGCTTTCATCGTGGATTTTCGCCCTCTCTCTCTCTCTCTCTCTCTCTCTCTCCCTTACTTTCTCTCCCTCCCTCTCTCTCTCTCTCTCTCTTCTCCCTCCCTTCCTTCCTTCCTTCCTCTCTCTTTCTCTCTCTCTCTCTCCCTCCCTCTCGCTTTCCTCTTCCCTCTCTCTACCTCTCTCTATTTCTCTCTATCTCTCTCTTTTTTTCCTATTCCCTGTCTTTTCTTCTTTCCCTCTTTTCCTGTTACCAAAGAGAAAGTTATATTTTTCACTCATAAATATAAAAAATCTGGTGTAAACATCACACGACTTTCCTTATCATATTAGGAATGGGAACAGGACCAAAAGCCACTGGTGACTCAAAGGTAACAGTGAGCTAAAAACCAAATTCGTAATCAGCACCTCAAAATCATTGGATTTGATATGTCACAATCCCCATCTAGGATGAATAATAAAAAAGTTAGTCTGAGCGGGTCCCCCCCAAAATACCGGTAAATTGGGGCCGAGGTCCAAAAAGTTCAAGATATCAAAAAAATGATAAGAAGAGACCCCTATTATTTTTTTAATCTAAGAAAATGTTGTTCTGTAATTTTTTTTGTATCTTTAACCAATTCATAGAAGCGGCGCTTGCGGCCAATATTTGCAGCCCTGCGGCCGCATTTTGCCGCCGATTTCAATCAAAAGTTTCGTGGTTCGTCTGATGTATAAAATTGATTTGTATACCAAATTTCAAGTCTCTAGCTCTTACCGTTCGTTAGATATCCTGTTCACAGACAGACAGACAGACAGACAGACAGACGCACGGACCAATGGCTGAAAACAACTTTTTTGGTATCCTGAGGCTATGATTCGTCCAGAAATGTGAAAAACTGGGTAGGTCAAATTTTCGACGAATACAATACTTTCCTTATTATAGGATAAGGAAAGTAAAAAACTATTGAGAGTAACACACGCCGCTCCGCTAGAGCAACTTAAATTGCTCTATGTTACACTAGACCCAAGAAATGATGACAAATAGGACAAGGGTAGGCGGAAAGCGGAAAAGTCGTCTGTTCATGAAGACACCGTTATGATAGTCGAAGAAAGTCACCAGCATTTGCCTGCCTACAAGCGTCATAACACAAAGTGACATTTATCTTGCCCATTAGACGGGGTGGGGGAGCCTTTGTTTACGTCACGCACAACTGCTGTAGGAGGCGACCGATGAGTGTGCTTTGATCGACACAAGAGCGATACTTGAACCAGCTTTACTAAAATTTTGAATGAGAAATGTATAATTTATGTTTAATCAACAGACTGACATCATTATGAAGAAGAAATAATGGTATACATATTAACAGTAGATCACTGGTCCGAATGATCGATAAGAATGGGTGAGTAGAAGAACCAGGAATGTCAAAAATCGGCTTTTCAGGAAAGCAAAAATAAGAGTGGTATTACCATGCTAATGGGTATGCTTCCCCCACTTTAAAATCGAAAAAAATTATACTTTTAAGGGGTTTTCTCCTTCATATTCACAGAGATGATAGAAAAGAGTATTACATTCCTTCTGATTCTACAATAAAAAAAATATCGATTTTTGACATTCCTGGTTCTTCTACTCACCCATTCAATTGTTCTTGGGTCCTTACTAAAATTGTACGTGCTTGCAAAAACTCGGACCACAAACCTCAAGATAATATACCTAAATTATTTTTATTGAAACGTTAACTATAAGACAAACACTTCATTCAGAGAATTTGTGAAAGGAAATGAGCCCGCAATGCTGGCTGCATTCCCCCTCTGAATGGCCAGGCTCAAACGTTGTATGAGGTATGACAACATCAAGCTTGTCCAGTGCCTTAAAGATCACACTAAACAGGACGCTTATTTTTAACTATTCGATCGACCTCAGTAGCTTCATCGATAAAGCAGCCGACTTGTAACCTAGAGGTCGGTGGTTCATGTCCCGGTTTCAGCGTAGATTTAGTAAAGCGAGTTAAGTAGTTCTGATATCTCGAAAGTGATTAACACAAAAATGATAACTTAACTATTTAACTATTAGATAGTTAAAATACAAATATTTTCATATTTCTGGTACAAGCCATGTCAGGTCAAAAGACAATAACGCAAATCATGTTGGCACCCTTAAAAAGGTTGGTGGAAGGACATCTATTCTAGTCTTAAAATGCGGAAGCAGTAGTCCCAGAACCAACCAAACTCAACCATGATGAAGAGGTTAATCAATGCCTAAGGGTTGGGTGGAAGAGATTGCCATAGGTAATAATCCCGCCCTTTAGTTAATACATTTGTATATATTTTGTTTATTTTTTTCCTGTTTATATTAATTTTGTCAATTTTGTATTTTAAATTTTTACCATTATTTTATCATTTTTTTGTTTGTATATATGTTTTTCTAATAAAGAGTTTCATAATAAAGTGAAATAGGAAGAAGAATTTAATGTTCATTTCACACCTTACGTCCAATGACCACCACACTTCTAGCGCCTTTTTTGTGTCGTTGTTGTAAATACCGTTTTGTCTTCATACTTCATAACTTTTTGTGTTCCGCTCATTTGTTAGGGCTCCTATTTCACATTTAGCACTGTCTCTATTCTCTCCCATAGTTTGTCCTCTTTCTTCTTCATTTTCTTCTTTTTTGTATTATTTTTTTCCTATACCTCTACTAGAAGTCCTTTTTTCATGGTCATTATTTTGCTTTATTTTTTCTTTCTACAGATACTTTGTCATCTTTCTTCTTCATTTTCTTCTTTTTTTTTGTATATTTTTTTCTTCTATACCCCTACTTATAGTCCTTTTCCTAGGTCATTCTTTGGCCTCTATTTTCTCTTTCTACCCATAGTTTGTCCACTTTTTTTTTCTTCTTCTTTTTTGTATTATGTTTTCCCTATAACTCTACTCATAGTCTTTTTTCCTAGGTCATTCTTTTGCCTCTATTTTCTCTTTATACCCATAGTTTGTCCTCTTCCTTCTCCATTTTTCTTCTTTTTTTTGTTATTTTTTTCTTCTATAACTCTACACATAGTCCTTTTTCTTACATCATTCTTTTGCCTCTATTTCCTCTAGAAAATTCTTTATTTTCTCCTTCGACCAAAGTTTTTCCTTTCTTTCCTCTTGATTTGTATCATTTTTTCACAACCCCACCTCTCCTTTTATGTTCTTTATTTCTCTAGCACTGAATCTATTATAGTTTTCTATTACATCACATGTCTCATCTCTCATTATGTGTCCTCCTTTTTTTCTCATTTTGTCTTGATCTCACATTATATTGAAATATAGAGAGAGTGACAGGGAGAAAGAAAGAGAGAGAGAGAGAGAGAGGAGAGAGAGCAAAAAGACGCAAACAAAGATGAGATAGCAGAAAAAAGGTTTAAAGGAATACGAGAGAAAATAGCAAAAAACCCTTTGAAAAAGGAAATTATAAAGAGTGCGAAAGGGCAATTTTTAATGTCACTCTGTGCGGTGCTGAGGAGTTGTAAGCTGCGGACCGGGGGTTCGGGAGGGTTGCGGTCATATTTATTACGTCTATTAAAAGTCCCAGGTTCCTAATTTGTCCAACACCACCGCCTCCTTACACTTGGTCATATGTTTTCTTTATCCATCCTTTTATGCTTTTTTTTTCAAAGGACAGACTTTTTCCTCTGGTGCTTTGAAGTTTATCTCAAGTGGTGGCTCTTTGTACTGTAGGTATCTACTGATTTTTCTTATTTTTTCAAAGAAGTAGTTGCGATTTAAGCATTTAAGACTATACTCTTTCCCGGTAGCTTAGTGGTCAATGCGTCAGCTTCTGGTAATCCAGAAGTTGCGGGTTTGAAATAAAGCATTTACATAACAAATAATGTATCCTCCCTTTTGGTATTTTGAGCCAATTTGGCTTAATAGTGTAGAGATTTAATTTTTTCTAAGACCTATACATAATAGTATCTACTTGATTTCTAATTTTCGAGCAGATAATTTTTATGTGATTTATCTGCTCAGTACGGTTCACTCATGTTAAGTAACGTGGAAAATGGATATGATACCGCATGGTGTCTGCCGAGCCAGCAATTGTTGTTAGAGATGTTTCAGACTGGACTAGGTTTATGTGAGTAGATACATAGAACTTTACTCGACAAAAGAGAACATTCGTTAAAAAAAAAAAAACTTTCAAAGCAGCAATCCTCCTCATCGACCTCACTCAGGCTGGGTTGGACCGAGAATACCTAGCAACCCAAAGAATTGAATTTGAATGGACACCTAATACCAAGTCCTAACCAACCAGGCTGGAAGATGCTTAACGTCAGCGATCTAAAGAATTGTATTTTATTTATTTTACTTTTATCAACACCCTGAAGATAAACTGAAGTCTATATGGTACAGCCAGACATACAGCCGCCAAAGTTCAACTTCTAATCCTTTAGCAAATAAAAATGGTGGAGTGTGTGAAATGTCTTTTTATTTTTTTCCTCTTCTTCTCACTTTTCGTTAAAGTTTACTCTAAATTATTAAGCGGGGATATTTGTTCCACTTTCTCTCTTTCTAAGTGTCAGTCTTTACCTTTTACTCTTTAGTCCATTTGTGACAAGACCAAGCTTACCGAGAGGAGAACTTCTACATACATACTTAGATCTAGCAATGACCAAATTCCTATGATTGTAATTGTATACATATATTTAACGTATGTATTACATGACAAATGAAATAAAGTACAAAACAATAAAAAACAAACAATGGATGAAAAATATAATTAAGTGTTTCAATTATTTGCTGTTCGTAACATGCGGTTCAATGCCGCAAAGTGCAAGTAATTTGTATCAAATACACAAACAAAATTGAAGGGAAATTCTGGATATATGTAGTTCAAAAACCTATCGACAGAGTTTTCTTATGGACTAACCTGCCTATGTAATTGCAATGCTCAATTGTGTCTGGGCAGTGTATAAAATTACAATACTTTCCTTATTATAGGACAACGAAAGGATTGGGTTAAGAATAGCCAGCGTTACAAGACCTTGTAATGTCAAGATCATTTTGTCAACAAAAAAAAAAACAATGTTTGAATTTGAATAGGGACAACCATACAAGTAGTAACCTTATTGCAAGTAGCTCAAATTCAGTGAGGTTAATATGGGTAGTTCGTTGGTAAGTTTTCATCGTAAACTTCTCAAATTATATATAAAATATGACAACTTCAGTACATTATTATAAATCAAAGACCCCACCGATGAAACTAGATGGAGGAAAAGTTCCTTCAATACTTGCACTGTTTCCTCTCTGGATTGCGAGGGACAGCCGCTGGTATAGGTACATCTTGACCCTTTTATCTCCTGTAACATGTTGTAGCTTTCTTCCTAATTCTTCGATGAAATCTTTTGAATATTTGAAAAAAGGGCCCAGTGTTTCAAAAGCGAATCCCTTGAAAATATAATCCTAAATATAAATTGAGGAACTGAAGAAGCTTCCGACGCTACGTGTAGATATCATTTATTGATGGTTCCTTTGAACGAGACGAATCGTCTTCTAGTAAAAGATCATTTCTCTCTCTAAGCTGTATTATCGCTTGTACTTAGTAATCTACTGGTTGCTTTCTAACGACCTACTAAGCTATTCATGAGACAATTACTTCTTTAACGGTTGGTTAAATTGAGAACTTAAGTGTAACTTGGGATGAAATTAACTGTTAATTCGTCAGACTTGTTTCTCTTTTACTTTCCTTATCCTATAATAAGGAAAGTATCAAGGGCGTAGGCAGCATTTGCGTTAGGTAGGGGCAGTTTCCGGCCGGAGCAGGGGGGGGGCGTCCAGCAACTCCGAAAAAAAAAGTTTAATATAAAGAAGGTATACTTTAAGTATTTTAAGACTCTTTCGAGATTTTTAATCAAAACAGGGCCGGAGATATTGTACATTTCATTTCATAGTTTTCAGTTATTTTTTATAAGTTTTTATGGTATTTTTGTAAAAATTGTTAAACACATGTCTTTTTATTTGAAATAATTAAATTTTCATGCCTTTTTTAATATCATTCGCTTTACCAGGGGAGTTGTCAAGGGGTCATCTTTTTTTACATAGTGTAAAAACTATTCTTTTTTAGTATAGTATAAGCAAAATAAATGCACTGAGTGTTGTTGTGTAATCTAAATTTAAGATACAATTGAAAACAGGGCCGGAGACTAGTACCTACTGCATGCGAGTTTTACAATTTTACACATTCATTTGAAGTAAATCTGGCCTTGTTTTATTTTAAATTGATCAACATGGATCATTGCATTAATTTCTCATAAAATTTACTCGAAAAAGGATGGTTTTTACATTATAAAAAAAAAGTTGACCACTTGAAATCTTCCCTGGTAAAGCGAATGATATAAAAAAGGCATGAAAATTTAATTATTTCAGATAGAAAGACATGTGTTTAACAATTTTTACAAAAATACCATAAATTACTTATAAAAAATAACTGAAACCTGTGAAATGAAATGTACGATATCTCCGGCCCTGTTTTGATTAAAAATCTCAAACTAATCTTAAAATACTTTTAATGTCAACTACTTTTCAGAAATGTATTACAAATAGGGTAGTTCCATTTAAGATTCCAAAGTTGACCCCCCTGGGGCCGCCCCTGTTAAGAGTATGAAAAATTAAACCCCCTGAAAAAGTTTCCCCCTTCTTATAATGAGATACATGTTTCAGGGTTTTTTGAAAATCGCTTCCATAGACGAGATATTTTGACTGGCTCCTTTTTTTTCATACACCCTGTATAAATGTCAAAGTCACTTACCACTGACTGACCACTGACTGATCATCGCTCTACAGCCCAAACCGTAAGTCCTAGGAAGCTGAAATTTGGTGGGTAGCTTTGTCTTATAGTCTAGATGTGCAATAAGACGGGATTCGAAATTCCCACTACAACACCTGCCATTGGCGAAAAAGGATTTTTTGCTTTCACGGCCATGCCTCGGCCCGCAGAGCGGGCTACAGCCCGCTAGTATTTTATAACTACTTACGTTTTTGTGGTTGCCAGATTGAGTTTTTTCCCAAACTGGGGAAAAAAATATAAAGCCTTATTTTGGGGAAATTCTTCAGAGGAACAGATGGGACTTGTAACCTAGGGCAGCCTTACCCAACCTTTTTTTTTATATCTGAGCGCACGGCATTGCGCCAGGCCCACAAGTTCCAGCAAGCACGGCAGTGTATCTTTACACGAACCGATTCACCCGGTTTTTCACACCCTCATATCTTCGGTTCAACTGATCATAGAGTAATGAAACAGAGGTTGTCCTAATATCATTAAAAAGACATTGAAAATTTAAAGACTCTATGCAAAAAACTTTCAGAAGAATGTAATTTTGAAATTTGCGATTTTGATACTAACTGACAGATCATCAAAATTATGAGGCACTTCCCGACTACCTAGTAAGCTGAAATTTTGCATGATGGTAGGGTTTATTGTAAAAGTACAGGGATAAATCTGAAAATCGAAACTTTCGCATTTATCATGCTGTTAAACGGTGTCGTTTTAGGGAGGAAATATAATATAATCAATTATGGATCTAAATTATGAAGCACTTCCTGACTACCTAGAAAGCTGAAATTTTGCATGATGGAAGGGTTTATTGTAAAAGTACAGGGAAAAATCTAAAAAAGTTCTGAAAACTGTTAAACGGTGTCGTTTTAGGGAGAAAGTATACTATATTAGTATATAAATTATGAGGCACTTCCCTACTACCTAAAAAGCTGAAATTTTGCATGATGGTAGGTTTATTGTAAAAGTACAGGGAAAAATCTGAAAACCGGCACTTTCGCACTATTTCTGCTGTTAAACTGTGTTATTTTAGGGAGAAAGTATACTCGACTATGCATAAAATTATGAGGCACTTCCCTACCACCTACATAGATGAAATTTTGTATGGTGCTAGGGTTCATTGTAAAAGTACAGGGAAAAACCTGAAAACCGAACTTTCGCACTTATCATGCTGTTAAACGGTGTTATTTTAGGGAGGAAATATACTCAATTATGGTATATAAATTATGAGGTACTTCCCTACTACCTACAAAGCTGACATTTAGCATGGTGCTAGGGTTTACTGTAAAAATACAGGGAAAAATCTGAAAACCGGCACTTTCGCACTATTTCTGCTGTTAAACGATGTCGTTTTAGGGAGCATAATAAAGTGAAGAATCCTAAAAAAATTAATAAAAAGTAATAAAACGTGCTTTGAAACGAACCATTTACAAAAAGTAATGATATCCCACAAAAAACTACCGTTAAAAAAAGGGCCAAGCTCCAGAACTCCTATCCAAAAAGGTTTCGCCAATGAATGCAGTGATATCTTGTTTGCGGCCAAGTTATCTTGGTACTAAATTTTTTATTTCATTAAAACCCGTTTTCTGAGTTCCTCATTTTGTATGTTTTTAACTGCAAACTATTCTCTAACTTGGCCACTTTTATGCCATCGGTTGTATGGAATATTACGACTATATGTATAGGTACAGAATAACAATATAATCATCACAAGGAGTGACACTGCAGTTTTTTAGTTTCCTTATATTTTAATGGGTTTTTTTCAATATCTTTTGGAGCCCCTTCACAAATTGCATACTCATTAAGCATTTTTAGGTAGGAGCACCTGCTCCTACCTGCTCCACGCTGCCTACGCCCTTGGAAAGTATTGTATCCGTCGAAAATTTGACCTACCCAGTTTTTCAGATTTCTGGACGAATCATAGCCTCAAGATACCAAAAAAGTTGTTTTCAGCTATTGGTCCGAGCGTCTGTCTGTCTGTAAACAAGATATCTCGAGAACGGTAAGAGCTAGAGACTTGAAATTTGGTATGTATAATTTATATACATACCAAAATTCTTGAAAATAGATCTTATACCACACGAACCACGAATTTGGTTGAAATCGGCCCCAATCTGCGGCCGCAAGGCCGAAAAAAGGACCGTTCCTCTGGATTGGTTAAATATAGGTACAAAAATAATTAGAGAACAACATTTTTAGAGAACAAGAGAGCAAGACAGCAGGAATTTTTTCCTATTCTTCATGTATCCACAATTTAAATTCTGAACTCCCCTTTCTCAACAGAGTTTTTTTTTAACTTTGAGAAAGGGTACCATTCAATCATTTTAAAATCTGTATCATATTATAATTGTAATAAATAAATTAAAGTTTTAAAAAAAAAAAATTCAACTCACCAGTTGATCGTTGATATACCAGCGCAGCACCTGAGCAGGGAATGACTTGGCGGAAGTGCAGTTCAGGTCAAGTTCCTGTCCAATGCTGTATTGGGAGTCTGTCCCTTGGATCTCAGGAGGCTTCATCGGACTGACTGTGGGCAAAAAATTGAACAAAAATAATTTTTTCATTGAAAAATCCTTTATAAAATTAATCATGGTTTGGAATTTGACTATCTAACTTCTCCCGATGTTGATGGACATCGTTCAAAACCCAGAATTTCAAGTCTCCAGCTTTTACTATTCTCGAGATATTGTGTTAACATACATACACTCACACACAAAGACAGACGGACGCACGAACCAATGGCCTAAAACAACTCTATTGGTATCCTAAGGCTCTTTTAGTATTCGTCCAGAAATGTGAAAGCTGGGTAGGTAAAATTTTCGACGAATACAATCCTACTTTCCTTATTATAGGATAAGGAAAGTAAAAACATTTAGTTGTTGATGGTACAATAAATTATGATATACACAGGTACAAGAAAAGCCACTTCGACGCCAAGATTAATTCATAATTTCGCAAGCAACAATTTAATCATAACACATTAAAAAGTTTGAGGAAACAGCTTTCAGTTTAAACACTTTGTAATAACTTCGAATTCTATTACACAAGAAAAGAGAAAGTGTTATCAGAGTAAGAAATTAACAGTGTGGGCGGGGAAAACAGGAAAGTGGGAGGAGTCTATTGTAGGTTGGGAGGAAAGAACTGGAAGGCCATATATTCGTGCATACGTAGTTGTTGATGAGAAAGACTGCATTAAGTATAATGGTGTGAAGGACTATGAAGTTATAAGCAATTATCATGAAAATTTGTTTGTATTTGCGTGTAAGTATAGGAATTGAGTCCGGTTGAGGAATCATATGCAGGTAAGCAGGGAGTGTTCAAGAGTATTGGTTACTGACCCGGAGGTTGCGAGTTCGAATACCGGCCGGAGTGGAAAATTCTGACCGAGTTTTCCGTTTCCGGAATGGCATGATGGATATTAAGGTAAAGTCATGATGTAATGCAAGTGCGGTCCCGGGACAAAACTAACTTGAATAAAAAGTACGTAATGTAATAGATAAGAAGTGGACCAAAAAGATGTCTTGAGGTGAAAATAAAGTTATATCCATTACCTACACTCATAAATGAAATTCTAAACTAAATTTAAGGGCGGAAAGAATAGACTTACCTCTGTGAACCTAAATCTAGATTTAGCGTAATGTTTTATATGGCGGAAGTATAATCCTTAAGTCTAAACTTGTGATCTTGATTCTGTCTAACAATTTCGCTCTAAGTCTCTGGACCTACCATAATTATACAAAAAACCTATAGGCTCTAGGTACACAGTATACTTTAATAAAGAAGCTTTCAAAAAGACTGACCAGAGTTGGTAAATAAAAGGTAAAGAATAAAAGAGAAGTGCAAGGTCAATAAAATAGAAGAATAAAAGATTAGTTCAAGGAGTGAATGGGAGGGACAGCTTTTATAGAAAGGGATAGAATCGCATTTATGTTAGGCTAGACTCTAATTAGAGTAATTAGGAATATAAAGGCCACAGGATATGATAGGTAGGATAGAAATTTATATGAGACTGAAATACTAATCAGAAAGAGGTGAGGATAGTTAGGGGAACAGGATCAGTAATAGAAAAATAAAACAGGGTCTGTAATAGAAAGAACAAGAATTCTATTGTACATGAGAGAAGGTGTATAATTGTTTTTATGGATGTATGCGATAAATAAATAGTTTATAATTGAGTGATAAACTATTTATTTCCCAATATCGTATTTAGCCATCAGATTTATCGAAAGTGGATCATTTATTTTTATAGTATTTTTTTATCTGTGTTCCAGCTATCCAAAATGGCCGATTTTAAGAGACAGATTCATTACCTATGAGATTTCTGTTATGAGTACGCCATTACTTATTCCTTCATGTTCAGATTCATCTGATCTGTGTGAAGACAGCGAGGTGAGAATGGTAAAAAGGACTTGAATGGATCCACTATAGTAGCTAGGTATTGAAAAAGAATAGGTGGGGAACAGTAAAATGTTAGAAGTTTTTTTTTGGGGGGGTTTCACGTCGCTTTCAACTGCATGGTCATATCACGACGGGGGTGTTACCCTCCATTCGCAGGAAACTTACAAACCTACTACCCACATTAACCTCATCCAGCCTGGGTTGGGCCGGATTGCCAGCATCACGAAGTCTTCACCTACGAGAACCGGTGTATTAAGCGGCCATCGACGCTGGCGTGTTAGGGGGTTTGATCTCCAGACAATCCATTACCATGCGCCCTAAGCCTGGATAACACTGTAATGTATCTGACGGCGCAATTAGTAAAGTATATCTGAAGGGGCAACGTATAACATATTTGAAGGGGCAAGGAACGTATCTGAAGGGGCAATTAGGCAATTACTGTCACGCTTCGGGCAGCCTTTGAGTTCTAAAGTTCGAGTTATATGACTCGAGGCTTTGAACACGACAGCTTGTTGTAGATAAACATCTGGGAACATGAGTGGGAGGTTGAGTGACGGGGTGATCATAACTGATATATATATATTTATTCATATATATAATTATATATCTAGTAAGTATAGCTAAAGCACCTGCACAGTGCACATAGTTTATCGATCTAACAGATTTTCATATCTATCCCGGTAGCTCAGTGGTAAAGACGGCACACTGTGAATCCATAGATTCCAGAGGTCGCGGGTTCGAAACCCAGCTAGGACATGACAAGTTATCTTCCCATTTGGTATTTTTACCACAACATAGTAATTAGTCTTGAGCTTACTGCTGGAATAATGGGACTTAGTAGTCCTAATCGGGGAGTATAAAAAAGGCGATATTATTATTATTATCTATATCATAAACATATCTCCCTTGCCTTTATCCCATAATAGCTTATGTTGCTATTGGGGTTGGCATTTTTCAACCTCATGGTTCAGGTTGGTAGCGTGGAGAAATTTTTTTACGGCTGGATGCCCTTCCTAACACCAGCGATTTTATTTTGTTTTAACGTCTTCATCAGAATTCAAATTCCGTAAGTTGATGCTCGATCGTTATAAACAGAGTACTTGTAACCTAGAGGTCTGCCATTATACTCGAAAGTCTCGAAACATGGCAATTTTTTTTTATTAGTAAGGCAGGTATGTCAGGCAATCAAGCACTTTCGAAACGGTGAAGGAAAAGTATGCGAAAGGAATTTGCCTCAGTGTAAAGGTACCTGCGTAGTGAAAGGCACTCACAGCGGTGGTATAATTATAGCCCCAACTTCATAACGAAATAATTATGGCTGAGGAAACTTTAATTTTTTCGAAGGCTCTGTAATACCTAACCCTTTACCCTATAAGCTATTCCTGCTGTTCTTATCAGTGGCGGATTAGGGGGGGGGATCCGTACACCACTGATAATTATTAAAGGGTGACGTTTAGAATGGCACCTGTCCCGTTAGCTCAGTGGTCAAAGAATGAGTCTTGTAATCCAGAGGTCGCGGACAGCGGTGTGAAAGATCATAATAATTCTGTTCAGTGGTGTGTAAGAGAGAGAGAGAGAGAGAGAGAGAAAGCGAGAGAGCGAGAGAGAGAGAGCGAGAGAGAGAGAGAGAAAGAGAGAAGGACGCAAAGAGAAAGAGAGGGAGAGAGAAAACACGAAAAGGACAGAGAGAGAGAGAGAAAGAGAGAGAGAGAAAGAGAGAGAGAGAGAGAGAGAGAGAGAGAAAGAGGCAAAGATTTGATTTTGATTTATTCTTTATTTAGTACAATATAAATTAACATAGTATGACACCTCCTAAGAGAGGGAGAGAGAAAGAGAGGGAGAGAGAAAACACGAAAAGGACAGAGAGAGAGAGAGAGAGAAAGAGAGAGAGAGAGAAAGAGAGAGAAAGAGAGAGAGAGAGAGAGAAGGAGGCAAAGAGAAAGAGAGGGAGAGAGAAAACACGAAAAGGACAGAGAGAGAGAAAGAGAGAGAGAGAGAGAGAGAAAAAGAGAGAGAAGGAGGAGGCAAAGAGAAAGAGAGGGAGAGAGAACACGAAAAGGAGAGAGAGAAAGTGAGGACAGCGAAAGGGAAAGGGAGAAAATTCTTTAAGTAGAAGAGAGGAGAGAAAAGTCTGTAGAGGTTGTAGGTTCAAAGCCAGCCGGGACATGATAATAGTTATCCTCCGGTTTGGGATTTGACCACATAATAATATGTCTTGAACTTACTGCTAGAATAATGGGACTCCATAGGCCATAGTCCTATTCGGGCAGTACAAGAAATAATAATAATAACTCTTTATTGACAAGAATAATATTGAAAAAAAGGGCGTGATTATTGCCTGAGGCAATCTCTGCCATCAAACCCATAGGCACATTATTGTTCTAAATACTTTACAATGTTTTCTTGAGACTCTAGTAATAACACCACCACTGGTCGTTCCTCATAAAAGTAACCACTCGTTTTTCCTCACGAGCTATCAGAGAACCCCGGAGATCCAAAGTACAAATTCGAAAAAAAATCTACCGAGCCAGGATTTGAACCCAGGTCAATGAGTGCGTGAAAGCCTAGTGCGTTACTCCACTCTGCCATAACGACGCAACTACTAAACTGACTCACTAGTTCACCTGTTTTCACAATCTCAGTGTAGGTATCTTCCCCTATCTTCTCTGTTTGTCTCCTCCTCAATGCTCCTAATTCTTCCACCTCCCCCTCCTGTAGAAATATGTCTGTCTGTGAATGTGAAACGTCTCGGAAGATTTTAATATATAATTCATTTAAAACTTCCTCGTGTGAATGTTTCGAAATAGAGAAGGTGTCCTGAAATATAGGACTCTTGTACAGAACATGTCTTGTCAAAGTTTAAAATTTCATATAAATTATGCATACCTCGTATGATTTATTTCCTATGATAAAGACTAGATATACGAATACCTACCCAACCGCTTGAAAGATACAAAGTTTTAATGAGAAGACGTGTACAAAGAACTATTGTTGTACTTAGGTAATGTATTTTTTCGGTCTGAATGAAAAGTAACTCTCGCATGATACAATAATAACATGAGGTAATCAATTTCTATTTTTATAAAGTCCTTTACTAATATTGTGATATATTAGAAGATTTAATGGATATTACCAATTGGAAATTTATATAGATTAAAAGTTATCGAACAAAAACTCGTTCAGATTTTTGACAATAGAATACTCTGTTCATCCTGCAATAAACCCCAAACAGCCCCTTTACTATCAAAGTATAGACAAAGTTTTATTTATTGATGTATGTATGTCCTAATTGTCCTATTGTCCTATGTAAGATGAAGCAAGGATGTGTCCTATATGAGGTCTCCTTACCTCATCCCGCTGTTACACTTATAATTTTTAACCTTATTCCTTCATGCCAGGTAAGTATTCAGTAAGGTAGAAAAGAGAGGAGGAGGAAGGAGGAGAAGGGGGAGGAAAAGAGGAAGAATCTAAACACTAGAGACATCCCAAACAGGCGTGAAAGAGAGGGGGCGAGGAACTGAGAAAGAGAGTGTGGGTGAGAGAGGGAGAGATTTCTAGGAAACATTGACATGTAGAGAAGGAGAGAAAATGAGTGCGGTGCGGCCCCCTTAGCTTTCGTTATCACCATATTTTACGTCTGAACTCAAATAAAAAATTTCAACAACTCTACAAAAATTTAAAAGCCCTGCTTGTGTATATAAAAATAATAATAGAAAAATCATTTTCAATAAAACGGCCCCCATTTGGCCCCAACGAACGCCAAATTTTCCAGTACCCAAGTTAAACAGAACCTCACTTACTGAGGTTGCTTCGCTCCCTAAATGTGTTTGGTTAATAATATCACCATCGTCTGTACACTAGGCTAGGCGAACTTTTGGTAGAATCTGATAGGATCAAGAATCAAAAATCTGAAGAAACATAACATACCGCCAGTTCGATAATCGTTAAATAATACAGACATTTAGGACTAAATTATGAAAAAAGATTAAATTTAAGTTAAACCAGACTGTCCCTTAAGTCTATAATGCGCTTAGGTTGAACCTCCGAGTCGAGTTGTCTAGCTTATCATAAACTTAATCCAGTTTTATGATTCGGCCCTTAATCGAAAAGTTAATCGACCCTCAGCCATTTCATTGTGTATAAATTTATGCGTTAGATTTTCCCTTATACTCCTCCATTAGCAACTGGGAGCTAGTCTTCCAGAAGAAGTAAACAAAACTGCGCCTGAAATGGTGAAAAATTTCTCTTTTAATAAAACCCTCCTCTCATCCTTTAGGAATTTCATGCATGCGGTGGAACATCTCCACATCCCGAATTTTCAACCTCACATCCTAATTCAGCATGTATGAATCTCGCATCCACACCTCCACCAGTACCTGTACATTCTGCGAATTAGTATTCAGGGCCACGCGGAACTTTTACTTTAGCTGAAGCAAGAAATGGAGAAGACAGAGGAGAGAGAAGAGAAGGCGAAAAAAATGTGGCAATAGACGTAAAGGAGAGGAAAAGTAAATGAAAGAAAGACAGAAAGAGTAAAACGAAAAATGGTATCTCTTTTGAAAGAGAAAGAGAGATAACTATAAAAGAAGGAAAGAAAAGTAAACAGAAAAGGTGAGTAAAAAGAAAGAAAATATTAGATAGGCTCATATATCCATTAGACTAGTTTAGACTTATAAGACAAATGCTTGCGAAAAAGAAAGAGAGACCAAGAGAACAATAAAGTTTAAAGTGTAATCGATTTGTGCGATACCTGTTTTGAAAATTCAATTAAATCTACCCCCTATATCCCCAATATGTTGAGTACTCAATATTAATAGAAGATTTGCCAATAGACCATTGAACAACGATTCAAGGCAGCACAAATCACTTTTCTTTCAAAAATCTTAAACAATAAAATAGAAAGTACATACCTCTTAGGAGAAATTAAATATAAAATTCCCAATTATAGATTAAGATCTAACTCTGCTCTTCTCTTTGAAACACCAAAATTGAACACAATACCCTCAATTTTGCTTTATCAGCAATGATATTGTACAACAACAAAACAGAAAAACCCCCTCTATTTCTGTAGATTTTGATATCACATCGGAATCTACAGGAATGGAGTTGTCAGTAATTGCATGCCAAATAAAGTTCACTTGGCATGTGTAGAAATTATTAAAAAAAAAAAAAAAAAAAAAATAGGAGGGTAAAATAATTATAGAAAGATATACTTAGTACATCTTGAAAAAAAAAAAAAAAAAAAAAAAAACAATTATGAAACAGGTGAGAGTATTGTGAAAATAGTATGAGATAGTGTCATACGAATAAAAATTGAATATATTAATCTTATTATTCGTGAGCCTTATAAGATCCACCATAATATATGTTGGCTAACAGAAGTTACAAAACTTTGTATCCGCATGGAAAAACACGGTGGTAAAAGAACAAAAAACAACTTATATTCCTCTAATTGTGCCCTCCAATGTAGATAAATATAAAATATCAAAACATACTAACTTGTGTTTGCTATAAACAAAGGTTTTACCTTTTATTGAATTTAAGCAGTTTTATATTTGGGTTGTTGCTTGTTGGAACTATGTGTTTAGATTATGTGAGCCAAGAGATTGCACTTTTCCATCTTTTGTTGTAATGTCTTCGTTCCAGTGTGATCTTCATTCCAGTGTTTCTAGTTATTTTCAGAAAGTTTCAAACTTATCCATCCTTATTCTCTTCTAACTCTGTATATTTTTTCTCATCTTCCATACATTCTCTCTCGTATTCTTTCTTTATTTTCTCATGCATTCTGGTAATCATTTCATCTCCATTTCATTCTCATTTAATACATTCATTTGTATCCATAATTAGGTGCAGGAGAAAATATAAGGGTTCTTCATTTTCTTCTATTTCCTCTTGTCTTCGTTTTCTTCTGTGTTGTCTTCTTCTTATTTTTCCACTAACTTTTTACTTATTCTTGTAATACTTACTTTAGAGTCTTTCAAGCCAGCGTCGATGGCATGTTGAATACACCGGTTCCCTTCAGAACACCGAAGTTAAGCGACATCCAGCGAGGTTAAGACTTGGATGGGTGACCATTCAAATTCTAATTCTCGTGACGCTGGCTTTTCCCGGCCCCACTCAGGCTGGGTGAGGTCAATGTGAGTAGCAGGTTTGTGAGTTTCCTGCGAATGGAGGGTAAAACCCCCGTCGTGATATGACCATGGCAGTTGAAAGCGACGTTAAAACCCCACTTTAAAAAAAAAAGAGTCTTTCAAGAGGGGTTTTGACTTCCCACACCTGGTACTTCGGGAATTCTTCAAGAATACCAATGCTCTCAAGAGTTTTCCTATCACTACCTTCTTTCAATGTGTTCGAGGATAGGAGTATAGTGTGTTTAGGGTTTTCTTGACATTGAATTTGCCCTGCCCACTAAAGTATTTTTCTCAGATGTTTTATGATAGCTTGACTAATATCCAAATGTCAAAAGCAAGCAACTTTAGTGAACGTTGGAACAAACCATATTCCCAAACTCTAGAATGGTTGAGGGTTAATGTCCAGAAGTCGTTTATCAGAGCTGGGTCAATAAGGGATTAAGAGTGCGGGGTGCTGAATGTGAAGATGGAGCAGGAATGTTGATATTTGATAGTTGTTTCTGATGATGATGTACCAGTACACTTAAAGGGATCAAGCAAAATGCTAGTTTTGCAAAGCCAAGAAAATTATAAATACAAGAACTGAAAAAAAGATTATGAATATCGTTTGAAGACCAGGAGACAAATATTCCATTATGATTGGATAGTGTATCTTACCTAATATTCTGATTCCCTACGATCCCCATTCTTGAACAGGTTGAGTTAAAGTTAACATAAATATTATTAGCAAGAACTGAAGTTTACTATAAAAACAAAAGTACTATCCTCATTTGTTTTATCTGAGGTTTTGAGTGCAGGAAAATATAAATACCTGGGTCACATTCACTGAAACAAGTTTGTTTGCCTTCAAGGAAAGGTTGATGATATCGTCAATGTATAAAGTTTCATGACGTTAATGTTTTATTTACTCGCATCTCTTTTCGAATCATGGATGGACTACTCTCTACAGATTAATAGATAATTCGAACATTCTTCCTCCATGAAAATTTAGTACTAGAGCCAACAAGATCGAAATAGATGAATAGTTGTACAGATATGCTTTGATATTTATGTATGTACATTTTGTATATCTAGTACAAATGTTCTGTACATTTTCTATATCTACACTTTTCTGTTTATCCTGAATTTTCAACATTTCTGGGAAACTGTGCACTTGTATATTTGTTTTATCAACTTTTTAATCGTCTCCGTTTTAACACCTAAGGAAATATAGGAACAATCCTGAAATTCCTTGATATACATAGGAATATCTGGAGGCAAAACGTTATCTTTTAAATAACTCGACTAAACTCTGCACACCTATTACCTACCTGTTTGTTCTCTGAGTAATTTGGGAGTTTCATGTTGCACATTTTTACAAAAACCTAATTTTCTTTTATACCTTCTAAATGGAATTTTCATGTTGTATACAATTTTGCTGAATAGGGCCAATCAGCTCAAAACAGCTGATCAGGTATGTTTTGAATTTCATGTAGATTTGCAGAGGTGCATATAGTACAACTTCTCAAATTGTTTTTTTGTCCAGATAGGTACAATACCTACCTCTCATGTAATATTAATAGACCATGTTGTGTAAATGTCATCTTGTTTGTTGTCAAGTTGAGGCTTTCTTGTCAAAATGTTCTTTCACCAATTTTGTTTCAAAGTTTTTACATATTTCATCAAGAGTCATTGGTTTATCTTAATTTATACCACGAAGTAACCTTAAAGTTACCCCTTTCTAGTAAAATTTTCTGTCTCAACGTTGTTTACTGTCCCTCAGAGGGTTACCTGTGACAAACTAATTAAGTTTTAACCCTCAATGAATAGTCAACTAAATTCAGGATACTTCTCCACTCTTCCTTTTCTTTCTCCCCCACCCTTCTTATCCTCGGTCTCTACTTCTTTCTGTCTCTTTTCTTTCTCTCTCTAAAACAAAATTATCATTACAATAATTTACAATAGTTAGTCAAATATGAAATTAGGTCATATATTATACTGTCCTTATTTCTTATGCTTTCTCTCTCATTCTCTCTTTCCCTCTCTCTCTCTCTCTCTATTTTTCCATCTCTTTTTCTCTACCTCTCTCTTTTCTTTTCCTCCTTTTTTTCCTCCGCTTTTTCTCCTATTATCCTCCAGATTTCCTGTTCTCTCGTTAGAAACAACTCTATCAACAGCAATTTATACTTTTATATTTCAACTTTCCTCAGCTCCAAAATTTAGTTTCCATATAGCTTTGAGGGTGACAATCTATGACCCTTATCTGTCCTAGCCTTGGAGTAAAGTTTTTCCTATGAACTTTCCTATCCAGCTCCAAACTATAACTATTTCCTACCTATCCAGTACCAACATTCTGCTATCTGTTTGTTACATCAGTGGTTAAAGTGGTTAAGGCACTGGTCTGGTAATGCAAGTAACGTGGCCATCCGTTGGTTCTGATCCAACCAAACTTATGAATTTTGCCTCTACATATCTGCTTCTTGACCCCTTCCATAATCTTTGCTACTTTTATTTATCCCTCATCATCTTTCCCTCCTTTCTCGAATCTTTTTAATATTTCTTCGTTCGCCTCATTCTCTCTCCTGTTACCTAACTTGATCTTTCACTCTACCTTTTCCCAAACCTACTTGAGGTTGGCCTTGTTTTGATGAAATCTTGTTATATCCACTTATATCTAACTAGGGTGTCCTCCCTTTTCAACCCTTTTCTCAAATCTTTCTTTACGTTATCTCTCCACCTAAGCTTGAGCCTGCCTCTTTAACTTTTCCTTCCACATTCCACATAAAAAAAATATGAAATAGGTGAGGGTGTTGTGAAAATAGTATGAAATAGTGTCATACGAATAAAAATTGAATATATTAATCTTCTTATTCGTGAGCCTTATAAGATCAACCATAATATAATTATGTTGTCTATCAGAAGTTACAAAACTTAATTTTTTCAATTTTCCTGTTAACATAGTTTTCATTTCTTTTCTCAATGTGTCCAAACCAGCATAGTATATTTTCTCGCATTTTTATTCCCAGAACCATAACCTTCTAACGCCACGTGTATAGTAACACAATCATTTCTTATTCTATATCCCCTTGTAATACCACGCATCCATGTCTAAATGTCAAAAAAATCACTTCTGCTTTCTTCTAGTCTTTCTCTTGCGCTTTAGTTATTGACCAAGTTTCTGCACAACTCATCAACGCTAGTCTCATTACTCCCTTGTAATAATAATAGAACTTTTTAGTGGAATGTAACCACCAGGTGGGGTTAATGCTCAAAGAATTTTCTACCAGCTCACCTTCAGAGTCTTATTATTATGTGGTAACAAACTCAAATTAATGAGGAAAAATTCAAGCACTCGGTGTGATTCGAACCAACGGATCCCTAACGCTACCTGGATTACCAGACTAGCGCATTAACTACTTGACTACCAGTGCAATTTTTCCACTCATTCTTTCCAATTTTACTAATCCACCTACAACTCACTTTATGATTAATTTCACTTACTATGTATTTCATTTTCTAAACTATATTAACCTCCTTCCACAATTAACCCATCCTATCCCTTTTCCCTCTATAGAAAGAAGGACAGTTGCCCCCCTACAAAACTTTTAACATAAAGGTAATTTCTGAGCTTGGAGTTTCGGTTCCATTATTTGACCGGATGAAATGAACTTGGTGAAAACTTCGTGATACATCCACCACAGCTTTTGAGGTCAAAGTTGACAACTGCTTTATTGTTCTTTATTTTTATATTTTGAGGGAGAAGGTTGGATAACGAGAGAGAAAGAGAGAGAATGTGTGAGAGAAAGATCTGATATAATTATATTGTGCTTTATTTTTGTATTTTGGGTCAGAGAGAGAGAGAGCTACAGTATAGATTATTTGTATTCAACATAATATCACACATTAACATCCTTCTACTTCTTTCTCTCTCTCTTTTTCTTTCTCTCTCTCTCTCTCTCTCTCTCTAACTTTCTCTCTCATACTCTCTTTCTTTATATATCTCTCTATCTTCATTTTGTATACACACACAGTACCTCTCCTTCTCACCTTCGTATATACTTAAAACATTCCTACCTCTATATCTGTCTCTTCTACATACTTTCACTCTCTCTCTTTCTCTCATCCCTCCTCTCTCTCTCCTTCTGTCTTCCTCTCATCCCTTTCTCTTATTCTCAGTCTTCGCTTCTATCTCTTCCTCTCCATTCTCTCTCTCTCTCTCTCTCTCTCTCTCTCTCTCTCTCTCTCTCCCTCTCTGACTCTTCTGCATCCTTCTTTTCGCCGAAAAAAGTTTGTCAACTTTCGAATTACTTATCTTAGAAATTTTCATACCATATTTTCGTTTCAGATTTATTTATATTAGGTAGGGACGATAACGTGAGGTATAGGTGTGACGTCACTAAATTTACCTGTTTGCGTTTAAAAGGTAGAGAATAAAGGCTTAAAATTAATGTTTCATTTTTAAATTATGTAGGTACATCAATAAAGACCGCACCGAACTCGTACATAACCTTTTTTAATCGGCACCGAATTCGTACATGACCTTTTTTGAGCCGCACCGAATTCGTACATGCGAAAAAGGTGCGGGTAATCTTCGCACCGAACTCACCTCTTGCACATTGATATTAGACTAGACCACGGATTTCAATAGAATACATACAAAATTTCCATCATTCCAGTAATTTTGGATGACTCTCTTCTAGCTAACAGTAGTATGTTTTTCATCAGCATTTTGATGTTAATATCTTTTGCTAATGGTAGTGTGTATGTTTTTTGTCCTAATGAGATGTTGGCAGATGATTATGGACCAATAACACAACCGCCTGAGCAGTTCCCATGAACATGATGCCGTTATTTTGGTGGAAAACTCATTAATGCAAAACAACTTTCCATTGAAAATACTCCGATTTTTTCTATATTATAAAATTCATATACTGATTAATATTATTATGATCATTATGAAGAGTTCAATAGATTTCTTGGAACATTCTTGTTCCCCATTTTTTATTTATTATTATTTTTATTTTATAATCGACAAGTCCACTTCTTTCTCCTCTTCCTCTCATTTTCTTTTTTCTTCTACTCCTTCTATTTTTCACTCGGTTGCCCCGAAACCCATGCGAGTCCCTCAAAACATAAATTACTATCAGGAGAGGAGGAACGTCATTTTGTTTTATTAGTTCAATCAAAACTCTTGTATTGTGTAACCCATAAATTGAGCAAGAGAAAAAATTGAAAAATCTGAAGAGAACAATAATTTTCCTCCTAGGATTATTTTATGACCTGTTTATAGTTTTGCAGAATAATCAGAACACATGAGTCAGAAGTGATGGGACGCACTGGAGAACATGTTTATCAAATCAAATCAGCAACTCGTCAAAAATCCCGTTCTTCAGTCTTGGAGGAGAGAAGTTTCCCCCTTCTATCCTCCATGGATCTTGAATGTCCGAATCTATAAAGACGGGACTATCCTGATCTACTACAGTATTGCTAATGGAATGTTGAACCCATTAGACCATTCACTTCACCTAAGTATGTATCTGTTATTCCGAGAAATTTCTCATACTAGAAATCGGAAGCATTGTGTTTGATTTTTTTGTATAAGAAGACGTCAAACAAACAAAAAAAAACACAGTTTTAAACATAAGTAGGTGATTGGATGTCTTTAAAAGATTTTCAATGTCTCTGCTCAAAATATTCGCATTTTCAGATTTTAAATTACTGGCGAGAGGTTCGCCTTCTCCATTTACAAGCGTTTGAGTTCAACAGTGTGGGCTGCCCTCCTATTGGAAATTCTCTCCTTCCCTTATCCTAGTCTTCAGAAGTGCTTCCATCACTCAACGACACACACGTCCCAAATCCTAAACGTCTCCCTCGGGCTTTGCAGACGCAAATAAAAAGCGCCCCAAGATAGAGTAGTTTATTTTATTGAGGGAGAAGAGGCTTGCTGGAATGGAAGAGGATGGTGGAAGAAATACCATGGAAGAAGAGGGGATGTTTTCGATTGGAGGTGGCAAGATGAAGAATGTATGCTCAACTGAAAGAGAGGCAGTTTGTTGCAATATGGAGGAATCCGTGGGAACGTTATGCCATGGAGAAAGAGTTGATAAATTTGAGCGGAGGGAAGTAACGGTTACGTCAAAGAGGGGAAGGGTACTTACTTGCGAACTTTCCGTGTCACAGTGCGGACGGTGAAGGTATTTATTGGAATAGAGGAAGATAAAATATTGGAAGAGAAGCGGCTTTATTGGAGTGGAGGAAATTAGTGGTGTCAGGCATACTATAGGAGAAGAGAGGATTGAATTTGAGGAAATGAGGTAAGTTAGGATTTAAGAGGAAAAGGGGGTTTGTTTATTGGACGTGAGATTGATAAGCAGATTTTTGGTGTGCAGGTAAAGAGACGTATGCAATCTCATACGAGATTTTGTCATAGAAGAGCAGAATGGATAGATTATACTCTTGGAGGAGTGGGGGTCTATTGAACTTAATTTGGTAAGACGAGGATTTTTGTATGCAGAGATAGAGGAAGGCGATTGGTTGGAGTGAATGAAAGAGGAGAGTTATGGAGGAGGTGAGAATATTTTTGAATGGAGGAGGGGTTGGTCCACTGGGAAAATGGTTAGTTATCACCCTTGGGGGAAGGGATGAGGTCTTGGAATAGAGAAGAACGTGGTGTAAGTTATAACCATTGGAGGAAAGGAAATCCGTATCGAGATGGGGTAGTACATAGAGGGTGGCGATAAAGAAGACAGTTCACCCTCTCTCTATTTCTCTCACACACACTATCACTCGCTCTCTCCATCCCTCCCATAGAAGGGGCAGCCAGGGGAGGGTACTCATTACATTGATTGAAAACAGACGAAATCTATTGCTCTCCTCTCTCTTCCTCTGAAAATCCACATGTTTTTTTTCTCGTATTTTATTTAGTACTTTTCCTATTTTTTATGTCCAGCTCCCATCTCTCCCTCTTTTTTGAATTTCTCATGCCCTCTCTTCTCTCTCATTTTTCGTTACTATCTCTCTCTCTCTCTCACACACTCTTTCTCTATTTTGCCTGACTGTCAATCTCTCTAAGCCCACATCTCTCTCCAGTTTTTTTCACATTACTTTCACTCTTTCTCTTTCCAGCTTCTTTTTTCCACATACGTCTTCTTTTTCGTTCTATCTCTTTTTATTTCTGTTTCTCCCTTTCTCTCTCTCTATGTCTTTCTCTCTCTCTTTCTCTCTCTCTCTCTCTCTCTCTCTCTCTCTCTCTCTCTCTCTCTTTATCTCTCTCTCTCTCTCTGTTCACGTCATATTAAGCCGCGAATGTCCCAGCTGCATTTCCAAAACACACTATTTGTTGATTTTCTAAAAGGAATTTGCTCACACTTTTTTTTTAAATGATCAGTGAAATTTTGATCAACCATACAAGTCACTATTTTCAAACACATAGGTACTCCTAAGTACCTACATTACTTTTTTAATGTAATCTCTCCCTCACCATCTATCTCTTTCTCTCACTCTCTTTTTCCCTCTCTCTCTCCTCCTTTTCTCTCTCTCTATTAATCACTCTTTTTCCCTTTCTCTCTCTCAATCTTTCTCTTTTTCCCTCTCTCTCTCTCTCTCTCTCTCTCTCCTTCTCTCTCTCTCTCTCTCTCTCTTTCTCTCTCTCTCTCTCTCTGTATGTTTCATTTCTGCAGCACCCTGTATAAAATGGTTTCGATGGTTGAACTTTTAATGTCTTGAAAATGTTAATGAAATGAAAAAAAGTTTGTATTTCTTTTCTTGTCTCTTTTTTTTCTTCTTTTTAAATTTCACGTATTTCTTTCCGCTTTTTAATTCTTGTAACAATTTCAAATGGATTCCGTCAAAATAGAAACTTAAAAAATAAAGGTAATAATGATAAAAAATAGGAGTTTAACTTGAAGTTTGTAGTAGCGATACTACATCAGATATTTTTTTTCTGTAGGAATTTGACGGAAAGTTGAGAATTTTTTTCTTTCAAATAGGTGAGTTATGTTTTAGAATTCAGACTTACGTTTTTCATTTTGTATTTTAATCATAATATCTCACACAGTATTTTTTATGATATATTTCTATGTATCAACAGACCTAGGTTAGATAACACAGTACTTCACAAAAAAATTGTTCATAAAAAATTGTTGTTTATTTATTATGTAGGTACATCAACATGTAACAGTTGTAATTTGAGATTAATTATAATTAAAAATTGGTAGGTAATTCGTTTTCTAGTAAATTTTACAAGTAAATATTACTAGGAATTGTCTTTTGTCAGACATCAGTTCAGTGGCGACGCTGGATTCAACATTTGGGAAGAAGAGATATCGTATACTTTAGAACACAAAATTTAGATCCTATGTTGTAGGCATATTATTGGGATAAATTATATATTATAATAAAAATATTGTTTTTATAGTTACAAGTTGGTCAAAGTTCAAACATCGAAACCAGTTTCGTGTTGACGGAGTTTCAAATCACGAAACTTCGTATTTAATAAGAGAAGGAATTAAAAATTAATTCCAGAAAGAGATTCTAGCAGGAAGTGTGAAAATTCAGGAAAAAGAAGGAAAAGAGAAAGATAAGAGGAGGAAAGTAAAGGAATAAATAGGGTTAAAGGAAAGAAGGAGATGTCAAAGAGGAAATAAGAGAAAGAAGAGAAATAAAATGCACCTTTAAAAAAAAGGAATAAGGAGAAGGAGAGAGAGATTAAAAGAGAGAGAGAAAGAGGAAGGGAGAGAGAGAAAGAGAGAGAGGTAGAGAGAGAGAGAGAGAATAAGAAAAAAACAGAGGGGTAAGGAAGAAAGAAAGAGAAAGTCAATGGTGCGGAAAGATTTTCTGTCTTTTCATAAGCAAATAAATTTATATGATAATTTCGTTTCATTTCAATGAAATTCAACATCTTCATGAACTAATTTTTGGAAGGTTAAAATTAAAAATACAACCTTTCTGACTCTTTCTGTTTCCAAGGGCTTTTGATTATTAGAAAACGAGCTTTCAAAGGAATTACGAGTAAGTAGCAAGTTAGAGAAACATCAAAATAATAATACCATCTTTGTTTTCTTCTTTCATTTTGCCTTCTCCCCAACCTACATATTTGGGGTCGGCATTGTTCAACTTCATAGTTGAGGTAGGTTAGTTGTTGCGCATTTTCACGGCTGGATGCCCTTCCTAACGCCAACACTTCTATTTGATTAAACGTCCTGATTAGGACTGTGTTTTACCCTCCATTCGCTGGAAATCGTAACAGCAACCCACATTAACCTCACTCAGCCTGGGTAGAGTCGGAAATTCCAGCCACACGTGTTCGGAGGGAAAAGAATAATCTGTGTGAAAAGTCTGCTCCAATCAGGAATAGAACTCAGGACTACGGGCAGTAGTCACAACCATTACGCCATGGATACTGTGATTGACTTTCTCAATCCATGATTTAATCTTTTTTTTATATCTCTTTTTTTCTGAAAAAAAAACCTCACCCAGCCCGAGTTAGGTCGTCAATAGCATCACTAATGTTCGAATTTAAATGGTCGTCCGTCCAAGTCCTACCTCGTTTAACGTTGTTTAACCTCAGTGTCGGATCAAAAGTTTAGTAAAGTAATTTATTGAATATTCGGACCAAACTCCTACTTCTTCTCCTCCTCCTCCTCCTCCTCTTCCTCCTCCTCCTCTTCTTCCTTCTCCTTCTCCTCCTCCTCCTCCTCCTCTTCCTCCTCCTCTTCCTCCTTCTCCTTCTCCTCCTCCTTCTCTTCCTCCTTCTCCTTTTCCTCTTCTCTCTAATCCTTCTCCTCCTCCTCTTTCTTCTCTTCCTCTTCCTCTTCCTCTTCCTCCTCATTCTCTTCCTCCTCCTCCTTCTTCCCCTTCTCCCTCTCTTCCTCCTTCTCCTTTTCCTCTTCTCTCTAATCCTTCTTCTCCTCCTGTTTCTCCTCTTCCTCATTCTCTTCTTCCTCCTCCTCCTTTCCCTCCTCCCTATCTTCCTCCTTCTCCTTTTCCTCCTTCTCTTTCTCCTCTTCCTCTTCCTCCTCCTCTTTCTTTTCTTCTTATTCATACTCTTCCTGTTAGGTAGGAATCCCACCGAGCTTTGTCTCGCAACATTGCAAAGAGTTTTGCAACGTTCCATTGTCCGATCTTCCTCCGGAATCAAATGAGATCGAATCCCATTCATTAAGACATTGATTCGCAACAATTTGCAACACTTCCCATTCAAAACATAATGTTGCGAAACGTTTTGAAACAAATTTTTTAGTGGGATCCTTCTTCTTCTCCTCCTTTTCTTTTTGTTTCTTTCTGTAATTTCTCTACCCTTGATCTTTATGCACATTTCCTGTTTTTACGACTTTTTAAAATTATTCAAACTTCAAAGGCTCTCCTTTGTCTCTCCCTCTCTTATTATCTCTCTCTCTCTCTCTCTCTCTCTTTATTTCTCCAGCTCTCTCTTCCATACATAAGAGGGCATTAGAATAAGGACACATGCATACATACCTCCTACATAATATCCACATTTATATACTCCTGTACATTACGTTACATAATTATACACTCCAGTAAAAAATGTACACTATATAACTTTTTACCAAGGGGCAGAAATCATCCTTGTATAACACGCATTCAGAGGCATATTCGAGCATTTAAAATTCTTACCTCCGTTACAGTGCGCTACGTTTTTTTCTTCAGAATGACAAGTATTTCTGTTTCAGACCGACCTCAGTAGCTTGATCGATTAGGCAGCGGACTTGTAACTTGGAGGTCGGTGGTTCAAGTCCCGGTTTCGGCGTTAATTTGGTAAAGCGAGTTTGAGTATTTGTTATATCACGAAAGTTATCCGGACAAATAATATGATAACTGCTAGCTTTATTTCAGTTTCATTTCTGGCTTTGAGATTTTTTTAATCAAGATAAACTTTATAATAAATATGTATCTTTATATTGGAAATGTCTTGTCATTATTAATAATAATAACACTCTTTAGTGAATGGTAACCACCAGGCGAGGTTAATGCTCAAAGCATTTTCTACCACCTAACCCTCAGAGTCATATTATTGTGTGGTCACAAACTCAAATGAATGAGGAAAAATTCATGCACTGGGTGGGATTCAACCAACCCAGTGTTAATTATACTGCTCGATTAGGACTGATAAGTCCCATTATTCCAGCAGTAAGCACATTAATCAAAATGGCAAATGGGAGGATAACTTTAGATGTCCTGGCTGGGTTTCGAATCCGCAATCTCTGGACTATATTATGAGACCGACGCTCGACGGCTGAGCTACCGGGACATACATTGCTGATCGGGTGGTTAAGGCGCTAGTCTGGTTATCCAGATCAGGAGGGATTAGTTCGCATTCTGACGAAACCATAATTGTAATGAACCATAATTGTAATAGAAAATCCCACACTCCAAGAAAAATATGTTTTGAGTGCCTAAAAAATTAATTATTCCCTGATTCATAAAAGTTAATAATATAAAAATGACTACATATACCTAATAATAATAAACATGATAGTTTTTATGAATAAAATTTTAGTTAGAAAAGCTCCATGATATTCAATTTGATGTCGATTATTATTATGTATGCATTTATTTCTATACCCTTCGCATTTATTTCTATTTCTATAAGTTAAAAACACTTTACGATAATAGTCCCGACTAAACTGTAATCTCTGTTTACCTAGTACTAAATGGTGTCAGCACTTGTCTCGTTGGAGACCGTGCCAATTTCCGGCAACTATAAATGGCCAAATTGCACAATAAAGAATTCACTATCGGCCATAAACGTCCAAATATCTGTATATACAGTAAAGAATTTTAACCGATAATCCAATATCGGTATTTTATCTCTGCGTCGTTTAGTTAGCTTCTGTAGTAGTCGATGTTTTGAGAAGTTCGAGTATACCATGGGTAGAGATAGGAAGAGAGGGAGAGGGAAGATCAACACAGGGGAGAGAAAGAGTGAAAGAGAAGGGATGAGGGGAAAGAGAGGAGAAAAAGAGAGGGGAGAAAGAGAGGGGAGAAAGAGAGGGGAGAAAGAGAGGGGAGAAAGAGATGGGAGTAAGTTATTGTTTGAGAAGTACAATAGCTAGATAGAAAAGAGGGAGAGGAAAGATGAACAAGGGGAGAGAAGAGGAAGAAAGAGTGTAAGAGAGGGTATGAAGAGAGGGAAGAAAAAGAGAGAGAGAGAGAGAGAGAGGGAGGGAGACAGAGAAAGGGAGAGAGAGAGAAAGAAAGAGAGAGAGGGAGAGAGAGAAAGAAAGGAGAGAAAGAGAGGGAAGAAAGAGAGAAGGAGAAATAGAGAGAAAGAAATATAGAGAGAGGGAGAGAGAGAATAAGAGTGAGAGAGAGAGAGGGAGAGAAAGAAAGAGAGAGAGAGAAAAAATGAGAGAGCGAGAGTAAAACAGAGAGATAAAAGGGAATTATTGCAAAAGGGAGGAAATTCTGGAAAGAAAAATTATGGGAGGGAATACTTGGGAGAGAGGAGCGAGGGAGAGAAAGATAAAGTCCTCTATCTTTTTAATCTGCTCTGTAAAATGCACTTGACCTGTTTTTATAATCCAGCCAACAACTAGCCCGTGTAGGAAAGCTTCTTATAAGTGTAAGAAATGCATGAGATTTGAACTAATTGTGAATGTGTTTTTTTTTTAATAATATTTTAATCGTTTTATTCATTTATAAATAATAAACCTTGTTCATTTCATGACTTTCTGGTATCGACCCATGCATGTAGCATTGCCAGACCAATTCTCTGGCCAAGAAATTGTGAGTTGTTATCTACCTATATTCATTCATACATAATAATATTCATACAAATGTCACAACCCCCATCTAGTATGAAAAGTAAAAAAGTTAGTCCTAGGGAACCCTCCAAAAATACCGGTAAATTGGGGCCGGGTTCCAAAAAGTTCAAGATATCAAAAAACTGTTAAGAGTAGACCCCTATTATTTTTTTATAACTAGAAAAACATGTTTCATATCTCTTATCGTTTAGCCAGGACGGCCAAACACCGCCAAATGGCGGTCAAAAGGTCACCGCCATCGGCAGCATTGATTTTTTTTCTCAAAAGTTTCGTGCTAGGTCCTCTATATATTTATGATATACCTATAGATATTGTGTTTACAGACAGACAGACATACGGACCAATTTCTGAAAGTTTGTATTTAGGGTCTGGAGACCCTAAAACGTGTTTTGGCACTGAAAAATTTCGATATTATGATAAGAGTAGACGATGTGATTTCATTATTTTTTTTACTTTCCTTGTTATAGGATAAGAAAAGTAAAAAAATGGTTTCTCCTGAAATTTAAAATAAACAATAGAGAATGAAACGGCTGAGAATTTGTTTTGTTATTTTTGAACTTGAATTATGCATTCCTAGAATGGTTATTCTAGGAATTAGGAAGGAGAAGGAGGCGAGAGAAAGAGAGAGAAGAAATTAGGATAGAAGGGATAAAGAGGAGATATAGAGTGTGAAGAGAGGAAGTGGAGAGTTAGAGAAAAAAATCCTATAAGAGACAAATAATAGAGAAAGAAAGAGAGAGATGATAAACAAGAGAGGATAGGGAATGAAGAAAGAGACAAAGAAAATGATGGTCAATCAGGTCAATGGCGCGTTGCATGCACCGGTCCTCGTATGATCACCAAAGTTAAGCAACGTCCAGCGACGTGGAGATGCTAGCATTCCGGCCCAACCCAGGCTGGGTGAAGTTAATGGTGATAGCAGGTTTGTGAGTTTCTTGCGAGTTGAGGGTAACACAACCGTTGTGATATTACCATGCAGTTGAAAGCGACGTTAAACCCAAATTAAAAAAGAGAATTATGAGATAAAACTATAAAGCAGAGAGAGACAGAGAGAGAGAGAGAAAGAGAGATATGAATCAGAGAAAGGAGGAAGTGAGATAGAGAGTAAAGATTTATAGGAGAGAGAGAAAGAGGAGGGAGAGACGAAATTGAAAATATGAGAGACAAAAAAGGGAGGGAAAGAGATGCATTCGAGAAAGAAGATAGAGAGAGAGGGAATAATAATATAAATATGAAGAGATACCTGAAATAGAGTATGGAGTATTTTGATGCAATGATCTTGACATTTTGTGAAATTACGACTATTGACCTATACCTACGTACCAACTAACTATTGACCTGTAAAATATTATTTTATTTTTTTATTGACCTATGTCGATACCTATGTATGTCCTTATGACTTGACAAAAATGAGAGTTAGTTAGAGAGACGACTAGAATTTTCTCTCTCTCTCTTATGACTCTCTCTTTCTCTTTGTCTCTCTCTCTCCGTCTCTCTCTATCTCTATCTCTATCACTCTCTCTCTCTCTCTCTCTCTCTTTCTCTCTCTCTCTCTCTCTCTCTCTGTCTCTCTCTCTCTCTCTCTCTCTCTCTCTCTCTCTCCTTTCCCACCAGTTCCATACCTTTGCCCCCACTTCTCTCAATAACATTAGGTCCCTCACGTGATTCACTCATAGAGTTTAATAGGCGCGGTAATTCCAGTGTAGAATGCCTATTAGTTCAGTGGCGAACATTGGTCGTTCTGTGAACTGTAGACCTTGTTCAGATTCAATTCCTTTTTTCAATAATGACATCTAGACATGAATGACTTTAATTAATTGTAATCATCGTTCAGAGAGGTTTAGGTTTTTAATGGGTATAGAAAAACCTCTTACTTTTTTTTGGTGTTTTTTAGAATTTTTCCTTAAAAAATGGCCACACAGCAAATTCTCCATTATTAAAACATCAATAAAGATCAACATTTTCAAAAAAAAAAAAATTCTCCATTCATACTTACCAATATTGCGAAACTTCATGTACAGTTGAACCTGAATGTAAGTAGACGATTTCCAAGTCAACTTTAACTCATTATAAGAGAAACTAATCTCATTATAAATATAAAAAAAAACTGGATATAGAACAAATAATTGCCGGATCTTGAGTTCTAATATACCTATACATCGATACAAGTATACAATCAATACCTACATGTTTGACTGTTACTGAAAAAAATCAACGAATAGGTATTTCTAATTTGAACGACTGGTGTAGTCAACATCGACGCTGCCTGCTTCAAATTTCACGCCACGCGTCTGGTTTTGCATATTATAAATTAATGCTGGGTTCGCCACCAGCGTTTATTAGCAAGTGAGAGTAGCCACGGATACAATCATGTATAAATTATGTTGTAAATGTCAGACCCCCAACTGAAGAGAAAGCCGGGAAAGCCCGTCCAGAGTGCATATACTGCATATGACACCAAGTGTATAATTTGTCAAGCATAGGCTCGGTGCTTGGGACTGTAATCCCACCCCCAACTCTATGCTACTGTCTGTCCCATTTGTCCTTGGTCTGGTGAGCCAGAGGTCTCGGGTTCGAAACCCAGGCTGAACACGAAAATGTATACACACATTTGGGTTTTTAACCACATTGTACCTAAAATGTTGGGCTTACTGCTGCATAAATGGGATTTATAAGTCCTAGTGGGGCAGCATATGAGTAAATCAGGCGATATTATTATGAACACTTTTCTAACTTGTCTCTTTATTTTCCATTATTTTTGAGGATTTTCATGAAAACATTATTTTTCTTTATGAAAATAATTACTTTTTTCCTAGATCTAGGATATACCCTATTTTTTTTTTACTCCACGTGGTATACCGCTATATCTGAATGGCACATCTGAATGATAGAACTATTTTACCAAAATTATTAGTTTTCCATTTCAAAGTTTTCAGTTTGGACTAACTTTTTTATTGTTCATCCTAAATGGGGGTTGTGACATATTGATTATATCGAATCCAATGATTTTGAGGTGCTGATTATTGACATTGATTTTTAAGGAGAATGTTACCGTTGAGTCACCAGTGTGGAATTTGACTTCTTTTTGAGTGATAAGGAAAGTCGTGTGGTGTCACACAAGATATTTTTTTTGTGAAGTAATATTATTTTACTCTTCACGTATGGCTTTCGACAACCCACCCTTATTATTCCGGTAGTTCCATCCTGTATGTATTTACCCATAGTGTCTATAATTATTAAGGATTTCTTTTAGACAAAAAAAATAAAATGAAAAAATACAGATAGAACCAAGGAAAATTATTAGGTGCAAAATATAATGCAGGTGGGGTGGGTACCTAAAGAGAAGAACAGGCAGGGATAATGCCATAGAATTAACCAATTTAATCACTTATTTATTCCCCTGGTGCTTTCGGCCGCTTGAAGCACTTAAGGGCATATTTATGAGGAAAATAGTGGTTCTTATAACAATCGGTAATGGGTAAAGTCATAATCTTCAAGGTACAAATTGTGAAATTGTACATTGTACAAGAACAATGTAGAATAAATTATACATAAATGTATGTATCCATTTCAAAATATAGAAACGACGTTGCTTAAATTATTAAGTACTGGAACGTAAATACATTATGTAGGTAATAAGTACGTAATCGTCACAAAATTTCTTTTTGGATATGTGAATTATATTTAGGACAATTCCTAAAACTTGAGACCAAAAAAATAGAAAATTTCAAAATACAGAGTCACTCACGTATGACGTTCATGTGGCCCCCAGCTAGTTTGGAGACGAAGGCTGGCTTCTCAGCGGACACCTCACACCGGTAGAGGGCGGTGGACTTCAGGTTGACTGAGCGCATGTAGAGGTGGGTGGAGTTTGATTTGTTTTCCTGGAATTGAAAGTAATGAGACCAGGCCATCAGCATCACTCACCTAGTTGTAGAGTTTTCAGTGTGTATGTGTGCGTGTGCACTGGCGTAGCTAGGGGGGGGGGTTTGGGGACAAACCCCCCCCCCCCCTCGAAATTTCCAAGGAACCCCAGCAAAGATGGAAGAATATACGTTAGGCGAGATTTCTGAACCCCCCTCAAAACCCCCCCGAAATCCTCTCACCCCCCCCCCCCGAAATGTAGAGTTAACTACGCCACTGTGCGTGTGTGTGTTTGTCCTCGTAAATGAAATTTTGCACAATTACCAAAATTACAGGCTCATTGGCGTTATGCTCTAAAAAAAGTCAAATTTTCAAAAGATGAGTTTTTAGATGAGCTCATTTACATACTGGCATATCTAGCTCATATCTCGCGAACTACAAGTCCGATTGAGCTGAAATTTATGATTTATAATAGACCACCGTTTATTTAACCCTAGAATTCCCTACTGGGTCTCAATGAATACTCACGTCCACTTTGGTCCCGGCAACGCGCCACGTCTGAACCGATCGCGGACTAACCGGTGTATACCGGTAGAACTCTTCGTTCTCCTTGTACCACTTCACCGAGTACAGACGATCACCCTCCAGATCAAAGCGGCATTCCAAGATGGCGCTGTCTCCAACTTTCTTGATGAATGGAACGATGACCTTCTCTAGGACCAAAGAGGACATTTCTGAAAAGAAAAATAAAGAATTAGGTCTGTATTAAGTAATTTTATGTATGAATTTTCATTATTACATGTCATTAACCATGAAACAGTGGGGTAGGCATCACTCCTTTTTTTTAAACGTAAACAGCAAATTGACGAATATTAAATTTTATTTTCACATACATCATCGGATTTTATTTTATCTATTTCGTTGATTGTACATTGTTATATTTTATATAAAAAAAAGTAGTTGGTTGAACAAAAAACATCTTTAATCTTTTAATATTTCAATTTCAAGTAGCGATAGCAAACATGTTTTTTTTTATATAAAATAATTTATTTATTTACACTTTATTTATTTTTAGAAAACAATCAACAAAAAAAATAATAACAATATTTTTTTTTAAAAAAAACTTAGAAGTATGTACAAAAATAGAGATCAATATTAATCAAACACCTCGGCCGAGGTGTGAAGAACGCCTATACAAACAAAGAGACAGCCCGGCAGAGTGTAAGGTTACGCAAAACATAGTTCCCATGCATTTCATGTACTTTCAGCCAGCGAAAAGTGCAATATGAATTTCAAAAATCGCGATTTTTATTGCAGAAACCCTATTATCGAGACCCCCCCAACAATCGTGAAAGACATGAAAAGATTCATAATTTTTTTTTTTTTTTCCGTTTTTTTTTTCATACGGATCCTTTGAGACCCGACTTCGTGTCTTTAACTTGGCACTGAAGATTAAGTGAGGTGTCTAAAGTGATCAAGAAATAATGGAGATGAGCCCGGACCAAAAAAAATTTCTAAATTATAAGCGGGCGGCCCATTTGGGCGGCCTCGGGTTTTGGGAGCCCAAATCGGGAATTGAAGGATAATACTAATCTTAAGTGGTATCAAATGAAAGATCTTGATGAGCAGATACCAAATTTATTGATTTTATTCCTTCATCCGGTCCACTGGTTGGCACCTGGTGGCCTTTTCATTTTCTTTGGCGGGTAGGTACCTTCGAATCCTTAGCTTAGTGGTCAGATCTTGGCCAGTATGTATTTTTTGAGATGACCTCGCTCTCTCACTGCAAAATTTTAATGTTTAAGTTTCCAAGTATTAATTTAGTTAGTTCATTTTCCGTCTTTGGAAGATAACTTTGTCTATTGGTAGCATGCTCGACATAACACCCAGTCAGCATGGGTTCGAATCCTGGCGGGGACGAAATTTTTTAGCTCTATATTTTCAATTTGGGCTTAACGTTGTTTTGTTTTTCCGATCTTTATATTTGATCTTCAAGACGACCCCATTACCCTCGCGAGGAAAATTTTAGTAGTTGCAGAATTGGGCAATGACCTGTGGCGGCATTACGAGATGATTTTGGACAATCCTGGTTGGATGGAGATAAAATATGATGAATTAGCTCTCATAATGTCGATGCTACTCACTAAAAGTTGTGACAAAGTAGTGACTTTGGCCAAGTGGGTAGCATACTAGGCTTGCACGCATGATGACTTGGGTTCGATCTCCTTCAGGGAAGTTTTTTTTCTCTGTCCATTATGTCCGGGGTACACTCATACCTCGTGAGGTATTGATAAGGGACGTCACCACCGAGTTCTCTCCCGCTCATGGTTTTATGAACACCAAATTGTCTCCCGTCGCGTCGCTTGCATTTTTACCTGATTTTATACCTACATAGTTTAGGCCTAGCATAAAAATTGTAATCGAAACACCTAGGAATCATTGATATAGACCTGAGGCATGGCCTTCTATGTATTTTTCCTAACCCTATGATAAACCCAAGGCATGGCCTTCTATATATTTACCTAACCCTACTATAAACCCGAGGCATTGCCTTCTATGTATTATCCCTAACCCTACTATATTCCTGAGGCATGGCCTTCTATGTATTTTACCTAACTCTACTATACACTGAGGGCATTGCCTTTCATTAGTTAGATATTTAAAAGATTTCCTTATAAAAGGCCGATTCTTATATAAAAATGATAATTTTATAGTTTTCATTTTCTTAAATACCTAATGTAAAAAAGCATGGTCTTATTTCCGGTAGAGATACTCGTGGTGACCCCTGCAACAAGCCGGAGAGAATTCGGGTAAGAAAAGGTCAACGGGAGAGAACTCATTACCTCACCTTGATAAGGTGATTACAAATTAATTTCTTTGGCATTTGTAAATCCAGGTGTCCCTCATAGGAGGCTCCGAGGTCTGTTTAGCATTGAAAGATAAACCTAATCATGTTGAGTATAGAATCAAAAGGTCTTGCATTGCAAATTTATATATTATTATTATTTACTCACTTTAGGAACTCAGGGGGCTAAATCTGTGATCCAAATATATATTATCTGTGTATATTATAAATATATATTATTTGGATCTGTGATCCAAATATATATAAATTAAATACGTCCTGCTAAAACTATATCTTAAAAAAAGACAACTTGGTACATTCACATTTTCCCAGCTTATTTACTTTTGTTATTCATAATGTTTCAGTAGTGTATGAACCTATACTTTCATACAAAAAGAACTGATATCTCCCCAAAAACACCACTTCGTGGTTAAAAAAAGAAGAACGCCTCACTCAAAAGAATGATTATAATTAGCTAAAAATAAATGATATCAAATTGAGAACACCTTACCACCTTTCTTTCTATATCTCTGCACTCCTCTCTGAATTTATTCCTCTTATGTTTATCTTTCTTTATCCTTTCTAGGGGTCATCCCAAACTTGATTTCTCTTTAAATTTACTTGTTGCACGGCAATAAAAAATGGCGGTCGCGGTGTAATTTTCTCGATTCAAATCAAATAAGTTCAGAAAAATTATACTCCGACCGCCATTTTTTATTGCCGTGCAACAAGTAAATTTAAAGAGAAATCAAGTTTGGGATGACCCCTAGAAAGGATAAAGAAAGATAAACATAAGAGGAATAAATTCAGAGAGGAGTGCAGAGATATAGAAAGAAAGGTGGTAAGGTGTTCTCAATTTGATATCATTTATTTTTAGCTATTTTTAATTACAATTATTGTTTTGTAATCCGGAGCGAAGTTAATGCCTTAGCCATTCTCTGACCATTCAACCATTTGAATCCCCGTGATGCTGGCTATTCCGGGCCCCACTCAGGCTGGGTGAGCTCAATTGAAATAGCCGGTGAGTTTCCAGTGAATGGGCGGTAAAACCACCGTCTCCTGATAGTATGACCATGTCTACGTAGCTTATAGTTGAAAGTGACGTTCAAACCTAATAGTTAGAAGATCTGATCCTGCAGGTCGGTGGTTCGAGAACCAATATTAGCTAAGCAAATAATTTACATCAGAGGCAAGTTTGAGTAATTATCAACATCAAGAATGTTATGTAACACAAAAATAAAAATGAACACAGACCGCATTATGACGTCATGAACTGAAACAATTCATAATTCACATCCTCCAGCAAGATATGAGAAGAACTAACTTGCTACATATTTTGTCCTATTCATGTAAATAATGCAACACTTTCCGTACGGGTGACATATGCATATTAATGGAATATTTAGAAAATGCGAGAATATCGTTAAAATGCTGAAAAACGCTAAAGAAAGTAAGCAGACATCATCTACAGTGTTAAAAAACTTGAAAAGGTATGAACAATGAGAATGAACATATACAGTGAAGTACAAAGCTTAAGACAAAGGCTCATTTCCAATAGCAGAAGAATGTAAAAGGAAAAGTAAGTTGGTTAAAGAAAAGAGAACCATACTGGTTTGTGTATGTTGAAAAGAAGGAGGGGAGGAGAAACAGTTAAATAAGAGGGGAAAAAAAGATGAGGAGGGGGGGGGAGAAGGAGAGAGAACGACTAGATTGGCACTTTTGGAAGAGAAACGAAAATGGGAAAAGAATGCCGAAATATATAAAGATTCGTTATACAGGATGGGTTAGTGATAATACAGACCGACTCTCAAGTCGGACTATAATGTCGCATTCATTGAAAATAGTCAAGCCATTCTCGAGTTAAAAAAAAGTATTTTTGCTACACACAATCGTACGTAATATCACAAGTACTCGCCTTGCTATATGTTGCCGTAGCTTCTTGGCACTTGAGGCACCCACCACCCAGACACAATCGAGCTACTTTTCTCTAGTTGTCTTAACAACATGCATTTTTAGTTTATCTCCCGTGGCAAAGCACGGAAAAGCAGCCAGTGGATACTAAACTTTGAATTACTCTGATTCCTAAGTGAACTTCATATCTCAAAGTAACATAACCTATTTCTTACTTTGTTATACTTTTCTTGTTTCAGAAAAGTTTTTAGATTTCCCAGTTGACCGAAATTCCCTTCGCAAAAATCCCACCCAGTAAATATCCCACCCATTTGTGATAGTAAAAGCATGATGATCCTGGAAGCTACGAAAAAAACAGGACTAAGGAATGACTTTACCTCTTTTTCGCACACATTACAAGTACATAAAATATGGAGGGATAAATACGTACGTACATCTATCGGGGTACATAAAATTTGACAAAGGTAAAACAGTCCCTGTGGGATAATTTTTTTCCTCTCTTTTTCGTGCACAAAAAAAACTTCAATATCAAAAATTGAAACAAAAGGGACGGAAAGCCCCGAGTGGGGAACTATTTTACTCCCGCCTTCCTGCCTTGGTCCCGCGTTCCCGCGCGCAAAGAAGTACAAACACATACATACTTTTTGACGTTTGTGAATATTTATATTGCTCTTTGGGATGCTTTTTTTCCTAGGAAGATAGAAAACTGAAATTCTTGATATCAGTGGCGTAATGGCGGGTATTCACTTTCACCTGTAAAAGTTCTTCTTCTTTTACTCTGTCCTATCCCGCTCAAGCAGGGTCGACGTTGTTCAACCTCATGGTTGAGGTTGATTGGTTTTGACACTTTCACCTGTAAAAGTTAAACAACAAAAGTAGGTACTGTGAGTTCTACTATACGTTGAAATTTGTACCATCCGTAGCTCCGTGGATCTTATTTTGACTTTCAGTGAAATTCTTGATCCATACCTACTTTTTGAGGTTTGCGAGTACGTTCTCGTAGAATCACCGAAGTTAAGTAACGTCCAGCGAGGTGAATACTTCGTGATGCTGGCATTCCGACCCAGAGCAGGCTGGATGAGGTTAATGTGGGTAGCAGGTTTGAGAATTTCCTGCGAATGGAGGGTAACACCCCCTTCGTGATATAACATGTAGTTGAAAGCGATGTTAATCAATAATAAAAAAAAGCAAATAGGTACTTATATCATTCTTTTTTATGTGTTTTTCTTTCTAGAAACGAGACAACCAATTGTTTATTATATTTAATCAATATTACATTGAGGGAGAAATTGAACGTCGCGTTGCATCAATATTCATGCTAAATATCCCATCAATAATATTATGTCTGAAGCCTTCCTAAAAGATCAAAATCACCCTTCAATAAGCGCGCGATTAGCTCAGTGGTAAGTGGTTAGATAATTGCTTGCCATGTGGATTGTGGAAGGTCCCGGGTACGTCTAGGAGTTGATTAGAATGAATATCTTTTAAATTTAACACCTTGTATTTCACTTTGCTTTTTCCCAAACCTACATGGGGTCGGCATTATTCAACCTCATGGTTGAGGTTGGTTGTGGCCTTACCACCTTGTATTAATTTGATTAAGAAACGCAACCTTAAGATCGTACAAGTAAAGAGTTCATCTTGCCTTGGAAATTTGTAATTTTGTCACATCCACTAAAAAAGACAAAAATAATTATTATTATTTTTACAAAATTTAACACAATACTTCCGACTATGAATAGCGATCGTTTCCCTATAGTGTTTGCTATGACTACTTTTTGTCACGTACGTCAAATTGCATTGTAAAATATAACTGGTGCCTCCAACTTAAGGATTATCTCACTATGACGGGCTATGGCGATCTCACTATGATCTAAATCCCCAAGCATTAAATATATTATTGATAATATTTTGATTTCTTACCGCTCCATCCTTAAGCAGGACGACTAGACAAAAATATTAACAGAAATATGATAACTTTTTTAACTTTACAATAGAAATAAGAATTACTACTTTACACAGTAGTAAGTAACCTATAGGTTCAGATTTATAAATATTAATTTAATGGTCTCAACAGAAAAACAGAAACTGTACTGCCTTCTAAACAGCCTAGAAAACAGATATAAAAAAAGGTAAATTTATAGCTCGTGATTTTTTTGTTTGTTTTTTTTGTTTTTTTTTTGTTTTTTTTTTTTTTTTTACAAACCGAAACGAAAACAAAGGTTAGGGGGGAAATGTTGGAAGTAGGAATATAGCAAATATGAGTTCTAACTATTTACTAAAAGAGAGAGAAAAAACAGATCTGGCAACGTTGTAATCCCTTATACTTTACAGACTTGAGCTTGGAGCAGGTCGGGAGGTGAGTTTACCTTTTCGTTAATTAAGTTAATATGGAGGATAATTAGATATTTATTCCCGTTTTAATTCAATAACAATGTACGCTCGAGGATGTTTTCCTAAGTCTAGGGAATCTGTTTTTTGTTCCCTCCTCCCCCGCCCCTCCATCCCTAGTTACCCTTTCTTGGTATTTTTCTGTCTATTTTTTTTCCATCTCTCATTCTCTCTCTTTCTCTTTCTTTCTCTCTCTCTCTATCATTCTCTCTCTCTATTTTCTTCTCTCTCTCTCTCTCTCTATCCCCTAACTAAACAGTAACTTGATCGATGAAACGGCGGACATGTCCGGAGGTCGGTGGTTCGAGTCGCAAGTATGCTCTTTTGACATTTTCATGTCTTTGCTCTGGCACATAACCAAAATTATGTAACGAAATTATGTAACGAAATTATGTAACGATATTATGTAACGATATTATGTAACGAAATATCGAATTGTAAAGGGAGAGAAGTCTTCTAATATCGGATATCGATATTATGGTTTCGATATTATCGATATACCTAATATCGATATTTTCGTTTCGATATTGCAACCCTAAGAGAAGAGGGAAAGTGTGTGTCATGCGCACAATACGAAATTTGGTCAGTTGGGTTTTGGACCTTGAATAGTAAAGATGAAAATGTCGAAATGGTTGCAGACTCGTATGCAAGCGTTTTTTTAAACAAAAATTTAACATTGCTTTCAACTGCATGGTCACATCAGTAGTCACCGTGGCAGAGTGAGTTAGCGCGTTAGGGTTTATACGCATGGTGACCTGGGTTCGATTCCCAGCGGGGCAGGAATTTTTTCTCTCCTTTTCCCTCTCTTACTCCTTCTTTTTTTAACTCCCATGTCTGCCCCTCTCTTTATTTTCTTTCATTCTCCCCTTTTTCTCTCTCTTTCATTATTCTTTCTCTCTACATATATTTATCTTCTCTCTTTTCCTTCTCGCTCTCTCTTTTTCCCTTTCTTTTATCCCTTCTCTTGCATTATTCCTCTCTCTTTCTGACTCTCTTGAATTTGTCTATATATTTTTTCGCACATCTCTTTTCTTTTATCTCTCTCTCCCCTCTTCATCTCCTTTTCACTTTGTCCCTTCCTCCCTCTCTCATTTTCTCCCACTCTCTGATTCTCTCTCTCTCTCTCTCTCTCTCTCTCTCTCTCTCTCTCTCTCTCTCTATCCTCTCTGCCTTCCTCTCCGCTCTACTCTTTATCTCCTTTTCCCTTTGTCCCTTTCTCCTCTCTTACTCTATCCACTCTCTCTATATTTATCTCCCACATCTCTGTTTCTCTCTTCCTTACCATCTTCTTCTTCCCCACGGTTTATTTCTACTCCAGACATCATTGACTATAGTCCCCAGAGGTTTCTGTGTCTACACCAGTTGCAAAATAATGGCAGATTCACTGTTGTTATGGTAGGTACTATTATTATTAGTAAATGTATTATGTTTTTTTTTTTTTTTTTTTTTTTTTTTTTTGTGATTTCACTACATTTTGTGCTAATATTATCTGACCTGGTTGCAGGGTTTTCAGTGAAACCCTTACAAGTTAACACTGCGACCTAATTAGATCTATTGTGATCAGTTGATTCTACTTAGTTTTAACGTCCTGATTGAGATAGATAGTCAGGACGGGGATTTCAACCTCCATTCGCTTTGAATCGTACCAGCTACCCACATTAACCTCACCCAACCAGGGTAAGGCCGGAAATGCCAGCCTCGCGTGTACGGAGGGAACAGAATTTTCTAAGTGAAACGTCTGCTCCGACCGGGGATCGAACGCAGGACCTCCGGATTACGAGCAGTAGACTCAACCGTCACGTCACGGAGACTGCCTATTTTTTTTTGCTAATTTATACTAATTTTGTTGATAAGTATTTTTGTACTGTATAATGGTCAGTTGAAGCCCATACCTATATAAAAACAACATTGCACTTGAACAAACCATCAAAAAAAAAGAAGAAAATCATCCATCAATATTAATGTTCAAAATCACTAAACTATGTAGCCACAAATACTGATGTGACTATTTTTAACCAAACATGGGATTCGAACCACCTATCTCCATGTTATAAGTACACTGTCTTATCGATCAAGCCACTTGGTTCGGTGAAAATAAGCAGTATAAGCACATTAAGCAGCACAGATTGCTGTCCAAATACTTGGGAAAAAGCGAGCACAACATTTCCCTAGTGAAGACTTCGTGATGGCGTTCCGGCTCAATCCAGGCTGGGTGAGGTTAATATGGGTAGCAGTTTTGTGAGTTTCCTGTGAATGGAGGGTAACACCCCCGTCGTGATATGACCATGCAGTTGAAAGAGTTAAACCAAAAAAAAACATTTCCTTAGGTACACTGGTACATACTCGGAATTAAAAGAAAGAAGGAAAAAAAAGAAACAATAAGTTATTATTTTAAGTTCTAACAAGCCCCACCCACCCTTGCGCTCCCCGGTTATACATAATATATGCGTGAATTGTAGCGGGGGAGGGGGGGGGGGGCTATATTTTAGCCTAAACATAAAAATCTTGAATCTGCGCCCATAAAGTAAAGGGTGAAAACCTGTATTAAGACATAAGGGAGAATTTTCTATAAGCACACGTAATCCTAATTATATTCGTGTTTTTCCTAAGTGGTTCCTAAAAAAAAAGACCACTATGGAAATTAAAAATGAATTTAGTAAAATTTGTAAGTATAATATTACAAAAGGGATTTGAAATTGAACTACCTGAATGAGAAATAAAAAAATAGCCTTTAAATATACAGGGTATACCTAATCTAATCACAGAGAAGAGTTATGTCGGCGATCCTCATACAGTATTAACACTCTTTAGTGGAAGGTAACCACCAGGTGAGGTTAATGCATTTTCTACCTACCACATAATCCTCAGAGACTTCTTATTATTATGTGGTCACAAACTCAAATTAACGAGGAAAAAATCTTGTTTTTGCCCAATGCCAAAAAAAAATTGATGGAGGGGTCTGGGTTCTCTCAAATTTCATCGATTTAGTTATTTAATAATTATTCTCTTCAATAAATTTCTTCATTCAAGAAAAAACGTATCCACTGACATCCAGTATAATGACTATTATTGTTATAAATACTAGTTAGCTTAAACTTGTGGCTCGCTTGTAAGAATTTGATACATTATATGATAAGAAATTTCAGGGACAAGGGTAGGAAATGTAGTGATGTAGGTGAATTTTTTTAGGGGGCTTAGAATTTTTAGATGGAAAAGGTGACATCTGCATGGTCATATCACGACAGAATTTTATACTCCATTCGCTGGAAACTCAGACACCAGCTACTCAAATTAACCTCATCCAGCCTGAGTGGGGCCGGGAATAGCAATCATCACGAGGATTCTAATAATTTGAGTAGTCAGCTATCAAAGTCCTAGCCTCGCTGCACGTTGCTTAACATCAGTGACAGAACGAGAAGGAGTTTTAGACCGTGATGTTTTAATTGGGACAGTGTTGCCTAGTAAGTTATTTCTCTGTGTTTAGCAAATAGCCAGAATTTTTACTGTGATTAGACTTGCCAACGTTGAACACAAATGAAGACAAGGAAATCCTAAATACATTGAAAACCAGAACGCTGAGGTATTTTGCACACATCATGAGACACCAAGAAAAATACAAAATTCTTCACAAAATAATTCAGGGAGAGTGTGATTCATCAACAAAACTTCATCAAAATCCTTGATCAAGTTTTGTTTTGTTAATTTTAATTTCTATTTGTATGTATATTTATATTCTATGTTATTTGTAAATAAAACTTGATCCAACATGTTTAATATAACTTTAAAGTTGAAAAATACCACTTTAATATAATAGAATATAGATAGATAGATAAATTCTAGGAGAAATGAATGAAAGAAGACCCAGAGGAAGAAGAAAGTTATCATGAGTGGGAGATCTTGGAAAGTGGTACAAGGTGTCATCCCTTTGGACGTATGGAATGGCCTTGCCTACCAATGCCAAAAAAGAAAAGAAAAAAAAAGTGTCATCCGAAAAACTGCGCCACTGAAACAGTTTTAATGGGGAGAGGGGTTTTCATGTTGGACAGATTTTTTAAGGATCGGTACTTATTTCGCCCAGCGCATTTTTTATAATTGACTTCAGAAGGAGTTAAGTTTAAGTTTTTTTTAAGTGTTTCTCTTTTATCTGGGCTTGAAATCTTGGAATTTTTGGTTGTTTTTTTACGAAGGGTGTTTTGAGGAGTGTAATCCAACAAGATCGAGGACACGAGTAGAGCTTATATGTTTTGCAGAAATTTTAAGCGTACTGAAAATGCACAATTTTCCTTTCTTTGACATCAGGAAAACAAAAATGATCGAATTTCCGTTGTTTCAAACGAAAGAAGAGCCCATCTTATTTCAAAGAATACATGGGACGTTAGTAACTAATTGAATCATTGACTTCAAAGTAATTGAGAAATTGTTTCCTATAGGGAAGAATAGCATCTGAGATAGTAGAATAGTTCTTTACTTTGAGTTTCGATGGCTTAAGACAGGGAGTGCCAATAACCCAACAGAATAGGAGTCCCATTACGCTAAGGTAGCAACAATTCTTTTCTTATTTCCCTGTATTACGGAAGTTCCTAGTCACTGTGTTTCAAAAGTTATGACCAATTTGCTATCATGAAAAGTAATGAAAATACATTGTTGTTGTAGCCAGCTTGGCTACAGCTGGAGGGGTGAGTGATGGTCTCCAGGCAACTTTATTTCAAAGTTGGCTCGTCCTGAGCCACATATTTCTATGTGCGATCAACCATCATGAGGACTTGGACTTTTCTCTATATGCCATTAAACCCATAGGATAGTTAATTTTTTAACTGTTAATAGTTACTGTTTTTACTCTTATTTCTGCTTTATACGGTTTCTTCTTGTATGCTATGGAAGATTACCTGTTTGACATAGTTAAAACTTCTACATCTACATAAAAAAGTTCAATGGGTAAGGAAATATTTCACTCTGAGTTTCCATTGGAAGCTGAGATAGGAATATTCGTGATCCATTGATGTTGAATTCTAAGAAAAGGAAATGTTTTCTTCTGTCTTGAGCCTTGACTTAAGAGAATTCCAATATAAGAGGATTATTTACTCGTTACTATGGTGATTTCAAGACAAGTGGAGACAAAATGGGAGACAATATTCTCGACTAAACAGGTTGACTTAAAGTAAAACTGAATTTGTTGCAGAGTGTTCATTTTCTTCTTTCCTTCTTCTTCTCCTCCTCTTCATCTACCTTCTTTTCCACCAACTCCTCTTTCTCCTTCTTCTCCTCCTTTTCTTCTATCTTCTCTTCCACCAACTCCTCTTTCTCCTTCCCCTCTTGCTCCTCCTTCTACTGCTCCTCCTCCTTCTCTTCATCCTTCTTCTCCTCATTTTCAACCTACTGCTCCTCTTCTACCTCCTCCTCATTCTCCTTCTCCTCCACCACTTCATCATTCCCCTCTTTCTCCTGCTCCTCCTACTCCTTCTCCTCCTCCTGCTCTTCCTTCTTCTCCTCCTCTTCTTCACCACCTTCTCTTTGTTCTTCCCCTCCATTTCAACCCATTCCCACTCAAGCAGGGTCGACGATTGTGTGCGTGGAAAAAAAAACTCAACATAATCACAACAACAAATCAGGAAAAGCGTGCAGCGTTGTAACTTAATTTCCACCTACCACGAAACAGCTTTACGAGGGAACGCATAAAAAAAAGGGAACTGAAAGAACATCCTATGAATGCCCCAATGGAAGAGGGGGGAGGGTGGGGGGGGGGGGGAGAATAAAAAACACAGCTCCATCAGGAAGACATAAAACAGAAGGAAAGAAAAGGTCGCCCTGCCTGAGCCGGAAGTGAGAAGGTGTAAGGCTTGGAACGTTTAAAGTCGTATTAAGAGGGACGTAAGGACTGTAAGGACTGTTAGGAGGAAGGTGAAGACTAACTTTAAGGAGATATTTTAGGAGGGACGTAAGTATTTTCAGGACTTCTTTTAGGAGGGATGTTATCACTTTCAGGACTTCTTTTAGGAGGGACGTAAGGACTTTAACTACTTCTTTTAGGAGGGACATAAGGCTGAGTCCATGTGTGATGTCATGATGGTGGAAGGATTGATATGGGTGAACCCTTTGGACGCCCAGAACCATTGTTCAAGGCTCCTTTCGTGTCCAATAATAGGTCCCAAATGAATTATATTTATAGGTCCCAAATGAACTATAGGTCCCAAATGAATAATTATATACTTTCTTGTAGAGATAGTTCAGAGGTAGTTTCGAAACCCTAACTGCTTCTCAAAGCTTTATAAACGCTCTGAAGTCTTTGAAAGTGGGAGTAATTCTGAAGAACTTCCCAAGTGAGTCCCGGCCACAGGCAGGCGAAAATGTTCCTTACTTATTCATCCAAAAGAGCAAAAGAAGTGATCTGTTTGAGCAAAGAGGAATCCTTACTGGCTTTTTAACAGGCCACTGTAGCTTTAACTACCGTCTGAACAAATGGACATTGCTCAAAACCTAAAATGCAGTCTCTGTAAAGAGGCCCCAGAGACAGCAAAACACATTCTCCGTAAATGTGGAGCAGCCTCACACGCTCGAGTGAAACACCTCTCAAGACTGATTCTAACACCAAAAGAAGTTACCGAAATCAGTTCTAAAAGAATCTTAAGCTACATTAATAGCTTTGATCTCTTTTAGAGTTACAGGGACATGTCACAAAAGATCTATTTAAGGTCGCAGTGACGAAGAGCTTTCGTAGCCGACAGCCCTACTTATACCAATACCAATGTCTCATTTATTGTGGTTTCACATCGTAAATGAATGTCAGATCTATGATGTATGTCGCCTATCCCTTGACCCTAGACCATCCTTTACGAACTCTACCAGACTCATTGATGGCTTTTCTGAAAAGTGTAAACCTCCTTCACCTCGTAGACTTGAGGAACGGCACGAACGACTCTTATTTCTTATAATATTGGTTAAAGTGCCTAATTGGATTAAGTTAGGTTTGATTTGATATTGATTTTTTTTGTAATGAAAAAATATTGGTACCTATTAAGTGCCTGTAATAAATAATTATGTATGTTTCAAATTCATTCAACGGATCTACAAAAAAGAAAAAGAAGACATGTTTTTTTTGGAAAATTATTTGATTAAAATTAATTACAGGATTTCCAGGCTAATATTTAAACTTTGCTCAAGATCAATATGATAGCTACAATTATTATTGAACCCTTGTTTATGTAGGTCTTCATATACGACAACCAATTCAAAAGTTAGACGTTTCGAGTTTGATAAAAAAAAAGAAGGTCGAACATGAACAAAAATAATGCAATAAACAAAACCCTGATGAAAGGGTTTGGATAAAGTTGATTAGACAAATAAATACTCTTGGATTCCTTCCCTTCAACTTTTCATTTTGATTCTCTTCCTTCTCCTCCTCTTCCTCCTTCAGAACTTTTTTCTCCTTCCCCTTTTACTATCCCTCCTTCTACCCTCCTCCTCTCTGGAAAAAGTTTTCGGATTTCACATCCTTCATTACCTTATACTCCCCTATATACCACCAGTCTGATACATCGTCTCTCTTTCAATTACCTTTTTTTACCTTTTACTTTTTTTAGTTTTCTTTTTATATTTTTTTTTTTTTTTTTTTTCAATTTTTGCTCTTTGTGACTTTAGATCCTAAACAACGCTTTCAGGTATTTTTATACCCATTTAAATAATGAGCCACACACTCGATTTTATAATACATAACATGGTTGGCTGCATGTTACCTCACACAACGTTTGAGTCTGGCCATTCAGAGGGGGCGATTCTTACTCTTTTTCTTGTTTTTCCTTTTTTTTCTTTTTTTTTCATCTTTTTCTCTTTCTGTTTCTCTTTCTCTTTGTTTTCTCTTTCTTTTGCTTTTTCTCTTTTTCTTTCTTTTTCTTTTTCTCTATCTCGGTTTTAGATTCTTATTCAGCATCCAATATTTTCTTCTCCCTGTTCCTCCTCTTTTTTTAAGATGAGTGTTTCACAGCCGTTTTTATTTCGTAACTATGAAACAGGAGCTACTTGGTCTGTGTTGCAGCCTGGCCATCCCGTAGTACGCCTCCCCTCTGATGGGCGAGAAGTGACATAATACTTCCCATATAGGTGCTGGGTCAACACGAACGCACCGGAAGGTATCCCTTACAAAGAACTGTAACCAAATTATGAATACGAATTTTTGTTGGCGCGGGGTTCGAACCCAGGACCTTGCCATGCGGAATTTTCCCATGTATTTCATCTTATCTAGTCTCGTCTTTACATTGCATTCCTCCCCTGCATTTGATCTATTACTTTTCCTATTTCTTCATTTTCTTTTTTGACTACTCTCTGTGTGTTTCTTCATCCTTGAAGCATTCATCATGATTTGCGCCCAACACGTAGGTACCTCAGGACAAATAAGGAAAAGGGTAACAATTACAAGCTCTCCACAGTTTACTAAGTGGAAAGTTTGTTGATAAAATAAAAGCTGTTGAATGGAAGAGATTACCATGGTCATCAATATTCCCCCGAGTTATGAGTTGGGGAAAGTTTAATTTAAAATAGTTCTCGTAAAATATGGTTATTTTTATTCGAAATTTCTGGAACCAAAAAATAAAATCACAAACTGATGAGTCCAAATAAGGACGAAACTAGACTGCTCTCTAAATCTTTTAAAGTCTATGATATAGACAAGTCAAGCTTTTAATCTTGTGACTATGAATTAGTCCAGATGACAATGAATCCTAGTCATAATATGAATATATAGTTGTTACACATTGGATGTCAAACAAGTTAAATTTAAAATCACTTTAAATGTACGACTCATTTATGTGGTATAAAATTAAAGGTAAATTAGATGTGTCACTGAATAATGTTTGGGAACCAAATTTAAGATCTGAAATTAGTGCTTAAATTTATGACATGATGGATACCAATAAAAAATTGGGTGATTGGGGGTTATGAAAAATATCTTTCTTTGTTTAGGGCGTTATTTCACCTCAGCCGAGGTGTCTCATAAAAAGCCAAATGGTCTGATCTGAACACATTGGAAAATATAATCATTTTATATTTTACGAGCCTGGATTGAATTTTTTATCCGAATTCAAGTTTGAATCAGAATTGAAGTTTAAATCCGAATTGAAGTTTGAATCAGAATTGAAGTTTAAATCCGAATTGAAGTTTGTATCAGAATTGAAGTTTGAATCAGAATTGGAGTTTAAATTAGAATTGAAGTTTAAATCCGAATTGAAGTTTAATTCCAAATTGAAGTTTAAATCCGAATTGAAGTTTGAATTAGAATTGGAGTTTAAATCCGAATTGAAGTTTGAATCCGAATTGAAGTTTGAATACTAATTGAAGTTTGAATCCGAATTGAAGTTTAAATCAGAATTGAAGTTTAAATCAGAATTTGAAGTTTAAATCAGAATTGAAGCGCGCGATTAGCTCAGTGTTAAGCACTCGCTTGCATGGAAGGTCCGGTTCGATCCCCCGTGCCGACAAAAATTTGTTTCTTAATTGTACAATTGTTTGTAAGGGTACCTTCCGGTGCGCTCGTGTGACCCAGCACCTAATGGGAAGTATTGTTCACTTCTCGCCATCAGAGAGAGCATACTACGGATGGCAGGCTACAACACAGACCACAAGCGTCTACAGTAGCTCCTGTTTCATGGCTACGAAATAAAAACGCTGTGAAACACTCATCTTTTAAAAAAAAAAAAAAAAAAAAAAAAAAAATCAGAATGAAGTTTAAATCAATTAAAAACAGAATAAGAGAGGAATTCATAGACTTTTTATTCTACCTCTGTGGCGCAAAGTCACGGATTGCGTACTGTGTAAGATAGGGAAAACCGACGCATTGCCGACCTCCGTGGCTCAGTGGTTAAGAGCATTGGTTACTGACCCGGAGGTTGCGGGTTCGAATCCTGGCCGGAGCGGAAAATTCTGACCGAGTTTTTCATTTCCGGAATGGCATGGATGTAAAGGTAATGTGCCCTGAAGTAATGCGAAAGCGGTTCCGGGGCACACTAACCTTTAAAAAAAAAAAAAAAAAAAAAAAAAAAAAAAAAAGCAACGACTTGGGCTATAGAATTTGTCTATTAATTTTGCCATAAGAGTACATTTTAAAACGCTCTCTTAACTTTTTTTAAATTTTCTCCCACAACATATTGTGTCACTGAACCTTTTCTTTACATAGGTATGTACCTATACATTGTATATATATAATGTATGTAATTCATGTGCTTACCTAATATCTGCAGCATGTACCTTATTCATTAGACGCAAAGGAAACGTCACAGCTACATTAATGCTCCTGTAATTAGGGCTCATATAAAGCTCTTGTATTATTCAGCCTTTGGAGTTGAAGTGAAGGAGGGAGGGACCAAAGTGGTGCCCTTTACAGGCTCCTTTGAACGTTAACATGCACTCTAAAATTGAAATAAGTATCTTTTGTAGGCTTGGAAAATTATGAAGTGTGCTTTTTCTTTATCTTTTATCTCTCTTTCACTTTCCCTCTGTGTGTCTCTTTCTCTCATTTCTTTTCATTCTATTTCTCTTCGTCTATCTTCCTCTTTTGTTATTAGTTTTTTTTTTTACTTTTTTTTCTACCCCATAACTCTCTCTTAATTATTTCTCTTCCCCTCTTCTTGTTTTTCTCTCTCTTCTTTTTTTTTTCTCTCTCTCTCTCTCTTTTTCAACATCTGTCTTTCCTTCTCTATATTTATGTATGTATCAATCTCTCTTTTTTTCACCCTCTCCCTGTCTGTGTCTCTGTCTCTCTCTCTCTTTCCTTTTTCATCTATCCATCTCTCTCCCCTCTCTCTCTAATCAAACCATTCTTTCAACTCGTTCAATTAAACTCAAATTCAAGTAGGTGGTACTTGGAAGTATGTGAAGGATGACATTATGAAACATTAAACTATCATAAACTTCCCCCCGAGTACTCATCACAGAAGAAGAAGTAAGGATTAGAGGAGTAATAAGAAAATAAAGAAAAAGAAAGGAAACCTATGATTAAATAAAAATTGAGTTTTTCTCAGCCATTTGTGGTTTGTCTAATACCCAACAATAATAATACAACAAGTACCAAATAATAAATATAAATATTTTTCTTTATGTTATTATAACACAATTTTAGTGGGTAGCGCAGAAATATAGGACTTTCATTTCTTAATATCTTTTTTTTTGTCTGTTATGCCTCCACCGGTCGCTGCTCCATTGAAGCAGCTACTCATTGTTCCTCACGAAGTATGTACAGAGCAGAAAAAATCCTGCCCCGATGGTGATCGAACCCAGGTTACCATGCGTGTGGTAATGCACTCGGCCACGGTGATTATAAAATAATAATAATAATGATGAGTAGTCACCGTGGCAGAGTGAGTTAGCGCGCTAGGCATTGCACGCATGGTGACCTGGGTTCGATCCCCAGTGGGGCAGAAATTTTTCTGCTCTCTACTTGGATATTCGGGGTCCACTTATACCTCGTGAGGAAAAATGAGTAGTTACTTGTATGAGTAACGATCAGAGGGGGCATTACTAGAGTAAAAAGAAATTAATGTAAAAGAATAATTTGAAAAAGTAAAGGAGGCTCTCAGTAATGCTGCTCTACCCACAAAAATTGTGAAGAGACCTTTGGCTTCACCACCAATAAAAACCATACATAATAATAATGATGAGGAAAATAAGTGACAGAATTACAAGGACATTTTTGAACGGTCTGGACCCTTGGGCTTTTTATTATCTGTACAGTGTCCTATGAAGGTGAAATCTTTTTCCAAGAACTCATTACAAATGGAAAGCATTTTTTTATGAAACCAACGGGATTGGGATAAAACCAACCCCCAAGGCTTGTGTTTAACACCGGGCAGGATACTGTGTTGAAGATTACTATGCCAGACGGATAAATAAGATATTAGATATTCGTCTGGTATGAAAAAAAAACAATACTTTCTATAAATTATAGGTAAAAGAAAGTAAAAAACATTCAGTATTACCAGTTGTTGTTGTTGTTGTTGTAGCAAGCTTGGCTACAGCTGGAGGGGTGAGTGATGGTCTCCAGCCAACTTTATTACAAAGTTGGCTCGTCCTAAACCACATATTTCTATGTGCGATCTACCATCATGAGGACTTGGACTTTTCTTTATAAGCCATCAAACCCTTAGGAAACTGCAAGCCAACCTGGCAAGTATTACCAGTAGATTTTTTCACTGCCATTACTATTTTTGATGTTATTTATTTTAGAATTACTTTAGGAAGTTTTTTTTTGCAACGGATAAGAAATGAACTGGAGGACACTGTTGCCAGTTTTCATACCGAACTAGCGCGACGTGTACCCTGTTCCAGGAACACTTTCTCCTCTCCAAATCTCCCTTTAAACTGTCACATAAAGCACTCTGATTGGTTAATTTGAACGCAATAACCAATCAGAGTGCGTTGTGTGACGGTTGAAACGGAGATTTGGATAATTTTGAAAATGGATTCTGGAATGGGCTCCTGGCCTGCCTATGCAAAAAGTATCTAAATTTAATGCGTTGAAGATATATTGATTCTTTAAAACAACATTTTTTTTTTTCGAATTGTAATAATAAAACACCAGTTGATTATTTTTATACCAGTCAATCAGGACATAAGAGTCCTACTGCGGCAGATGTTTGCTTAGCATTATTTTTGATGTCATAGTCTTTGTGTTGGTATAGCGAATGGGAGGTAAACCCCCGTCCTAATCAGGACGTTAAATTAAATAGAATCGTTGGCGTTAGGAAGGGCATACGCTGCCTGGCTTACCCGACTAGTGACTCAACCACTTGAGAACTAATGTAGGTATTACATGGACAATTGGACAATGTGCCGAGACAATACTAGCTATTTGTATAAAGTTCCTTTTATTGACCACTTAGCCTTTGACCACAGGAACTGAACTGTATCTCCATAAAAAAAAGTTATGATAGATTTTGTGTTAATCACTTTTGCGAAGTCACAACTACTCGAACTCGCTTTACTAAATCTTCCCCCAATTTGGGACTTGAACCAACGACCTCCGGGTTACAAGTCCGCCGCCTTATCGATCAAGATACTGAGGTCAGCAAATCTACATAGAAATTAGCGGAGGATGGATTGGGAGGGGGGGGTTAAATCTCCCACACCTCAAGGTAAGTCCATAAGTAGGGACTGAAAAAAAAGGTTAAAAACACAACCAGAAGCAATAAATAAATCCTGTCTCTCATTGCTAGGGAACATGAAAGGTATTTTTCAAAATAATATATGTCGAAAATTCCTTCTGTTTTTTACCTTAGGTATTTTTAGGAAAATGCTTGGAAAAATATGAGGGAGGTTTGTTTAATATTTGTTCAGGTCGAGATTATAATATAATTATTTATATAGTATGTATACAATATAATGTACTTAATATATGTGTAAATATGTACTTTGTTATTTATCATGGACTTTTATGGACAGCCGATTATGTATTCTATATTATGTATTCCTTAATTTATGTAGGTTCTTTGTAGTTTTGTTTTACTTTGGTCACTCAAAGCAGAAGTGCTTATGAAATTTACATGCAATAAATTTATGGATTTTTAAAATTCTAATACACAGGTGGTCAAGTATCATGGTTGGGTGGTCATAATGCCATAGAACAGCGGTTCCCAACCGGTGGGTTCCGAACCAGCTCGCTACTGGGCCGCGGATGCTGGGCGAAACTCAAGAAATAATATTAAAATAGTGCAAAATAAGTACGGGGTGGGCCGCAAAATTGTTTTAAAAATATTATTGGGCCCCCAAGCTAAAAAGGTTGAGAACCGCTGCCATAGAACATGCTACGTGGGAATTTTAGAGTGGTTATCTGATGAATGTAGGCTCATGCCTCATTTAATTGAGAATTTAATATTGGGAAAGGGAATTTTTAGTCACTGCATCGGTATTGTAAATAAAGTACATTAAATTTGTAACATAAATTTGTATTTTTTTTTTTTTTTAATAAATAAATTAGTAAAATTATTATTTATTTACTTTTTGTTCACATGCTATTCAGGTCATGATGTCTTACAAAACTGTTCCCCCGAGTTGCCTCAATTATACCCAAGGCTCATGATCAGTTATGTTAAGCAATGCCCAGAGAAATTAGACCCCACTTGATAGGTGACCAGTCAAATATTTGAGGGGTCACCTATTAGTGTCCACTCAAACCCCTGGGACACCCACCCTCCATGAGTGGACCACACATTAATGACTCAAATTTCAAATTAGAATGTATTTAAATAAAGCTGGTTTGTGAATTTACCTGAACCGAGTTGAGGAGGATTTCCGATTTTTAATATAAGAAATATCTTGGAAGTAAAATATTTGGAACAATTTTATAATTTACATTTTCAAATAGATAAAATAGAGCAATTAAGGCTTTATTCATTCACACGTTAAAACTTTTGCCAGCCTCCTGGATATCTGAGGAATCAGGAGATTTGCACATTAGCACAACGCTCCATCAATTTATTACAGAGTCGGCCAAATATTTGTTACTTTCAGTTCGCTACGAAGAACGAAATTTGAGATTCTATTACATCATTTTCCTTAGTAACATTTTTTTACTTCCGAGAAATTTCTAATATTAGAAATCGGAAGTATTTTTTTCGCTTTTAACTGCATGTAAACTCACAAACTGACTACTCAAATTAACCTCACCCATGCAGCCTGAGTGGGGCCGGGAATGGCCAGACAGCATTACGAAGGTTCGAATTTTAATGGTCACTCATGCAAGTCCTAACCTCTCTGGATGTTATTTAACTTCAGTGAATGAATGAGAACTTGTGACCTATTCAATGTGAGATCGACGCTGCGCTGGCTACATTATTCTTGCTCGTAATGCAGTTTAAGCAGGATCTTCATAAGCTAAATAATTTGAAATCCTACTTGAGAAAATCTCAAGTAAAATATTTTTTTTTTTTTTTCATAATGAAAAAATAATAAATTTTCAAAGCTGTTTTTCCAAGAAATTAAAGCAGAACATTTGGAAAAGGCTAGCGGAAGGAGAAATTTTAACCGAATTCAATGGCATGAAAACTTTTACGAGTATTTTGAATGTAAAACATTTGGGGAGGAATTTATTTATAAACTATAGTTCAATCTGGAAGTTACACTTCGATCAATTAAATGAACACTCGAGACAGCACTAGCAAGAATAAGAATTGGTCATTCAAATCTAACACATGTTCATCTAATGAAGAAAGAAGATCCCCCCCTTTGTGAATGTGGACATCTGATCTCAATAAATCATATTCTTATTTCTTGTCCAATTTTAGAACCCTTGAGAAAAAGAGTATTTGGTCATACTCCAATCTATCTCTCAGAAGTCCTTAAGGACTCTGATAAAAATGCAAAAAATACATTGAAATTTTTTCAATTTTCTAAATTATTAAAATTAATCTAGCATTCATATAAATAACCTTTAAAAAAATACAATAATGGCTAGGCTAATGCTGCTCGGTGTATTTTCATTATAGGATATATGTTATGTATTCACTGTAATGTTTTTTTAAAATAAATAAAATAAAATAAACCACTAGGTATTAGCAATAGTAGCAATCAATCTGTGGTAACTTAATTACATTAAGACCTGCTTTGAGTATTTATTTTGATGTTTTTTTTTTTTAGTTTAATGTCGCTTTTAACTACATGGTCCTACCATGACGTTGGTGATGATGACATTAAATTTATGACTTGATTAATAATTAAAAAAGAGGTTCTTTTGAATACATTTTAAAAAAAATGTGTTTCTTTGTGTTAGTAGGTATGTCACAATTCTTTGTGTTGGTATAGCGAATGGAGGGTAAACCCCCGTCCTAATTAGGACGTTAAATCAAATAGAATCGTTGGCGTTAGGAAGGCCATCCAGACGTAAAATATGTGCCACAACCAACCAACCTCAACCATGAGATAGAACAACGTCAACCCCACGTATAATTGGAAAAATTCAAAGTGAACGAAAAAAAAAAAAAATAAAAGAAAAGAAAAAAAATGATGATAGAAGTAGAATAGATAAATAAAATTACTTACCAACCACATAGAAGGCCATCAGGATCTGAAGAACGGAGAAGACATACATGATTGAATATTTTTGAATAAAATAATTGCCTAATTCATTTTATTACAAAGTTCTTTAGTTCATTTTATTAAATTCTTCTGACTCAATTCACAAAGAAGAATTTTTTAATTTTCAGTTTTCTTCACAATTTTATTATAAAATATAGTTTTTGCACAGATTTTTATTAGTATTGTTTGGTTACCGAGCAACTTTCATTTTAAACTTCGATTATAGTTTTTTGTTTAGGTAATCATACCGACCAATTTTGATAATTATTTGTAATTAGGTAAACGCGATGGTATCAATATCTTTTATAGACAAATAGTTCTTGAAAAAAATATAATTTATCTACAGTTTCAATAAAGTTGCTAAGTTTGAATGTTTTGAAATCAGAAACTTATTTATTTTATGTTTTTATTTCTTACTTACCTAATTATTTTTTCAAGTTTGTTGGGAGACACAACTTCTCAAAAAACAAAATAAATAAATATGAAAATGTTTATTGTCTGATAATAATGAGCATTGTTAATATTTGGGAAACACAGAGAATCATGAAACATCTACAGAGTGTCGTCGAAAGTCTTAACACATCGGGTGCCAACCCAAAAAATGATGATTATCCCCTGGGGCCACAATACAAAGAATTGTCTCTCAATATGAGAGACAATCATGATAGATGAAAACCAACCACACCTGGATTATCCTCAGGGGCCACCCTTCAAACTCTCCATATTAAATGCATTGTAGCTTGGCTCAAGATTGAGAGACTGTACTTGAAAGTGAAATATAGGGCGGAATTAATAGATGTTTTTGTTATACCTCTGTGGCGCTAAGTTTTGTGTATGATAGGGAAAACCGACTCTAAGCAAAGACTTCATTCATTGATGTTGTCCATTAATTTCGACCTAATGTCGCTCAATATGAAAGACGCGGCCTCTCAGAATACTATGCTGTCTCTCATTATGAGCGGCGAGGCGAACAATGTGTTAAACCAACAATGTAAATATAGCACGAATGTAAATATAGCAACAATGTAAATAAAGCACCAATGTAAATATAGCACGAATGTAAATATAGCAACAATGTAAATATAGCACTAATGTAAATATAGCAACAATGTAAATATAGCACTAATGTAAATATAGCAACAATGTAAATATAGCACTAATGAATATAAATATAGCAACAATGTAAATATAGCACTAATAGCGCTCCACAACATCTATACGAACTTCTTTATCTTTGTTTATTCTTTGGCTTTTCCCAAACCTACTTGGGGTCGACATTATTCAACCTCTTCTTCATGCTTGCATGCGCTTGGCTGGTTCTGACACACCTATACTTTCACATTTAGCAGAAAAATGGTCTTCATAAAGCCAACTCTGTGAAAGGCGTAAATGATATTTTGTGTTTATAATGGTTTTATAATGATTGATTACATTGATTACTTTTCCATATGTAGGTTGAGGATATTGCCATTTTTTGTTGAAAACACCAGAGCAAATATTCTTTGAAGTCAAAATTTCTATTTGAACTTTGGCGAAGAAAGAACATCCTTTTCAAAATTACTTTGCAGCTTACGGAATGACATTTTATTATAGAATAGGTCATCATTCCTCGACGCCCTGTATATTCTGCTTGCAGTATACAAATATTTTGACAAGTTCAAGTATTTTCCCTGCATGTAACTATTCATCGACACCCTGTATATTCTGCTTGCAGTATACAAATATTTTGACATGTTCAATTGTTCAAGTATAGTCAAGCAAAAGTGCTTTTGTTCTAGAGTCCCTCTCACTTAGAGAGAACGGATGAAGTACATGGATTCGACGGCATGGAATGGCTTTCTCTGTCAGGCGGAAATTCGTGATTGCACCAGCCAGCGTCGCCTGGAGCTGACAGCTGGTGTGATGTCAACTTCAAAAACTTAATCAAGAAGTTAATTATTTAAAATAATAGTAAAAAAACCCCGAAATTCTCGTATCTCTTGATTCTCTGGTATCAATGTTACAGTTTTTGTGAGGCACTGATCAAAATCTTAATCAAGAAGATAATTTTTTTTTTTTTTTTTTTTTAAAGGAAAATTCCTGAAATTCTCCTATCTCTTGATTCTCTGGTATTAATGTTACAGTTTTTGTGAGGCACTGATCTTAGTAACTTGTTCGATAAGGCGGTGCACTTGTAATCGGAGGTCGGTGGTTCAAGTCCCAAGTCAAGCAAATGCGTGTATTAAAGCGAGTTTGAGCAGTTGTGACATACCAAAAATGATAAATGTAATAATGCCTAACTTCAACTAACTAAATATCTAATTTTTTGAGGCAGTGGGGTTCTTTGTAAATTGATAAATACCTAAAGTTGAGAAAGAAAAAAACATTTACCTACTGAAAAATATATCTAAAACTAATGATATTATTAAAAATTAAATGCAGAGATGGTGACCGAAAATTTTAGTAAAACTCCTCTATCAATTTGAGTTTTTTCTGGAAAAGTGCAGCATAGGTGAAATTCAAGCTCTACCTACTTTGGAAAATAGGTACCCACCGCCTCTGCAACCTACATATATGTCTGAAGCTGCACTTATTCAGGAAATGACCTGTTTTCAAACTTTTCTAAATGTCTGGGACGTATTTTTAGGAATCTGTTGACCAACAACTTTTTTGCATGGAACTCGTTTATCTTGAGGTCTGTGAGTTCTGACAGAGTTTTGCATTGCATTAACTTTCTCTTTTCCATCTTGGTCAACTTCATTTCACACTCTTTCTTTCTTATTCTCTCTCTCTCTCTCTCTCTCTCAGTTTCTTTCTTATTCTCTCTCTCTCTCTCCCTTTCTTTCTTATTCTCTGTCTCTCTCTCCCAATCTGTCTTATTATATGACACTCTCCCCCTTTCTCATCCTTTATTTCTTATCCTCTGAACCCGCGAACTTTCTAGTACCAGTCTGACGTCTCGTGAGCTACCGCGACTACCGAGACAGAAAAAGAGATACAGGAAAGGATGGAAAAGACGAAGGATGAGATAAAGGAAAACTAGAGATAGAAATAGAGAGAAGAAGAAAATATAGAGAAGAAGAAGAACATCACGAGAAAAGTTAAGAAGAAGAAGAGAACACGCAGATAAAGCAAGAAAACCGACTATAAGCTTCTATCCGCCTTTTCACCATACTATACTGGGTCTAAAAACAATAGCAAGCCTTGAGCTCTCAAAAAAAACGAATACTTCCGATTTCTAATATCCCGGAAGAAATCTCTTGGAAGTAAAAGATGAGGAAATTAAAAATGTAAACATATTGGAGACGGTTTTTCCTACCAGTACGGTCATGCCGTTGTTAAAATTATATGTGTCCTTTTGCGAAATATGTATAGACAAACAGCTAGTGGAATAATCAAACACCTCGACCGAGGGGTAAAGAACGCCTATACAAAGAAAGAGACAGCGCGGCAGAGTGTAAGGTAACGGAAAACATAGTTCCCATGCATATTACTATCATGGTGAAACATGGACAAAAGAATCTTTGAGAAAAAAGTATCTCCTATTTCATGGCTACGAAATAAAATATGAAAAAAATTGATATCGGAGCAAAAAAATATTTTTTTTTTTACAAAAACGAACACAATACCTCCGATTTCTAATATTAGAAATTTCTCGGAAGTAAAAAGGCTGTGAAACACTCATCTTGAAAAAAAGAAAAAAAAGTCGAGTTGTCTCTCCGCTAACCCTGTACTTGTAAATCTTCTCCTTATACAAGCTTGGCACGTCTCCTATGTCATGCAAGTTGTATGCTTCATATTAAAGTTGCATGCTTCATATTAAATGAAATATTAACCCCCTGGATGATCACTTGATTCCCGACTTCAAAAAACTGTTATTCAACACACTAAGATTGAGGGAAATTTGGTTTTAATTTCCAAAAATCTGTTCCTCAGTCTCCTAGATATTGGACTTATCTTCAAACCAGAACCGGGAGATTCGGACTTATTTTCAAACCAAAAGATTCCTGTCCCTCAGTCTTTTAGAAATTGGACTTATCTTCAAACCAGATTCGGACTTGTTTTCAAACCAAAAGATTCCTGTCCCTCAGTCTTTTAGAAATTGGACTTATCTTCAAACCAGATTCGGACTTGTTTTCAAACCAAAAGATTCCTGTCCCTCAGTCTCCTAGAAATTGAACTTATCTTCAAACCAGAACCGAGAAAGTCTCCTATAAATTCCACGCCGTAAAACCCGAACATAATTATGATGACTCCTACCATGTATTGTGTCTGCGACTACCAACCTCAGTAGCTTGATCGATAAGGCGGCGGACTTGTAATCGGAGGTCTGTGGTTCAAGTCCCAACTTAATCAAATATTTAATAAAGGGAGTTCGAGCAGTTGTGGTAGTATGATAGTCGAGAAGTCACAATTGTGATTAATCACAATTGTGATTAATGTGTTAACACAAATATGATAACTTTTAACTTTAATGTATTGTATCCGCGGCTAGGCTGTATAATTATCCTCATAATAATAATATCGCCTTATTTATAATGCCTAATTAGGGCTATAAGTCCCATGATTCCAGCAATAAGCCCAAGACGTATTATTATGTGGTAAAATTCCCAAATGGGAGGAAAACTTGTCATGTCCCGACTGGGTTTCGTACCTGCGACCTCTGTAATCTCTGGATTCACAGAGTGCCGCCTTTACCACTGAGCTACCGGGACAGACTATAGAGACTGCCCAGATTTGGACTCTGTTAACTTTCAAGATATCCCTTGTGAGACACCTGAAAATAATGAATTAATTCATGTGTGGTTGGATGGAAGAGAACCCTGCCACTATAGAGTTTGCCTGATGACTGATGGCAGTATCCGGGGTTAAATGACAGAGTGCCCGAGGCATTAACTTCGCCCCGGATTACAAAACAATGAAATTGTAAATATTGAAGTAATTTTGTTCAATTTTTTCATATATAAAATGCATCAATAAAACTAAATATTATATTTTACGTTACCTAACAATACACAATGCGATGCGGGACAGATAGATTTGAAATTCCCCAAACAGCCACATTTCTACATAGGAATGCTGAAATACTCACATTCTTCTAGGAAAAAAAAACCATGGACATTGGAAATTGCAAATGTTAGCCTTTTTTTGTGGAATCCTGCAACTCTGGTCAGTAAATAATTCAGGTACTACGCTTGTGTTGTTTTTGTCCAGGGGAAATTTCCAGAAAAAAAACGATGACCTTCTCTTATAAACAATTAGTGATTTCATGTGTTTGTTACCTGACCAAAATTCCTGGATGTGATTAATAAATCATTATTTTTAATGATGTCACATATTTTCTCTAACGTAAATGTCTTCCCTAAGTTTCTTTTGTAAATTTAATAATAATAGTTTTCAGTGGAAGGTGACCACCAGGCGAGGTTAATGCTCAAAGCATTTTCTACCACCTCACACTCAGTGTCTTATTATTATGTATTGTGGTTCTCGTAGGATCTACGACGTTAAGCAACGTATAACGAGGTGAAGACTTCGTGATGCTGGCATTCCGGCCCAACAAAGGCTGGGTGAGGTTAATGTGGGTAGCAGGATTGAGAGTTTCCAGCGAAACACCCTTGTCGTGATATGAACATGCAGTTGAAAGCGACATTAAACCGAAATTAAAAAAAAAACTCAAATTAGTGAGGAAAAATCCATGCATCGGATGGAATGCGATCTACGGCCAAGTGGTTAGTGTACTAAGATTTCACGCGCGGTGACTTAGGTTCGATCCCTAGTAGGCCAGGAATTTTTCTGCTCTGTGCTGTCACGATAATGCTGTTACACAAGAAAACTATTTTAAGAAATGAAACTACCCTACAAAACATGAGGACTGTATCCCATTAGTGTGGGGTAGTCGCATTAAATATATGTTACCTAATATGTTCAATTATTAATGCAAAAAAATTACAAATAACGTAAAAAGGAAAAAAGGTTATAATATTTGTGTCAATCCCAAGAGTGATATTATCACAATAACTCAAACCTGCCTTAATAAAAATTGTCACTCTTGTAACTGGAACCCCGAACTACCCAATTGTGAGTCCACTGCCTCCGTATTCGAGCTGTTTGAGGTCCATTGTTGCAACTTCAAAATACTTAGAATGATGAAATGTTTACTATCCCAACCAAAAAATCTTGATTGTATTTCTTAGTATAATCGAACCTGGATAAACGGAAACTCAAGGGACCGACAGTATTTCCCTGCTTATAGAAGTTCCCCTTGTAGTCACCGTGACCGAGTTGGTAGCGCGCTAGACATGCACTCACGGTGACCTTGGTTTGAATACCGACGAAGTAAGAATTTTTCCGTTCTTTAATTTGAATACGGGGTTCCTTATAGAGGTTTCCTGCTTAAAAAGTATAACATAAAAAGTATAAGGGACCACAAGTTTTCTCCACAGTTAATGCAAGTTTCCTGCTTTCACAAGTCCTGTCAATACCGAATCGACTGTATTTTAATTCCTGAGATCCATTACAGCACTCTACTGGTATTTCTGAGGTACAAAAAACAGCCTGAACAAAATGAAAAGCAAAAAAAAAAAAAAATTAACCTGCTTAAACTCACTTTATGCGGCAAAAGACAAATGAAATTATACTTTATTAGCAAACTCGTCGATCTATTTCACACGGATTGTAAACAAAACGTTGAAATGTTCGTGGCGAGAAAAAATCGCGAAAAATATTTTCCCGACAAAAGCACACCGCATGAAAAACGCGCCTCTCTCTAGCACGAAGTTTTGAAAGCAACTGACTGACACTTTACTACGATCGGATAACAAAAATTAACGGAAAACGTGTGTGTGTTCTTCGTCGGTCTCAAGTGAAAATGATACAGGAAAGTGGAGCTTTTCCTCTGACGAGACCCTCTTTGGGTGTGTGTTTTAGCTGTTAGATCATGGCTTCGATTCGTGTGGACGACAAGAATTTTTCACAGAGGATGAAGATTTTTTGACGAGGTCCTCTTTGGGTGTGTGTTTCAGCTGTTAGATCATGGCTTCGATTCGTGTGGACGACAAGAATATTCCACAGAGGATGAAGATTTTTTGACGAGGTCCTCTTTGGGTGTGTGTTTCAGCTGTTAGATCATGGCTTCGATTCGTGTGGACGACAAGAATTTTTCACAGAGGATGAAGATTTTTTTTTAACTGCCAGCATGATTTCCTAAGACACATGATTATGTTCCTATACGTACTGATATATTTAAAAATGCTCAGAAGGTTATGAAACGTGCAGAAATGTGAAAAAAATTGAAATCGGAGCAGAAAAATATTTTTTTTATAAAAACCAACACAATACTTCCGATTTCTAATATTAGACATTTCTTGGAAGTAATCTTCTTCTTTTACTCTGTCTTAGACCGCTTGAGCAGGGTCGACGTTGTTCAACCTCATGGTTTAGGTTGGTTGGTTTTGGCACATTTTTTTGTGCCGACTGGATGCCCTTCTTAACGCCAACGATTCTATTTGATTTAACGTCCTGTATTAGGACGAGGGTTTTACCATCCATTCGCTGGGAATCGTAGCAACTACCCACATTAACCTCACCCAAGCTGGGTAGGGCTGGAAATGCCAGCCTCACATGTACGGAGGGAACAGAATCTGTGTGAAAAATCTGCTCTGACCGGGGATTGAACTCAGGATCTCTGGACTTCGGGCAGTAGTCACAACCGTTACGCCACGGAGGCTGGCATTTCTCGGAAGTAATAGTTGTTTAAATTAGTAGGTTGGAGCATTGTACGAGAAAATAAAAAAGGAAGAGCTCATATCTTGAGCTGGTGGTCTTATCACTCAAAATTAAGCAACAGTAGGGTACTTCGTGAGTACATTAACGGGGTTATGCATGATTATTATAAAACTTTGTTCAACTATTTAATGTAAACGTATGACTCCTCTGTGGTTAAGTCAAAAGCTCGTAATGTCTTTTATGTAGCATTGGTCCAGTGGTGAAGGCGCTAGTCTGGTAATCTAGAAAGCCTGGGGATTTTGGTTCGAATCCCACTGTTATTAAACAAGTTGGATCAAGTTTTATTTACAAAATAATGACATAGAATATATATTCATACATAGATATTAAAATTGAGAAAACAATACTTGATCAAGGGCGGTGCTAATACCAACGGCATTCCCACTAAAGGTATTCATGCAATTTCTTTCATTATTAGTACCTACCTATGAATTTGTGTGATGTAAGTTATGAATTTTGACTTCGTATTCTGGTTGAAGATCACTCTTCTGGCCGAATTATACTGCCGTGGCGTGACGGTTGAGATTACTGACTGTAGTCCAGAGATCCTGAGTTCGATTCCCGGTTGGGGCATACTTTTCGAAATAAATTCTGTTCCCTCCAAACACGTGAGACTGGCATTTCCGGCCCTAGCCAGGCTGGGTTAGGTTCATGTGGGTAGCTGGTACGATTCCCAGGGAGGTTAACACCCCCGTCCTTACTATCTATCTCAATCAGGACGTTCAAACCTAATAGAATCAATTGATGGTCACTTGGTCACAATAGATCTAATTAATAGCAAGTATTACAAATATTTAGTGAGGTGATTTTGATAAGCTCAGCCTGCGTTGCGTAACTGTTTTAACTACCGTCGGTAGTCCAGAGATCCTGAGTTCGATTCCCGGTTGGCGCAGACTTTTCGCACAGAAAATTCTATTCCTTCCGAGCACGTGAGACTGACATTTTCGACCCTACCCAGGCAATTTTTAAAAATATATATCAATTCTCGATAGTATTTTAGTCAAGTTATTATGGGACAAGTACTATTACGTATTGATATATAAAATTTCAACAAAATTATTTTTTAAAAAGGAACACAAATATTCTAATAGTAGACTGATATTATCGGTAGTAATAATAAGTCAAGAAATTTTATTACTTTGAATTTTATTACCTGTAATATTTTATAGGTATGCAATGTGCGTCAATCTTTTTTTTTTTTTCTTCAGTGACTAGTGAGAAGTAGAATATTATTTCCACATCTTTCTTTTGTAAATTTCTCTTTTTTAAACTCTTTTTACTTGTGTCTTTTTCCTTTTTATCCTTCATTCTCTTACTATCTTTCTTTTTTCCTAATTTTTCTTTTTCAATATCCTCCTAATCACTCTCTCTACCTCGCTCTCTCTATATCTATCTTTCTCTCTCTCTCTCTCTTTCTCTCTCTATCTCTCTCTCACTCCCTCCCTATACCTTCTATATAACTTCTCAGCTAATAAGATGATGTTCTAATTCGTTCTTTTCTTCTCCAGCCATAACTAACTTACTGAAACACCTAACCGCCAGAACTGACGCCAATGCTTCCAGGTAAACTTTGCTGAAACTCACCAGTAGTGGCGACGGTACGAAGAATTTCCGGGGTACTAGTTATAATAATGGACACTCAGGGCCGAAATATAAATTCAGATTAAAATTAAAGTAAGCCATCAACTCGGATTATGATTGGTAGTGATTGGTTGAAATTCAAACTTGACCTAATTCTGGGTATGTCTGGCTTATCCTAATTTAATTTGTGACTTGTAACCTGGAGGTCAGTGGTTCAAGTCTCGGCTTCAGCGTAGATTTAGTAAAGCTAGTTTGAGTAGTTGTTGTAATATCACGAAAGTGATCAACACAATAATGTGATTAGGTGGTAGAAAATGCTTTGAGCATTAACCTCGTCTGGTAGTTACCTTCCACTAAAGAGTGTTATACGTTCGGATCACTTACAGACATTCCACCCAGTATATGATTCTGATACTCATAATACTATGTAGCTATGACATCCACTTTTAGCGACGTTAATCCAACAAAAAGAAGATGGATACTGGATAGTGGTCTGTCCCCCTCAAATATCGGCACTGAACTCCACCTCACGTACAACCAACGCTTCTAATTACACACCTGGTTTCACAAATGTACTTTGCCTTTGCAGAGGTCAAATGAGATAAGTTTTGCCCTCTCACTCACGGTCTTTTGATTTTATCACTGGGGGGGGGGGGTGATAGAGGTGTGTAAGAGAGAGAGGGAAAGGAGAGAAAGAAAGAGAGAGGATGGGGAGATATAGGAGGAGGGGAGAGAGGTACTGAAGAGAGAGGGAGAGTGAGAAAGGGAGAGTGAGAGAATGAGAAAGAGATATGCGTAGAGAGAAAGAAAGAGAAACAGAGAGGGAGGGAGGCAGAGAAAGAGAAAGCGAGAGAGAGAGAGAGGAATAGAGATAGAGAGGATAAAAAGAGATAGAGAGAAAGATGAGGGTAGAAAAGGATTGAAACTTTTAAGTTGAGCTTTGAATAGAAAAAGTTTTCAAGTTTCTTATTCAGAGGAACAGTTTGTCAAAAGAGGTCCTGTAGAAACTGCCTGAATAATTAGATTAGGGGGAGGGGGGGGGGGTGTTTTATTATGTTTTCAATATTATGAAAGGCGTGATCAAACACGGCAGCTTTGCAATCAGTGAAAACAGAAAAGTGAGAAGTTGTGCTACTTGAAGTACCAATACATGATCAAATACTGTACATGTTTTTGCTTTCTTTTTTAATATCTAATAGTAACGGTTTTTTATCATATTAATTCGTGTTAATCACTGTCGTGATATCACAACTACCCAAACTCGCTTCACTAAATTTACACTGAATACGGACTTCAACCACCGACCTGCATGTTACAAGTCATATCACGACGAGAGTTTTGCCTTCCATTCGCTGGAAACTCACAAACCTGCCATTAACCTCACACTGCCTGAGTGAGGCCGAAAATAGCCAGCATCACGAATGTTCTAATTTAAATTGTCAGCCATCCAAGTCCTAGACTGGCTGGACGTTGCTTAACTCAAGTGTCCATCGACGCTGGCTAGAAAGTAAGAACTAATATTGGAAAAAATGTGAATAAAAAATATAGAAGAGGTCATTAACCTTCGTACCATCAATGTTGAGACTTTGTGGATTGTAACTGCGGTGTATTTTTTACATAAATTTTAAGTAGGTACCTAATACTTTGGGTTCTTTTTAAAAGTTTAAACTTTTTTGATGCCTTTTATATTTTTCTCTTAGCATCATGGTTGAAAAAATTCCATCTTTCACTTACATTAATATGAATTTTATTTGACGATTTCTTTCAGACATTTTTAATTACTTTATAATTTTAATGGACAAGGTTTTAACTCCTAAGTACTCCTTATAACGTATAGATATATTTTTTCACATTTTTTATATATATTTATGAATAAACTTGTGTGTTTTACGCGGACTGCTTCATATAGGGTGTTATAAAATTATATTCATGAGATGCCATTTTATTTTCTAACTTCTCTTTAACATCGAGTTCATTTAAGAACGGGGTTTTAACCTCTCTCTTTCTTGCACCTATAAGTAGACTAATATATCTGTAAATCTATAATTTATTTTACTGTAGAATGTTACATAATATATTATATTCCATCATTTTTTTTTTTTTTTTTTTAAAGATGAGTGTTTCACGGCCTTTTTTGTTTCGTAGCCATGAAACAGGAGCTACTGTAGACGCTTGTGGTCTGTGTTGTAGCCTGCCCATCCCGTAGTATGCCTCCGCTCTGATGGGCGAGAAGTGACACAATACTTCCCATTTAGGTGCTGGGTCAACACGAGCGCACCGGAAGGTATCCCTTACAAACAACTGTAACCAAATTTTGAATACAAATTTTTGTCGGCGCGGAGGTTCGAACCCGGGACCTTCCGCATGGCAAGCGAGTGCCATGCGGAATTAAATTGCCATAAATCATTAAATTAGTCTTCATACTAAGTACCTAATTAAGTCAAGATGGGTAATAAATAACTGAAAAATCCATAGAGTGTATACCAAGGCGTGGTCGGTGCTAAGGAGCTGCGGAACTGCAGCACCCCCAAATAATAAAAAGGAAAATAAAAAGAGAGGAGTTTCTCAAGTCCTTGCTCACACAGTCTATTGTAGAATAATTAATGCATATTTAATATAATTGGTATGGTAAACAAACTCGAACTCTTTAGACACTGAAAGAGCGACTCTATAAATCCCATTTTAGCCCCGTTTATGTGATTGGCATGGTAAACAAACTCGAACTCTTTAGATACTGAAAGAGCGTCTCTATAAATCCCATTTTAGCCTCGTTTATGTGATTGGCATGGTAAACAAACTCGAACTCTTTAGATACTGAAAGAGCGTCTCTATAAATCCCATTTTAGCCTCGTTTATGTGATTGGCATGGTAAACAAACTCGAACTCTTTAGATACTGAAAGAGCGTCTCTATAAATCCCATTTTAGCCTCGTTTATGTAATTGGCATGGTAAACAAACTCGAACTCTTTAGATACTGAAAGAGCGTCTCTATAAATCCCATTTTAGCCCCGTTTATGTGATTGGCATGGTAAACAAACTCGAACTCTTTAGATACTGAAAGAGCGTCTCTATAAATCCCATTTTAGTCCCTTTTATGTCCCAGTCCTGGTTATACCCTGTAAAAGTTATGAACATGCGACTTACTTATATGTATAAAAGAAGCTTGCTACTTCATACACTGTTTCTATCATTTTTTTAATATACTGAAGGTGAATGGAGAAAATTACGAGCTGGGAATTAGAAAAAATCTCTTAAGGAAGATTTGAAAAGGATGTACACTGTACAGTTAATGAGTTTAAAGAAAATATACTTTAAACTCCTAACCTATATACAATATGTATAGGTACGATGTAAATAATAATATAAATATATACCGAGCTCAGTTCCTCAGTAGCTTGATCTAAAATTCGGTGGACTACTAACCTGGAGGTCAGTGGTTCTAGTCCCAAGTACAGCAAAAAGTGTATTTTATTAAAGCGAGTTTCAGTGATTGTAACATCATGATTGTGTGTGTGTGTGTTTTTTTTTTTTTTTTTTCTTCTGTTAAACTTCCCTTTCAACAACATGGTCATATCAGGACGGGGGTGTTACCCTCGATTCACAGGAAACTTACAAACCTGCTACCTCCATTAACCTCACCCAGCCTGGGTTGGGTTGGAATGACAGCATCACGAAGTCTTCACCTCGCTGGGCGATGTTGAACTTCGGTGATTCTACGAGAACCTGTACAGGTAACGCGCCATACTGTTCACGAGAAATGTTGGTAGCTATTTAAAAACCCTAATCAACGATTAACTATGTTTTCAATGTCAAAATTAGCTCGACAAATAATAATTATGTATTGAATATTCCTACATGTGCCCTCTCTCTTTCTCTCTCTCTCTCTCTCTCTCTCTCTCTCACCCTCCCTCTCTCTCTCTCTCCGTTCCCCACATTTCACATGCTCCCCCCCCCCTCATTTCACATGCCACTCTCTATCTCTATCTCTCACTTCCTCTCTTTCTCTCTCTCTCCATTCCCCACATTTCACATGCTCCCCCCCCCCCCTCATTTCACATGCCTCTCTCTATCTCTATCTCTCCCTTCCTCTCTTTCTCTCTCTCTTCCCCATATTTCACATGCCTCAAAATGCAAGCATCCCACGGGAAGTACATATATGCGTTGAAATATATTTCCATCGTCAAAATTGGACTATTGGAGAAATGTCCAGTCAAAGCCGGTAGGTATTTGAGTACAACTACATATGTGGTCAAAGTGGTTTGAATGTACCTTGTACATCTCATTACGAAAAAAAAAATGAAAAGTTTCAAGGCAATCATGTTCAAATGTACCCAGGTTAGGTTAAGGTCGTTCCCAAGCTATGATTTATATGAGACATAGGCGTTGTAAACCGAACGACAAAAATAGAAACATGTGACATAGACAATACATATAATAACAAAGGGCCAAATTGTAAAATAGGATTAAAACAAAATAAAGGCAGGTCGTGTCCCTCAAATCAGGCATTCTTCGAATCACATCAGTCCACTATACCTACTAAGGTAGGTATTCATAAAAAATATACATACATAAGTCAACATGTAATTTTAAAAAATGTATGAATATTACATAAACATGTAACATACATACATAAGAGGTACCTATATAATTTTGACAAAAAAAAAACTTTATTTTGTATAAAAATTCTAAATTTAAAGTTCGAAGCAAAAGGGTTGGTTACACATAAATTTACACACCACACACAGTACAAGAGCACACTTCCAAAACTCGTAACGAAAAAGGAAAAGGGAAATTCCCACTAAAACCCTGTTTCACTTTTTCCCTCTGCTTGGGACCTTCGTGGCGGAGGATGGGACTTTGTCAGATCAAAGAGAAAAAGAGCAAGTCTAGTGTGTATATCATTTTGAGGAGAAAATAAAATGAAAGAAAAGTGGAGCGACTGAAAGAGAGAGTATGTAAATGTAATATAAATTCGGATAGAAAATTATTCATAGAAAAAAAATTCCATGTGAGAGTCTCCTTTGCCTTAATAAAGTGGATGTCATAGCTAGCATGTATGCTAGCATTATGAGTATCAGAATCATATACTGGGTGGAATGTCTGTGAGTGATCCGAACGTATAACACTCTTTAGTGGAAGGTAACCACCAGGCGAGGTTAATGCTCACAGTATTTTCTACCACCTAACTCTCAGAGTCTTATTATTATGTGGTCACGAACTCAAATTCATGAGAAAAATCCATGCACAGGCACTGGTTGGGATTCGAACCAACGGATCCCTACACTACCAGACTACACTCACAGGACATGGAAGGAGTCCAGAACATTGCTTCTGGGCGTCCACAGGGGTTAATACCCCCATTTATCCTTCCACCACCATGACACAACCATCATGGACACGGAAAAAAAACTACCAGACTAGCGCGTTAACCACTTGACTACCAGTGCACCTTGAACAGTTCGGTTCGACGAGGTTACTGGCATTCCGCTTTGAGACGAAGGTTATATCCTCCATTCGCTGGAAATTTAACCTCCTACCCACCACAATAGCCTCACCCAGTCTAGGTTGGGCCGGGAATAGCCGTAGCATGACGAGGGGTCAAATTTGAATGGTCATTGGTCAGCCATCTAAATCCTTCCTGGACGTTGCTTAACTTCAGTGACAGAACGAGAACTGGTGTATTCAACGTGCCATCGACACTGGCTAACTAACTAATAATATTACTCTTAACTAATAATAATAATACTCTTAACTAATAATAATAATACTCTTAATCACCAGGTCCAGCAGGCGATATTAATGCTCAAGGCATTTTCTATCCCCTAAACCTTAGACTCAGAGTCTAGGAAAAATTCATGCATTGGGTGGGATTCGAACCAACTAACTAACCTAGATAAAGTTTATTAATAATAAAAAGAGATAATACCTGCCATACCATAGAAATACATAGTACACTACCTTTATAGTGATTGAAATATCATATGGTCAATAGGAATTTATAACTTCCATATATGTTTAATGAATTCCAGCCATAAGATTCAAACATCCAGCAAAACTTTTTCAAATTTTACGCAAAAAAATTACCTAATCAAAAATTACTATGTTGGAAATTCAAAAATCAAATTTCTTTTGCGAATATGCAAATAGGCACAAAACAGCATTCTGAAAACAGCATAAAATAGGTATTTTGGATTGTCCAACCTCGGTCTCAGTGGACTGTTCGGCTCTACAAGATTCTCTGCCGTCAACTCTCCACTATAATATATGTTCCTGATCCCTGCTACAGTACACGGGGTCCACTCATACCTCGTGAGGAAAAATGAGTAGATACTGGTATGGGTAACGACCAGTGGCGGCATTACCAGAGTAAAAAGAAATTAATGTAATAGAATAATTCGGAAAGTACAGGAGGCTCTTAGTAATGCCGCGCTACCCACAAAAATTGTGAAGAGGCCTTGTGCTTCACCACAAATAAAATCATACATTATGTTCCTGATCCCTGCTACACTGCCACCATCACAGCGACTAGCTGTGGAAGTGTGAGGATGAGGGAGAGTGAAAAGTAAAATACTCTTGACACAACTAATCTGAAACAGGTAAGATCAATCAATCAAATATTTTTAAAATATTTTTTTTTTTTTTTTAATATAATTATATAAAGAAAAGTCCAAGTCCCCATGATGGTTGATCGTACATAGAAATATGTGGTTCAGGACGAGCCAACTTTGAAATAAAGTTGACTGGAGACCATCACTCACCCCTCCAGCTGTAGCCAAGCTGGCTACAAGAACAACAACAACAACAACAACAACAAAATATTTTTTCTTTTTACTAAGCATAGAACAGATAAAATTTATCAAGACCGTGTCAAAGTGAAAATAATTATAAGAAATACTTACCTTCCATTTGCTGGAAACTCACACATAAACCTCACCCAGCCTGGATTGGGCCGGAATGCTAGCATCACGAAGTCTTCATCTCGTTGGACGTTGCTGAACTTCGGTGATCTTACGAAAAGCGTTGTAATCCTACGCTGGCTATTCCCACCGTATCTACCTTCTTTCTATCTGTATATTACGCCTTGCATAGAATTGTGAATGCAATATTCAGTTCATATTGATTGAGTAAGAACATTGCGTGTTGCATATCTATATTTTTCAGGCGTAGTTTTTCATCAACGTCAAATAGTTTTAGCGCGGAAATTAATAATAATACAGTTTTCTCCCTGAAGGGACCCGAAAACTGATATTTTGGGTCAAGCAAAGCTCGACCCACCTTGAGAAGTACCCCCCCTTCCCCTACCGTTTCGGACTTAATTTTCCTCGTACGTCATCATTATAGAGCCATTTTACCTTGTGAGAACTTCCAAATTCGAACTTCCCATGAGAACCTTTTGAAATTTCCCATGATAAGACAGGTAGTTTGGTTAGGTTAGGCCCGAGCTGGGGGTCCTTGCTTCAGTGAATTAAAATGCGGAGCTGGCAAGCATTTAAGTGGGTGGGTCGAGCTTTGCTTGACCCAAAATATCAGTTTTCGGGTCCCTTCAGGGGAGAAAACTGTATTATTTTAGGTCAGAGCTGCAGCTCGACCCACCTTGAGATGTGTTTGTTATCTGCCAGCTCGTGGCCGGGAATACACTGTGATATAGTTGGAAGAGATTTTTTTAAATCAGGTTCCAGAACACAACGGAAAATAAAACAGACAAGTTGCAGAGGTATTGGTGCAAAACAGAGGCTATAGAAAATATTGTAAATTTCATTTACGAGAGTAAAATGAATATTTAGCATTATTAAGAATAACATTCTACAGCGAGAGGGTACAAATTACAAGTAGGAATGTATGTACCGTGGGATAGGAGACCAGACCAATAATATCAAATGTATACATAGTTACATGAACTTGCACAATATTTGATGCACATGGAAGATAATGAACAACATTATTGACATTGCTCACAAGGAACAAGAAGTTACCCACCGCCTGTATAAATTACGGGGTAGGATTAAAGCTTAGAGGGGGTCCTCAGTCCCCAGAGGAGTCTTTTGAAACTCGATTTTGCGACAGTAATGCCTCATAAAAGTTGACGTGGATCGCAATTTGCCCAAGGGGGATATTTGTCCTTGACAAGTCAAAGTTGACAGAAGAACGTAGGCTCCCGGAGGAAGCAATGATTCCTGCCTCCTTCAGAGCTGTCGTGCTCCAATTGGCAATCACTGCTTTAGAAGCTGCCTAGATTTTGACCCTTGAAGATATGGGCAGGTCTAGAATATCCAGTGAACTGCATCTTTGATTTTTTTTTTTTTTTTCCATATCTAAAAGGTTATAAACCCACGAACGAAGTCGTGGGCGAGGATGAGCAGAAGAAGAGTGTGTTTTCACAGCTTCAAGTAAGGTCTTGGGCTCAAACAATTAGTCTTCCGAAGGAGGAATATCCTTCAGAATCCGACGCGGGACCTAAATCGCTGCTACAAACAGGCTTCTCCGACTGGCAATCGTTTGGGATCTCTTTCCTCTAACGTACTGAAGAAGACCCTCGGAAGCAGAATCTTCCGAGGGCAGTTCTTTTATCAGGTCGTTCTTTGACGACTTCACAGAAGGATGTACAGCAACGATCTTGTTCGTGACGTCTGCCAGTGCAGGGCATTGGAGAATTAGGCAGTGGGATAATATCCCAAAAGCTCCGTTCATATTAGCTAGGAGATCCGCTCATGCACTTGGCTGGGCCTTCAGTTCCGAATTCGGCTGCAGACGAGCGAAGATACCATGTATCTAATGCTGTTCCAACTTGTAGAATTGAGATTCTGATATTTGCGGCCATTTATTTCGGCTTCAGGAGAAGGAAGAGGAACATCCGGCTCACGTTCTTTTACGCAGGGGGTAACATCGAACGGAAGGTCTGGAGTCGCTATAACTTCCTCGTGCTCGCCCTACAAGAGAGGGGCTTCCGGAAGAGAATAGTCACCCTCAGAATCCTAGGCTTCCGAAGGGTCAGACGCCGACAACTCATCGTTCTGGACGATCAGTTGAAAATGAGTCGGCTGGAGCCTGGTGAAGAGAAAATTCATGGCTTTGAAGTCCTTTTGTACTTGGAAGCGTTTGTCAAGAGTTTTTGTGTCCCAGAATCTTCCGGAGACTTTGTTGACAGGGACGATTATCTGGAGACTGGTATGGAAACATTTCCAACCAGGATTCTGTCCGCTGCTTCACGAGAAATGAGCTCCGATTTTAGAGGAGCTACAGCCTGAGCCATGATATCGTATGACTGCGATGATCCACGGATCTGCTTTTCCATATCCCTATAGTGGTATTCCTTCAAGACTGACGCACTTGGATCAAAAGCCCGAGCTATATCTAGCGTGGGGAGGGCGAATCGAAGCTTGTTAAGGACTGTTGCATCCACTTCAAAGCCTAAGTCGATCGAGTTGATCAGCGTCCAATCTCACCAGCCATCAGGTAGAAACTTTTTTTTTTTTTTTTTTGACACATCCTTCAGTCGAGACAGGACGTCATTGTCAGATGGCAGGTCACAGAGAGCTCCCAAAGACTATCGAGCATTGGTAGTCAAGTGAATAACGCGCTAGTCTGGTAATCCAGGTGGCGTATGGATCCGTTGGTTCGAATCCCGCCCAGTGCATGAATTTTTTTTTTTTTTTTTCCTCATTAATTTGAGTTTCTGACCACATAATGATAAGAACCCGAGGGTTAGGTGGTAGAAAATGCTTTGAGCGTTAACCTCGCCTGGTGGATAACTTCCACTTAAGAGAATTATTATAAAGATGTTGCCGTAGACATCTGACAAGAATACTCGGCAAACAGTGAGTATTGGCTGTATTTTGACTATTGAACGGCTTAAATTATTGAGCAACGATGCAATATCCGAAGCAAGGCTCGACCAGAAAGGAGAAGGGGATCAGGGAGACGCGCCCAAGCGAAAGGCAGACAAAAAAGCACTTCACGGCTCGAATTCTGAGCAACGGCTCGACTGGTTCCAAAGATATAGGTACTAGGAGACAGCCGAGGGGTCTAGAGAGACACACCTAAGCCAAGGAGGGAAAGAGTCCAGCCCACAGATCAAATATTTTAGCAACGGCTCGAATGATACCAGGGGTCTAACCACCAAGAGACGGGTAAGGGGTCTAAGGAGACGCACCCAAACCAGGTAAGGACCGAGTCCAGCCCACGACTCAAAATTTTGAGCAACGGCTCTACTGTTACCAATGGCCTAGGCACCAGGAGACAGGCAAGGGGTCTAAGGAAGCACCCAAGCCAAGGAGGTACGGAGTCCAGCACACGGTTCAAAATTTTGAGCAACTGCGCAACTTCTACCGATGTCATAGGTACAAGGAGACAGGCACGGGGTCTGAGAGACGCACCCGCCAAGAGGGAGGACAAGGTTAACTCCACGGCTCAAATCTTGAGCAATGGCTCGACTGGTACCAAAAGCATAGGTACCAGGAGACAGGCCGAGGGTCTGAGAGACGCACCCGCCAAGAGGGAGGACAAGGTCAGCTCCACGGCTCAAATCTTGAGCAATGGCTCGACTGGTACCAAAAGCATAGGTACCAGGAGACAGGCCGGGGGTCTGGGGAGACGCACCCGCCAAGAGGGAGGACAAGGTCAACTCCATGGCTCAAATCTTGAGCAATGGCTCGACTGGTACCAAAAGCATAGGTACCAGGAGACAGGCCGGGGGTCTGGGGAGACGCACCCGCCAAAGAGGGAGGACAAAGTCAACTCCCCGGCTCAAAATCTTGAGTAACGGCTCGACTTGTACCGAGGCACAAGGAACTCAAAACTCATGAGCCCAAAATGACAAATCAGGAAAAGAACTTCCCCTGAATTCTGTAGCGCTGGAATATAACACACGGCACTTGAAAATATATGGACACGGCTCGGAAACGGCCCGTGAATTGATTAACTTTCACCATATAAAGACAAAATAGATTGCACAATAAATTGTTGTTACTAGGTCAAAGATCAAAAGAGATCAATCGCATGCGAAAGCCACACAGAGACCGCAAGAAAAAAGTTCAAAGTCCGTCAGGCGCAATGAATTAAACTGAGTTGCTCACCGGTCAACTGCACAAGGCAGAAGATGGAGACTCTCCCGGTAAAGCATTAGGCAATCGCATGCGAAAGCCACTCAGAGACCTCAAGAAAGTTCAAAGGCCCGTCAGGTGCAATGAATTAAACTGAGCTGCTTACCGGTCAACTGCACAATGCAGAAGATGGAGACTCTCCCCGGTGAAGCATTAAGGCAATCGCATGCGAAAGCCACTCAGAGACCACAAGAAAGTTCAAAGGCCCATCAGGCGCAATGAATTAAACTGAGCTGCTCACCGGTCAACTGCACAAAGCAGAAGATGGAGACTCTCCCCGGTGAAGCATTTAGGCAAACGCATGCGAAAGTCACTCAGAGACCACAAGAAAGTTGAAAGGCCCGTCAGGCGCAATGAATTAAACTGAGCTGCTCACCGGTCAACTGCACAAAGCAGAAAATGCAGACTCTCCCCGGTGGGGCATTTAGGAAGTCGCTTGCGAAAGCCACTCAGAGGCCGAAGAGAAAGTTCAAAGGCCCGTCAGGCGCAATGAATTAAACTGAGCTGCCACCGGTCAACTGCACAAGGCAGAAGATGCAGACTCTGCGCGGTGGGGCATTTAGGCAGTCGCTTGCGAAAGCCACTAAGAGGCCGTAAGAGAAAGTTCAAAGGCCCGTCAGGCGCAATGAATTAAACTGAGCTGCCACCGGTCAACTGCACAAGGCAGAAGATGCAGACTCTCCCCGTTGGGGCATTTAGGCAGTTGCTTGCGAAAGCCACTCAGAGGCCGTAAGAGAAAGTTCAAAGGCCCGTCAGGCGCAATGAATTAAACTGAGCTGCCACCGGTCAACTGCACAAGGCAGAAGATGCAGACTCTCCCCGGTGGGGCATTTAGGAAGTCGCTTGCGAAAGCCACTCAGAGGCCGTAAGAGAAAGTTCAAAGGCCCGTCAGGCGTAATGAATTAAACGGAGCTGCCCACCGGTCAACTGCGCAAGGCAGAAGATGGAGACTCTCCCCGGTGAAGCATTTAGGCAGTCGCATGCGAAAGCCACTCAGAGGCCGTAAGAGAAAGTTCAAAGGCCTTTCAGGCGCAATGAATTAAACTGAGCTGCCCACCGGTCAACTGCACAAGGCAGAAGATGGAGACCCTCCCCGGTGAAGCATTTAGGCAGTCGCATACGAAAGCCACTCAGAGGCCGTAAGAGAAAGTTCAAAGGCCCGTCAGGCTCAATGAATTAAACTGAGCCGCCCCCCGGTCAACTGCACAAGGCAGAAGATGGAGACTCTCCCCGGTGAAGCATTTAGGCAATCGCATGCGAAAGCCACTCAGAGGCCGTGAGAGAAAGTTCAAAGGCCCGTCAGGCGCAATGAATTAAACTGAGCTGCCCACCGGTCAACTGCACAAGGCAGAAGATGGAGACTCTCCCCGGTGAAGCATTTAGGCAATCGCATGCGAAAGCCACTCAGAGGCCGAAAGAGTAAGTTCAAAGGCCCGTCAGGCGCAATGAATTAAACTGAGCTGCCCACCGGTCAACTGCACAAGGCAGAAGATGGAGACTCTCCCCGGTGAAGCATTTAGGCAATCGCATGCGAAAGCCACTCAGAGGCCGTGAGAGAAAGTTCAAAGGCCCGTCAGGCGCAATGAATTAAACTGAGCTGCCCACCGGTCGACTGCACAAGGCAGAAGATGGAGACTCTCCCCGGTGAAGCATTTAGGCAATCGCATGCGAAAGCCACTCAGAGGCCGTAAGAGTAAGTTCAAAGGCCCGTCAGGCGCAATGAATTAAACTGAGCTGCCCACCGGTCGACTGCACAAGGCAGAAGATGGAGACTCTCCCCGGTGAAGCATTTAGGCAATCGCATGCGAAAGCCACTCAGAGGCCGTAAGAGTAAGTTCAAAGGCCCGTCAGGCGCAATGAATTAAAAAGAGCTGCTTAATGAAAAGAGAGAACTTACCTTTAAAGATTGACGACGTGCGGCAAATAGAAAAAATAACTTGAAAAATAATTGAAAATTTTGCCCGATACCAAAAGCTAGAGCACTTTTAAAAGTATCGAGGTCCGAACGGTACGAGAGTTGAGAATACACTGGAGCAAGGACCCCCAGCTCGGGCCTAACCTAACCAAACTACCTGTCTTATCATGGGAAATTTCAAAAGGTTCTCATGGGAAGTTCGAATTTGGAAGTTCTCACAAGGTAAAATGGCTCTATAATGATGACGTACGAGGAAAATTAAGTCCGAAACGGTAGGGGAAGGGGGGGTACTTCTCAAGGTGGGTCGAGCTGCAGCTCTGACCTAAAATGGACGTTTTTATAATACCTCTGTGGCGCTAAGTCACGTATTGCGTACTGTCTAAGATAAGGAAAACCGACGCTTAGCAATGACTTGTGATATAGAATTTGTCTATTAATTTCGCCCTAAGAGAGGGAAAACCGAAGCCAAGCAATGACTTAAGTTATCGAATTTGTCTATTGATTTCGGCCTTAGTCCTACAAGAAGGTCCCACGATTGGAAAAATGGTTTGGTTTTTTGTTTTAATTACGTTTAACGGCGCTTTCAAATGCATGGTCAAAACAAGAAGCAGGTTTTACCCTCCATTCGCTGGAAACTCCCATACCCGGTACTCAAGTTAACTTCGCCCCGCCTGAAAGGGGGCCGGGAAAAGCCATCACAAAGGTTCTCATTTGAATGGTCACCCATCCAATTCACAACTTCACTGGACGTTGCTTAACTTCAGAGACAGGGCGAGAACTGGTGTATTCAACGTGCCATCGACGCTGGACTCTCCCACACCGTTAAAAATACATCTTGCTCATAACAATAATTAAATAAATACTTTTTTATGAATATTTATTTAAAGAGATGTCTATAACATTCAGAGTCTTTGCCCCGGATAAATTCTTTCCATAGAACAAGAATTGGGGGAAGCAATATAATTAAATAAAATAAAAAGTCTGGCTGGGGGACTATAAACAGGGAGTAGACCCTTGTCAATTATACGAGTAAGCCTCCTTGTAAAGACAGTGGTAGAAGTGCTGAATCATTCCTCCACTGTCTGGCTACCATCGTTCACGATGACCCTATGATGATTGAAAATAAAAAATCTAATATATTGAAACACTTTTTTTAATAAATATAAACAACGTTAATTATTTATTTTTTCAACAATAATAACATCTTTGAAAAGGGTTTGCTCTGGTTTCAGTTTTTTTTTTTTTTTAACTTCATGGTAAGGCACCCCTGCTCCATCTTCCATGTTAAAACTTCTCGCCTTGTATCTGCTTCCTCTTAATCTAAGTGAAACAGATCTCACTATTGCCAACTCAATCTTTATCCGTATGTTATATAATCAACACTGTTGAATAACCCAACAGTCTATGCGCGGCAAGATAAGGGCAGGCTTGTTGGACTCTTCGCCACACGGAGATTGAAGCTTGCACAATTTATACTGAAAATTTAATTGGTTTCAGAGTATGTACACTGTACAGGGTAGCCCTGTCCTTACGTTCTTCATAATTTCAATCTTTTCACACATTTCGCGAAATAATTGCGATCTCGCGTTAAAACAAACAAAGTTATTAACTTCTCGTACCAAACGCACACCCTGTAAAAACCACTTACCGAAATGCAAAGTATTAAAAAAAGAATTAAATAATGATGATTAATAAGTAGGGGTTCTCATTTGAAAAATGAAATATGGTACCGAGAAAACCAACTAGTGGACGCGCCCTGTATAACAAAATAACCGTGACGAAAACCAAGAAACATGATTTTTTCTATATTTCAAACAAGGTCGAAATTATTTCTGGTGAACATAAGTTCATGGCCACCCTGTATATATAATTATATATTAATTCGCAGCATTATGTATACGATTTTTTTTTATTATTACATATAGGTATAAAAAAAATACTTACTCCAAGCCTGTAGCATGAGAGGTACATTATAAGTACAAGTGTACATACATACTTAGGTATATACGTAACTTAATTGGCAGCTGGCCATTATTTTATATCAGAGATATCCTATCCTTAACTCACTATCTTAACATTCCTTCAAAGCAAAGCTTACTGAAGCAGTTGGCAACCACTCCTTAGCCTTATAAAATCCCAATCTCTCCTACCACTCCTTCCTTCCTCCTTTTTACTCGTGCTGTGAATGTGTGAGTGTTCGGATATTTTTTTTTTTTTACTACAGACTGACACACAGGTTTGTGTGTGAACGAACTCAAACGTCTAGACCAGCGGTCGGCAACCTGGGGTTCGCGGACCCCCGGGGGTCCGCGAAGCCATTTCAGGATTTAAAAAAAGCAGAAGAAAAATAGCTCATGAACTCGAATCATAAATAGTCCGAAGTACCCTACTTCCCCCTCACTCTCTATGTTTTTGTAATGTGGGGGTCCCTTAAAAAATTCGAGATAAGCTAGGGGTCCGCGTAGTTCAAAAGGTTGCCGACCGCTGGTCTAGACTGTGAAGGTTCACCGGCATATTAATGAGCGTCGTCGTCTCTCTCCTCATTAGCATACTGGAATCCAAGCATCGAAGCGAACAAGTCTGTATATGAGCAGACCAGCATATTAATGAGCATCATCGTCTCGCCCCTCATTAGCACAATGTATATCAGTATAATCAGTATCAGTATGAACAGAAAAGTGAGAAGTTGTACTAGATGTACATGAACATCAGAATATACCTGGACAGCTGTTTCGAGCTTATTTGCTCTCATCAGCAGGTAATAGTTCTGAATATCCATGAAATCAATCTCTATTTTTATCATTATAAACAGAAAAGTGAGAAGTTATAATCCAAGCTTGAGAAGAAAAAAAAAAAACTGGTAGCGCTGACAGGTGAATGTGCACTCAAGTTCATTGTCTGGACTCTGAAGGTTCTGTCCTCGGTTCGATTCCCATCAAGATCATTCAATTTACTTTAACTTTGTTGTTTCAATATGAAGAATGAGCATGATGAAACCTCGACATACTGCGCTGTGAATGGGAATCGAACCCTGGATCAACCGGCAGCTAGGAGGCTGGACATGGGGGCAAAAGATAGAGCTGGTCGAAACACATCTTTTGAGTATAATATGTTGAGCCTCAGATAAACGAGGCCAGAGTTATAAAGTTTTCTTTGCTATGGTATCTCGTGCTTTAAAATACATCTACTGGTAACTTATGCTATATTTTTCTATTTTTAATAATGTAAAATCATGTTAAAATTTACAATGAATAAAGAGGTGCTATATTAAACAGTTAGCGTAATGGGATTTCTTGTCTCGAGCCAAAAAAAAAAAAAATGTTTTAATGTTAAAACTAGGTGTAAGTCATAGGTTTTTCTAATCTTTACCCATTAGATAACTTCCTCCGAGCCACATCTAAAACCAGAGCTCCTAAAATCTAGAAATTTCTCCTAATTAATTTAAATTTTCTACAAAATTACACTTTATAGTAATCAAATCTCTTGAAATACATTTTTTGACAACACATTTACTTTATGCAAAAAAATTGTTAAATTATAATATGCTGCTACGGACAGTAAATTTTATTTGATTTGAAAGAATGTCACCTCCACGTCCTGTGTCCTTGGACCCTCAATTCTACATCTGATGTATGCAGTACAAGCGTGAGCGCGAGTTTTCATTCTATTTTACATGGAATAAAAATAGTTTCGAGTCAGAACTTGTCCCTCCTTGGTGCCTCACTGATTGAAGAAGGCTATGCAGAAAACATTAATGAGAAAAGTGATGTTTCAATATTGGCTTGCCATCGTTTAAAGGATATTCCTGATCACTTTTTAAAAAATTATTTGGAAATACCCAAAATGATGTATTTATTACGTACTGTACCAACATGGAAATGTGCAGATATTTTATTTGAAATGGATGGCATTTTAAAATCTACCTTGGAAGTAATCCTCAACATCTCACTCTCTGGGCCAAAATGGTTTCAAGCAAGCCTTGCAAGAAATAGTGGCCTGGAAATATGTAGCTTGGTGGACCTTGCTCTCTCTGCATACCTTGCTTCATGTTGTGGTTTGAAGATGAACGTCTCCATCATGTTATCAAAACCTGTTGACACTTTGATTCTACACGAACAGGACGGTTTGAAATTATGGCAATCCAAATATGAGACCATTCTTAAGGTGGGTTTTCCTAGCGACGGGTTTTTTTCCGTGGCGTCGAACGGAAAAAGCCGGCGGGATCCCGACGAGCACTCCTTCAATTGAAAAAGAAGGCAACTGTTTTGTTAATGGCTGAAAAGACTAAAGATAGAGGTACTAAAAATACAGCTAAGACCCCTGCAAAGGAAAATTCTATAGAGGGTATGTCGCAAATCTAAAGGAAAAATGTAATTTCTTGATTTTTTCGAAAATTACTTTTTTCCATATATGAAATCGCAAGAATGAGACGCGTCTGGGAATCTAATCAGAATCGTTGTATCTCTTCTAGTTGCCACTAGAGAGCGACAGTTACTCTTTTCCATTTAACAGTTTTTGGCACCAAAATATTGTCAACAGTGTAACTCGAGACCTTGTGGAGGAAGGACGTAGGACATCGCGTGATGTGAGTAACTTCAATTTTTTTATTTGAATTTTGAATAAGAAAAAGTGTAACTTCTTTCATTACTTGTAATTTAACTAAGGAAAAGTGTATTTTAAAAGTGGAAAAGTGTAACTTGGTTTCAAATTACCCTGTTTTATATAGATTTCTCTCTATTTCATTAGGGAAAAATAGTAATTTCTTACAAATTACTCTTTTCATTTAGTATCTCTTTAGATTTTCATATTTACATTTTGAATATTGTGAAATTTATTGCAAGTTACGTTTTTCATCATCAGTATTGTACACATACAAAGTGTAATTTCTTACAAATTACTCTTTTCATTTAGTATCTCTTTAGATTTTCATATTTACATTTTGAATATTGTGAAATTTATTTCAAGTTACGTTTTTCATCATCAGTATTGTAGACATACAAAGTGTAATTTCTTACAAATTACTCTTTTCATTTAGTATCTCTTTAGATTTTCATATTTACATTTTCAATATTGTGTAATTTATTGCAAGTTAGGTTTTTCTTCATCAGTATTGTACATGAACAAAGGGTAATTTCTGAGTGATTCAATTTCAGATTCAGACGATTTCACAAAAGAGAGATCAGAGAAGAAGGTTTCAAGAAGTGATGAAGTACATTTGAAGAGACGAGATGATTCAGGAACATCACAGGAGAGACAAGAGGAGCTAGGAACGTCACAGGAGAGACAAGAGGAGCCAGGAACATCACAGGAGAAACAAGAGGAGCCAGGAACATCACAGGAGAGACAAGAGGAGCTGGGAACATCACAGGAGAGACAAGAAGAGCCAGGAACATCATAAGAGAGACAAGAGGAGCCAGGAACAGCACAGGAGAGACAAGAGGAGCCAGGAACATCACAGGAGAGACAAGAGGAGCCAGTTTCTTCTAAGAAAAAGAGAAGACGAATTGCAAACCCTACTGAGTGGAAAAAAAAGAAGACTGCCATCTTGTAACTTTGTCAGTCCACAATATCGTTACTTTTTTTCTTTTAAAATGAACAAACGTGATGAAAGTCACTAAGTTTTTTTATATGTTTTAACAGTGGGACCTTATCGTTGGTTTTTTTTTTCAAATCTGTTAAAAGTTGGAACTGAAATTTATGTTACCTATAGTTAAAACTCAAAAAATGTGTTCCGTGGGCTATTCAAAGCATTTTTGTACTTTATTCAGAAGTGTTCAAATTTATTTTTTTGTGATAATGATTGTGATTTAAGTAGCTTACTTTTTGTTTTAAGTTTTGTTTTTGATTTCCTTCTTTAAAAAGAAATATATGGATAAAAATACATTTCATAAAAAATTACTTTGATATCGGACTTATTTTAGTTTTTCTGAATTTTATTAGCAGTAAAGTGTAACTTATCAATTTTTTTTTCAAATTCACTAAAACAGCAATTTATATTTGGAGAACGTGGTCAAAGAATACATTGGTCGATCTAGAGTGAAAACCTCTTTCAAATACTATCAACCCCAAATCATACGGCCATCTAAAATAATAAAAAAAAAACATTGAAATTTTTCTAAAAATTTGGTATTTTTCCCCTTCAAAATGGCATTAAAAATCCCGTTAGGAAAAGTAACTTTTGTTTTGATACACAAAGCTTTTGAATAAGGAAAAACGTAACTTCGTTTTCTTTTTGCTCTAGAACCCTACCTGTTTGAGCTACACATGTCAGTTAAATGCTACAATATTTTCGAGCTTTATGCCTAAATTTTGTCAAATACATTACTGTACAAATTATGTACTTGAAGTATTAAAATATTGAAGAATCATAAAAAAAATCTTAGTTTTGCTCTCCTGAAAAGTTGACATTTCGGTAAAGTTACGTTTTTCCTTTAGATGTGCGATGTCATCTTTCTCAAAAGCTAATAGAAAGATTTTTTTCAGATTATCGTCGCTTCAGTAAGCAAAATCTTAAAAAAAGAATTTTACGCAGAATTCTTTGTTAAAATTGCTTTGTTAAAATCAGGATAATTTCAAACTATTGTTGACTTCATTCAAGTAAAATATCAGGTCTCCATCCTTTAAAGTTTTCAAATAGTTGAAAAAAACAAGTGTCCGGTTTTTTTTGCTGAACACTCGCCGGTACGTTTCAACCTCTGGCGGTAGAGACCATGGGTGCGTGGAGTGTTGCCTCGAAGGAATGTCTGGGCCAACTGTGTGACAAATTGTTTAGATGTAACCCAGATTTAAAAAATTTCTTGCCCAAAGAATTGGTCTGGCCATTCAGAAGGTGCTGGATGTATGATACCAGAAGGTCATGGAATGGATGAAGTTTTTTATTTATAAATAAATATAAAATTCCGAGCAGATACCATTTCGTATTTGTTGCTCCCTCATTACGAAAGGTTGCTCCCAATGTTTTCACATACTTTTCCGTAGGTTATGTTTTTACAGATTTTTACTTGAATGAATATTGATATGATATAAAAGTTTACCCTTAAGTAATGCCAAATGACAATTCTGGGGTTATTTCTATATATCTTAATATATAAATGTCAAAGTCACTCACTGACCACTGACCACTGACTGATCATCGCTCTACAGCCCAAACCGTAAGTCCTAGGAAGCTGAAATTTGGTAGGTAGCTTTGTCTTATAGTCTAGATGTGCAATAAGACGGGATTTTTCGAAATTCCCACTACAACACCTGCCATTGGCGAAAAAGGATTTTTTGCTTTCACGGCCATGCCTCGACCCGCAAAGCGGGCGACAGCCTGCTTGTATTATATATAAACGAAAAAGAAAATAAACAAACACATGACAAAATACTTCTATGAATAATTTTTATGCTCATTTTGTTTTGGGAAACATGATTTAATTATTTATTTTAAGAAGAAGAAAAAATATACACCTGAGTAGCCCTCGTAATTTACAAAATACAAAAATATGAATGATTTTTGAATGGAATATAAAAACTATACAATATACACATGACAATGAAATGTTAAACTTAATAAAATATAGAAACACAACAGTGTTAATTCAATTGAGACAATTGTTTGACTACAATCTAGAGTACTGTTACATAAACAAAAAATCACTCGAGAGCGCGTTACATTTGTGCCTTTTAATACTCATCATTCAATCTCTTGGTAATATTAGGAAGAAAAAAAAATGTATAAAATGCCTAAATTTTAATACAAAATTTGAAAAGAAAAAGAAAATATTGAGTTTCAATTACTCTACATTGATTCATATTATGAACTTCGTGTGTATTTTTTGAGACGAAAGTAAAGTAATGGAGTTTTATTATTCTACATTGAATTATAGGATGGTGCTCGGGTGTGCAATTTTTAAAGGAAAATAATGCAATTGAAAAAGTGTGAAATCATAGTTTACAACGTTGTTCTGATTAATATAAACGATAATTACTTTAAAGTAAAGCCATAAAATTTACTATTTATACTACAAATTTTAAGTTTTACTCAGTCGCCGTTGCAATAAACTGCGGTAAAAATTAAAAAAAAAACCCCCTTTTTAAATATGTAAAAGGCACTCAGATTACAAGAATTTAATGGAAAGAAATCCAAAAAAATAATTAATTTATAAGAAAACCATTTGAAATTTGTAAAAGCACTTGAGATTACAAGAATTTAATGGAAAGAAATCCAAAAAAAAAAAATAATTAATTTATTCTTAACAATAACAAAAGTTGTTTATATGGGAAGGCATCCCAAGTAAAAAATTGTTTACATGGGATACCTTCCAGTGCGCTCGTGATGACCCAGCAACTAAATGGAAAGTATCATGTCACTTCTCACCCATCAGAGGGGAGGCATACTACAACACAGACCACAAGCGTCTACAGTAGCTCCTGTTTCTTTCTCATCACAATATTCATATAAAAAAAAACATTCCTTCTATAATTATAGCAGATGATGTTCAAAGCAAACTAATGACAAATTACACAAATTCAATCAAGTTAGTTATATATACAGTAAAACTTGAATTGGTGCGTCAATAGTTTTCTTACATAATATCTAAAGCTTAGCTGTTTTAGTTACATAGAAAAAACCTACCTCTTTACTAGAATTTTCAGTCTGTCATTTTATTTAATAATATAAAAAACATTATATTATTAAATAAAATGGCCGTTATTTAATCGAAGCAAAGTAGTACTGGACTCACGTAGATATTTTTCTAGGAGAGTGTTACTATTGTTCTGCCCCGAGTCATATGTCTGATGTGAGTTGATCTGGTGTGTTGTCTGTGGAGTGTGTACATTCTCATTCTGACTCATATGTTGAGAAAATGAATCTTGGTGCTCATGTCCATAATTTTCATGTGTTTGCTGAGTTCCTTGAGTTTGTCGAGGAAGTTGCATTAGGTGTTCTGATGATTGGATCAAATGATTTTGTTGGGATTGTAAAAAATCTTGGCTTCTATGAACATCATTTTGATAAAAAATATTGTGATTTTCGGGCAGAATTGAGTTTGCAGTTCTTAAATTTGTGCTGGATGGAGATATTCTTCGTATATTTCGTAGGCTACTTTGGGTAGGTAACAGTAGATCGCCATTGTCTCTCTGAGAAAAATTATTGTTCAAGTATGTCGAACTATTTTGAGCGTCAAAACTAATTGAAGTTGCTTGTAAGTTTGAAAAACTAGAATGATGTGACGATGTTTGACCTGTTGGTGGATTTGTAACTATAGGAGATTTTTGGTAGGATTCTAATCGACCTTTATATGGTAGGGTATTAGCTGGAAAATAAGAGGAATTATTTAAATCACTATTCAAATGAAATGGCTGATCTTCAAGAGATATTGCACGAAAAGTTTCATGGGCTTCATTTAAATTACTTTCACATATCCTAAGAGGAGTCTGGTCTAGACACAAACTGTTGGGAATCTCTTCTAACTGTCCTTGACTCGGTTCTAAATTTCTTGCATCGGTATTTCGGTAAATTTCAGCCAAAAGATTGTCATTTAACGTTTCTTCATTATTTGACTCTTCAATTTCAAATGAACTAATACTGGGTAAATTGTCATAATTGGTAGCTGATGTTGGCTTTCCACTGAACAACTTTGCATTTATTTCTTCTGGAGTCAATAGAAATATCTTTTTTTTTGCTTCCTCTGGTTCCTCTGTAGTTTTGTCAGACACATTGAAATCAACAATATCATCTCCATCGTTATCATATCCTAAAGAACTGATAACAGTGACATTTTCAATGTTCGTTTTTTTTGTTACATTCTCGTTATCAGTGTTTAGATCAATTTGTTTTATGTTAGGTCCACTAGGAATCACCTCGTTTTCAGAGTCTTTATCAACTGAAATCATACCATTGTTATGATCAATATCATAGTTTTCATCAACATCTATCATTATAATATTATTTTTCTCCATATCGCCTTTGTTGATGGAGATTTTGACAGGTGTCAGACTTTTGCTACTTAAAATAGGACGAATTTTATTTTGGTTCGAAATTTCATATTTGAGTTCGGTGTTTTCCATGTTTTTTGCAATAACTTTATGAGCGTTTTTATCACAACATTCAGAGTAACTTTCATTTTCTTTTTCATGGTTGATTGATGAACTTTCACATGAATTTGGTGAATAAGGTGGAACTAAAGCTTTTGATTTTTTAATTTTCCTTTGTTTTTTTATCTTGGAAAGTTTATCAGATATTTTTTTCTCTGGTCTAATTTCAGCTTTCTTGTAATCGATTATAAGGTCTTTCTGTCGATTCCAATTGACAGAGTACTTATAATTATGGACATTTTTCTTTGCATTTTTTCTGTTCCGATTAACGAAGCTCTTATGACGAACATTTTTCTTTGCATTTTTTCGTACTGTTTGATTCAAAACAAAACCAACTGTAGTGTTATTTGCTGTTGGATTGTCAAATACTGTTGATTCCGTAGATGTGTTATTATTAGATACTAGATTTAATAGGGTGTTTTGTTCATTTTGATTGTTTGTATTTTTAGTAATACTTTCTACTTCTGATTGTTTCGTATTTTGTGATCTCACTTCTTCAGTAATATTAATTTTTCTATTTTCAATTGTTTTGGAAGCTACAAAATCTTCATCAACTTTTGAATTGTTTGTGGTATTTCCATTAGTGGTATTGGTTTCCTGAGAATTAGTGAGATTGCTATCTCCTTCCATCATACTTGTAGCATCTAATTCTTTTGCTGTCGAAGTATTGTCAACTTTGTTTATTTCTGTATTAATGGATACAGCAATTTCTTTTTCTATTCTTTTTTCGGTAAGTTGGACACTTTTTAAGGTGTTAATTGTATTTTTTGATATATCTGAAATATTATTTTTATTTTTATCAATTTTTTCTTCTAGGTCATTCTCTACTTCTTTTATCTCAACAACATCGCTTTCTGCATCTACTATTTTTGATCTTTCGTTGATTTCATTCACACATACAGGATTATTAGTATATTTATGTAATTTTACAAATCGCAATTTTCTAAGATCAGGAGTTTCTGGTTTTTTCAAATTTAAGGAGGAATTACTCGGGGAATTTTCATTTAATTTAGTTGCTAAGTCGATTTGAATACGAATGTTTCTAATTTTGTCAACAAGATCACTGCGCTTTTCACTTGCATGAGTAGATTCTTTGAGCTGAGTATCAATTTTTGAATTATTTTGAATAGTGGTATGATGACTAGATACTGTCAGGCTTATAGCAGGAAAATGTTTATTTTTTTCTAAACTCTTTAAGTTTGATTTTTTCTCTAATTTATTTGAATCATTAGACATTTTTATGCTATTTGGGACAGGATCATCTATATCAACTATTTTATTTTTTTCTAGGATAAGATTGCGATCTTCACCTGTCGACATACTTGGTATGAAAATAGTTTTTTGGTTTTCTTTCTCTTTGCAATTATTCATATTAGGAGTCAATAAATTTAGAGCTGTCGATTCGTTATTTTTTCTAAACATTTCCAAATTACTGTGATTATCATTTTGATTGGTTTCCGTACTTTCTGTGTCACATTCATTTAAACTAATTCTATCCAATGTATCAAAATCATCATCAGATCTTACGACATGATCAATGACATCATTCATACCAATATCTGTTATAGAATCTACACTAATAATAGTATTACTTGATTGATGGTCCTTACTCATTACATCTAAGTTTTGATTGGTTTCGGCATTTTCTGTGTCCAATTTATTTGAACTAATTCTATTCAATTTATCAAAATCATCATCAGAAGCTGCGACAGTATTCGTATAAACATCTGTTATTGAATCTATACTAACCATAGTGCTACTTGATTGATGCGCCTTACTCATTACATCTAGACTGTTACTATTAACGGTAAACTGGGGAGAAGTAACTTTTACTTTATTTTCTGAATGCTTCTGTATAGATGAACACTTTATGATAGAAGTTTCAATTCCTTGATATCCTAGATTTTCTTTTTGTGTATTTAATATATTTTGCTGACCAACAAGTGGTGGTTGTACTTCAATCCCCTTGGGACTATGTTTCAAATTATTTAAGGAATTCATGTTGTTATTCTGTTGAAGAAGATGTGCCTGCTTTTCTATTTTTCTTTTTATCATCTGATCTTTAGCTCTTTTTATGATCAATTTTTCTTTGTCATATTTTTGGCGACGAATGTTTCTTGGACTTTCATAATTATGATGTTTTGATTGATTGAACTTATTTTCCTTCTTCACATTTATTGAATGCAATGTATGATATTTTGAATGATTTGCAATGTGTCTCTGTAGAGCTATATTTTTGTCAAAAACCTTAGCACATTGTTTACAAGAATATTCGTTAATAAGTTCATTTCTAGAATCCGTTTTGCTCTTAGAAGATAGAAAAGATTTTCGTCTTACCGGACTTATTTCAGTAGGATTTGAAAAAATCTGCTCTAAACTATATCTATTAGTTGAATCTCCGTGGTTAATAGGAGGTGTAAGTAACAAATTATCATTAATCTTTGGATCACTTTCACTATTAAATTTCTGATAATCAAGGGTTACCAATGTACTTTTAGTGTTCGAAACAACATCCTGAGAAGCTATGTTGGTCGCATTTGATGGTAACAGAGAGCTTGGTTTGGAAGTTGCAAATGATGCAGATTCTGAAAATCTTATAGAGGATTCATAATTATTTTTTCTAATGGCTTTTCTTTCGCATTTTTTTAAAGTAGAAGATGTACTCTTAATACTTTCCCCATAGGCACTATACGGATTAGTGTTAGATGAGGCTTCTATGTTTTTGGTTTTTTCTTTCGGCTCATTTGCAGAGATACTAGTCGTTCTATTTTTTCTTTTCGAATTTTCATTCTCAGGCAACACTCTGTTCACTAAACATTGTTTCTGATGTTGTTCATAATGTTTGTTGTGAGTCGAACTTTTAATCACAACATCATGTTTTAGGTTTTCTTCTGATTTAGTTACATCTTGAGAAATGTGAGTGCTACAGTTTGGTTCAGAATCAGCAAGAATTTTATAAGATGTAATATTTTGTTCAAGCATTGAATTTCTTCTTGGGCAGTTATTAGTTTCTAGATCTTTTGCAGAAGTTTCTAGTGTTTTAAAACAAAATGGATCTAGATATTCATCAGAATTGTCAGCACAATCTTCACTATTATCAGTAAAAAAACTGTCAATTGCATCATCTAGGTCATCTATATTTTCGTCGTTACAACTAGACATCTCAAGAGGCTCTTTAACCTCCTTACAAATCATTTTATCAGTGTTTGCTTTAACTTTTGTGGCAGAACTATCGTCGGTTGCATTAAAATTAGTAACCTGTACATTATGTGTTCTCTTTGTTATACTATCTGCTTGGATATCTAATTTTCGTTTCTTAAGTTTAGTTTTCGATGACAAGGGACCAGCTTTACTTTTCACAACATAAATATCATTTGTATTAACATTTTCCGTTGACATTTTTCTGTACATCAAAACTTCCGAAGTTTTTTCAACTTTTTCGAGACGCAATTTTCCACTTTTACATGTTTTGGTTTCAATGTCGTTTCTTAAACAATTTGTTTTGACAGCATCACTACTAGAAGGGGTTTTAGTTTTTCTATTTAGATCAGCTTGATTTTTCTTATAATGCTTTGATTTTTTATGTTTCTTTGATTTTACTTTTTCACTATTACTTTTGGGAAACACCAAGTCAGACAGGTCCAAATCAGCTAGATCGTATTTTTTGGAAGATTCACGTTTTTCACTCTTTTTCTCACTGATGTCTGAGGCCGAATTGTAAGATTGTTGTGTCGTTGATATTGAATTCTCCGATACTTTTTCCTTAGCATTATTTTCTTGTGATGCTAGATTGTTCAACTTTTTATTTACTTTAGTTTTAGAATAAGGTCCACACTTCCATTTTTTTGTGAGTTTTGATTTACATAGTTTAATAGATGATGAGGCACAAACTTCATGTTCTTCAGTATTTGTAGGAACTGAAATTTCACGATTTTCAGAATCAGTGGGATTTGTTTCATGATTATTTGAGTAATTGTATTCTGATTCAAATATTTCAGGATGAATGGGATTTGATTCACGTTCTGCAGCATTAGTGGGTTCAGACCTACAGATTTCATTATTTTTAGTATCACTACTCTTGTGTTTTCGGAGCAGATTTGGCTTGAATATATCTTGAACTAAAACAGTACAACTTTTCATGACCTTCAGAGATTGTTTACGTCTTTGTTTTTGCAGTTTTTCAAATTTATCTGATATAAACAATGGTTTTACGTCGTCTTTAGGCCATGACAAGAATTTGGGATGGTCTTTGATATGTTTTACGTATGTATTGGAAAAATCGGTAAAAGAATCTACATAGTCTGGATCTAATACATTGGGAATTTGTACAGAGGGTAAACTAACATGTGCAATTAGAGGGTTCACATGATCAATTTCATTACTAGTGTTTGAAGTTTCGGAGGGTGTCCTATTACTATTGCTTAATTTATTTTTTTGTTTGTCTTCTATAGAAATGGATAGATCAGAGATACCCGTCTCCGAATTTGAATATCCTGCAATTTTCGACGTTTTTTGACTAGTTAGATTTTTCTCTGATATTTCACATGTTTTTGATATTTCTTTTACTGATTCCTTTCTAATGCAATGGATTTCATCGTTCGTAGAATCAATTCTTTGACGCTTTGATTGTGAACTATTGCTTTTAATATATGATTCATTTTTGGCACTAGCATTTGATACTTTTGACAGTACACTTTCATGTTTTCTTTTCAGAATAGGGCATGCATTACTTTTATTATTTTCTTTGAGATTACTAATAACATTACTACTTGTACTATGTGTCACAGAAGAAATAAACAAATTATTCGTTTTTATGTTAATTTTTGACACTGATTTATCTTTTTGAGTTGTGACTTCGGTGTTAGTTTCTGGAGTTACACTGTAGGACGCTCTTGAGTCTGATCGAAAATCTCCGTTCAAAATCTGAAACAGAGCAAATTGGAGAGTGAATTTTCAAGTACGATATCATATAGTACGTGTAAAAACCCGTAGAATATGTAAAATTAAAAGAGTCTAAAATTCACATCACTTTCGACTTTCATTTATAGATACAAATAAATTGGGGGAAAACACCATCTTTCACACGAAAGTTGAAAAACGTCAGTTCATTTTAACAAATGATTGATTGTGATACACTGATAAGATCAATTCAAAACAATGAGTCCTTCGTCTATTGTGTTCTGTCCACACCTTCTAGCTATACAGTTTTATTTTCAAAAGTGAACGTATCAACTCTAAATTTTATTCATACTTTGTAGAATTAAACTTACTTCTTTTACTACTTGATTTTTGGTAGCATTCTTTTCATTTAGGTAAGTAGCCCACATGATTTTTTGAGCTGTTTCACATATTTTTATATACATATCAAATACTTCTAACTCTTCAAAACATTTATCACAAATTGAATGTGATAGTGGATCATTTGCTCTAATCTGAAACAAAAACAAAAAACATCGTTTAAGTAACATGTACCTTTATTTAATTATATGTTATAAGCAAAAATACTAGTTTTTAAAGACCTTTTGTTACATTTTGTAGAAAATAAATAAATAGAAAAGAGAAGAAAAAAGTGAGAGGTAATCAGGGTGTCCCACCAAAGTTGGACACCTCAAATTACTCGGCCCCTGAAAGAGTTTTTGAAAAATAAAAAAATCCTAGGGTACATGTCCTAATTATGCGGTTTCAGTAATGAATTTTTTTTTTATAATGAAAACATGCACTTTCAATTGGCAGCAAAAATTTTTATAGAGGGTGGTTTATAAGTGAAATACTTGATTTTTTTAAACCAAGTTTTTTTTTTAATTTTATTACGAATTAATAATTTTCGCCTAATTTTACACATTATTCGTTAGTCATATCGAAAAACAAAACTAAAGTGTTGTACAGAGTGAGACATAAAAATTTATGGTGTTTAACTAATATTGTCGCATGGACACGACCCTGTAGATATTTTCTTAAACCATCATACGGGTACTCAAAATTTTCATTACACAAACACTTTCTATTCTTGCTATCGAAAAAATTAAACGAAATCGATTTATTCGAGACTTAGAAAAAAAATTGGTAAAAAAAAACCCAGCCTGTATGTAATATTTTAGTTTAAAAAAGTACTCAGTAACTATTTCGAAGTAAAGTTATCAAATAAAATTCAGGTCGATCCATTTAAAAATTCGAAATTGACACCTCAGTTTCTGACTTTTGAACCACTCTGTATAAAAAAAATTTCATGTCTGAAACCGCATAATTAGGACATGTACCCTAGGATTTTTTATTTTTCAAAAACTCTTTCAGGGGCCGAATAAATTGAGGTATCCAACTTTGGTGGGACGCCCTGTATATTTAATTTGAGTATTTTCATGAATGATAAATAATCGAGAGAGGATTTTATATTTTAATTGAATTAGAATTTAATAATGATTAATTAACATCTTCATAGCATGTCTTTTTAGGGGTTTGTTCATATGAAGGAAAACCCAATGAAAAGACATAGGAATGTTGTTTTTTCACAGACATGCATTTTAACTAACCAAATTTATACAAACTTGGACACCTCAAATTACTCGGCCCCTGATGGAGTTTTTGAAAAATAAAAAATCTTAGGGTACATGTGCTAACTATGCGGTTTCAGTCATGAAATTTTTTTTATACAGGGTGGTTCAAAAGTCAGAAATCGAGGTATCAATTTTCGATTTTTAAATGGGTCAACCTGAATTTTATTTGATATTTTTACTCTTAAATGGCCTCTTGGTACTTTTTATTATTAAAAAATTATATACAGGGTGGTTTTTTTTCCACCCATTTTTTTTTTTTTTTTCTAAATCTTGAATAACTCGATTTCGATTGAATTTTTCGAGAACATGAATAGAATACGTTTGTGTGATGAAAACATGCGCTTTTGATTGACAATTGTTTTTTTCATACAGGGTGGTTCATGAGTGAAATAATTACTTCATTTTTTTTATTTTAAATTTTTTTGAAAATTTTCTTACAGATTATGAAATTTATCAAAATTCTACATATTTTCAACTGGTCATATCAAAAAACAAAACTAAAATGTCATACAGGGTGTGACATAATTTTTTTGTAACACCCTGTATATGGGTAGTCAAAAAGACTTTAAATTTCACGCATAGACTAATTATGCAAGAAAAACTTCGATATTGTATGAAATAAAAAAGTTATGGTCTTTTATCTGAAAATTTCGCATGGGCTACCCTGTAGATATTTTTATTTATTTAAAAAATCATCATGTGGATATTCAAAATTATGTAAAATTCAACGTTTTCAATTTGGTGTTTACACAAAATGATTCCTGGGATTCGAACCCGGGTCACCAGGAGTGCAAGTCAAGCATGCTACTGCTAAAGCAAATTGATTATTATAGGTAGGTAGGTAATAGGTATCCATAGAAGAGGTAGTAAGGTAGGCGAGCATTAGTGTTACTTACCATCATAAAACAAAAACATGTCAGACGTGTTGTATGTGATAACAGGGTTACTCTAATTTGGGACAGTCTTTTTCAAAACTCTTATAAAAGGTATTACGTATAAAAAAAAAACCATACTTACCTACTTAGGTAGTATTTTAAGTATTAAAATAATTTAATGTAAGCACCAAATTGAAAACGGCTTATTCATTTCATGTTTTTCTCTCAGATTTGGACTCTGCGTTGAATTTTAGACAATTTTGAATATCCACATGATGATTTATTAAAAAAAAAAAAAAAATATCTACAGGGTAGCCCATGCGAAATTTTCAGATAAAAGACCATAACTTTCTTATCTCATACAATATCGAAGTTTTTCTTGCATAATTAGTCTATACGTGAAATTTAACGTCTTTTTGACTACCCATATACAGGGTGTTACAAAAAAATTATGTCACACCCTGTATGACATTTTAGTTTTGTTTTTCGATATGATCAGTGGAAAATATGTGGAATTTTGATAAATTTCATAATCTGTAAGAAAATTTTCAAAAAAATTTAAAATAAAAAAAATGAAGTAATTATTTCACTCATGAACCACCCTGTATGAAAAAAACAATTGTCAATCAAAAGCGCATGTTTTCATCACACAAACGTATTCTATTCATGTTCTCGAAAAATTCAATCGAAATCGAGTTATTCAAGATTTAGAAGAAAAAAAATGGGTGGAAAAAAAACCACCCTGTATGTAATTTTTTAATAATGAAAAGTACCAAGAGGCCATTTAAGAGTAAAAATATCAAATAAAATTCAGGTTGACCCATTTAAAAATCGAAAATTGATACATCGATTTCTGACTTTTGAACCACCCTGTATAAAAAAAATTTCATGACTGAAACCGCATAATTAGCACATGTACCCTAAGATTTTTTATTTTTCAAAAACTCCATCAGGGGCCGAGTAATTTGAGGTGTCCAAGTTTGGTGGGACACCCTGTATATTAATAATAAACAAAAATTTATGAACAAATGATAATCCATCATTAAATATTTTAACCGTCCCGCGCGTCTTCCGCTACTTGTATATCGCCTAAATTTTCTCTAAGTTGCTCTAACCTGACATTGTCTGGTCATTGTAGAGCCTCTAAAATGCATAGTGCATATTATTTAGAAAATACTAAAATAAATGAAAATAGAAAAGACAAGAAGACTGAAAAAAATCAAAAACAAAAATCATGGAAATTGAAACATTGACTCTCGACAACACTGTAACAGACAGTCAATAAAAAATTATAGCTGGCTCAACAAAAAAAAAACACACACGCATAAAATATCATCACCATGAAAGGAATGTAGTAATTAATATTAATTTATACTGGCAACGCCATGCCTCTGAGTTAGTCGTGGGAACTGACGTGGGAACAGAAAGGAAATCAACGTTGTTTACGAAATACATTATCCTTGAACATATTCTCTCTGTATACAGGGTGTTTTTTTTTTTTTTTTTTTTTTTTTGGGAGTGGACCAAAATAAG